>CM050447.1:112646854-113846854 GCA_027563935.2 Costus lasius | reverse complement strand
GATTTTGTTCATGACCATGAGGTTGATCTTCATTTTAATCAAGATTTCAATCTTCATTTTATGATATTATCTTTATATTCTTTTTAATCTTAATCTTAAACTCGATTTTGATCTGGTTTACAATCTTGGTCTTCAATTTTGATATTGTTATTGATATTGATATTGATCTAATGATGATGAAAATTTTGAACTCGATTATGATCTTTAATTGTTTTTAATTTTATTCTCATTCATAATTATAACATTGATCTTATTCTTGATAATTATCTTCATCTTTATTTTGATCTCAGTTTTGATCTCGTATTTCAGTTTTAATGTTATATTCTTCATCTTTATCTTGCTCCTAATATTCATCTTAAACTCGATTTTGATCTCGGTGGTAATATTGATTTTCAATCTTGATATTATTATTTATATTTATCTTGATCTTTTAGTGATGAGGATGTTGATCTTGATTATAATCCATCTTTGATGTTTATCATTTTGCAATCTTAATTTAATATTGATTTTGTTAATGACCATGATGTTGATCTTCATTTTAATCAAGATTTCAATCTTTATCTTATGATATTTATCTTTATATTCTTTTTAATCTTAATCTTAAACTCGATTTTGATCTTGTTTATAATCTTGGTCTTCAATCTTGATATTGTTATTAATTTTCATATTGATCTAATCATGATGAAAATTTTGAACTCGATTATGATCTTTAATTGTTATTAATCTTATTCTCATTCACAATTATAACATTGATCTTATTCTTGATAATTATATTCATCTTCATTTTGATCTCAGTTTTGATCTTAGATTTTAGTTTTAATCTTATAATCTTCATATTTATAATGCTCCTAATATTCATCTTAAACTCGATTTTGATCTCGGTGGTAATATTGATTTTCAATCTTGATATTGTTATTTATATTTATCTTGATCTTTTAGTGATGAGGATGTTGATCTTGATTATGATCCTTCTTTGATGTTTATCATTTTGCAATCTTAATTTAATATTGATTTTGTTCATGACCATGAGGTTGATCTTCATTTTTAATCAAGATTTCAATCTTCATTTTATGATATTATCTTTATATTCTTTTTAATCTTAATCTTAAACTCGATTTTGATCTGGTTTGCAATCTTGGTCTTCAATTTTGATATTGTTATTGATATTGATATTGATCTAATCATGATGAAAATTTTGAACTCGATTATGATCTTTAATTGTTTTTAATTTTATTCTCATTCATAATTATAACATTGATCTTATTCTTGATAATTATCTTCATCTTTATTTTGATCTCAGTTTTGATCTCGTATTTCAGTTTTAATCTTATATTCTTCATCTTTATCTTGCTCCTAATATTCATCTTAAACTCGATTTTGATCTCGGTGGTAATATTGATTTTCAATCTTGATATTATTATTTATATTTATCTTGATCTTTTAGTGATGAGGATGTTGATTTTGATTATAATCCATCTTTGATGTTTATCATTTTGCAATCTTAATTTAATATTGATTTTGTTAATGACCATGATGTTGATCTTCATTTTAATCAAGATTTCAATCTTTATCTTATGATATTTATCTTTATATTCTTTTTAATCTTAATCTTAAACTCGATTTTGATCTGGTTTGCAATCTTGGTCTTCAATTTTGATATTGTTATTGATATTGATATTGATCTAATCAGGATGAAAATTTTGAACTCGATTATGATCTTTAATTGTTTTTAATTTTATTCTCATTCATAATTATAACATTGATCTTATTCTTGATAATTATATTCATCTTTATTTTGATCTAAGTTTTGATCTCGTATTTCAGTTTTAATCTTATATTCTTCATCTTTATCTTGCTCCTAATATTCATCTTAAACTCGATTTTGATCTCGGTGGTAATATTCATTTTCAACCTTGATATCATTATTTATATTTATCATGATTTTTTAATGATGAGGATGTTGATCTTGATTATAATCCATCTTTGATGTTTATCATTTTGCAATCTTAATTTAATATTGATTTTGTTCATGACCATGAGGTTGATCTTCATTTTAATCAAGATTTCAATCTTCATTTTATGATATTATCTTTATATTCTTTTTAATCTTAATCTTAAACTCGATTTTGATCTGGTTTGCAATCTTGGTCTTCAATTTTGATATTGTTATTGATATTGATATTGATCTAATCATGATGAAAATTTTGAACTCGATTATGATCTTTAATTGTTTTTAATTTTATTCTCATTCATAATTATAACATTGATCTTATTCTTGATAATTATCTTCATCTTTATTTTGATCTCAGTTTTGATCTCGTATTTCAGTTTTAATGTTATATTCTTCATCTTTATCTTGCTCCTAATATTCATCTTAAACTCGATTTTGATCTCGGTGGTAATATTGATTTTCAATCTTGATATTATTATTTATATTTATCTTGATCTTTTAGTGATGAGGATGTTGATTTTGATTATAATCCATCTTTGATGTTTATCATTTTGCAATCTTAATTTAATATTCATTTTGTTAATGACCATGATGTTGATCTTCATTTTAATCAAGATTTCAATCTTCATCTTATGATATTTATCTTTATATTCTTTTTAATCTTAATCTTAAACTCGATTTTGATCTGGTTTACAATCTTGGTCTTCAATTTTGATATTGTTATTGATATTGATATTGATCTAATCATGATGAAAATTTTGAACTCGATTATGATCTTTAATTGTTTTTAATTTTATTCTCATTCATAATTATAACATTGATCTTATTCTTGATAATTATCTTCATCTTTATTTTGATCTCAGTTTTGATCTCGTATTTCAGTTTTAATCTTATATTCTTCATCTTTATCTTGCTCCTAATATTAATCTTAAACTCGATTTTGATCTCGGTGGTAATATTCATTTTCAACCTTGATATCATTATTTATATTTATCATGATCTTTTAATGATGAGGATGTTGATCTTGATTATAATCCATCTTTGATGTTTATCATTTTGCAATCTTAATTTAATATTGATTTTGTTCATGACCATGAGGTTGATCTTCATTTTAATCAAGATTTCAATCTTCATTTTATGATATTATCTTTATATTCTTTTTAATCTTAATCTTAGACTCGATTTTGATGTGGTTTGCAATCTTGGTCTTCAATTTTGATATTGTTATTGATATTGATATTGATCTAATCAGGATGAAAATTTTGAACTCGATTATGATCTTTAATTGTTTTTAATTTTATTCTCATTCATAGTTATAACATTGATCTTATTCTTGATAATTATCTTCATCTTTATTTTGATCTCAGTTTTGATCTCGTATTTCAGTTTTAATGTTATATTCTTCATCTTTATCTTGCTCCTAATATTCATCTTAAACTCGATTTTGATCTCGGTGGTAATATTGATTTTCAATCTTGATATTATTATTTATATTTATCTTGATCTTTTAGTGATGAGGATGTTGATCTTGATTATAATCCATCTTTGATGTTTATCATTTTGCAATCTTAATTTAATATTGATTTTGTTAATGACCATGATGTTGATCTTCATTTTAATCAAGATTTCAATCTTTATCTTATGATATTTATCTTTATATTCTTTTTAATCTTAATCTTAAACTCGATTTTGATCTTGTTTATAATCTTGGTCTTCAATCTTGATATTGTTATTAATTTTGATATTGATCTAATCATGATGAAAATTTTGAACTCGATTATGATCTTTAATTGTTATTAATCTTATTCTCATTCACAATTATAACATTGATCTTATTCTTGATAATTATATTCATCTTCATTTTGATATCAGTTTTGATCTTAGATTTTAGTTTTAATCTTATAATCTTCATATTTATATTGCTCCTAATATTCATCTTAAACTCGATTTTGATCTCGGTGGTAATATTGATTTTCAATCTTGATATTATTATTTATATTTATCTTGATCTTTTAGTGATGAGGATGTTGATCTTGATTATGATCCATCTTTGATGTTTATCATTTTGAAATCTTAATTTAATATTGATTTTGTTCATGACCATGAGGTTGATCTTCATTTTAATCAAGATTTCAATCTTCATTTTATGATATTATCTTTATATTCTTTTTAATCTTAATCTTAAACTCGATTTTGATCTGGTTTGCAATCTTGGTCTTCAATTTTGATATTGTTATTGATATTGATATTGATCTAATCATGATGAAAATTTTGAACTCGATTATGATCTTTAATTGTTTTTAATTTTATTCTCTTTCATAATTATAACATTGATCTTATTCTTGATAATTATCTTCATCTTTATTTTGATCTCAGTTTTGATCTCGTATTTCAGTTTTAATCTTATAATCTTCATATTTATCTTGCTCCTAATATTCATCTTAAACTCGATTTTGATCTCGGTGGTAATATTGATTTTCAATCTTGATATTATTATTTATATTTATCTTGATCTTTTAGTGATGAGGATGTTGATCTTGATTATGATCCATCTTTGATGTTTATCATTTTGCAATCTTAATTTAATATTGATTTTGTTAATGACCATGAGGTTGATCTTCATTTTAATCAAGATTTCAATCTTCATCTTATGATATTTATCTTTATATTCTTTTTAATCTTAATCTTAAACTCGATTTTGATCTGGTTTGCAATCTTGGTCTTCAATCTTGATATTGTTATTAATATTGATATTGATCTAATCATGATGAAAATTTTGAACTCGATTATGATCTTTAATTGTTATTAATTTTATTCTCATTCATAATTATAACATTGATCTTATTCTTGATAATTATCTTCATCTTTATTTTGATCTCAGTTTTGATCTCGTATTTCAGTTTTAATCTTATATTCTTCATCTTTATCTTGCTCCTAATATTAATCTTAAACTCGATTTTGATCTCGGTGGTAATATTCATTTTCAACCTTGATATCATTATTTATATTTATCATGATCTTTTAATGATGAGGATGTTGATCTTGATTATAATCCATCTTTGATGTTTATCATTTTGCAATCTTAATTTAATATTGATTTTGTTCATGACCATGAGGTTGATCTTCATTTTAATCAAGATTTCAATCTTCATTTTATGATATTATCTTTATATTCTTTTTAATCTTAATCTTAGACTCGATTTTGATCTGGTTTGCAATCTTGGTCTTCAATTTTGATATTGTTATTGATATTGATATTGATCTAATCAGGATGAAAATTTTGAACTCGATTATGATCTTTAATTGTTTTTAATTTTATTCTCATTCATAATTATAACATTGATCTTATTCTTGATAATTATCTTCATCTTTATTTTGATCTCAGTTTTGATCTCGTATTTCAGTTTTAATGTTATATTCTTCATCTTTATCTTGCTCCTAATATTCATCTTAAACTCGATTTTGATCTCGGTGGTAATATTGATTTTCAATCTTGATATTATTATTTATATTTATCTTGATCTTTTAGTGATGAGGATGTTGATCTTGATTATGATCCATCTTTCATGTTTATCATTTTGCAATCTTAATTTAATATTGATTTTGTTCATGACCATGATGTTGATCTTCATTTTAATCAAGATTTCAATCTTCATCTTATGATATTTATCTTTATATTCTTTTTAATCTTAATCTTAAACTCGATTTTGATCTGGTTTGCAATCTTGGTCTTCAATTTTGATATTGTTAATGATATTGATATTGATCAAATCATGATGAAAATTTTGAACTCGATTATGATCTTTAATTGTTTTTAATCTTATTCTCATTCACAATTATAACATTGATCTTATTCTTGATAATTATATTCATCTTCATTTTGATATCAGTTTTGATCTTAGATTTTAGTTTTTATCTTATAATCTTCATATTTATATTGCTCCTAATATTCATTTTAAACTCGATTTTGATCTCGGTGTTTATATTGATTTTCAATCTTGATATTATTATTTATATTTATCTTGATCTTTTAGTGATGAGGATGTTGATCTTGATTATGATCCATCTTTCATGTCTATCATTTTGCAATCTTAATTTAATATTGATTTTGTTCGTGACCATGATGTTGATCTTCATTTTAATCAAGATTTCAATCTTCATCTTATGATATTTATCTTTATATTCTTTTTAATCTTAATCTTAAACTCGATTTTGATCTGGTTTGCAATCTTGGTCTTCAATTTTGATATTGTTAATGATATTGATATTGATCAAATCATGATGAAAATTTTGAACTCGATTATGATCTTTAATTGTTTTTAATATTATTCTCATTCATAATTATAACATTGATCTTATTCTTGATAATTATATTCATCTTTATTTTGATCTCAGTTTTGATCTCGTATTTCAGTTTTAATCTTATATACTTCATCTTTATCTTGCTCCTATAATTCATCTTAAACTCGATTTTAATCACGGTGGTAGTATTCATTTTCAACCCTGATATCATTATTTATATTTGTCAAGATCATTTAATGATGAGGATGTTGATCTTGATTATAATCCATATTTGATGTTTATCATTTTGCAATCTTAATTTAATATTTATTTTGTTCATGACCATGATGTTGATCTTGATTTTAATCATTATTTCAATCTTCATCTTATGATATTTATCTTTATATTCTTTTTAATCTTAATCTTAAACTCAATTTTGATCTGGTTTGCAATCTTGGTCTTCAATTTTGATATTGTTATTGATAATATTGATCTAATCATGATGAAAATTTTGAATTCAATTATGATATTTAATTGTTATTAATCTTATTCTCATTCATAATTATAACATTGATCTTATTCTTGATAATTATCTTCATCTTCATTTTGATCTCAGTTTTGATCTCATATTTAGTATTAATCTTATATACTTCATCTTTATCTTGCTCCTATAATTCATCTTAAACTCGATTTTAATCACGGTGGTAGTATTCATTTTCAACCCTGATATCATTATTTATATTTGTCAAGATCTTTTAATGATGAGGATGTTGATCTTGATTATAATCCATATTTGATGTTTATCATTTTGCAATCTTAATTTAATATTTATTTTGTTCATGACCATGATGTTGATATTGATTTTAATCATTATTTCAATCTTCATCTTATGATATTTATCTTTATATTCATTTTAATCTTAATCTTAAACTCGATTTTGATCTGGTTTGCCATCTTGGTCTTCAATTTTGATATTGTTATTGATTTTGATATTCTTCTCATCATGATGAAAATTTTGAACTCGATTATGAATTTTAATTGTTATTAATCTTATTCTCATTCACAATTACAACATTGAACATATTCTTAATAATTATCTTCATCTTCTTTTTGATCTCAGTTTTGATCTTATATTTTACTTTTAATCTTATAATCTTCATATTTACATTGCTCCTAATATTCATCTTAAACTCGATTTTGATCTCGGTGGTAATTTTGATTTTCAATCTTGATATTATTATTTATATTTATCTTGATCTTTTAGTGATGAAGATGTTGATCTTGATTATAATCCATCTTTGATGTTTATCATTTTGCAATCTTAATTTAATATTGATTTTGTTCATGACCATGATGTTGATCTTCATTTTAATCAAGATTTCAATCTTCATCTTATGATATTTATCTTTATATTCTTTTTAATCTTAATCTTAAACTCGATTTTGATCTGGTTTGCAATCTTGGTCTTCAATTTTGATATTGTTATTGATTTTGATATTGATCTAATCATGATGAAAATTTTGAACTCGATTATGATCTTTAGCTGTTATTAATCTTATTCTCATTCACAATTATAACATTGATCTTATTCTTGATAATTATATTCATCTTCATTTTGATATCAGTTTTGATCTTAGATTTTAGTTTTAATCTTATAATCTTCATATTTATATTGCTCCTAATATTCATCTTAAACTCGATTTTGATCTCGGTGGTAATATTGATTTTCAATCTTGAGATTATTATTTATATTTATCTTCATCTTTTAATGATGAGGATGTTGATCTTGATTATAATCCATATTTGATGTTTATCATTTTGCAATCTTAATTTAATATTGATTTTGTTCATGACCATGATGTTGATCTTGATTTTAATCATTATTTCAATCTTCATCTTATGTTTTTCATCTTTATCTTCTTTTTAATCTTAATCTTAAACTCGATTTTGATCTTGTTTATAATCTTGGTCTTCAATCTTGATATTGTTATTAATTTTGGTATTGATCTAATCATGATGAAAATTTTGAACTCGATTATGATCTTTAATTGTTATTAATCTTATTCTCATTCACAATTATAACATTGATCTTATTCTTGATAATTATATTCATCTTCATTTTGATATCTGTTTTGATCTTAGATTTTAGTTTTAATCTTATAATCTTCATATTTATAATGCTCCTAATATTCATCTTAAACTCGATTTTGATCTCGGTGGTAATATTGATTTTCAATCTTGATATTATTATTTATATTTATCTTGATCTTTTAGTGATGAGGATGTTGATCTTGATTATGATCCATCTTTGATGTTTATCATTTTGCAATCTTAATTTAATATTGATTTTGTTCATGACCATGATGTTGATCTTCATTTTAATCAAGATTTCAATCTTCATCTTATGATATTTATCTTTATATTCTTTTTAATCTTAATCTTAAACTCGATTTTGATCTGGTTTGCAATCTTGGTCTTCAATTTTGATATCATTATTGATATTGATATTGATCTAATCATGATGAAAATTTTGAACTCGATTATGATCTTTAATTGTTTTTAATTTTATTCTCATTCATAATTATAACATTGGTCTTATTCTTGATAATTATCTTCATCTTTATTTTGATCTCAGTTTTGTTTTCGTATTTCAGTTTTAATCTTATATTCTTCATCTTTATCTTGCTCCTAATATTCATCTTAAACTCGATTTTGTTGTCGGTGGTAATATTCATTTTCAACCTTGATATCATTATTTATATTTATCTTCATCTTTTAATGATGAGGATGTTGATATTGATTATAATCCATATTTGATGTTTATCATTTTGCAATCTTAATTTAATATTGATTTTGTTCATGACCATGAGGTTGATCTTCATTATAATCAAGATTTCAATATTCATTTTATGATATTATCTTTATATTCTTTTTAACCTTAATCTTAAACTCGATTTTGATCTGGTTTGCAATCTTGGTCTTCAATTTTGATATTGTTATTGATATTGATATTGATCTAATCATGATGAAAATTTTGAACTCGATTATGATCTTTAATTGTTTTTAATTTTATTCTCATTCATAATTATAACATTGATCTTATTCTTGATAATTATCTTCATCTTTATTTTGATCTCAGTTTTGTTTTCGTATTTCAGTTTTAATCTTATATTCTTCATCTTTATCTTGCTCCTAATATTCATCTTAAACTCGATTTTGTTGTCGGTGGTAATATTCATTTTCAACCTTGATATCATTATTTATATTTATCTTCATCTTTTAATGATGAGGATGTTGATATTGATTATAATCCATATTTGATGTTTATCAT
Organism: Costus lasius; assembly: GCA_027563935.2. Lineage (NCBI taxonomy): Eukaryota > Viridiplantae > Streptophyta > Magnoliopsida > Zingiberales > Costaceae > Costus > Costus lasius. Next base: position 113,837,291 of record CM050447.1, on the reverse strand, counting down.
TTTGCAATCTTAATTTAATATTGATTTTGTTCATGACCATGAGGTTGATCTTCATTTTAATCAAGATTTCAATCTTCATTTTATGATATTATCTTTATATTCTTTTTAATCTTAATCTTAAACTCAATTTTGATCTGGTTTGCAATCTTGGTCTTCAATTTTGATATTGTTATTGATATTGATATTGATCTAATCATGATGAAAATTTTGAACTCGATTATGATCTTTAATTATTTTTAATTCTATTCTCATTCATAATTATAACATTGATCTTATTCTTGATAATTATCTTCATCTTTATTTTGATCTCAGTTTTGATCTCGTATTTCAGTTTTAATGTTATATTCTTCATCTTTATCTTGCTCCTAATATTCATCTTAAACTCGATTTTGATCTCGGTGGTAATATTGATTTTCAATCTTGATATTATTATTTATATTTATCTTGATCTTTTAGCGATGAGGATGTTGATCTTGATTATAATCCATCTTTGATGTTTATCATTTTGCAATCTTAATTTAATATTGATTTTGTTAATGACCATGATGTTGATCTTCATTTTAATCAAGATTTCAATCTTCTTCTTATGATATTTATCTTTATATTCTTTTTAATCTTAATCTTAAACTCGATTTTGATCTGGTTTGCAATCTTGGTCTTCAATCTTGGTATTGTTATTAATTTTGATATTGATCTAATCATGATGAAAATTTTGAACTCGATTATGATCTTTAATTGTTATTAATCTTATTCTCATTCACAATTATAACATTGATCTTATTCTTGATAATTATATTCATCTTCATTTTGATATCAATTTTGATCTTAGATTTTAGTTTTAATCTTATAATCATCATATTTATAATGCTCCTAATATTCATCTTAAACTCGATTTTGATCTCGGTGGTAATATTGATTTTCAATCTTGATATTATTATTTATATTTATCTTGATCTTTTAGTGATGAGGATGTTGATCTTGATTATGATCCATCTTTGATGTTTATCATTTTGCAATCTTAATTTAATATTGATTTTGTTCATGACCATGATGTTGATCTTCATTTTAATCAAGATTTCAATCTTCATCTTATGATATTTATCTTTATATTCTTTTTAATCTTAATCTTAAACTCGATTTTGATCTGGTTTGCAATCTTGGTCTTCAATTTTGATCTTGTTATTGATATTGATATTGATCTAATCATGATGAAAATTTTGAACTCGATTATGATCTTTAATTGTTTTTAATTTTATTCTCATTCATAATTATAACATTGATCTTATTCTTGATAATTATATTCATCTTTATTTTGATCTAAGTTTTGATCTCGTATTTCAGTTTTAATCTTATATTCTTCATCTTTATCTTGCTCCTAATATTCATCTTAAACTCGATTTTGATCTCGGTGGTAATATTCATTTTCAACCTTGATATCATTATTTATATTTATCATGTTCTTTTAATGATGAGGATGTTGATCTTGATTATAATCCATATTTGATGCTTATCATTTTGCAATCTTAATTTAATATTGATTTTGTTCATGACCATGATGTTGATCTTGATTTTAATCATTATTTCAATCTTCATCTTATGTTATTCATCTTTATCTTCTTTTTAATCTTAATCTTAAACTCGATTTTGATCTTGTTTATAATCTTGGTCTTCAATCTTGATATTGTTATTAATTTTGGTATTGATCTAATCATGATGAAAATTTTGAACTCGATTATGATCTTTAATTGTTATTAATCTTATTCTCATTCACAATTATAACAATGATCTTATTCTTGATAATTATATTCATCTTCATTTTGATATCAGTTTTGATCTTAGATTTAAGTTTTAATCTTATAATCTTTATATTTATATTGCTCCTAATATTCATCTTAAACTCGATTTTGATCTCGGTGGTAATATTGATTTTCAATCTTGATATTATTATTTATATTTATCTTGATCTTTTAGTGAAGAGGATGTTGATCTTGATTATGATCCATCTTTCATGTTTATCATTTTGCAATCTTAATTTAATATTGATTTTGTTAATGACCATGATGTTGATCTTCATTTTAATCAAGATTTCAATCTTCATCTTATGATACTTATTTTTATATTCTTTTTAATCTTAATCTTAAACTCGATTTTGATCTGGTTTGCAATCTTGGTCTTCAATTTTGATATTGTTATTGATTTTGATATTGATCTAATCATGATGAAAATTTTCAACTCGATTATGATCTTTAATTGTTATTAATCTTATTCTCATTCACAATTATAATATTGATCTTATTCTTGATAATTATATTCATCTTCATTTTGATATCAGTTTTGATCTTAGATTTTTGTTTTAATCTTATAATCTTCATATTTATATTGCTCCTAATATTCATCTTCAACTCGATTTCGATCTCGGTGGTAATACTGATTTTCAATCTTGATATTATTATTTATATTTATCTTGATCTTTTAGTGATGAGGATGTTGATCTTGATTATGATCCATCTTTGATGTTTATCATTTTGCAATCTTAATTTAATATTGATTTTGTTCATGACCATGATGTTGATCGTCATTTTAATCAAGATTTCAATCTTCATCTTATGATATTTATCTTTATATTCTTTTTAATCTTAATCTTAAACTCGATTTTGATCTGGTTTGCAATCTTGGTCTTCAATTTTGATATTGTTAATGATATTGATATTGATCAAATCATGATGAAAATTTTTAACTCGATTATGATCTTTAATTGTTTTTAATCTTATTCTCATTCACAATTATAACATTGATCTTATTCTTGATAATTATATTCATCTTCATTTTGATATCAGTTTTGATCTTAGATTTTAGTTTTTATCTTATAATCTTCATATTTATATTGCTCCTAATATTCATTTTAAACTCGATTTTGATCTCGGTGTTTATATTGATTTTCAATCTTGATATTATTATTTATATTTATCTTGTTCTTTTAGTGATGAGGATGTTGATCTTGATTATGATCCATCTTTCATGTCTATCATTTTGCAATCTTAATTTAATATTGATTTTGTTCATGACCATGATGTTGATCTTCATTTTAATCAAGATTTCAATCTTCATCTTATGATATTTATCTTTATATTCTTTTTAATCTTAATCTTAAACTCGATTTTGATCTGGTTTGCAATCTTGGTCTTCAATTTTGATATTGTTAATGATATTGATATTGATCAAATCATGATGAAAATTTTGAACTCGATTATGATCTTTATTTGTTTTTAATATTATTCTCATTCATAATTATAACATTGATCTTATTCTTGATAATTATATTCATCTTTATTTTGATCTCAGTTTTGATCTCGTATTTCAGTTTTAATCTTATATTCTTCATCTTTATCTTGCTCCTAATATTCATCTTAAACTCGATTTTCATCTCGGTGGTAATATTCATTTTCAACCTTGATATCATTATTTATATTTATCATGATCTTTTAATGATGAGGATATTGATCTTGATTATAATCCATATTTGATGTTTATCATTTTGCAATCTTAATTTAATATTGATTTTGTTCATGACCATGATGTTGATCTTGATTTTAATCATTATTTCAATCTTCATCTTATGTTATTCATCTTTATCTTCTTTTTAATCTTAATCTTAAACTCGATTTTGATCTTGTTTATAATCTTGGTCTTCAACTTGATATTGTTATTAATTTTGGTATTGATCTAATCATGATGAAAATTTTGAACTCGATTATGATCTTTAATTGTTATTAATCTTATTCTCATTCACAATTATAACAATGATCTTATTCTTGATAATTATATTCATCTTCATTTTGATAGTTTTTATCTTATAATCTTCATATTTATATTGCTCCTAATATTCATCTTAAACTCTATTTTGATCTCGGTGGTAATACTGATTTTCAATCTTGATATTATTATTTATATTTATCTTGATCTTTTAGTGAAGAGGATGTTGATCTTGATTATGATCCATCTTTCATGTTTATCATTTTGCAATCTTTATTTAATATTGATTTTGTTCATGACCATGATGTTGATCTTCATTTTAATCAAGATTTCAATCTTCATCTTATGATATTTATATTCTTTTTAATCTTAATCTTAAACTCGATTTTGATCTGGTTTGCAATCTTGGTCTTCAATTTTGATATTGTTATTGATTTTGATATTGATCTAATCATGATGAAAATTTTCAACTCGATTATGATCTTTAATTGTTATTAATCTTATTCTCATTCACAATTATAACATTGATCTTATTCTTGATAATTATATTCATCTTCATTTTGATATCAGTTTTGATCTTAGATTTTAGTTTTTATCTTATAATCTTCATATTTATATTGCTCCTAATATTCATCTTAAACTCGATTTTGATCTCGGTGGTAATACTGATTTTCAATCTTGATATTATTATTTATATTTATCTTGATCTTTTAGTGAAGAGGATGTTGATCTTGATTATGATCCATCTTTCATGTTTATCATTTTGCAATCTTTATTTAATATTGATTTTGTTCATGACCATGATGTTGATCTTCATTTTAATCAAGATTTCAATCTTCATCTTATGATATTTATATTCTTTTTAATCTTAATCTTAAACTCGATTTTGATCTGGTTTGCAATCTTGGTCTTCAATTTTGATATTGTTATTGATTTTGATATTGATCTAATCATGATGAAAATTTTCAACTCGATTATGATCTTTAATTGTTATTAATCTTATTCTCATTCACAATTATAACATTGATCTTATTCTTGATAATTATATTCATCTTCATTTTGATATCAGTTTTGATCTTAGATTTTAGTTTTTATCTTATAATCTTCATATTTATATTGCTCGTAATATTCATCTTAAACTTGATTTTGATCTCGGTGGTAATACTGATTTTCAATCTTGATATTATTATTTATATTTATCTTGATCTTTTAGTGATGAGGATGTTGATCTTGATTATGATCCATCTTTGATGTTTATCATTTTGCAATCTTAATTTAATATTGATTTTGTTCATGACCATGATGTTGATCTTCATTTTAATCAAGATTTCAATCTTCATCTTACGATATTTATCTTTATATTCTTTTTAATCTTAATCTTAAACTCGATTTTGATCTGGTTTGCAATCTTGGTCTTCAATTTTGATATTGTTATTGATTTTGATATTGATCTAATCATGATGAAAATTTTCAACTCGATTATGATCTTTAATTGTTATTAATCTTATTCTCATTCACAATTATAACATTGATCTTATTCTTGATAATTATATTCATCTTCATTTTGATATCAGTTTTGATCTTAGATTTTAGTTTTTATCTTATAATCTTCATATTTATATTGCTCCTAATATTCATCTTAAACTCGATTTTGATCTCGGTGGTAATACTGATTTTCAATCTTGATATTATTATTTATATTTATCTTGATCTTTTAGTGATGAGGATGTTGATCTTGATTATGATCCATCTTTGATGTTTATCATTTTGCAATCTTAATTTAATATTGATTTTGTTCATGACCATGATGTTGATCTTCATTTTAATCAAGATTTCAATCTTCATCTTATGATATTTATCTTTATATTCTTTTTAATCTTAATCTTAAACTCGATTTTGATCTGGTTTGCAATCTTGGTCTTCAATTTTGATATTGTTATTGATTTTGATATTGATCTAATCATGATGAAAATTTTCAACTCGATTATGATCTTTAATTGTTATTAATCTTATTCTCATTCACAATTATAACATTGATCTTATTCTTGATAATTATATTCATCTTCATTTTGATATCAGTTTTGATCTTAGATTTTAGTTTTTATCTTATAATCTTCATATTTATATTGCTCCTAATATTCATCTTAAACTCGATTTTGATCTCGGTGGTAATATTGATTTTCAATCTTGATATTATTATTTATATTTATCTTGATCTTTTAGTGATGAGGATGTTGATCTTGATTATGATCCATCTTTCATGTTTATCATTTTGCAATCTTAATTTAATATTGATTTTGTTCATGACCATGATGTTGATCTTTATTTTAATCAAGATTTCATTCTTCATCTTATGATATTTATCTTTATATTCTTTTTAATCTTAATCTGAAACTCGATTTTGATCTGGTTTGCAATCTTGGTCTTCAATTTTGATATTGTTATTGATTTTGATATTGATCTAATCATGATGAAAATTTTCAACTCGATTATGATCTTTAATTGTTATTAATCTTATTCTCATTCACAATTATAACATTGATCTTATTCTTGATAATTATATTCATCTTCATTTTGATATCAGTTTTGATCTTAGATTTTAGTTTTGATCTTATAATCTTCATATTTATATTGCTCGTAATATTCATCTTAAACTCGATTTTGATCTCGGTGGTAATACTGATTTTCAATCTTGATATTATTATTTATATTTATCTTGATCTTTTAGTGATGAGGATGTTGATCTTGATTATGATCCATCTTTGATGTTTATCATTTTGCAATCTTAATTTAATATTGATTTTGTTCATGACCATGATGTTGATCTTCATTTTAATCAAGATTTCAATCTTCATCTTACGATATTTATCTTTATATTCTTTTTAATCTTAATCTTAAACTCGATTTTGATCTGGTTTGCAATCTTGGTCTTCAATTTTGATATTGTTATTGATTTTGATATTGATCTAATCATGATGAAAATTTTCAACTCGATTATGATTTTTAATTGTTATTAATCTTATTCTCATTCACAATTATAACATTGATCTTATTCTTGATAATTATATTCATCTTCATTTTGATATCAGTTTTGATCTTAGATTTTAGTTTTTATATTATAATCTTCATATTTATATTGCTCCTAATATTCATCTTAAACTCTATTTTGATCTCGGTGGTAATATTGATTTTCAATCTTGATATTATTATTTATATTTATCTTGATCTTTTAGTGATGAGGATGTTGATCTTGATTATGATCTATCTTTCATGTTTATCATTTTGCAATCTTAATTTAATATTGATTTTGTTCATGACCATGATGTTGATCTTCATTTTAATCAAGATTTCAATCTTCATCTTATGATATTTATCTTTATATTCTTTTTAATCTTAATCTTAAACTCGATTTTGATCTGGTTTGCAATCTTGGTCTTCAATTTTGATATTGTTATTGATTTTGATATTGATCTAATCATGATGAAAATTTTGAACTCGATTATGATCTTTAATTGTTATTAATCTTATTCTCATTCACAATTATAATATTGATCTTATTCTTGATAATTATATTCATCTTCATTTTGATATCAGTTTTGATCTTAGATTTTAGTTTTAATCTTATAATCTTCATATTTATATTGCTCCTAATATTCATCTTAAACTCGATTTTCATCTCGGTGGTAATACTGATTTTCAATCTTGATATTATTATTTATATTTATCTTGATCTTTTAGTGATGAGGATGTTGATCTTGATTATGATCCATCTTTGATGTTTATCATTTTGCAATCTTAATTTAATATTGATTTTGTTCATGACCATGACGTTGATCTTCATTTTAATCAAGATTTCAATCTTCATCTTATGATATTTATCTTTATATTCTTTTTAATCTTAATCTTAAACTCGATTTTGATCTGGTTTGCAATCTTGGTCTTCAATTTTGATATTGTTATTGATTTTGGTATTGATCTAATCATGATGAAAATTTTGAACTCGATTATGATCTTTAATTGTTATTAATCTTATTCTCATTCACAATTATAACATTGATCTTATTCTTGATAATTATATTCATCTTCATTTTGATATCTGTTTTGATGTTAGATTTTAGTTTTAATCTTATAATCTTCATATTTATATTGCTCCTAATATTCATCTTAAACTCGATTTTGATCTCGGTGGTAATATTGATTTTCAATCTTGATATTATTATTTATATTTATCTTGATCTTTTAGTGATGAGGATGTTGATCTTGATTATGATCCATCTTTGATGTTTATCATTTTGCAATCTTAATTTAATATTGATTTTGTTCATGACCATGATGTTGATCTTCATTTTAATCAAGATTTCAATCTTCATCTTATGATATTTATCTTTATATTCTTTTTAATCTTAATCTTAAACTCGATTTTGATCTGGTTTGCAATCTTGGTCTTCAATTTTGATATCGTTATTGATATTGATATTGATCTAATCATGATGAAAATTTTGAACTCGATTATGATCTTTAATTGTTTTTAATTTTATTCTCATTCATAATTATAACATTGATCTTATTCTTGATAATTATCTTCATCTTTATTTTGATCTCAGTTTTGTTTTCGTATTTCAGTTTTAATCTTATATTCTTCATCTTTATCTTGCTCCTAATATTCATCTTAAACTCGATTTTGTTGTCGGTGGTAATATTCATTTTCAACCTTGATATGATTATTTATATTTATCTTCATCTTTTAATGATGAGGATGTTGATATTGATTATAATCCATATTTGATGTTTATCATTTTGCAATCTTAATTTAATATTGATTTTGTTCATGACCATGAGGTTGATCTTCATTTTAATCAAGATTTCAATCTTCATTTTATGATATTATCTTTATATTCTTTTTAACCTTAATCTTAAACTCGATTTTGATCTGGTTTGCAATCTTGGTCTTCAATTTTGATATTGTTATTGATATTGATATTGATCTAATCATGATGAAAATTTTGAACTCGATTATGATCTTTAATTGTTTTTAATTTTATTCTCATTCATAATTATAACATTGATCTTATTCTTGATAATTATCTTCATCTTTATTTTGATCTCAGTTTTGTTTTCGTATTTCAGTTTTAATCTTATATTCTTCATCTTTATCTTGCTCCTAATATTCATCTTAAACTCGATTTTGTTGTCGGTGGTAATATTCATTTTCAACCTTGATATCATTATTTATATTTATCTTCATCTTTTAATGATGAGGATGTTGATATTGATTATAATCCATATTTGATGTTTATCATTTTGCAATCTTAATTTAATATTGATTTTGTTCATGACCATGAGGTTGATCTTCATTTTAATCAAGATTTCAATCTTCATTTTATGATATTATCTTTATATTCTTTTTAATCTTAATCTTAAACTCAATTTTGATCTGGTTTGCAATCTTGGTCTTCAATTTTGATATTGTTATTGATATTGATATTGATCTAATCATGATGAAAATTTTGAACTCGATTATGATCTTTAATTATTTTTAATTTTATTCTCATTCATAATTATAACATTGATCTTATTCTTGATAATTATCTTCATCTTTATTTTGATCTCAGTTTTGATCTCGTATTTCAGTTTTAATGTTATATTCTTCATCTTTATCTTGCTCCTAATATTCATCTTAAACTCGATTTTGATCTCGGTGGTAATATTGATTTTCAATCTTGATATTATTATTTATATTTATCTTGATCTTTTAGCGATGAGGATGTTGATCTTGATTATAATCCATCTTTGATGTTTATCATTTTGCAATCTTAATTTAATATTGATTTTGTTAATGACCATGATGTTGATCTTCATTTTAATCAAGATTTCAATCTTCTTCTTATGATATTTATCTTTATATTCTTTTTAATCTTAATCTTAAACTCGATTTTGATCTGGTTTGCAATCTTGGTCTTCAATCTTGGTATTGTTATTAATTTTGATATTGATCTAATCATGATGAAAATTTTGAACTCGATTATGATCTTTAATTGTTATTAATCTTATTCTCATTCACAATTATAACATTGATCTTATTCTTGATAATTATATTCATCTTCATTTTGATATCAATTTTGATCTTAGATTTTAGTTTTAATCTTATAATCTTCATATTTATAATGCTCCTAATATTCATCTTAAACTCGATTTTGATCTCGGTGGTAATATTGATTTTCAATCTTGATATTATTATTTATATTTATCTTGATCTTTTAGTGATGAGGATGTTGATCTTGATTATGATCCATCTTTGATGTTTATCATTTTGCAATCTTAATTTAATATTGATTTTGTTCATGACCATGATGTTGATCTTCATTTTAATCAAGATTTCAATCTTCATCTTATGATATTTATCTTTATATTCTTTTTAATCTTAATCTTAAACTCGATTTTGATCTGGTTTGCAATCTTGGTCTTCAATTTTGATATTGTTATTGATATTGATATTGATCTAATCATGATGAAAATTTTGAACTCGATTATGATCTTTAATTGTTTTTAATTTATTCTCATTCATAATTATAACATTGATCTTATTCTTGATAATTATATTCATCTTTATTTTGATCTAAGTTTTGATCTCGTATTTCAGTTTTAATCTTATATTCTTCATCTTTTTCTTGCTCCTAATATTCATCTTAAACTCGATTTTGATCTCGGTGGTAATATTCATTTTCAACCTTGATATCATTATTTATATTTATCATGATCTTTTAATGATGAGGATGTTGATCTTGATTATAATCCATATTTGATGCTTATCATTTTGCAATCTTAATTTAATATTGATTTTGTTCATGACCATGATGTTGATCTTGATTTTAATCATTATTTCAATCTTCATCTTATGTTATTCATCTTTATCTTCTTTTTAATCTTAATCTTAAACTCGATTTTGATCTTGTTTATAATCTTGGTCTTCAATCTTGATATTGTTATTAATTTTGGTATTGATCTAATCATGATGAAAATTTTGAACTCGATTATGATCTTTAATTGTTATTAATCTTATTCTCATTCACAATTATAACAATGATCTTATTCTTGATAATTATATTCATCTTCATTTTGATATCAGTTTTGATCTTAGATTTAAGTTTTAATCTTATAATCTTTATATTTATATTGCTCCTAATATTCATCTTAAACTCGATTTTGATCTCGGTGGTAATATTGATTTTCAATCTTGATATTATTATTTATATTTATCTTGATCTTTTAGTGAAGAGGATGTTGATCTTGATTATGATCCATCTTTCATGTTTATCATTTTGCAATCTTAATTTAATATTGATTTTGTTAATGACCATGATGTTGATCTTCATTTTAATCAAGATTTCAATCTTCATCTTATGATACTTATTTTTATATTCTTTTTAATCTTAATCTTAAACTCGATTTTGATCTGGTTTGCAATCTTGGTCTTCAATTTTGATATTGTTATTGATTTTGATATTGATCTAATCATGATGAAAATTTTCAACTCGATTATGATCTTTAATTGTTATTAATCTTATTCTCATTCACAATTATAATATTGATCTTATTCTTGATAATTATATTCATCTTCATTTTGATATCAGTTTTGATCTTAGATTTTAGTTTTAATCTTATAATCTTCATATTTATATTGCTCCTAATATTCATCTTAAACTCGATTTTGATCTCGGTGGTAATACTGATTTTCAATCTTGATATTATTATTTATATTTATCTTGATCTTTTAGTGATGAGGATGTTGATCTTGATTATGATCCATCTTTGATGTTTATCATTTTGCAATCTTAATTTAATATTGATTTTGTTCATGACCATGATGTTGATCGTCATTTTAATCAAGATTTCAATCTTCATCTTATGATATTTATCTTTATATTCTTTTTAATCTTAATCTTAAACTCGATTTTGATCTGGTTTGCAATCTTGGTCTTCAATTTTGATATTGTTAATGATATTGATATTGATCAAATCATGATGAAAATTTTGAACTCGATTATGATCTTTAATTGTTTTTAATCTTATTCTCATTCACAATTATAACATTGATCTTATTCTTGATAATTATATTCATCTTCATTTTGATATCAGTTTTGATCTTAGATTTTAGTTTTTATCTTATAATCTTCATATTTATATTGCTCCTAATATTCATTTTAAACTCGATTTTGATCTCGGTGTTTATATTGATTTTCAATCTTGATATTATTATTTATATTTATCTTGATCTTTTAGTGATGAGGATGTTGATCTTGATTATGATCCATCTTTCATGTCTATCATTTTGCAATCTTAATTTAATATTGATTTTGTTCATGACCATGATGTTGATCTTCATTTTAATCAAGATTTCAATCTTCATCTTATGATATTTATCTTTATATTCTTTTTAATCTTAATCTTAAACTCGATTTTGATCTGGTTTGCAATCTTGGTCTTCAATTTTGATATTGTTAATGATATTGATATTGATCAAATCATGATGAAAATTTTGAACTCGATTATGATCTTTAATTGTTTTTAATATTATTCTCATTCATAATTATAACATTGATCTTATTCTTGATAATTATATTCATCTTTATTTTGATCTCAGTTTTGATCTCGTATTTCAGTTTTAATCTTATATTCTTCATCTTTATCTTGCTCCTAATATTCATCTTAAACTCGATTTTCATCTCGGTGGTAATATTCATTTTCAACCTTGATATCATTATTTATATTTATCATGATCTTTTAATGATGAGGATATTGATCTTGATTATAATCCATATTTGATGTTTATCATTTTGCAATCTTAATTTAATATTGATTTTGTTCATGACCATGATGTTGATCTTGATTTTAATCATTATTTCAATCTTCATCTTATGTTATTCATCTTTATCTTCTTTTTAATCTTAATCTTAAACTCGATTTTGATCTTGTTTATAATCTTGGTCTTCAACTTGATATTGTTATTAATTTTGGTATTGATCTAATCATGATGAAAATTTTGAACTCGATTATGATCTTTAATTGTTATTAATCTTATTCTCATTCACAATTATAACAATGATCTTATTCTTGATAATTATATTCATCTTCATTTTGATAGTTTTTATCTTATAATCTTCATATTTATATTGCTCCTAATATTCATCTTAAACTCTATTTTGATCTCGGTGGTAATACTGATTTTCAATCTTGATATTATTATTTATATTTATCTTGATCTTTTAGTGAAGAGGATGTTGATCTTGATTATGATCCATCTTTCATGTTTATCATTTTGCAATCTTTATTTAATATTGATTTTGTTCATGACCATGATGTTGATCTTCATTTTAATCAAGATTTCAATCTTCATCTTATGATATTTATATTCTTTTTAATCTTAATCTTAAACTCGATTTTGATCTGGTTTGCAATCTTGGTCTTCAATTTTGATATTGTTATTGATTTTGATATTGATCTAATCATGATGAAAATTTTCAACTCGATTATGATCTTTAATTGTTATTAATCTTATTCTCATTCACAATTATAACATTGATCTTATTCTTGATAATTATATTCATCTTCATTTTGATATCAGTTTTGATCTTAGATTTTAGTTTTTATCTTATAATCTTCATATTTATATTGCTCCTAATATTCATCTTAAACTCGATTTTGATCTCGGTGGTAATACTGATTTTCAATCTTGATATTATTATTTATATTTATCTTGATCTTTTAGTGAAGAGGATGTTGATCTTGATTATGATCCATCTTTCATGTTTATCATTTTGCAATCTTTATTTAATATTGATTTTGTTCATGACCATGATGTTGATCTTCATTTTAATCAAGATTTCAATCTTCATCTTATGATATTTATATTCTTTTTAATCTTAATCTTAAACTCGATTTTGATCTGGTTTGCAATCTTGGTCTTCAATTTTGATATTGTTATTGATTTTGATATTGATCTAATCATGATGAAAATTTTCAACTCGATTATGATCTTTAATTGTTATTAATCTTATTCTCATTCACAATTATAACATTGATCTTATTCTTGATAATTATATTCATCTTCATTTTGATATCAGTTTTGATCTTAGATTTTAGTTTTTATCTTATAATCTTCATATTTATATTGCTCGTAATATTCATCTTAAACTCGATTTTGATCTCGGTGGTAATACTGATTTTCAATCTTGATATTATTATTTATATTTATCTTGATCTTTTAGTGATGAGGATGTTGATCTTGATTATGATCCATCTTTGATGTTTATCATTTTGCAATCTTAATTTAATATTGATTTTGTTCATGACCATGATGTTGATCTTCATTTTAATCAAGATTTCAATCTTCATCTTACGATATTTATCTTTATATTCTTTTTAATCTTAATCTTAAACTCGATTTTGATCTGGTTTGCAATCTTGGTCTTCAATTTTGATATTGTTATTGATTTTGATATTGATCTAATCATGATGAAAATTTTCAACTCGATTATGATCTTTAATTGTTATTAATCTTATTCTCATTCACAATTATAACATTGATCTTATTCTTGATAATTATATTCATCTTCATTTTGATATCAGTTTTGATCTTAGATTTTAGTTTTTATCTTATAATCTTCATATTTATATTGCTCCTAATATTCATCTTAAACTCGATTTTGATCTCGGTGGTAATATTGATTTTCAATCTTGATATTATTATTTATATTTATCTTGATCTTTTAGTGATGAGGATGTTGATCTTGATTATGATCCATCTTTCATGTTTATCATTTTGCAATCTTAATTTAATATTGATTTTGTTCATGACCATGATGTTGATCTTTATTTTAATCAAGATTTCATTCTTCATCTTATGATATTTATCTTTATATTCTTTTTAATCTTAATCTGAAACTCGATTTTGATCTGGTTTGCAATCTTGGTCTTCAATTTTGATATTGTTATTGATTTTGATATTGATCTAATCATGATGAAAATTTTCAACTCGATTATGATCTTTAATTGTTATTAATCTTATTCTCATTCACAATTATAACATTGATCTTATTCTTGATAATTATATTCATCTTCATTTTGATATCAGTTTTGATCTTAGATTTTAGTTTTTATCTTATAATCTTCATATTTATATTGCTCGTAATATTCATCTTAAACTTGATTTTGATCTCGGTGGTAATACTGATTTTCAATATTGATATTATTATTTATATTTATCTTGATCTTTTAGTGATGAGGATGTTGATCTTGATTATGATCCATCTTTGATGTTTATCATTTTGCAATCTTAATTTAATATTGATTTTGTTCATGACCATGATGTTGATCTTCATTTTAATCAAGATTTCAATCTTCATCTTATGATATTTATCTTTATATTCTTTTTAATCTTAATCTTAAACTCGATTTTGATCTGGTTTGCAATCTTAGTCTTCAATTTTGATATTGTTATTGATTTTGATATTGATCTAATCATGATGAAAATTTTCAACTCGATTATGATCTTTAATTGTTATTAATCTTATTCTCATTCACAATTATAACATTGATCTTATTCTTGATAATTATATTCATCTTCATTTTGATATCAGTTTTGATCTTAGATTTTAGTTTTTATCTTATAATCTTCATATTTATATTGCTCCTAATATTCATCTTAAACTCGATTTTGATCTCGGTGGTAATATTGATTTTCAATCTTGATATTATTATTTATATTTATCTTGATCTTTTAGTGATGAGGATGTTGATCTTGATTATGATCCATCTTTCATGTTTATCATTTTGCAATCTTAATTTAATATTGATTTTGTTCATGACCATGATGTTGATCTTTATTTTAATCAAGATTTCATTCTTCATCTTATGATATTTATCTTTATATTCTTTTTAATCTTAATCTTAAACTCGATTTTGATCTGGTTTGCAATCTTGGTCTTCAATTTTGATATTGTTATTGATTTTGATATTGATCTAATCATGATGAAAATTTTGAACTCGATTATGATCTTTAATTGTTATTAATCTTATTCTCATTCACAATTATAATATTGATCTTATTCTTGATAATTATATTCATCTTCATTTTGATATCAGTTTTGATCTTAGATTTCAGTTTTTATCTTATAATCTTCATATTTATATTGCTCCTAATATTCATCTTAAACTCGATTTGGATCTCGGTGGTAATATTGATTTTCAATCTTGATATTATTATTTATATTTATCTTGATCTTTTAGTGAGGAGGATGTTGAACTTGATTATGATCCATCTTTAATGTTTATCATTTTGCAATCTTAATTTAATATTGATTTTGTTCATGACCATGATGTTGATCTTCATTTTAATCAAGATTTCAATCTTCATCTTATGATATTTATCTTTATATTCTTTTTAATCTTAATCTTAAACTCGATTTTGATCTGGTTTGCAATCTTGGTCTTCAATTTTGATATTGTTATTGATATTGATATTGATCTAATCATGATGAAAATATTGAACTCGATTATGATCTTTAATTGTTTTTAATTTTAATCTCATTCATAATTATAACATTGATCTTATTCTTGATAATTATCTTCATCTTTATTTTGATCTCAGTTTTGATCTCGTATTTCAGTTTTAATCTTATATTATTCATCTTTATCTTGCTCCTAATATTCATCTTATACTCGATTTTGATCTCGGTGGTAATATTGATTTTCAACCTTGATATCATTATTTATATTTTTCATGATCTTTTAATCATGAGGATGTTGATTTTCATTATGATCCATCTTTGATGTTTATCATTTTGCAATCTTAATTTAATATTCATTTTGTTCATGACCATGATGTTGATCTTCATTTCAATCAAGATTTCAATCTTCATCTTATGATATTTATCTTTATATTCTTTTTAATCTTAATCTGAAACTCGATTTTGATCTGGTTTGCAATCTTGGTCTTCAATTTTGATATTGTTATTGATTTTGATATTGATCTAATCATGATGAAAATTTTGAACTCGATTATGATCTTTAATTGTTATTAATCTTATTCTCATTCACAATTATAATATTGATCTTATTCTTGATAATTATATTCATCTTCATTTTGATATCAGTTTTGATCTTAGATTTCAGTTTTTATCTTATAATCTTCATATTTATATTGCTCCTAATATTCATCTTAAACTCGATTTGGATCTCGGTGGTAATATTGATTTTCAATCTTGATATTATTATTTATATTTATCTTGATCTTTTAGTGAGGAGGATGTTGAACTTGATTATGATCCATCTTTAATGTTTATCATTTTGCAATCTTAATTTAATATTGATTTTGTTCATGACCATGATGTTGATCTTCATTTTAATCAAGATTTCAATCTTCATCTTATGATATTTATCTTTATATTCTTTTTAATCTTAATCTTAAACTCGATTTTGATCTGGTTTGCAATCTTGGTCTTCAATTTTGATATTGTTATTGATATTGATATTGATCTAATCATGATGAAAATATTGAACTCGATTATGATCTTTAATTGTTTTTAATTTTAATCTCATTCATAATTATAACATTGATCTTATTCTTGATAATTATCTTCATCTTTATTTTGATCTCAGTTTTGATCTCGTATTTCAGTTTTAATCTTATATTATTCATCTTTATCTTGCTCCTAATATTCATCTTATACTCGATTTTGATCTCGGTGGTAATATTGATTTTCAACCTTGATATCATTATTTATATTTTTCATGATCTTTTAATCATGAGGATGTTGATTTTGATTATGATCCATCTTTGATGTTTATCATTTTGCAATCTTAATTTAATATTCATTTTGTTCATGACCATGATGTTGATCTTCATTTCAATCAAGATTTCAATCTTCATCTTATGATATTTATCTTTATATTCTTTTTAATCTTAATCTGAAACTCGATTTTGATCTGGTTTGCAATCTTGGTCTTCAATTTTGATATTGTTATTGATTTTGATATTGATCTAATCATGATGAAAATTTTGAACTCGATTATGATCTTTAATTGTTATTAATCTTATTCTCATTCACAATTATAATATTGATCTTATTCTTGATAATTATATTCATCTTCATTTTGATATCAGTTTTGATCTTAGATTTTAGTTTTAATCTTATAATCTTCATATTTATATTGCTCCTAATATTCATCTTAAACTCGATTTTGATCTCGGTGGTAATACTGATTTTCAATCTTGATATTATTATTTATATTTATCTTGATCTTTTAGTGATGAGGATGTTGATCTTGATTATGATCCATCTTTGATGTTTATCATTTTGCAATCTTAATTTAATATTGATTTTGTTCCTGACCATGATGTTGATCTTCATTTTAATCAAGATTTCAATCTTCATCTTATGATATTTATCTTTATATTCTTTTTAATCTTAATCTTAAACTCGATTTTGATCTTGTTTGCAATCTTGGTCTTCAATTTTGATATTGTTATTGATTTTGATATTGATCTAATCATGATGAAAATTTTCAACTCGATTATGATCTTTAATTGTTATTAATCTTATTCTCATTCACAATTATAACATTGATCTTATTCTTGATAATTATATTCATCTTCATTTTGATATCAGTTTTGATCTTAGATTTTAGTTTTTATCTTATAATCTTCATATTTATATTGCTCCTAATATTCATCTTAAACTCGATTTTGATCTCGGTGGTAATATTGATTTTCAATCTTGATATTATTATTTATATTTATCTTGATCTTTTAGTGTTGAGGATGTTGATCTTGATTATGATCCATCTTTCATGTTTATCATTTTGCAATCTTAATTTAATATTGATTTTGTTCATGACCATGATGTTGATCTTCATTTTAATCAAGATTTCAATCTTCATCTTATGATATTTATCTTTATATTCTTTTTAATCTTAATCTTAAACTCGATTTTGATCTGGTTTGCAATCTTGGTGTTCAATTTTGATATTGTTATTGATTTTGATATTGATCTAAATCATGATGAAAATTTTGAACTCGATTATGATCTTTAATTGTTATTAATCTTATTCTCCTTCACAATTATAAAATTGATCTTATTCTTGATAATTATATTCATATTCATTTTGATATCAGTTTTGATCTTAGATTTTATTTTTAATCTTATAATCTTCATATTTATATTGCTCCTAATATTCATCTTAAACTCAATTTTGATCTCGGTGGTAATATTGATTTTCAATCTTGATATTATTATTTATATTTATCTTGATCTTTTAGTGATGAGGATGTTGATCTTGATTATGATCCATCTTTCATGTTTATCATTTTGCAATCTTAATTTAATATTGATTTTGTTCATGACCATGATGTTGATCTTTATTTTAATCAAGATTTCATTCTTCATCTTATGATATTTATCTTTATATTCTTTTTAATCTTAATCTGAAACTCGATTTTGATCTGGTTTGCAATCTTGGTCTTCAATTTTGATATTGTTATTGATTTTGATATTGATCTAATCATGATGAAAATTTTCAACTCGATTATGATCTTTAATTGTTATTAATCTTATTCTCATTCACAATTATAACATTGATCTTATTCTTGATAATTATATTCATCTTCATTTTGATATCAGTTTTGATCTTAGATTTTAGTTTTTATCTTATAATCTTCATATTTATATTGCTCCTAATATTCATCTTAAACTCGATTTTGATCTCGGTGGTAATATTGATTTTCAATCTTGATATTATTATTTATATTTATCTTGATCTTTTAGTGATGAGGATGTTGATCTTGATTATGATCCATCTTTGATGTTTATCATTTTGCAATCTTAATTTAATATTGATTTTGTTCATGACCATGATGTTGATCTTCATTTTAATCAAGATTTCAATCTTCATCTTATGATATTTATCTTTATATTCTTTTTAATCTTAATCTTAAACTCGATTTTGATCTGGTTTGCAATCTTGGTCTTCAATTTTGATATTGTTATTGATTATGATATTGATCTAATCATGATGAAAATTTTCAACTCGATTATGATCTTTAATTGTTATTAATCTTATTCTCATTCACAATTATAACATTGATCTTATTCTTGATAATTATATTCATCTTCATTTTGATATCAGTTTTGATCTTAGATTTTAGTTTTTATCTTATAATCTTCATATTTATATTGCTCCTAATATTCATCTTAAACTCGATTTTGATCTCGGTGGTAATATTGATTTTCAATCTTGATATTATTATTTATATTTATCTTGATCTTTTAGTGATGAGGATGTTGATCTTGATTATGATCCATCTTTCATGTTTATCATTTTGCAATCTTAATTTAATATTGATTTTGTTCATGACCATGATGTTGATCTTTATTTTAATCAAGATTTCATTCTTCATCTTATGATATTTATCTTTATATTCTTTTTAATCTTAATCTGAAACTCGATTTTGATCTGGTTTGCAATCTTGGTCTTCAATTTTGATATTGTTATTGATTTTGATATTGATCTAATCATGATGAAAATTTTCAACTCGATTATGATCTTTAATTGTTATTAATCTTATTCTCATTCACAATTATAACATTGATCTTATTCTTGATAATTATATTCATCTTCATTTTGATATCAGTTTTGATCTTAGATTTTAGTTTTTATCTTATAATCTTCATATTTATATTGCTCGTAATATTCATCTTAAACTCGATTTTGATCTCGGTGGTAATACTGATTTTCAATCTTGATATTATTATTTATATTTATCTTGATCTTTTAGTGATGAGGATGTTGATCTTGATTATGATCCATCTTTGATGTTTATCATTTTGCAATCTTAATTTAATATTGATTTTGTTCATGACCATGATGTTGATCTTCATTTTAATCAAGATTTCAATCTTCATCTTACGATATTTATCTTTATATTCTTTTTAATCTTAATCTTAAACTCGATTTTGATCTGGTTTGCAATCTTGGTCTTCAATTTTGATATTGTTATTGATTTTGATATTGATCTAATCATGATGAAAATTTTCAACTCGATTATGATCTTTAATTGTTATTAATCTTATTCTCATTCACAATTATAACATTGATCTTATTCTTGATAATTATATTCATCTTCATTTTGATATCAGTTTTGATCTTAGATTTTAGTTTTTATCTTATAATCTTCATATTTATATTGCTCGTAATATTCATCTTAAACTCGATTTTGATCTCGGTGGTAATACTGATTTTCAATCTTGATATTATTATTTATATTTATCTTGATCTTTTAGTGAGGAGGATGTTGAACTTGATTATGATCCATCTTTAATGTTTATCATTTTGCAATCTTAATTTAATATTGATTTTGTTCATGACCATGATGTTGATCTTCATTTTAATCAAGATTTCAATCTTCATCTTATGATATTTATCTTTATATTCTTTTTAATCTTAATCTTAAACTCGATTTTGATCTGGTTTGCAATCTTGGTCTTCAATTTTGATATTGTTATTGATATTGATATTGATCTAATCATGATGAAAATATTGAACTCGATTATGATCTTTAATTGTTTTTAATTTTAATCTCATTCATAATTATAACATTGATCTTATTCTTGATAATTATCTTCATCTTTATTTTGATCTCAGTTTTGATCTCGTATTTCAGTTTTAATCTTATATTATTCATCTTTATCTTGCTCCTAATATTCATCTTATACTCGATTTTGATCTCGGTGGTAATATTGATTTTCAACCTTGATATCATTATTTATATTTTTCATGATCTTTTAATCATGAGGATGTTGATTTTCATTATGATCCATCTTTGATGTTTATCATTTTGCAATCTTAATTTAATATTCATTTTGTTCATGACCATGATGTTGATCTTCATTTCAATCAAGATTTCAATCTTCATCTTATGATATTTATCTTTATATTCTTTTTAATCTTAATCTGAAACTCGATTTTGATCTGGTTTGCAATCTTGGTCTTCAATTTTGATATTGTTATTGATTTTGATATTGATCTAATCATGATGAAAATTTTGAACTCGATTATGATCTTTAATTGTTATTAATCTTATTCTCATTCACAATTATAATATTGATCTTATTCTTGATAATTATATTCATCTTCATTTTGATATCAGTTTTGATCTTAGATTTCAGTTTTTATCTTATAATCTTCATATTTATATTGCTCCTAATATTCATCTTAAACTCGATTTGGATCTCGGTGGTAATATTGATTTTCAATCTTGATATTATTATTTATATTTATCTTGATCTTTTAGTGAGGAGGATGTTGAACTTGATTATGATCCATCTTTAATGTTTATCATTTTGCAATCTTAATTTAATATTGATTTTGTTCATGACCATGATGTTGATCTTCATTTTAATCAAGATTTCAATCTTCATCTTATGATATTTATCTTTATATTCTTTTTAATCTTAATCTGAAACTCGATTTTGATCTGGTTTGCAATCTTGGTCTTCAATTTTGATATTGTTATTGATTTTGATATTGATCTAATCATGATGAAAATTTTCAACTCGATTATGATCTTTAATTGTTATTAATCTTATTCTCATTCACAATTATAACATTGATCTTATTCTTGATAATTATATTCATCTTCATTTTGATATCAGTTTTGATCTTAGATTTTAGTTTTTATCTTATAATCTTCATATTTATATTGCTCCTAATATTCATCTTAAACTCGATTTTGATCTCGGTGGTAATATTGATTTTCAATCTTGATATTATTATTTATATTTATCTTGATCTTTTAGTGATGAGGATGTTGATCTTGATTATGATCCATCTTTCATGTTTATCATTTTGCAATCTTAATTTAATATTGATTTTGTTCATGACCATGATGTTGATCTTCATTTTAATCAAGATTTCAATCTTCATCTTATGATATTTATCTTTATATTCTTTTTAATCTTAATCTTAAACTCGATTTTGATCTGGTTTGCAATCTTGGTGTTCAATTTTGATATTGTTATTGATTTTGATATTGATCTAAATCATGATGAAAATTTTGAACTCGATTATGATCTTTAATTGTTATTAATCTTATTCTCCTTCACAATTATAAAATTGATCTTATTCTTGATAATTATATTCATATTCATTTTGATATCAGTTTTGATCTTAGATTTTATTTTTAATCTTATAATCTTCATATTTATATTGCTCCTAATATTCATCTTAAACTCAATTTTGATCTCGGTGGTAATATTGATTTTCAATCTTGATATTATTATTTATATTTATCTTGATCTTTTAGTGATGAGGATGTTGATCTTGATTATGATCCATCTTTCATGTTTATCATTTTGCAATCTTAATTTAATATTGATTTTGTTCATGACCATGATGTTGATCTTTATTTTAATCAAGATTTCATTCTTCATCTTATGATATTTATCTTTATATTCTTTTTAATCTTAATCTGAAACTCGATTTTGATCTGGTTTGCAATCTTGGTCTTCAATTTTGATATTGTTATTGATTTTGATATTGATCTAATCATGATGAAAATTTTCAACTCGATTATGATCTTTAATTGTTATTAATCTTATTCTCATTCACAATTATAACATTGATCTTATTCTTGATAATTATATTCATCTTCATTTTGATATCAGTTTTGATCTTAGATTTTAGTTTTTATCTTATAATCTTCATATTTATATTGCTCCTAATATTCATCTTAAACTCGATTTTCATCTCGGTGGTAATATTGATTTTCAATCTTGATATTATTATTTATATTTATCTTGATCTTTTAGTGATGAGGATGTTGATCTTGATTATGATCCATCTTTGATGTTTATCATTTTGCAATCTTAATTTAATATTGATTTTGTTCATGACCATGATGTTGATCTTCATTTTAATCAAGATTTAAATCTTCATCTTATGATATTTATCTTTATATTCTTTTTAATCTTAATCTTAAACTCGATTTTGATCTGGTTTGCAATCTTGGTCTTCAATTTTGATATTGTTATTGATTTTGATATTGATCTAATCATGATGAAAATTTTCAACTCGATTATGATCTTTAATTGTTATTAATCTTATTCTCATTCACAATTATAACATTGATCTTATTCTTGATAATTATATTCATCTTCATTTTGATATCAGTTTTGATCTTAGATTTTAGTTTTTATCTTATAATCTTCATATTTATATTGCTCCTAATATTCATCTTAAACTCGATTTTGATCTCGGTGGTAATATTGATTTTCAATCTTGATATTATTATTTATATTTATCTTGATCTTTTAGTGATGAGGATGTTGATCTTGATTATGATCCATCTTTCATGTTTATCATTTTGCAATCTTAATTTAATATTGATTTTGTTCATGACCATGATGTTGATCTTTATTTTAATCAAGATTTCATTCTTCATCTTATGATATTTATCTTTATATTCTTTTTAATCTTAATCTGAAACTCGATTTTGATCTGGTTTGCAATCTTGGTCTTCAATTTTGATATTGTTATTGATTTTGATATTGATCTAATCATGATGAAAATTTTCAACTCGATTATGATCTTTAATTGTTATTAATCTTATTCTCATTCACAATTATAACATTGATCTTATTCTTGATAATTATATTCATCTTCATTTTGATATCAGTTTTGATCTTAGATTTTAGTTTTTATCTTATAATCTTCATATTTATATTGCTCGTAATATTCATCTTAAACTCGATTTTGATCTCGGTGGTAATACTGATTTTCAATCTTGATATTATTATTTATATTTATCTTGATCTTTTAGTGATGAGGATGTTGATCTTGATTATGATCCATCTTTGATGTTTATCATTTTGCAATCTTAATTTAATATTGATTTTGTTCATGACCATGATGTTGATCTTCATTTTAATCAAGATTTCAATCTTCATCTTACGATATTTATCTTTATATTCTTTTTAATCTTAATCTTAAACTCGATTTTGATCTGGTTTGCAATCTTGGTCTTCAATTTTGATATTGTTATTGATTTTGATATTGATCTAATCATGATGAAAATTTTCAACTCGATTATGATCTTTAATTGTTATTAATCTTATTCTCATTCACAATTATAACATTGATCTTATTCTTGATAATTATATTCATCTTCATTTTGATATCAGTTTTGATCTTAGATTTTAGTTTTTATCTTATAATCTTCATATTTATATTGCTCGTAATATTCATCTTAAACTCGATTTTGATCTCGGTGGTAATACTGATTTTCAATCTTGATATTATTATTTATATTTATCTTGATCTTTTAGTGAGGAGGATGTTGAACTTGATTATGATCCATCTTTAATGTTTATCATTTTGCAATCTTAATTTAATATTGATTTTGTTCATGACCATGATGTTGATCTTCATTTTAATCAAGATTTCAATCTTCATCTTATGATATTTATCTTTATATTCTTTTTAATCTTAATCTTAAACTCGATTTTGATCTGGTTTGCAATCTTGGTCTTCAATTTTGATATTGTTATTGATATTGATATTGATCTAATCATGATGAAAATATTGAACTCGATTATGATCTTTAATTGTTTTTAATTTTAATCTCATTCATAATTATAACATTGATCTTATTCTTGATAATTATCTTCATCTTTATTTTGATCTCAGTTTTGATCTCGTATTTCAGTTTTAATCTTATATTATTCATCTTTATCTTGCTCCTAATATTCATCTTATACTCGATTTTGATCTCGGTGGTAATATTGATTTTCAACCTTGATATCATTATTTATATTTTTCATGATCTTTTAATCATGAGGATGTTGATTTTCATTATGATCCATCTTTGATGTTTATCATTTTGCAATCTTAATTTAATATTCATTTTGTTCATGACCATGATGTTGATCTTCATTTCAATCAAGATTTCAATCTTCATCTTATGATATTTATCTTTATATTCTTTTTAATCTTAATCTGAAACTCGATTTTGATCTGGTTTGCAATCTTGGTCTTCAATTTTGATATTGTTATTGATTTTGATATTGATCTAATCATGATGAAAATTTTGAACTCGATTATGATCTTTAATTGTTATTAATCTTATTCTCATTCACAATTATAATATTGATCTTATTCTTGATAATTATATTCATCTTCATTTTGATATCAGTTTTGATCTTAGATTTCAGTTTTTATCTTATAATCTTCATATTTATATTGCTCCTAATATTCATCTTAAACTCGATTTGGATCTCGGTGGTAATATTGATTTTCAATCTTGATATTATTATTTATATTTATCTTGATCTTTTAGTGAGGAGGATGTTGAACTTGATTATGATCCATCTTTAATGTTTATCATTTTGCAATCTTAATTTAATATTGATTTTGTTCATGACCATGATGTTGATCTTCATTTTAATCAAGATTTCAATCTTCATCTTATGATATTTATCTTTATATTCTTTTTAATCTTAATCTGAAACTCGATTTTGATCTGGTTTGCAATCTTGGTCTTCAATTTTGATATTGTTATTGATTTTGATATTGATCTAATCATGATGAAAATTTTCAACTCGATTATGATCTTTAATTGTTATTAATCTTATTCTCATTCACAATTATAACATTGATCTTATTCTTGATAATTATATTCATCTTCATTTTGATATCAGTTTTGATCTTAGATTTTAGTTTTTATCTTATAATCTTCATATTTATATTGCTCGTAATATTCATCTTAAACTCGATTTTGATCTCGGTGGTAATACTGATTTTCAATCTTGATATTATTATTTATATTTATCTTGATCTTTTAGTGATGAGGATGTTGATCTTGATTATGATCCATCTTTGATGTTTATCATTTTGCAATCTTAATTTAATATTGATTTTGTTCATGACCATGATGTTGATCTTCATTTTAATCAAGATTTCAATCTTCATCTTACGATATTTATCTTTATATTCTTTTTAATCTTAATCTTAAACTCGATTTTGATCTGGTTTGCAATCTTGGTCTTCAATTTTGATATTGTTATTGATTTTGATATTGATCTAATCATGATGAAAATTTTCAACTCGATTATGATCTTTAATTGTTATTAATCTTATTCTCATTCACAATTATAACATTGATCTTATTCTTGATAATTATATTCATCTTCATTTTGATATCAGTTTTGATCTTAGATTTTAGTTTTTATATTATAATCTTCATATTTATATTGCTCCTAATATTCATCTTAAACTCGATTTTGATCTCGGTGGTAATATTGATTTTAAATCTTGATATTATTATTTTATTTATCTTGATCTTTTAGTGATGAGGATGTTGATCTTGATTATGATCTATCTTTCATGTTTATCATTTTGCAATCTTAATTTAATATTAATTTTGTTCATGACCATGATGTTGATCTTCATTTTAATCAAGATTTCAGTCTTCATCTTATGATATTTATCTTTATATTCTTTTTAATCTTAATCTGAAACTCGATTTTGATCTGGTTTGCAATCTTGGTCTTCAATTTTGATATTGTTATTGATTTTGATATTGATCTAATCGTGATGAAAATTTTGAACTCGATTATGATCTTTAATTGTTATTAATCTTATTCTCATTCACAATTATAATATTGATCTTATTCTTGATAATTATATTCATCTTCATTTTGATATCAGTTTTGATCTTAGATTTCAGTTTTTATCTTATAATCTTCATATTTATATTGCTCCTAATATTCATCTTAAACTCGATTTGGATCTCGGTGGTAATATTGATTTTCAATCTTGATATTATTATTTATATTTATCTTGATCTTTTAGTGAGGAGGATGTTGAACTTGATTATGATCCATCTTTAATGTTTATCATTTTGCAATCTTAATTTAATATTGATTTTGTTCATGACCATGATGTTGATCTTCATTTTAATCAAGATTTCAATCTTCATCTTATGATATTTATCTTTATATTCTTTTTAATCTTAATCTTAAACTCGATTTTGATCTGGTTTGCAATCTTGGTCTTCAAATTTGATATTGTTATTGATATTGATATTGATCTAATCATGATGAAAATATTGAACTCGATTATGATCTTTAATTGTTTTTAATTTTAATCTCATTCATAATTATAACATTGATCTTATTCTTGATAATTATCTTCATCTTTATTTTGATCTCAGTTTTGATCTCGTATTTCAGTTTTAATCTTATATTATTCATCTTTATCTTGCTCCTAATATTCATCTTATACTCGATTTTGATCTCGGTGGTAATATTGATTTTCAACCTTGATATCATTATTTATATTTTTCATGATCTTTTAATCATGAGGATGTTGATTTTGATTATGATCCATCTTTGATGTTTATCATTTTGCAATCTTAATTTAATATTCATTTTGTTCATGACCATGATGTTGATCTTCATTTCAATCAAGATTTCAATCTTCATCTTATGATATTTATCTTTATATTCTTTTTAATCTTAATCTGAAACTCGATTTTGATCTGGTTTGCAATCTTGGTCTTCAATTTTGATATTGTTATTGATTTTGATATTGATCTAATCATGATGAAAATTTTGAACTCGATTATGATCTTTAATTGTTATTAATCTTATTCTCATTCACAATTATAATATTGATCTTATTCTTGATAATTATATTCATCTTCATTTTGATATCAGTTTTGATCTTAGATTTTAGTTTTAATCTTATAATCTTCATATTTATATTGCTCCTAATATTCATCTTAAACTCGATTTTGATCTCGGTGGTAATACTGATTTTCAATCTTGATATTATTATTTATATTTATCTTGATCTTTTAGTGATGAGGATGTTGATCTTGATTATGATCCATCTTTGATGTTTATCATTTTGCAATCTTAATTTAATATTGATTTTGTTCATGACCATGATGTTGATCTTCATTTTAATCAAGATTTCAATCTTCATCTTATGATATTTATCTTTATATTCTTTTTAATCTTAATCTTAAACTCGATTTTGATCTGGTTTGCAATCTTGGTCTTCAATTTTGATATTGTTATTGATTTTGATATTGATCTAATCATGATGAAAATTTTGAACTCGATTATGATCTTTAATTGTTATTAATCTTATTCTCCTTCACAATTATAAAATTGATCTTATTCTTGATAATTATATTCATATTCATTTTGATATCAGTTTTGATCTTAGATTTTATTTTTAATCTTATAATCTTCATATTTATATTGCTCCTAATATTCATCTTAAACTCAATTTTGATCTCGGTGGTAATATTGATTTTCAATCTTGATATTATTATTTATATTTATCTTGATCTTTTAGTGATGAGGATGTTGATCTTGATTATGATCCATCTTTCATGTTTATCATTTTGCAATCTTAATTTAATATTGATTTTGTTCATGACCATGATGTTGATCTTTATTTTAATCAAGATTTCATTCTTCTTCTTATGATATTTATCTTTATATTCTTTTTAATCTTAATCTGAAACTCGATTTTGATCTGGTTTGCAATCTTGGTCTTCAATTTTGATATTGTTATTGATTTTGATATTGATCTAATCATGATGAAAATTTTCAACTCGATTATGATCTTTAATTGTTATTAATCTTATTCTCATTCACAATTATAACATTGATCTTATTCTTGATAATTATATTCATCTTCATTTTGATATCAGTTTTGATCTTAGATTTTAGTTTTTATCTTATAATCTTCATATTTATATTGCTCCTAATATTCATCTTAAACTCGATTTTGATCTCGGTGGTAATATTGATTTTCAATCTTGATATTATTATTTATATTTATCTTGATCTTTTAGTGATGAGGATGTTGATCTTGATTATGATCCATCTTTGATGTTTATCATTTTGCAATCTTAATTTAATATTGATTTTGTTCATGACCATGATGTTGATCTTCATTTTAATCAAGATTTCAATCTTCATCTTATGATATTTATCTTTATATTCTTTTTAATCTTAATCTTAAACTCGATTTTGATCTGGTTTGCAATCTTGGTCTTCAATTTTGATATTGTTTTTTGATTTTGATATTGATCTAATCATGATGAAAATTTTGAACTCGATTATGATCTTTAATTGTTATTAATCTTATTCTCATTCACAATTATAACATTGATCTTATTCTTGATAATTATATTCATCTTCATTTTGATATCAGTTTGATCTTAGATTTTAGTTTTTATCTTATAATCTTCATATTTATATTGCTCCTAATATTCATCTTAAACTCGATTTTGATCTCGGTGGTAATATTGATTTTCAATCTTGATATTATTATTTATATTTATCTTGATCTTTTAGTGAGGAGGATGTTGAACTTGATTATGATCCATCTTTAATGTTTATCATTTTGCAATCTTAATTTAATATTGATTTTGTTCATGACCATGATGTTGATCTTCATTTTAATCAAGATTTCAATCTTCATCTTATGATATTTATCTTTATATTCTTTTTAATCTTAATCTTAAACTCGATTTTGATCTGGTTTGCAATCTTGGTCTTCAATTTTGATATTGTTATTGATATTGATATTGATCTAATCATGATGAAAATATTGAACTCGATTATGATCTTTAATTGTTTTTAATTTTAATCTCATTCATAATTATAACATTGATCTTATTCTTGATAATTATCTTCATCTTTATTTTGATCTCAGTTTTGATCTCGTATTTCAGTTTTAATCTTATATTATTCATCTTTATCTTGCTCCTAATATTCATCTTATACTCGATTTTGATCTCGGTGGTAATATTGATTTTCAACCTTGATATCATTATTTATATTTTTCATGATCTTTTAATCATGAGGATGTTGATTTTTATTATGATCCATCTTTGATGTTTATCATTTTGCAATCTTAATTTAATATTCATTTTGTTCATGACCATGATGTTGATCTTCATTTCAATCAAGATTTCTATCTTCATCTTATGATATTTATCTTTATATTCTTTTTAATCTTAATCTGAAACTCGATTTTGATCTGGTTTGCAATCTTGGTCTTCAATTTTGATATTGTTATTGATTTTGATATTGATCTAATCATGATGAAAATTTTGAACTCGATTATGATCTTTAATTGTTATTAATCTTATTCTCATTCACAATTATAATATTGATCTTATTCTTGATAATTATATTCATCTTCATTTTGATATCAGTTTTGATCTTAGATTTTAGTTTTAATCTTATAATCTTCATATTTATATTGCTCCTAATATTCATCTTAAACTCGATTTTGATCTCGGTGGTAATACTGATTTTCAATCTTGATATTATTATTTATATTTATCTTGATCTTTTAGTGATGAGGATGTTGATCTTGATTATGATCCATCTTTGATGTTTATCATTTTGCAATCTTAATTTAATATTGATTTTGTTCATGACCATGATGTTGATCTTCATTTTAATCAAGATTTCAATCTTCATCTTATGATATTTATCTTTATATTCTTTTTAATCTTAATCTTAAACTCGATTTTGATCTTGTTTGCAATCTTGGTCTTCAATTTTGATATTGTTATTGATTTTGATATTGATCTAATCATGATGAAAATTTTCAACTCGATTATGATCTTTAATTGTTATTAATCTTATTCTCATTCACAATTATAACATTGATCTTATTCTTGATAATTATATTCATCTTCATTTTGATATCAGTTTTGATCTTAGATTTTAGTTTTTATCTTATAATCTTCATATTTATATTGCTCCTAATATTCATCTTAAACTCGATTTTGATCTCGGTGGTAATATTGATTTTCAATCTTGATATTATTATTTATATTTATCTTGATCTTTTAGTGATGAGGATGTTGATCTTGATTATGATCCATCTTTGATGTTTATCATTTTGCAATCTTAATTTAATATTGATTTTGTTCATGACCATGATGTTGATCTTCATTTTAATCAAGATTTCAATCTTCATCTTATGATATTTATCTTTATATTCTTTTTAATCTTAATCTTAAACTCGATTTTGATCTGGTTTGCAATCTTGGTCTTCAATTTTGATATTCTAATTGATTTTGATATTGATCTAATCATGATGAAAATTTTGAACTCGATTATGATCTTTAATTGTTATTAATCTTATTCTCATTCACAATTATAACATTGATCTTATTCTTGATAATTATATTCATCTTCATTTTGATATCAGTTTGATCTTAGATTTTAGTTTTAATCTTATAATCTTCATATTTATATTGCTCCTAATATTCATCTTAAACTCGATTTTTATCTCGGTGGTAATATTGATTTTCAATCTTGATATTATTATTTATATTTATCTTGATCTTTTAGTGAGGAGGATGTTGAACTTGATTATGATCCATCTTTAATGTTTATCATTTTGCAATCTTAATTTAATATTGATTTTGTTCATGACCATGATGTTGATCTTCATTTTAATCAAGATTTCAATCTTCATCTTATGATATTTATCTTTATATTCTTTTTAATCTTAATCTTAAACTCGATTTTGATCAGGTTTGCAATCTTGGTCTTCAATTTTGATATTGTTATTGATATTGATATTGATCTAATCATGATGAAAATATTGAACTCGATTATGATCTTTAATTGTTTTTAATTTTAATCTCATTCATAATTATAACATTGGTCTTATTCTTGATAATTATCTTCATCTTTATTTTGATCTCAGTTTTGATCTCGTATTTCAGTTTTAATCTTATATTATTCATCTTTATCTTGCTCCTAATATTCATCTTATACTCGATTTTGATCTCGGTGGTAATATTGATTTTCAACCTTGATATCATTATTTATATTTTTCATGATCTTTTAATGATGAGGATGTTGATCTTGATTATAATCCATATTTGATGTTTATCATTTTGCAATCTTAATTTAATATTGATTTTGTTCATGACCAAGATGTTGATCTTGATTTTAATCATTATTTCAATCTTCATCTTATGTTATTCATCTTTATCTTCTTTTTAATCTTAATCTTAAACTCGATTTTGATCTTGTTTGTAATCTTGGTCTTCAATCTTGATATTGTTATTAATTTTGATATTGATCTAATCATGATGAAAATTTTGAACTCGATTATGATCTTTAATTGTTATTAATCTTATTCTCATTCACAATTATAACATTGATCTTATTCTTGATAATTATATTCATCTTCATTTTGATATCAGTTTGATCTTAGATTTTAGTTTTAATCTTATAATCTTCATATTTATATTGCTCCTAATATTCATCTTAAACTCGATTTTGATCTCGGTGGTAATATTGATTTTCAATCTTGATATTATTATTTATATTTATCTTGATCTTTTAGTGAGGAGGATGTTGAACTTGATTATGATCCATCTTTAATGTTTATCATTTTGCAATCTTAATTTAATATTGATTTTGTTCATGACCATGATGTTGATCTTCATTTTAATCAAGATTTCAATCTTCATCTTATGATATTTATCTTTATATTCTTTTTAATTTTAATCTTAAACTCGATTTTGATCTGGTTTGCAATCTTGGTCTTCAATTTTGATATTGTTATTGATATTGATATTGATCTAATCATGATGAAAATATTGAACTCGATTATGATCTTTAATTGTTTTTAATTTTAATCTCATTCATAATTATAACATTGATCTTATTCTTGATAATTATCTTCATCTTTATTTTGATCTCAGTTTTGATCTCATATTTCAGTTTTAATCTTATATTATTCATCTTTATCTTGCTCCTAATATTCATCTTATACTCGATTTTGATCTCGGTGGTAGTATTGATTTTCAACCTTGATATCATTATTTATATTTTTCATGATCTTTTAATGATGAGGATGTTGATCTTGATTATAATCCATATTTGATGTTTATCATTTTGCAATCTTAATTTAATATTGATTTTGTTCATGACCAAGATGTTGATCTTGATTTTAATCATTATTTCAATCTTCATCTTATGTTATTCATCTTTATCTTCTTTTTAATCTTAATCTTAAACTCGATTTTGATCTTGTTTGTAATCTTGGTCTTCAATCTTGATATTGTAATTAATTTTGATATTGATCTAATCATGATGAAAATTTAGAACTCGATTATGATCTTTAATTGTTATTAATCTTATTCTCATTCACAATTATAACATTGATCTTATTCTTGATAATTATATTCATCTTCATTTTGATATCAGTTTGATCTTAGATTTTAGTTTTAATCTTATAATCTTCATATTTATATTGCTCCTAAAATTCATCTTAAACTCGATTTTTATCTCGGTGGTAATATTGATTTTCAATCTTGATATTATTATTTATATTTATCTTGATCTTTTAGTGAGGAGGATGTTGAACTTGATTATGATCCATCTTTGATGTTTATCATTTTGCAATCTTAATTTAATATTGATTTTGTTCATGACCATGATGTTGATCTTCATTTTAATCAAGATTTCAATCTTCATCTTATGATATTTATTTTTATATTCTTTTTAATCTTAATCTTAAACACGATTTTGATCTGGTTTGCAATCTTGGT
Organism: Costus lasius; assembly: GCA_027563935.2. Taxonomy (NCBI): domain Eukaryota; kingdom Viridiplantae; phylum Streptophyta; class Magnoliopsida; order Zingiberales; family Costaceae; genus Costus; species Costus lasius. Next base: position 113,802,874 of record CM050447.1, on the reverse strand, counting down.
CTTCAATTTTGATATTGTTAATGATATTGATATTGATCAAATCATGATGAAAATTTTGAACTCGATTATGATCTTGAATTGTTTTTAATCTTAATCTAATTCATAATTATAACATTGATCTTATTCTTGATAATTATCTTCATCTTTATTTTGATCTCAGTTTTGATCTCGTATTTCAGTTTTAATCTTATATTATTCATCTTTATCTTGCTCCTAATATTCATCTTATCCTCGATTTTGATCTCGGTGGTAATATTGATTTTCAACCTTGATATCATTATTTATATTTTTCATGATCTTTTAATGATGAGGATGTTGATCTTGATTATAATCCATATTTGATGTTTATCATTTTGCAATCTTAATTTAATATTGATTTTGTTCATGACCAAGATGTTGATCTTGATTTTAATCATTATTTCAATCTTCATCTTATGTTATTCATCTTTATCTTCTTTTTAATCTTAATCTTAAACTCGATTTTGATCTTGTTTGTAATCTTGGTCTTCAATCTTGATATTGTTATTAATTTTGATATTGATCTAATCATGATGAAAATTTTGAACTCGATTATGATCTTTAATTGTTATTAATCTTATTCTCATTCACAATTATAACATTGATCTTATTCTTGATAATTATATTCATCTTCATTTTGATATCAGTTTGATCTTAGATTTTAGTTTTAATCTTATAATCTTCATATTTATATTGCTCCTAATATTCATCTTAAACTCGATTTTTATCTCGGTGGTAATATTGATTTTCAATCTTGATATTATTATTTATATTTATCTTGATCTTTTAGTGAGGAGGATGTTGAACTTGATTATGATCCATCTTTAATGTTTATCATTTTGCAATCTTAATTTAATATTGATTTTGTTCATGACCATGATGTTGATCTTCATTTTAATCAAGATTTCAATCTTCATCTTATGATATTTATCTTTATATTCTTTTTAATCTTAATCTTAAACTCGATTTTGATCTGGTTTGCAATCTTGGTCTTCAATTTTGATATTGTTATTGATATTGATATTGATCTAATCATGATGAAAATATTGAACTCGATTATGATCTTTAATTGTTTTTAATTTTAATCTCATTCATAATTATAACATTGATCTTATTCTTGATAATTATCTTCATCTTTATTTTGATCTCAGTTTTGATCTCGTATTTCAGTTTTAATCTTATATTATTCATCTTTATCTTGCTCCTAATATTCATCTTATCCTCGATTTTGATCTCGGTGGTAATATTGATTTTCAACCTTGATATCATTATTTATATTTTTCATGATCTTTTAATGATGAGGATGTTGATCTTGATTATAATCCATATTTGATGTTTATCATTTTGCAATCTTAATTTAATATTGATTTTGTTCATGACCAAGATGTTGATCTTGATTTTAATCATTATTTCAATCTTCATCTTATGTTATTCATCTTTATCTTCTTTTTAATCTTAATCTTAAACTCGATTTTGATCTTGTTTGTAATCTTGGTCTTCAATCTTGATATTGTTATTAATTTTGATATTGATCTAATCATGATGAAAATTTTGAACTCGATTATAATCTTTAATTGTTATTAATCTTATTCTCATTCACAATTATAACATTGATCTTATTCTTGATAATTATATTCATCTTCATTTTGATATCAGTTTGATCTTAGATTTTAGTTTTAATCTTATAATCTTCATATTTATATTGCTCCTAATATTCATCTTAAACTCGATTTTGATCTCGGTGGTAATATTGATTTTCAATCTTGATATTATTATTTATATTTATCTTGATCTTTTTGTGAGGAGGATGTTGAACTTGATTATGATCCATCTTTGATGTTTATCATTTTGCAATCTTAATTTAATATTGATTTTGTTCATGACCATGATGTTGATCTTCATTTTAATCAAGATTTCAATCTTCATCTTATGATATTTATCTTTATATTCTTTTTAATCTTAATCTTAAACTCGATTTTGATCTGGTTTGCAATCTTGGTCTTCAATTTTGATATTGTTAATGATATTGATATTGATCAAATCATGATGAAAATTTTGAACTCGATTATGATCTTTAATTGTTTTTAATCTTATTCTCATTCATAATTATAACATTGATCTTATTCTTGATAATTATATTCATCTTCATTTTGATATCAGTTTTGATCTTAGATTTTAGTTTTTATCTTATAATCTTCATATTTATATTGCTCCTAATATTCATCTTAAACTCGATTTTGATCTCGGTGGTAATATTGATTTTCAATCTTGATATTATTATTTATATTTATCTTGATCTTTTAGTGATGAGGATGTTGATCTTGATTATGATCCATCTTTGATGTTTATCATTTTGCAATCTTAATTTAATATTGATTTTGTTCATGACCATGATGTTGATCTTCATTTTAATCAAGATTTCAATCTTCATCTTATGATATTTATCTTTATATTCTTTTTAATCTTAATCTTAAACTCGATTTTGATCTGGTTAGCAATCATGGTCTTCAATTTTGATATCGTTATTGATATTGATATTGATCTAATCATGATGAAAATTTTGAACTCGATTATGATCTTTAATTATTTTTAATTATATTCTCATTCATAATTATAACATTGATATTATTCTTGATAATTATCTTCATCTGTATTTTGATCTCAGTTTTGATCTCGTATTTCAGTTTTAATCTTATATTCTTCATCTTTATCTTGCTCCTAATATTCATCTTAAACTAGATTTTGATCTCGGTGGTAATATTCATTTTCAACCTTGATATCATTATTTATATTTATCATGATCTTTTAATGATGAGGATGTTGATCTTGATTGTAATCCATATTTGATGTTTATCATTTTGCAATCTTAATTTAATATTGATTTTGTTCATGACCATGATGTTGATCTTGATTTTATTCATTATTTCAATCTTCATCTTATGATATTTATCTTTATATTATTTTTAATCTTAATCTTAAACTCGATTTTGATCAGGTTTGCAATCTTGGTCTTCAATTTTGATATTGTTATTGATAATATTGATCTAATCATGATGAAAATTTTGAACTCAATTATGATATTTAATTGTTATTAATCTTATTCTCATTCATAATTATAACATTGATCTTATTCTTGATAATTATCTTCATCTTCATTTTGATCTCAGTTTTGATCTCATATTTAGTATTAATCTTATATACTTCATCTTTATCTTGCTCCTATAATTCATCTTAAACTCGATTTTAATCACGGTGGTAGTATTCATTTTCAACCTTGATATCATTATTTATATTTGTCATGATCTTTTAGTGATGAGGATGTTGATCTTGATTATAATCCATATTTCATGTTTATCATTTTGCAATCTTAATTTAATATTGATTTTTTTTCATGACCATGATGTTGATCTTGATTTTAATCATTATTTCAATCTTCATCTTATGATATTTATCTTTATATTTTTTTTAATCTTAATCTTAAACTCGATTTTGATCTGGTTTGCCATCTTGGTCTTCAATTTCGATATTGTTATTTATTTTGATATTCTTCTCATCATGATGAAAATTTTGAACTCGATTATGAATTTTAATTGTTATTAATCTTATTCTCATTCACAATTACAACATTGAACATATTCTTAATAATTATCTTCATCTTCATTTTGATCTCAGTTTTGATCTCGTATTTCAGTTTTAATCTTATATTCTTCATCTTTATCTTACACCTATATTCATCTAAAACTCGATTTTGATCTCGGTGGTAATATTCATTTTCAACCTTGATATCATTATTTATATTTATCATGATCTTTTAATGATGAGGATGTTGATCTTGATTATAATCCATCTTTGATGTTTATCATTTTGCAATCTTAATTTGATATTGATTTTGTTCATGACCATGATGTTGATCTTGATTTTAATCATTATTTCAATCTTCATCTTATGTTATTCATCTTTATCTTCTTTTTAATCTTAATCTTAAACTCGATTTTGATCTGGTTTGCAATCTTGGTCTTCAATTTTGATATTGTTATTGATTTTGATATTGATCTAATCATGATGAAAATTTTGAACTCGATTATGATCTTTAATTGTTATTAATCTTATTCTCATTCACAATTATAACATTGATCTTATTCTTGATAATTATATTCATCTTCATTTTGATATCAGTTTTGATCTTAGATTTCAGTTTTTATCTTATAATCTTCATATTTATATTGCTCCTAATATTCATCTTAAACTCGATTTGGATCTCGGTGGTAATATTCATTTTCAATCTTGATATTATTATTTATATTTATCTTGATCTTTTAGTGATGAGGATGTTGATCTTGATTATGATCCATCTTTGATGTTTATCATTTTGCAATCTTAATTTAATATTGATTTTGTTCATGACCATGATGTTGATCTTCATTTTAATCAAGATTTCAATCTTCATCTTATGATATTTATCTTTATATTCTTTTTAATCTTAATCTTAAACTCGATTTTAATCTAGTTTGCAATCTTGGTCTTCAATTGTGATATTATTATTGATATTGATATTGATGTAATCATGATGAAAATTTTGAACTCGATAATGATCTTTAATTGTTTTTAATCTTATTCTCATTCATAATTATAACATTGATCTTATTCTTGATAATTATCTTCATCTTCATTTTGATCTCAGTTTTGATCTCATATTTAGTATTAATCTTATATACTTCATCTTTATCTTGCTCCTATAATTCATCTTAAACTCAATTTTGATCTCGGTGGTAATATTCATTTTCAACCTTGATATCATTATTTATATTTGTCATGATCTTTTAATGATGAGGATGTTGATCTTGATTATAATCCATATTTGATGTTTATCATTTTGCAATCTTAATTTAATATTGATTTTGTTCATGACCATGATGTTGATCTTGATTTTAATCATTATTTCAATCTTCATCTTATGTTATTCATCTTTATCTTCTTTTTAATCTTAATCTTAAACTCGATTTTGATCTTGTTTGCAATCTTGGTCTTCAATCTTGATATTGTTATTGACATTGATATTGATCTAATCATGATGAAAATTTTGAACTCGATAAAGATCTTTAATTGTTATTAATCTTATTCTCATTCACAATTATAACATTGAACATATTCTTAATAATTATCTTCATCTTCATTTTGATCTCAGTTTTGATCTCGTATTTCAGTTTTAATCTTATATTCTTCATCTTTATCTTACTCCTATATTCATCTTAAACTCGATTTTGATCTCGGTGGTAATATTCATTTTCAACCTTGATATCATTATTTATATTTATCATGATCTTTTAATGATGAGGATGTTGATCTTGATTATAATCCATATTTGATGTTTATCATTTTGCAATCTTAATTTGATATTGATTTTGTTCATGACCATGATGTTGATCTTGATTTTAATCATTATTTCAATCTTCATCTTATGTTATTCATCTTTATCTTCTTTTTAATCTTAATCTTAAACTCGATTTTGATCTGGTTTGCAATCTTGGTCTTCAATTTTGAAATTGTTATTGATTTTGATATTGATCTAATCATGATGAAAATTTTGAACTCGATTATGATCTTTAATTGTTATTAATCTTATTCTCATTCACAATTATAACATTGATCTTATTCTTGATAATTATATTCATCTTCATTTTGATATCAGTTTTGATCTTAGATTTCTGTTTTTATCTTATAATCTTCATATTTATATTGCTCCTAATATTCATCTTAAACTCGATTTGGATCTCGGTGGTAATATTCATTTTCAATCTTGATATTATTATTTATATTTATCTTGATCTTTTAGTGATGAGGATGTTGATCTTGATTATGATCCATCTTTGATGTTTATCATTTTGCAATCTTAATTTAATATTGATTTTGTTCATGACCATGATGTTGAACTTCATTTTAATCAAGATTTCAATCTTCATCTTATGATATTTATCTTTATATTCTTTTTAATCTTAATCTTAAACTCGATTTTGATCTTGTTTGTAATCTTGGTCATCAATTTTGATATTATTATTGATATTGATATTGATCTAATCATGATGAAAATTTTGAACTCGATAATGATCTTTAATTGTTATTAATCTTATTCTCATTCACAATTACAACATTGAACATATTCTTAATAATTATCTTTATCTTCTTTTTGATCTCAGTTTTGATCTTATATTTTATTTTAGATCTTATAATCTTCATATTTATATTGCTCCTAATATTCATCTTAAACTCGATTTTGATCTCGGTGGTAATATTCATTTTCAACCTTGATATCATTATTTATATTTATCATGATCTTTTAATGATGAGGATGTTGATCTTGATTATAATCCATATTTGATGTTTATCATTTTGCAATCTTAATTTGATATTGATTTTGTTCATGACCATGATGTTGATCTTGATTTTAATCATTCTTTCAATCTTCATCTTATGTTATTCATCTTTATCTTCTTTTTAATCTTAATCTTAAACTCGATTTTGATCTTGTTTGAAATCTTGGTCTTCAATCTTGATATTGTTATAGATTTTGATATTGATCTAATCATGATGAAAATTTTGAACTCGATAATGATCTTTAATTGTTATTAATCTTATTCTCATTCACAATTATAACATTGATCTTATTCTTGATAATTATATTCATCTTCATTTTGATCTCAGTTTTGATCTTAGATTTTAGTTTTTATCTTATAATCTTCATATTTATATTGCTCCTAATATTCATCTTAAACTCGATTTGGATCTCGGTGGTAATATTCATTTTCAATCTTGATATTATTATTTATATTTATCTTGATCTTTTAGTGATGAGGATGTTGATCTTGATTATGATCCATCTTTGATGTTTATCATTTTGCAATCTTAATTTAATATTGATTTTGTTCATGACCATGATGTTGATCTTCATTTTAATCAAGATTTCAATCTTCATCTTATGATATTTATCTTTATATTCTTTTTAATCTTAATCTTAAACTCGATTTTAATCTAGTTTGCAATCTATTATTATTGATATTGATATTGATGTAATCATGATGAAAATTTTGAACTCGATAATGATTTTTAATTGTTTTTAATCTTATTCTCATTCATAATTATAACATTGATCTTATTCTTGATAATTATCTTCATCTTCATTTTGATCTCAGTTTTGATCTCATATTTAGTATTAATCTTATATACTTCATCTTTATCTTGCTCCTATAATTCATCTTAAACTCAATTTTGATCTCGGTGGTAATATTCATTTTCAACCTTGATATCATTATTTATATTTGTCATGATCTTTTAATGATGAGGATGTTGATCTTGATTATAATCCATATTTGATGTTTATCATTTTGCAATCTTAATTTAATATTGATTTTGTTCATGACCATGATGTTGATCTTGATTTTAATCATTATTTCAATCTTCATCTTATGTTATTCATCTTTATCTTCTTTTTAATCTTAATCTTAAACTCGATTTTGATCTTGTTTGCAATCTTGGTCTTCAATCTTGATATTGTTATTGACATTGATATTGATCTAATCATGATGAAAATTTTGAACTCGATAAAGATCTTTAATTGTTATTAATCTTATTCTCATTCACAATTATAACATTGAACATATTCTTAATAATTATCTTCATCTTCATTTTGATCTCAGTTTTGATCTCGTATTTCAGTTTTAATCTTATATTCTTCATCTTTATCTTACTCCTATATTCATCTTAAACTCGATTTTGATCTCGGTGGTAATATTCATTTTCAACCTTGATATCATTATTTATATTTATCATGATCTTTTAATGATGAGGATGTTGATCTTGATTATAATCCATATTTGATGTTTATCATTTTGCAATCTTAATTTGATATTGATTTTGTTCATGACCATGATGTTGATCTTGATTTTAATCATTATTTCAATCTTCATCTTATGTTATTCATCTTTATCTTCTTTTTAATCTTAATCTTAAACTCGATTTTGATCTGGTTTGCAATCTTGGTCTTCAATTTTGAAATTGTTATTGATTTTGATATTGATCTAATCATGATGAAAATTTTGAACTCGATTATGATCTTTAATTGTTATTAATCTTATTCTCATTCACAATTATAACATTGATCTTATTCTTGATAATTATATTCATCTTCATTTTGATATCAGTTTTGATCTTAGATTTCAGTTTTTATCTTATAATCTTCATATTTATATTGCTCCTAATATTCATCTTAAACTCGATTTGGATCTCGGTGGTAATATTCATTTTCAATCTTGATATTATTATTTATATTTATCTTGATCTTTTAGTGATGAGGATGTTGATCTTGATTATGATCCATCTTTGATGTTTATCATTTTGCAATCTTAATTTAATATTGATTTTGTTCATGACCATGATGTTGAACTTCATTTTAATCAAGATTTCAATCTTCATCTTATGATATTTATCTTTATATTCTTTTTAATCTTAATCTTAAACTCGATTTTGATCTTGTTTGTAATCTTGGTCATCAATCTTGATATTATTATTGATATTGATATTGATCTAATCATGATGAAAATTTTGAACTCGATAATGATCTTTAATTGTTATTAATCTTATTCTCATTCACAATTACAACATTGAACATATTCTTAATAATTATCTTTATCTTCTTTTTGATCTCAGTTTTGATCTTATATTTTATTTTAGATCTTATAATCTTCATATTTATATTGTTCCTAATATTCATCTTAAACTCGATTTTGATCTCGGTGGTAATATTCATTTTCAACCTTGATATCATTATTTATATTTATCATGATCTTTTAATGATGAGGATGTTGATCTTGATTATAATCCATATTTGATGTTTATCATTTTGCAATCTTAATTTGATATTGATTTTGTTCATGACCATGATGTTGATCTTGATTTTAATCATTCTTTCAATCTTCATCTTATGTTATTCATCTTTATCTTCTTTTTAATCTTAATCTTAAACTCGATTTTGATCTTGTTTGCAATCTTGGTCTTCAATCTTGATATTGTTATTGACATTGATATTGATCTAATCATGATGAAAATTTTGAACTCGATAAAGATCTTTAATTGTTATTAATCTTATTCTCATTCACAATTATAACATTGAACATATTCTTAATAATTATCTTCATCTTCATTTTGATCTCAGTTTTGATCTCGTATTTCAGTTTTAATCTTATATTCTTCATCTTTATCTTACTCCTATATTCATCTTAAACTCGATTTTGATCTCGGTGGTAATATTCATTTTCAACCTTGATATCATTATTTATATTTATCATGATCTTTTAATGATGAGGATGTTGATCTTGATTATAATCCATATTTGATGTTTATCATTTTGCAATCTTAATTTGATATTGATTTTGTTCATGACCATGATGTTGATCTTGATTTTAATCATTATTTCAATCTTCATCTTATGTTATTCATCTTTATCTTCTTTTTAATCTTAATCTTAAACTCGATTTTGATCTGGTTTGCAATCTTGGTCTTCAATTTTGAAATTGTTATTGATTTTGATATTGATCTAATCATGATGAAAATTTTGAACTCGATTATGATCTTTAATTGTTATTAATCTTATTCTCATTCACAATTTTAACATTGATCTTATTCTTGATAATTATATTCATCTTCATTTTGATATCAGTTTTGATCTTAGATTTCAGTTTTTATCTTATAATCTTCATATTTATATTGCTCCTAATATTCATCTTAAACTCGATTTGGATCTCGGTGGTAATATTCATTTTCAATCTTGATATTATTATTTATATTTATCTTGATCTTTTAGTGATGAGGATGTTGATCTTGATTATGATCCATCTTTGATGTTTATCATTTTGCAATCTTAATTTAATATTGATTTTGTTCATGACCATGATGTTGAACTTCATTTTAATCAAGATTTCAATCTTCATCTTATGATATTTATCTTTATATTCTTTTTAATCTTAATCTTAAACTCGATTTTGATCTTGTTTGTAATCTTGGTCATCAATCTTGATATTATTATTGATATTGATATTGATCTAATCATGATGAAAATTTTGAACTCGATAATGATCTTTAATTGTTATTAATCTTATTCTCATTCACAATTACAACATTGAACATATTCTTAATAATTATCTTTATCTTCTTTTTGATCTCAGTTTTGATCTTATATTTTATTTTAGATCTTATAATCTTCATATTTATATTGCTCCTAATATTCATCTTAAACTCGATTTTGATCTCGGTGGTAATATTCATTTTCAACCTTGATATCATTATTTATATTTATCATGATCTTTTAATGATGAGGATGTTGATCTTGATTATAATCCATATTTGATGTTTATCATTTTGCAATCTTAATTTGATATTGATTTTGTTCATGACCATGATGTTGATCTTGATTTTAATCATTCTTTCAATCTTCATCTTATGTTATTCATCTTTATCTTCTTTTTAATCTTAATCTTAAACTCGATTTTGATCTTGTTTGAAATCTTGGTCTTCAATCTTGATATTGTTATAGATTTTGATATTGATCTAATCATGATGAAAATTTTGAACTCGATAATGATCTTTAATTGTTATTAATCTTATTCTCATTCACAATTATAACATTGATCTTATTCTTGATAATTATATTCATCTTCATTTTGATCTCAGTTTTGATCTTAGATTTTAGTTTTTATCTTATAATCTTCATATTTATATTGCTCCTAATATTCATCTTAAACTCGATTTTGATCTCGGTGGTAATATTGATTTTCAATCTTGATATTGTTATTTATATTTAACTTGAACTTTTAGTGATGAGGATGTTGATCTTGATTATGATCCATCTTTGATGTTTATCATTTTGCAATCTTAATTTAATATTGATTTTGTTCATGACCATGATGTTGAACTTCATTTTAATCAAGATTTCAATCTTCATCTTATGATATTTATCTTTATATTCTTTTTAATCTTAATCTTAAACTCGATTTTGATCTTGTTTGTAATCTTGGTCATCAATCTTGATATTATTATTGATATTGATATTGATCTAATCATGATGAAAATTTTGAACTCGATAATGATCTTTAATTGTTATTAATCTTATTCTCATTCAAAATTACAACATTGAACATATTCTTAATAATTATCTTTATCTTCTTTTTGATCTCAGTTTTGATCTTATATTTTATTTTAAATCTTATAATCTTCATATTTATATTGCTCCTAATATTCATCTTAAACTCGATTTTGATCTCGGTGGTAATATTCATTTTCAACCTTGATATCATTATTTATATTTATCATGATCTTTTAATGATGAGGATGTTGATCTTGATTATAATCCATATTTGATGTTTATCATTTTGCAATCTTAATTTGATATTGATTTTGTTCATGACCATGATGTTGATCTTGATTTTAATCATTCTTTCAATCTTCATCTTATGTTATTCATCTTTATCTTCTTTTTAATCTTAATGTTAAACTCGATTTTGATCTTGTTTGAAATCTTGGTCTTCAATCTTGATATTGTTATAGATTTTGATATTGATCTAATCATGATAAAAATTTTGAACTCGATAATGATCTTTAATTGTTATTAATCTTATTCTCATTCACAATTATAACATTGATCTTATTCTTGATAATTACATTCATCTTCATTTTGATCTCAGTTTTGATCTTAGATTTTAGTTTTAATCTTATAATCTTCATATTTATATTGCTGCTAATATTATTCATCTTAAACTCGATTTTGATCTCGGTGGTAATATTGATTTTCAATCTTGATATTGTTATTTATATTTAACTTGAACTTTTAGTGATGAGGATGTTGATCTTGATTATGATCTATCTTTGATGTTTATCATTTTGCAATCTTAATTTAATATTGATTTTGTTCATGACCATGATGTTGATCTTCATTTTAATCAAGATTTCAATCTTCATCTTATGATATTTATCTTTATATTCTTTTTAATCTTAATCTTAAACTCGATTTTAATCTAGTTTGCAATCTTGGTCTTCAATTGTGATATTATTATGGATATTGATATTGATGTAATCATGATGAAAATTTTGAACTCGATTATGATCTTATTCTTGATCATTATCTTCATCTTTATTTTGATCTCAGTTTTGATCTCGTATTTCAGTTTTAATCTTATATTCTTCATCTTTATCTTGGTCCTAATATTCATCTTAAACTCGATTTTGATCTCGGTGGTAATATTCATTTTCAACCTTGATATCATTATTTATATTTATCATGATCTTTTAATGATGAGGATGTTGATCTTAATTATAATCCATATTTGATGTTTATCATTTTGCAGTCTTAATTTAATATTGATTTTGTTCATGACCATGAAGTTGATCTTGATTTTAGTCATTATTTCAATCTTTATCTTATGTTATTCATCTTTATCTTCTTTTTAATCTTAATCTTAAACTCGATTTTGATCTTGTTTGAAATCTTGGTCTTCAATCTTGATATTGTTATTGATTTTGATATTGATCTAATCATGATGAAAATTTTGTACTCGATAATGATCTTTAATTGTTATTAATCTTATTCTCATTCACAATTATAACATTGATCTTATTCTTGATAATTATATTCATCTTCATTTTGATCTCAGTTTTGATCTTAGATTTTAGTTTTATTTTATAATCTTCATATTTATATTGCTCCTAATATTCATCTTAAACTCGATTTTGATCTCGGTGGTAATATTGATTTTCAATCTTGATATTATTATTTATATTTATCTTGATCTTTTAGTGATGAGGATGTTGATCTTGATTATGATCCATCTTTGATGTTTATCATTTTGCAATCTTAATTTAATATTGATTTTGTTCATGACCATGATGTTGATCTTTATTTTAATCAAGTTTTCAATCTTCATCTTATGATATTTATCTTTATTTTCTTTTTAATCTTAATCTTAAACTCGACTTTGATCTGGTTTGCAATCTTGGTATTCAATTTTGATATTGTTATTGATATTGATATTGATCTAATCATGATGAAAATTTTGAACTCGATAATGATCTTTAATTGTTATTAATCTTATTCTCATTCACAATTATAACATTGAACATATTCTTGATAATTATCTTCATCTTTAATTTGATCTCAGTTTTGATCTCGTATTTCAGTTTTAATCTTATATTCTTCATCTTTATCTTGCTCCTAATATTAATCTTAAACTCGATTTTGATCTCGGTGGTAATATTCATTTTCAACCTTGATATCATTATTTATATTTGTCATGATCTTTTAATGATGAGGATGTTGATCTTTATTATAATCCATATTTGATATTTATCATTTTGCCATCTTAATTTAATATTGATTTTGTTCATGACCATGATGTTGATCTTGATTTTAGTTATTATTTCAATCTTTATCTTATCTTATTCATCTTCATCTTCTTTTTAATCTTAATCTTAAACTCGATTTTGATCTTGTTTGTAATCTTGGTCTTCAATCTTGATATTGTTATTGATTTTGATATTGATCTAATCATGATGAAAATTTTGAACTCGATAATGATCCTTAATTGTTATTAATCTTATTCTCATTCACAATTATAACATTGATCTTATTCTTGATAATTATATTCATCTTCATTTTGATCTCAGTTTTGATCTTAGATTTTAGTTTTTATCTTATAATCTTCATATTTATATTGCTCCTAATATTCATCTTAAACTCGATTTTGATCTCGGTGGTAATATTGATTTTCAATCTTGATATTATTATTTATATTTATCTTGATCTTTTAGTGATGAGGATGTTGATCTTGATTATGATCCATCTTTGATGTTTATCATTTTGCAATCTTAATTTAATATTGATTTTGTTCATGACCATGATGTTGATCTTCATTTTAATCAAGATTTCAATCTTCATCTTATGATATTTATCTTTATATTCTTTTTAATCTAAATCTTAAAATCGATTTTGATCTGGTTTGCAATCTTGGTCTTCAATTTTGATATTGTTATTGATATTGATATTGATCTAATCATGATGAAAATTTTGAACTCGATTATGATCATTAATTAGTTTTAATCTTATTCTCATTCATAATTATAACATTGATCTTATTCTTGATAATTATCTTCATCTTTATTTTGATCTCAGTTTTGATCTCGTATTTCAGTTTTAATCTTATATTCTTCATCTTTATCTTGCTCCTAATATTCATCTTAAACTCGATTTTGATCTCGGTGGTAATATTCATTTTCAACCTTGATATCATTATTTATATTTGTCATGATCTTTTAATGATGAGGATGTTGATCTTTATTATAATCCATATTTGATATTTATCATTTTGCCATCTTAATTTAATATTGATTTTGTTCATGACCATGATGTTGATCTTGATTTTAGTTATTATTTCAATCTTTATCTTATCTTATTCATCTTCATCTTCTTTTTAATCTTAATCTTAAACTCGATTTTGATCTTGTTTGTAATCTTGGTCTTCAATCTTGATATTGTTATTGATTTTGATATTGATCTAATCATGATGAAAATTTTGAACTCGATAATGATCCTTAATTGTTATTAATCTTATTCTCATTCACAATTATAACATTGATCTTATTCTTGATAATTATATTCATCTTCATTTTGATCTCAGTTTTGATCTTAGATTTTAGTTTTTATCTTATAATCTTCATATTTATATTGCTCCTAATATTCATCTTAAACTCGATTTTGATCTCGGTGGTAATATTGATTTTCAATCTTGATATTATTATTTATATTTATCTTGATCTTTTAGTGATGAGGATGTTGATCTTGATTATGATCCATCTTTGATGTTTATCATTTTGCAATCTTAATTTAATATTGATTTTGTTCATGACCATGATGTTGATCTTCATTTTAATCAAGATTTCAATCTTCATCTTATGATATTTATCTTTATATTCTTTTTAATCTAAATCTTAAAATCGATTTTGATCTGGTTTGCAATCTTGGTCTTCAATTTTGATATTGTTATTGATATTGATATTGATCTAATCATGATGAAAATTTTGAACTCGATTATGATCATTAATTAGTTTTAATCTTATTCTCATTCATAATTATAACATTGATCTTATTCTTGATAATTATCTTCATCTTTATTTTGATCTCAGTTTTGATCTCGTATTTCAGTTTTAATCTTATATTCTTCATCTTTATCTTGCTCCTAATATTCATCTTAAACTCGATTTTGATCTCGGTGGTAATATTCATTTTCAACCTTGATATCATTATTTATATTTATCATGATCTTTTAATGATGAGGATGTTGATCTTGATTATAATCCATATTTGATTTTTGTCTTTTTGCAATCTTAATTTAATATTGATTTTGTTCATGACCATGATGTTGATCTTGATTTTAGTCATTATTTCAATCTTTATCTTATGTTATTCATCTTTATCTTCTTTTTAATCTTAATCTTAAACTCAATTTTGATCTTGTTTGTAATCTTGGTCTTCAATCTTGATATTGTTATTGATTTTGATATTGATCTAATCATGATGAAAATTTTGAACTCGATAATGATCTTTAATTGTTATTAATCTTATTCTCATTCACAATTATAACATTGATCTTATTCTTGATAATTATATTCATCTTCATTTTGATCTCAGTTTTGATCTGAGATTTTAGTTTTTATCTTAAATCTTCATATTTATATTGCTCCTAATATTCATCTTAAACTCGATTTTGATCTAGGTGGTAATATTGATTTTCAATCTTGATATTATTATTTATATTTATCTTGATCTTTTAGTGATGAGGATGTTGATCTTGATTATGATCCATCATTGATGTTTATCATTTTGCAATCTTAATTTAATATTGATTTTGTTCATGACCATGATGTTGATCTTTATTTTAATCAAGTTTTCAATCTTCATCTTATGATATTTATCTTTATTTTCTTTTTAATCTTAATCTTAAACTCGACTTTGATCTGGTTTGCAATCTTGGTATTCAATTTTGATATTGTTATTGATATTGATATTGATCTAATCATGATGAAAATTTTGAACTCGATAATGATCTTTAATTGTTATTAATCTTATTCTCATTCACAATTATAACATTGAACATATTCTTGATAATTATCTTCATCTTTAATTTGATCTCAGTTTTGATCTCGTATTTCAGTTTTAATCTTATATTCTTCATCTTTATCTTGCTCCTAATATTAATCTTAAACTCGATTTTGATCTCGGTGGTAATATTCATTTTCAACCTTGATATCATTATTTATATTTGTCATGATCTTTTAATGATGAGGATGTTGATCTTTATTATAATCCATATTTGATATTTATCATTTTGCAATCTTAATTTAATATTGATTTTGTTCATGACCATGATGTTGATCTTGATTTTAGTTATTATTTCAATCTTTATCTTATCTTATTCATCTTCATCTTCTTTTTAATCTTAATCTTAAACTCGATTTTGATCTTGTTTGTAATCTTGGTCTTCAATCTTGATATTGTTATTGATTTTGATATTGATCTAATCATGATGAAAATTTTGAACTCGATAATGATCCTTAATTGTTATTAATCTTATTCTCATTCACAATTATAACATTGATCTTATTCTTGATAATTATATTCATCTTCATTTTGATCTCAGTTTTGATCTTAGTTTTTAGTTTTTATCTTATAATCTTCATATTTATATTGCTCCTAATATTCATCTTAAACTCGATTTTGATCTCGGTGGTAATATTGATTTTCAATCTTGATATTGTTATTTATATTTATCTTGAACTTTTAGTGATGAGGATGTTGATCTTGATTATGATCCATCTTTGATGTTTATCATTTTGCAATCTTAATTTAATATTGATTTTGTTCATGATCATGATGTTGATCTTCATTTCAATCAAGATTTCAATCTTCATCTTATGATATTTATCTTTATATTCTTTTTAATCTTAATCTTAAACTCGATTTGATCTGGTTTGCAATCTTGGTCTTCAATTTTGATATTGTTATTGATTTTGATATTGATCTAATCATGATGAAAATTTTGAACTCGATAATGATCTTTAATTGTTATTAATCTTATTCACATTCACAATTATAACATTGATCTTATTCTTGATAATTATATTCATCTTCATTTTGATCTCAGTTTTGATCTTAGATTTTAGTTTTTATCTTATAATCTTCATATTTATATTGCTCCTAATATTCATCTTAAACTCGATTTTGATCTCGGTGGTAATATTGATTTTCAATCTTGATATTATTATTTATATTTATCTTGATCTTTTAGTGATGAGGATGTTGATCTTGATTATGATCCATCGTTGATGTTTATCAATTTGCAATCATAATTTAATATTGATTTTGTTCATGACCATGATGTTGATCTTCATTTTAATCAAGATTTCAATCTTTATCTTATGATATTTATCTTTATATTCTTTTTAATCTTAATCATAAACTCGATTTTGATCTGGTTTGCAATCTTGGTCTTCAATTTTGATATTGTTATTGATATTGATATTGATCTAATCATGATGAAAATTTTGAACTCGATTATGATCTTTAATTGTTTTTAATCTTATTCTCATTCATAATTATAACATTGATCTTATTCTTGATAATTATCTTCATCTTTATTTTGATCTTAGTTTTGATCTCGTATTTCTGTTTTAATCTTATATTCTTCATCTTTATCTTGCTCCTAATATTCATCTTAAACTCGATTTTGATCTCAGTGGTAATATTCATTTTCAACCTTGATATCATTATTTATATTTATCATGATCTTTTAATGATGAGGATGTTGATCTTGATTATAATCCATATTTGATGTTTATCATTTTGCAATCTTAATTTAATATTGATTTTGCTCATGACCATGATGTTGATCTTGATTTTAATCATTATTTCAATCTTCATCTTATGTTATTCATCTTTATCTTCTTCTTAATCTTAATCTTAAACTCGATTTTGATCTTGTTTGTAATCTTGGTCTTCAATCTTGATATTGTTATTAATTTTTATATTAATTTAATCATGATGAAAATTTTGAACTCGATTATGATCTTTAATTGTTATTAATCTTATTCTCATTCACAATTATAACATTGATCTTATTCTTGATAATTATATTCATCTTCATTTTGATCTCAGTTTTGATCTTAGATTTTAGTTTTTATCTTATAATCTTCATATTTATATTGCTCCTAATATTCATCTTAAACTCGATTTTGATCTCGGTGGTAATATTGATTTTCAATCTTGATATTGTTATTTATATTTATCTTGAACTTTTTGTGATGAAGATGTTGATCTTGATTATGATCCATCTTTGATGTTTATCATTTTGCAATCTTAATTTAATATTGATTTTGTTCATGACCATGATGTTGATCTTCATTTTAATCAAGATTTCAATCTTCATCTTATGATATTTATCTTTATATTCTTTTTAATCTTAATCTTAAAATCGATTTTGATCTGGTTTGCAATCTTGGTCTTCAATTTTGATATTGTTATTGATATTGATATTGATCTAATCATGATGAAAATTTTGAACTCGATTATGATCATTAATTAGTTTTAATCTTATTCTCATTCATAATTATAACATTGATCTTATTCTTGATAATTATCTTCATCTTTATTTTGATCTCAGTTTTGATCTCGTATTTCAGTTTTAATCTTATATTCTTCATCTTTATCTTGCTCCTAATATTCATCTTAAACTCGATTTTGATCTCGGTGGTAATATTCATTTTCAACCTTGATATCATTATTTATATTTATCATGATCTTTTAATGATGAGGATGTTGATCTTGATTATAATCCATATTTGATATTTATCTTTTTGCAATCTTAATTTAATATTGATTTTGTTCATGACCATGATGTTGATCTTGATTTTAGTCATTATTTCAATCTTTATCTTATGTTATTCATCTTTATCTTCTTTTTAATCTTAATCTTAAACTCGATTTTGATCTTGTTTGTAATCTTGGTCTTCAATCTTGATATTGTTATTGATTTTGATATTGATCTAATCATGATGAAAATTTTGAACTCGATAATGATCTTTAATTGTTATTAATCTTATTCTCATTCACAATTATAACATTGATCTTATTCTTGATAATTATATTCATCTTCATTTTGATCTCAGTTTTGATCTTAGATTTTAGTTTTTATCTTATAATCTTCATATTTATATTGCTCCTAATATTCATCTTAAACTCGATTTTGATCTCGGTGGTAATATTGATTTTCAATCTTGATATTATTATTTATATTTATCTTGATCTTTTAGTGATGAGGATGTTGATCTTGATTATGATCCATCTTTGATGTTTATCATTTTGCAATCTTAATTTAATATTGATTTTGTTCATGACCATGATGTTGATCTTCAATTTAATCAAGATTTCAATCTTTATCTTATGATATTTATCTTTATATTCTTTTTAATCTTAATCTTAAAATCGATTTTGATCTGGTTTGCAATCTTGGTCTTCAATTTTGATATTGTTATTGATATTGATATTGATCAAATCATGATGAAAATTTTGAACTCGATTATGATCTTTAATTGTTTGTAATCTTATTCTCATTCATAATTATAACATTGATCTTATTCTTGATAATTATCTTCATCTTTATTTTGATCTTAGTTTTGATCTCGTATTTCAGTTTTAATCTTATATTCTTCATCTTTATCTTGCTCCTAATATTCATCTTAAACTCGATTTTGATCTCAGTGGTAATATTCATTTTCAACCTTGATATCATTATTTATATTTATCATGATCTTTTAATGATGAGGATGTTGATCTTGATTATAATCCATATTTGATGTTTATCATTTTGCAATCTTAATTTAATATTGATTTTGCTCATGACCATGATGTTGATCTTGATTTTAATCATTATTTCAATCTTCATCTTATGTTATTCTACTTTATCTTCTTCTTAATCTTAATCTTAAACTCGATTTTGATCTTGTTTGTAATCTTGGTCTTCAATCTTGATATTGTTATTAATTTTTATATTAATCTAATCATGATGAAAATTTTGAACTCGATTATGATCTTTAATTGTTATTAATCTTATTCTCATTCACAATTATAACATTGATCTTATTCTTTATAATTATATTCATCTTCATTTTGATATCAGTTTTGATCTTAGATTTTAGTTTTTATCTTATAATCCTCATATTTATATTGCTCCTAATATTCATCTTAAACTCGATTTTGATCTCGGTGGTAATATTGATTTTCAATCTTGATATTATTATTTATATTTATCTTGATCTTTTAGTGATGAGGATGTTGATCTTGATTATGATCCATCGTTGATGTTTATCAAATTGCAATCTTAATTTAATATTGATTTTGTTCATGACCATGATGTTGATCTTCATTTTAATCAAGATTTCAATCTTCATCTTATGATATTTATCTTTATATTCTTTTTAATCTTAATCTTAAAATCGATTTTGATCTGGTTTGCAATCTTGGTCTTCAATTTTGATATTGTTATTGATATTGATATTGATCTAATCATGATGAAAATTTTGAACTCGATTATAATCATTAATTATTTTTAATCTTATTCTCATTCATAATTATAACATTGATCTTATTCTTGATAATTATATTCATCTTCATTTTGATCTTAGATTTTAGTTTTTATCTTATAATCTTCATATTTATATTGCTCCTAATATTCATCTTAAACTCGATTTTGATCTCGGTGGTAATATTGATTTTCAATCTTGATATTATTATTTATATTTATCTTGATCTTTTAGTGATGAGGATGTTGATCTTGATTATGATCCATCGTTGATGTTTATCAATTTGCAATCTTAATTTAATATTGATTTTGTTCATGACCATGATGTTGATCTTCATTTTAATCAAGATTTCAATCTTTATCTTATGTTATTCATCTTTATCTTCTTTTTAATCTTAATCTTAAACTCAATTTTGATCTTGTTTGTAATCTTGGTCTTCAATTTTGATATTGTTATTGATATTGATATTGATCTAATCATGATTAAAATTTTGAACTCGATTATGATCTTTAATTGTTTTTAATCTTATTCTCATTCATAATTATAACATTGATCTTATTCTTGATAATTATCTTCATCTTTATTTTGATCTCAGTTTTGATCTCGTATTTCAGTTTTAATCTTATATTCTTCAACTTTATCTTGCTCCTAATATTCATCTTAAACTTGATTTTGATCTCGGTGGTAATATTCATTTTCAACCTTGATATCATTATTTATATTTATCATGATCTTTTAATGATGAGAATGTTGATCTTGATTATAATCCATATTTGATATTTATCATTTTGCAATCTTAATTTAATATTGATTTTGTTCATGACCATGATGTTGATCTTGATTTTAGTCATTATTTCAATCTTCATCTTATGTTATTCATCTTTATCTTCTTCTTAATCTTAATCTTAAACTCAATTTTGATCTTGTTTGTAATCTTGGTCTTCAATCTTGATATTGTTATTGATTTTGATATTGATCTAATCATAATGAAAATTTTGAACTAGATAATGATCTTTAATTGTTATTAATCTTATTCTCATTCACAATTATAACATTGATCTTATTCTTGATAATTATATTCATCTTCATTTTGATCTCAGTTTTGATCTTAGATTTTAGTTTTTATCTTATAATCTTCATATTTATATTGCTCCTAATATTCATCTTAAACTCGATTTTGATCTCGGTGGTAATATTGATTTTCAATCTTCATATTATTATTTATATTTATCTTGATCTTTTAGTGATGAGGATGTTGATCTTGATTATGATCCATCGTTGATGTTTATCAATTTGCAATCTTAATTTAATATTGATTTTGTTCATGACCATGATGTTGATCTTCATTTTAATCAAGATTTCAATCTTTATCTTATGATATTTATCTTTATATTCTTTTTAATCTTAATCTTAAACTCGATTTTGATCTGGTTTGCAATCTTGGTCTTCAATTTTGATATTGTTATTGATATTGATATTGATCTAATCATGATGAAAATTTTGAACTCGATTATGATCTTTAATTGTTTTTAATCTTATTCTCATTCATAATTATAACATTGATCTTATTCTTGATAATTATCTTCATCTTTATTTTGATCTTAGTTTTGATCTCGTATTTCAGTTTTAATCTTATATTCTTCATCTTTATCTTGCTCCTAATATTCATCTTAAACTCGATTTTGATCTCAGTGGTAATATTCATTTTCAACCTTGATATCATTATTTATATTTATCATGATCTTTTAATGATGAGGATGTTGATCTTGATTATAATCCATATTTGATGTTTATCATTTTGCAATCTTAATTTAATATTGATTTTGCTCATGACCATGATGTTGATCTTGATTTTAATCATTATTTCAATCTTCATCTTATGTTATTCATCTTTATCTTCTTCTTAATCTTAATCTTAAACTCGATTTTGATCTTGTTTGTAATCTTGGTCTTCAATCTTGATATTGTTATTAATTTTTATATTAATCTAATCATGATGAAAATTTTGAACTCGATTATGATCTTTAATTGTTATTAATCTTATTCTCATTCACAATTATAACATTGATCTTATTCTTGATAATTATATTCATCTTCATTTTGATCTCAGTTTTGATCTTAGATTTTAGTTTTTATCTTATAATCTTCATATTTATATTGCTCCTAATATTCATCTTAAACTCGATTTTGATCTCGGTGGTAATATTGATTTTCAATCTTGATATTGTTATTTATATTTATCTTGAACTTTTAGTGATGAGGATGTTGATCTTGATTATGATCCATCTTTGATGTTTATCATTTTGCAATCTTAATTTAATATTGATTTTGTTCATGATCATGATGTTGATCTTCATTTCAATCAAGATTTCAATCTTCATCTTATGATATTTATCTTTATATTCTTTTTAATCTTAATCTTAAACTCGATTTGATCTGGTTTGCAATCTTGGTCTTCAATTTTGATATTGTTATTGATTTTGATATTGATCTAATCATGATGAAAATTTTGAACTCGATAATGATCTTTAATTGTTATTAATCTTATTCACATTCACAATTATAACATTGATCTTATTCTTGATAATTATATTCATCTTCATTTTGATCTCAGTTTTGATCTTAGATTTTAGTTTTTATCTTATAATCTTCATATTTATATTGCTCCTAATATTCATCTTAAACTCGATTTTGATCTCGGTGGTAATATTGATTTTCAATCTTGATATTATTATTTATATTTATCTTGATCTTTTAGTGATGAGGATGTTGATCTTGATTATGATCCATCGTTGATGTTTATCAATTTGCAATCATAATTTAATATTGATTTTGTTCATGACCATGATGTTGATCTTCATTTTAATCAAGATTTCAATCTTTATCTTATGATATTTATCTTTATATTCTTTTTAATCTTAATCATAAACTCGATTTTGATCTGGTTTGCAATCTTGGTCTTCAATTTTGATATTGTTATTGATATTGATATTGATCTAATCATGATGAAAATTTTGAACTCGATTATGATCTTTAATTGTTTTTAATCTTATTCTCATTCATAATTATAACATTGATCTTATTCTTGATAATTATCTTCATCTTTATTTTGATCTTAGTTTTGATCTCGTATTTCTGTTTTAATCTTATATTCTTCATCTTTATCTTGCTCCTAATATTCATCTTAAACTCGATTTTGATCTCAGTGGTAATATTCATTTTCAACCTTGATATCATTATTTATATTTATCATGATCTTTTAATGATGAGGATGTTGATCTTGATTATAATCCATATTTGATGTTTATCATTTTGCAATCTTAATTTAATATTGATTTTGCTCATGACCATGATGTTGATCTTGATTTTAATCATTATTTCAATCTTCATCTTATGTTATTCATCTTTATCTTCTTCTTAATCTTAATCTTAAACTCGATTTTGATCTTGTTTGTAATCTTGGTCTTCAATCTTGATATTGTTATTAATTTTTATATTAATCTAATCATGATGAAAATTTTGAACTCGATTATGATCTTTAATTGTTATTAATCTTATTCTCATTCACAATTATAACATTGATCTTATTCTTGATAATTATATTCATCTTCATTTTGATCTCAGTTTTGATCTTAGATTTTAGTTTTTATCTTATAATCTTCATATTTATATTGCTCCTAATATTCATCTTAAACTCGATTTTGATCTCGGTGGTAATATTGATTTTCAATCTTGATATTGTTATTTATATTTATCTTGAACTTTTAGTGATGAGGATGTTGATCTTGATTATGATCCATCTTTGATGTTTATCATTTTGCAATCTTAATTTAATATTGATTTTGTTCATGATCATGATGTTGATCTTCATTTCAATCAAGATTTCAATCTTCATCTTATGATATTTATCTTTATATTCTTTTTAATCTTAATCTTAAACTCGATTTGATCTGGTTTGCAATCTTGGTCTTCAATTTTGATATTGTTATTGATTTTGATATTGATCTAATCATGATGAAAATTTTGAACTCGATAATGATCTTTAATTGTTATTAATCTTATTCACATTCACAATTATAACATTGATCTTATTCTTGATAATTATATTCATCTTCATTTTGATCTCAGTTTTGATCTTAGATTTTAGTTTTTATCTTATAATCTTCATATTTATATTGCTCCTAATATTCATCTTAAACTCGATTTTGATCTCGGTGGTAATATTGATTTTCAATCTTGATATTATTATTTATATTTATCTTGATCTTTTAGTGATGAGGATGTTGATCTTGATTATGATCCATCGTTGATGTTTATCAATTTGCAATCATAATTTAATATTGATTTTGTTCATGACCATGATGTTGATCTTCATTTTAATCAAGATTTCAATCTTTATCTTATGATATTTATCTTTATATTCTTTTTAATCTTAATCTTAAACTCGATTTTGATCTGGTTTGCAATCTTGGTCTTCAATTTTGATATTGTTATTGATATTGATATTGATCTAATCATGATGAAAATTTTGAACTCGATTATGATCTTTAATTGTTTTTAATCTTATTCTCATTCATAATTATAACATTGATCTTATTCTTGATAATTATCTTCATCTTTATTTTGATCTCAGTTTTGATCTCGTATTTCAGTTTTAATCTTATATTCTTCATCTTTATCTTGCTCCTAATATTCATCTTAAACTCGATTTTGATCTCAGTGGTAATATTCATTTTCAACCTTGATATCATTATTTATATTTATCATGATCTTTTAATGATGAGGATGTTGATCTTGATTATAATCCATATTTGATGTTTATCATTTTGCAATCTTAATTTAATATTGATTTTGCTCATGACCATGATGTTGATCTTGATTTTAATCATTATTTCAATCTTCATCTTATGTTATTCATCTTTATCTTCTTCTTAATCTTAATCTTAAACTCGATTTTGATCTTGTTTGTAATCTTGGTCTTCAATCTTGATATTGTTATTAATTTTTATATTAATTTAATCATGATGAAAATTTTGAACTCGATTATGATCTTTAATTGTTATTAATCTTATTCTCATTCACAATTATAACATTGATCTTATTCTTGATAATTATATTCATCTTCATTTTGATCTCAGTTTTGATCTTAGATTTTAGTTTTTATCTTATAATCTTCATATTTATATTGCTCCTAATATTCATCTTAAACTCGATTTTGATCTCGGTGGTAATATTGATTTTCAATCTTGATATTGTTATTTATATTTATCTTGAACTTTTAGTGATGAGGATGTTGATCTTGATTATGATCCATCTTTGATGTTTATCATTTTGCAATCTTAATTTAATATTGATTTTGTTCATGATCATGATGTTGATCTTCATTTCAATCAAGATTTCAATCTTCATCTTATGATATTTATCTTTATATTCTTTTTAATCTTAATCTTAAACTCGATTTGATCTGGTTTGCAATCTTGGTCTTCAATTTTGATATTGTTATTGATATTGATATTGATCTAATCATGATGAAAATTTTGAACTCGATTATGATCTTTAATTGTTTTTAATCTTATTCTCATTCATAATTATAACATTGATCTTATTCTTGATAATTATCTTCATCTTTATTTTGATCTCAGTTTTGATCTCGTATTTCAGTTTTAATCTTATATTCTTCATCTTTATCTTGCTCCTAATATTCATCTTAAACTCGATTTTGATCTCGGTGGTAATATTCATTTTCAACCTTGATATCATTATTTATATTTATCATGATCTTTTAATGATGAGGATGTTGATCTTGATTATAATCCATATTTGATATTTATCATTTTGCAATCTTAATTTAATATTGATTTTGTTCATGACCATGATGTTGATCTTGATTTTAGTCATTATTTCAATCTTTATCTTATGTTATTCATCTTTATCTTCTTTTTAATCTTAATCTTAAACTCGATTTTGATCTTGTTTGTAATCTTTGTCTTCAATCTTGATATTATTATTGATTTTGATATTGATCTAATCATGATGAAAATTTTGAACTCGATAATGATCTTTAATTGTTATTAATCTTATTCTCATTCACAATTATAACATTGATCTTATTCTTGATAATTATATTCATCTTCATTTTGATCTCAGTTTTGATCTTAGATTTTAGTTTTTATCTTATAATCTTCATATTTATATTGCTCCTAATATTCATCTTAAACTCGATTTTGATCTCGGTGGTAATATTGATTTTCAATCTTGATATTGTTATTTATATTTATCTTGAACTTTTTGTGATGAAGATGTTGATCTTGATTATGATCCATCTTTGATGTTTATCATTTTGCAATCTTAATTTAATATTGATTTTGTTCATGACCATGATGTTGATCTTCATTTTAATCAAGATTTCAATCTTCATCTTATGATATTTATCTTTATATTCTTTTTAATCTTAATCTTAAACTCGATTTTGATCTGGTTTGCAATCTTGGTCTTCAATTTTGATATTATTATTGATATTGATATTGATGTAATAATGATGAAAATTTTGAACTCGATTATGATCTTTAATTGTTTTTAATCTTATTCTCATTCATAATTATAACATTGATCTTATTCTTGATAATTATGTTGATCTTCATTTTGATCTCAGTTTTGATCTCATATTTAGTATTAATCTTATATACTTCATCTTTATCTTGCTCCTATAATTAATCTTAAACTCGATTTCGATCTCGGTGGTAATATTCATTTTCAACCTTGATATCATTATTTATATTTGTCATGATCTTTCAATGATGAGGATGTTGATCTTTATTATAATCCATATTTGATGTTTATCATTTTGCAATCTTAATTTAATATTGATTTTGTTCATGACCATGATGTTGATCTTGATTTTAATCATTATTTCAATCTTCATGTTATGTTATTCATCTTTATCTTCTTTTTAATCTTAATCTTAAACTCGATTTTGATCTTGTTTGTAATCTTGGTCTTCAATCTTGATATTGTTATTGATATTGATATTGATCTAATCATGATGAAAATTTTGAACTCGATAATGATCTTTAATTGTTATTAATCTTATTCTCATTCACAATTATAACATTGAACGTATTCTTAATAATTATCTTCATCTTCATTTTGATCTCAGTTTTGATCTTAGATTTTAGTTTTTATCTTATAATCTTCATATTTATATTGCTCCTAATATTCATCTTAAACTCGATTTTGATCTCGGTGGTAATATTGATTTTCAATCTTGATATTATTATTTATATTTATCTTGATCTTTTAGTGATGAGGATGTTGATCTTGATTATGATCCATCTTTGATGTTTATCATTTTGCAATCTTAATTTAATATTCATTTTGTTCATGACCATGATGTTGATCTTCATTTCAATCAAGATTTCAATCTTCATCTTATGATATTTATCTTTATATTCTTTTTAATCTTAATCTTAAACTCGATTTTGATCTGGTTTGCAATCTTGGTCTTCAATTTTGATATTGTTATTGATATTGATATTGATCTAATCATGATGAAAATTTTGAACTCGATTATGATCATTAATTGTTTTTAATCTTATTCTCATTCATAATTATAAAATTGATCTTATTCTTGATAATTATCTTCATCTTTATTTTGATCTCAGTTTTGTTCTCGTATTTCAGTTTTAATCTTATATTCTTCATCTTTATCTTGCTCCTAATATTCATCTTAAACTCGATTTTGATCTTGGTGGTAATATTCATTTTCAACCTTGATATCATTATTTATATTTGTCATGATCTTTTAATGATGAGGATGTTAATCTTTATTATAATCCATATTTGATGTTTATTATTTTGCAATCTTAATTTAATATTGATTTTGTTCATGACCATGATGTTGATCTTGATTTTAATCATTTTTTCAATCTTCATGTTATGTTATTCATCTTTATCTTCTTTTTAATCTTAATCTTAAACTCGATTTTGATCTTGTTTGTAATCTTGGTCTTCAATCTTGATATTGTTATTGATATTGATATTGATCTAATCATGATGAAAATTTTGAACTCGATAATGATCTTTAATTGTTATTAATCTTATTCTCATTCACAATTATAACATTGAACGTATTCTTAATAATTATCTTCATCTTCATTTTGATCTCAGTTTTGATCTTAGATTTTAGTTTTTATCTAATAATCTTCATATTTATATTGCTCCTAATATTCATCTTAAACTCGATTTTGATCTCGGTGGTAATATTGATTTTCAATCTTGATATTATTATTTATATTTATCTTGATCTTTTAGTGATGAGGATGTTGATCTTGATTATGATCCATCTTTGATGTTTATCATTTTGCAATCTTAATTTAATATTCATTTTGTTCATGACCATGATGTTGATCTTCATTTCAATCAAGATTTCAATCTTCATCTTATGATATTTATCTTTATATTCTTTTTAATCTTAATCTTAAACTCGATTTTGATCTGGTTTGCAATCTTGGTCTTCAATTTTGATATTGTTATTGATATTGATATTGATCTAATCATGATGAAAATTTTGAACTCGACAATGATCTTTAATTGTTATTAATCTTTTTCTCATTCACAATTATAACATTGAACGTATTCTTAATAATTATCTTCATCTTCATTTTGATCTCAGTTTTGATCTTAGATTTTAGTTTTTATCTAATAATCTTCATATTTATATTGCTCCTAATATTCATCTTAAACTCGATTTTGATCTCGGTGGTAATATTGATTTTCAATTTTGATATTATTATTTATATTTATCTTGATCTTTTAGTGATGAGGATGTTGATCTTGATTATGATCCATCTTTGATGTTTATCATTTTGCAATCTTAATTTAATATTCATTTTGTTCATGACCATGATATTGATCTTCATTTCAATCAAGATTTCAATCTTCATCTTATGATATTTATCTTTATATTCTTTTTAATCTTAATCTTAAACTCGATTTTGATCTGGTTTGCAATCTTGGTCTTCAATCTTGATATTGTTATTGATATTGATATTGATCTAATCATGATGAAAATTTTGAACTCGATGATGATCTTTAATTGTTATTAATCTTATTCTCATTCACAATTATAACATTGAACGTATTCTTAATAATTATCTTCATCTTCATTTTGATCTCAGTTTTGATCTTAGATTTTAGTTTTTATCTAATAATCTTCATATTTATATTGCTCCTAATATTCATCTTAAACTCGATTTTGATCTCGGTGGTAATATTGATTTTCAATCTTGATATTATTATTTATATTTATCTTGATCTTTTAGTGATGAGGATGTTGATCTTGATTATGATCCATCTTTGATGTTTATCATTTTGCAATCTTAATTTAATATTCATTTTGTTCATGACCATGATGTTGATCTTCATTTCAATCAAGATTTCAATATTCATCTTATGATATTTATCTTTATATTCTTTTTAATCTTAATCTTAAACTCGATTTTGATCTGGTTTGCAATCTTGGTCTTCAATTTTGATATTGTTATTGATATTGATATTGATCTAATCATGATGAAAATTTTGAACTCGATTATGATCATTAATTGTTTTTAATCTTATTCTCATTCATAATTATAACATTGATCTTATTCTTGATAATTATCTTCATCTTTATTTTGATCTCAGTTTTGATCTCGTATTTCAGTTTTAATCTTATATTCTTCATCTTTATCTTGCTCCTAATATTCATCTTAAACTCGATTTTGATATCGGTGGTAATATTCATTTTCAACCTTGATATCATTATTTATATTTGTCATGATCTTTTAATGATGAGGATGTTAATCTTTATTATAATCCATATTTGATGTTTATCATTTTGCAATCTTAATTTAATATTGATTTTGTTCATGACCATGATGTTGATCTTGATTTTAATCATTATTTCAATCTTCATGTTATGTTATTCATCTTTATCTTTTTTTAATCTTAATCTTAAACTCGATTTTGATCTTGTTTGTAATCTTGGTCTTCAATCTTGATATTGTTATTGATATTGATATTGATCTAATTATGATGAAAATTTTGAACTCGATAATGATCTTTAATTGTTATTAATCTTATTCTCATTCACAATTATAACATTGAACGTATTCTTAATAATTATCTTCATCTTCATTTTGTTCTCAGTTTTGATCTTAGATTTAATTTTTATCTAATAATCTTCATATTTATATTGCTCCTAATATTCATCTTAAACTCGATTTTGATCACGGTGGTAATATTGATTTTCAATCTTGATATTATTATTTATATTTATCTTGATCTTTTAGTGATGAGGATGTTGATCTTGATTATGATCCATCTTTGATGTTTATCATTTTGCAATCTTAATTTAATATTCATTTTGTTCATGACCATTATGTTGATCTTCATTTCAATCAAGATTTCAATCTTCATCTTATGATATTTATCTTTATATTCTTTTTAATCTTAATCTTAAACTCAATTTTGATCTGGTTTGCAATCTTGGTCTTCAATTTTGATATTGTTATTGATATTGATATTGATCTAATCATGATGAAAATTTTGACCTCGATTATGATCATTAATTGTTTTTAATCTTATTCTCATTCATAATTATAACATTGATCTTATTCTTGATAATTATCTTCATCTTTATTTTGATCTCAGTTTTGATCTCGTATTTCAGTTTTAATCTTATATTCTTCATCTTTATCCTGCTCCTAATATTCATCTTAAACTCGATTTTGATCTTGGTGGTAATATTCATTTTCAACCTTGATATCATTATTTATATTTGTCATGATCTTTTAATGATGAGGATGTTAATCTTTATTATAATCCATATTTGATGTTTATCATTTTGCAATCTTAATTTAATATTGACTTTGTTCATGACCATGATGTTGATCTTGATTTTAATCATTATTTCAATCTTCATGTTATGTTATTCATCTTTATCTTCTTTTTAATCTTAATCTTAAACTCGATTTTGATCTTGTTTGTAATCTTGGTCTTCAATCTTGATATTGTTATTGATATTGATATTGATCTAATCATGATGAAAATTTTGAACTCGATAATGATCTTTAATTGTTATTAATCTTATTCTCATTCACAATTATAACATTGAACGTATTCTTAATAATTATCTTCATCTTCATTTTGTTCTCAGTTTTGATCTTAGATTTAATTTTTATCTAATAATCTTCATATTTATATTGCTCCTAATATTCATCTTAAACTCGATTTTGATCTCGGTGGTAATATTGATTTTCAATCTTGATATTATTATTTATATTTATCTTGATCTTTTAGTGATGAGGATGTTGATCTTGATTATGATCCATCTTTGATGTTTATCATTTTGCAATCTTAATTTAATATTCATTTTGTTCATGACCATTATGTTGATCTTCATTTCAATCAAGATTTCAATCTTCATCTTATGATATTTATCTTTATATTCTTTTTAATCTTAATCTTAAACTCGATTTTGATCTGGTTTGCAATCTTGGTGTTCAATTTTGATATTGTTATTGATATTGATATTGATCTAATCATGATGAAAATTTTGAACTCGATTATGATCATTAATTGTTTTTAATCTTATTCTCATTCATAATTATAACATTGATCTTATTCTTGATAATTATCTTCATCTTTATTTTGATCTCAGTTTTGATCTCGTATTTCAGTTTTAATCTTATATTCTTCATCTTTATCCTGCTCCTAATATTCATCTTAAACTCGATTTTGATCTCGGTGGTAATATTCATTTTCAACCTTGATATCATTATTTATATTTGTCATGATCTTTTAATGATGAGGATGTTAATCTTTATTATAATCCATATTTGATATTTATCATTTTGCAATCTTAATTTAATATTGATTTTGTTCATGACCATGATGTTGATCTTGATTTTAATCATTATTTCAATCTTCATGTTATGTTATTAATCTTTATCTTCTTTTTAATCTTAATCTTAAACTCGATTTTGATCTTGTTTGTAATCTTGGTCTTCAATCTTGATATTGTTATTGATATTGATATTGATCTAATCATGATGAAAATTTTGAACTCGATAATGATCTTTAATTGTTATTAATCTTATTCTCATTCACAATTATAACATTGAACGTATTCTTAATAATTATCTTCATCTTCATTTTGATCTCAGTTTTGATCTTAGATTTTAGTTTTTATCTAATAATCTTCATATTTATATTGCTCCTAATATTCATCTTAAACTCGATTTTGATCTCGGTGGTAATATTGATTTTCAATCTTGATATTATTATTTATATTTATCTTGATCTTTTAGTGATGAGGATGTTGATCTTGATTATGATCCATCTTTGATGTTTATCATTTTGCAATCTTAATTTAATATTCATTTTGTTCATGACCATGATGTTGATCTTCATTTCAATCAAGATTTCAATCTTCATCTTATGATATTTATCTTTATATTCTTTTTAATCTTAATCTTAAACTCGATTTTGATCTGGTTTGCAATCTTGGTCTTCAATTTTGATATTGTTATTGATATTGATATTGTTCTAATCATGATGAAAATTTTGAACTCGATTATGATCATTAATTGTTTTTAATCTTATTCTCATTCATAATTATAACATTGATCTTATTCTTGATAATTATCTTCTTCTTTATTTTGATCTCAGTTTTGATCTCGTATTTCAGTTTTAATCTTATATTCTTCATCTTTATCTTGCTCCTAATATTCATCTTAAACTCGATTTTGATCTCGGTGGTAATATTCATTTTCAACCTTGATATCATTATTTATATTTGTCATGATCTTTTAATGATGAGGATGTTAATCTTTATTATAATCCATATTTGATGTTTATCATTTTGCAATCTTAATTTAATATTGATTTTGTTCATGACCATGATGTTGATCTTGATTTTAATCATTATTTCAATCTTCATGTTATGTTATTAATCTTTATCTTCTTTTTAATCTTAATCTTAAACTCGATTTTGATCTTGTTTGTAATCTTGGTCTTCAATCTTGATATTGTTATTGATATTGATATTGATCTAATCATGATGAAAATTTTGAACTCGATAATGATCTTTAATTGTTATTAATCTTATTCTCATTCACAATTACAACATTGAACATATTCTTAATAATTATCTTTATCTTCTTTTTGATCTCAGTTTTGATCTTATATTTTATTTTAAATCTTATAATCTTCATATTTATATTGCTCCTAATATTCATCTTAAACTCGATTTTGATCTCGGTGGTAATATTCATTTTCAACCTTGATATCATTATTTATATTTATCATGATCTTTTAATGATGAGGATGTTGATCTTGATTATAATCCATATTTCATGTTTATCATTTTGCAATCTTAATTTAATATTGATTTTGCTCATGACCATGATGTTGATCTTGATTTTAGTCATTATTTCAATCCTTTATCTTATGTTATTCATCTTTATCTTCTTTTTAATCTTAATCTTAAACTCGATTTTGATCTTGTTTGTAATCTTGGTCTTCAATCTTGATATTGTTATTGATATTGATATTGATCTAATCATGATGAAAATTTTGAACTCGATAATGATCTTTAATTGTTATTAATCTTATTCTCATTCACAATTATAACATTGAACGTATTCTTAATAATTATCTTCATCTTCATTTTGTTCTCAGTTTTGATCTTAGATTTTAGTTTTTATCTAATAATCTTCATATTTATATTGCTCCTAATATTCATCTTAAACTCGATTTTGATCTCGGTGGTAATATTGATTTTCAATCTTGATATTATTATTTATATTTATCTTGATCTTTTAGGGATGAGGATGTTGATCTTGATTATGATCCATCTTTGATGTTTATCATTTTGCAATCTTAATTTAATATTCATTTTGTTCATGACCATTATGTTGATCTTCATTTCAATCAAGATTTCAATCTTCATCTTATGATATTTATCTTTATATTCTTTTTAATCTTAATCTTAAACTCGATTTTGATCTGGTTTGCAAACTTGGTCTTCAATTTTGATATTGTTATTGATATTGATATTGATCTAATCATGATGAAAATTTTGAACTCGATTATGATCATTAATTGTTTTTAATCTTATTCTCATTCATAATTATAACATTGATCTTATTCTTGATAATTATCTTCATCTTTACTTTGATCTCAGTTTTGATCTCGTATTTCAGTTTTAATCTTATATTCTTCATCTTTATCCTGTCCCTAATATTCATCTTAAACTCGATTTTGATCTCGGTGGTAATATTCATTTTCAACCTTGATATCATTATTTATATTTGTCATGATCTTTTAATGATGAGGATGTTAATCTTTATTATAATCCATATTTGATGTTTATCATTTTGCAATCTTAATTTAATATTGATTTTGTTCATGACCATGATGTTGATCTTGATTTTAATCATTATTTCAATCTTCATGTTATGTTATTCATCTTTATCTTCTTTTTAATCTTAATCTTAAACTCGATTTTGATCTTGTTTGTAATCTTGGTCTTCAATCTTGATATTATTATTTATATTGATATTGATCTAATCATGATGAAAATTTTGAACTCGATAATGATCTTTAATTGTTATTAATCTTATTCTCATTCACAATTATAACATTGAACGTATTCTTAATAATTATCTTCATCTTCATTTTGTTCTCAGTTTTGATCTTAGATTTAATTTTTATCTAATAATCTTCATATTTATATTGCTCCTAATATTCATCTTAAACTCGATTTTGATCTCGGTGGTAATATTGATTTTCAATCTTGATATTATTATTTATATTTATCTTGATCTTTTAGTGATGAGGATGTTGATCTTGATTATGATCCATCTTTGATGTTTATCATTTTGCAATCTTAATTTAATATTGATTTTGTTCATGACCATGATGTTGATCTTCATTTCAATCAAGATTTCAATCTTCATCTTATGATATTTATCTTTATATTCTTTTTAATCTTAATCTTAAACTCGATTTTGATCTGGTTTGCAATCTTGTTCTTCAATTTTGATATTGTTATTGATATTGATATTGTTCTAATCATGATGAAAATTTTGAACTCGATTATGATCATTAATTGTTTTTAATCTTATTCTCATTCATAATTATAACATTGATCTTATTCTTGATAATTATCTTCTTCTTTATTTTGATCTCAGTTTTGATCTCGTATTTCAGTTTTAATCTTATATTCTTCATCTTTATCTTGCTCCTAATATTCATCTTAAACTCGATTTTGATCTCGGTGGTAATATTCATTTTCAACCTTGATATCATTATTTATATTTGTCATGATCTTTTAATGATGAGGATGTTAATCTTTATTATAATCCATATTTGATGTTTATCATTTTGCAATCTTAATTTAATATTGATTTTGTTCATGACCATGATGTTGATCTTGATTTTAATCATTATTTCAATCTACATGTTATGTTATTAATCTTTATCTTCTTTTTAATCTTAATCTTAAACTCGATTTTGATCTTGTTTGTAATCTTGGTCTTCAATCTTGATATTGTTATTGATATTGATATTGATCTAATCATGATGAAAATTTTGAACTCGATAATGATCTTTAATTGTTATTAATCTTATTCTCATTCACAATTACAACATTGAACATATTCTTAATAATTATCTTTATCTTCTTTTTGATCTCAGTTTTGATCTTATATTTTATTTTAAATCTTATAATCTTCATATTTATATTGCTCCTAATATTCATCTTAAACTCGATTTTGATCTCGGTGGTAATATTCATTTTCAACCTTGATATCATTATTTATATTTATCATGATCTTTTAATGATGAGGATGTTGATCTTGATTATAATCCATATTTAATGTTTATCATTTTGCAATCTTAATTTAATATTGATTTTGTTCATGACCATGATGTTGATCTTGATTTTAATCATTATTTCAATCTTCATGTTATGTTATTCATCTTTATCTTCTTTTTAATCTTAATCTTAAACTCGATTTTGATCTTGTTTGTAATCTTGGTCTTCAATCTTGATATTATTATTGATATTGATATTGATCTAATCATGATGAAAATTTTGAACTCGATAATGATCTTTAATTGTTATTAATCTTATTCTCATTCACAATTATAACATTGAACGTATTCTTAATAATTATCTTCATCTTCATTTTGTTCTCAGTTTTGATCTTAGATTTAATTTTTATCTAATAATCTTCATATTTATATTGCTCCTAATATTCATCTTAAACTCGATTTTGATCTCGGTGGTAATATTGATTTTCAATCTTGATATTATTATTTATATTTATCTTGATCTTTTAGTGATGAGGATGTTGATCTTGATTATGATCCATCTTTGATGTTTATCATTTTGCAATCTTAATTTAATATTGATTTTGTTCATGACCATGATGTTGATCTTCATTTCAATCAAGATTTCAATCTTCATCTTATGATATTTATCTTTATATTCTTTTTAATCTTAATCTTAAACTCGATTTTGATCTGGTTTGCAATCTTGGTCTTCAATTTTGATATTATTATTGATATTGATATTGATGTAATCATGATGAAAATTTTGAACTCGATTATGATCATTAATTGTTTTTAATCTTATTCTCATTCATAATTATAACATTGATCTTATTCTTGATAATTATCTTCATCTTTATTTTGATCTCGGTTTTGATCTCGTATTTCAGTTTTAATCTTATATTCTTCATCTTTATCTTGCTCCTAATATTCATCTTAAACTCGATTTTGATCTCGGTGGTAATATTCATTTTCAACCTTGATATCATTATTTATATTTATCATGATCTTTTAATGATGAGGATGTTGATCTTGATTATAATCCATATTTGATATTTATCATTTTGCAATCTTAATTTAATATTGATTTTGTTCATGACCATGATGTTGATCTTGATTTTAGTCATTATTTCAATCTTTATCTTATGTTATTCATCTTTATCTTCTTTTTAATCTTAATCTTAAACTCGATTTTGATCTTGTTTGTAATCTTGGTCTTCAATCTTGATATTGTTATTGATTTTGATATTGATCTAATCATGATGAAAATTTGAACTCGATAATGATCTTTAATTGTTATTAATCTTATTCTCATTCACAATTATAACATTGATCTTATTCTTGATAATTATATTCATCTTCATTTTGATCTTAGATTTTAGTTTTTATCTTATAATCTTCATATTTATATTGCTCCTAATATTCATCTTAAACTCTATTTTAATCTCGGTGGTAATATTGATTTTCAATCTTGATATTATTATTTATATTTATCTTGATCTTTTAGTGATGAGGATGTTGATCTTGATTATGATCCATCATTGATGTTTATCATTTTGCAATCTTAATTTAACATTGATTTTGTTCATGACCATGATGTTGATCTTTATTTTAATCAAGATTTCAATCTTCATCTTATGATATTTATCTTTATATTCTTTTTAATCTTAATCTTAAACTCGATTTTGATCTGGTTTGCAATCTTGGTCTTCAATTTTGATATTGTTATTGATATTCATATTGATCAAATCATGATGAAAATTTTGAACTCGATTATGATCTTTAACT
This sequence comes from Costus lasius, assembly GCA_027563935.2. Lineage (NCBI taxonomy): Eukaryota > Viridiplantae > Streptophyta > Magnoliopsida > Zingiberales > Costaceae > Costus > Costus lasius. The sequence goes on along the minus strand of CM050447.1, from coordinate 113,764,522 downwards.
GTTTTTAATCTTATTCTCATTTATAATTAAAACATTGATCTTATTCTTGATAATTATCTTCATCTTTATTTTGATCTCAGTTTTGATCTTGTATTTCAGTTTTAATCTTATATTCTTCATCTTTATCTTGCTCCTAATATTCATCTTAAACTCGATTTTGATCTCAGTGGTAATATTCATTTTCAACCTTGATATCATTATTTATATTTATCATGATCTTTTAATGATGAGGATGTTGATCTTGATTATAATCCATATTTGATGTTTATCATTTTGCAATCTTAATTTAATATTGATTTTGTTCATGACCATGATGTTGATCTTGATTTTAATCATTATTTCAATCTTTATCTTATGTTATTCATCTTTATCTTCTTTTTAATCTTAATCTTAAACTCGATTTTGATCTTGTTTGTAATCTTGGTCTTCAATCTTGATATTATTATTGATATTGATATTGATCTAATCTTGATGAAAATTTTGAACTCGATAATGATCTTTAATTGTTATTAATCTTATTCTCATTCACAATTACAACATTGAACATATTCTTAATAATTATCTTTATCTTCTTTTTGATCTCAGTTTTGATCTTATATTTTATTTTAAATCTTATAAACTTCATATTTATATTGCTCCTAATATTCATCTTAAACTCGATTTTGATCTCGGTGGTAATATTGATTTTTAATCTTGATATTATTATTTATATTTATCTTGATCTTTTAGTGATGAGGATGTTGATCTTGATTATGATCCATCATTGATGTTTATCATTTTGCAATCTTAATTTAATATTGATTTTGTTCATGACCATGATGTTGATCTTCATTTTAATCAAGATTTCAATCTTCATCTTATGATATTTATCTTTATATTCTTTTTAATCTTAATCTTAAACTCGATTTTGATCTTGTTTGCAATCTTGGTCTTCAATTTTGATATTGTTATTGATATTGATATTGATCTAATCATGATGAAAATTTTGAACTCGATTATGATCTTTAATTGTTTTTAATCTTATTCTCATTGATAATTATAACATTGATCTTATTCTTGATAATTATCTTCATCTTTATTTTGATCTCGGTTTTGATCTCGTATTTCAGTTTTAATCTTATATTCTTCATCTTTATCTTGCTCCTAATATTCATCTTAAACTCGATTTTGATCTCGGTGGTAATATTCATTTTCAACCTTGATATCATTATTTATATTTATCATGATCTTTTAATGATGAGGATGTTGATCTTGATTATAATCCATATTTGATATTTATCATTTTGCAATCTTAATTTAATATTGATTTTGTTCATGACCATGATGTTGATCTTGATTTTAGTCATTATTTCAATCTTTATCTTATGTTATTCATCTTTATCTTCTTTTTAATCTTAATCTTAAACTCGATTTTGATCTTGTTTGTAATCTTGGTCTTCAATCTTGATATTGTTATTGATTTTGATATTGATCTAATCATGATGAAAATTTGAACTCGATAATGATCTTTAATTGTTATTAATCTTATTCTCATTCACAATTATAACATTGATCTTATTCTTGATAATTATATTCATCTTCATTTTGATCTTAGATTTTAGTTTTTATCTTATAATCTTCATATTTATATTGCTCCTAATATTCATCTTAAACTCTATTTTAATCTCGGTGGTAATATTGATTTTCAATCTTGATATTATTATTTATATTTATCTTGATCTTTTAGTGATGAGGATGTTGATCTTGATTATGATCCATCATTGATGTTTATCATTTTGCAATCTTAATTTAACATTGATTTTGTTCATGACCATGATGTTGATCTTTATTTTAATCAAGATTTCAATCTTCATCTTATGATATTTATCTTTATATTCTTTTTAATCTTAATCTAAAACTCGATTTTGATCTGGTTTGCAATCTTGGTCTTCAATTTTGATATTGTTATTGATATTCATATTGATCAAATCATGATGAAAATTTTGAACTCGATTATGATCTTTAACTGTTTTTAATCTTATTCTCATTTATAATTAAAACATTGATCTTATTCTTGATAATTATCTTCATCTTTATTTTGATCTCAGTTTTGATCTTGTATTTCAGTTTTAATCTTATATTCTTCATCTTTATCTTGCTCCTAATATTCATCTTAAACTCGATTTTGATCTCAGTGGTAATATTCATTTTCAACCTTGATATCATTATTTATATTTATCATGATCTTTTAATGATGAGGATGTTGATCTTGATTATAATCCATATTTGATGTTTATCATTTTGCAATCTTAATTTAATATTGATTTTGTTCATGACCATGATGTTGATCTTGATTTTAATCATTATTTCAATCTTTATCTTATGTTATTCATCTTTATCTTCTTTTTAATCTTAATCTTAAACTCGATTTTGATCTTGTTTGTAATCTTGGTCTTCAATCTTGATATTATTATTGATATTGATATTGATCTAATCTTGATGAAAATTTTGAACTCGATAATGATCTTTAATTGTTATTAATCTTATTCTCATTCACAATTACAACATTGAACATATTCTTAATAATTATCTTTATCTTCTTTTTGATCTCAGTTTTGATCTTATATTTTATTTTAAATCTTATAAACTTCATATTTATATTGCTCCTAATATTCATCTTAAACTCGATTTTGATCTCGGTGGTAATATTGATTTTTAATCTTGATATTATTATTTATATTTATCTTGATCTTTTAGTGATGAGGATGTTGATCTTGATTATGATCCATCATTGATGTTTATCATTTTGCAATCTTAATTTAACATTGATTTTGTTCATGACCATGATGTTGATCTTTATTTTAATCAAGATTTCAATCTTCATCTTATGATATTTATCTTTATATTCTTTTTAATCTTAATCTTAAACTCGATTTTGATCTGGTTTGCAATCTTGGTCTTCAATTTTGATATTGTTATTGATATTCATATTGATCAAATCATGATGAAAATTTTGAACTCGATTATGATCTTTAACTGTTTTTAATCTTATTCTCATTTATAATTAAAACATTGATCTTATTCTTGATAATTATCTTCATCTTTATTTTGATCTCAGTTTTGATCTTGTATTTCAGTTTTAATCTTATATTCTTCATCTTTATCTTGCTCCTAATATTCATCTTAAACTCGATTTTGATCTCAGTGGTAATATTCATTTTCAACCTTGATATCATTATTTATATTTATCATGATCTTTTAATGATGAGGATGTTGATCTTGATTATAATCCATATTTGATGTTTATCATTTTGCAATCTTAATTTAATATTGATTTTGTTCATGACCATGATGTTGATCTTGATTTTAATCATTATTTCAATCTTTATCTTATGTTATTCATCTTTATCTTCTTTTTAATCTTAATCTTAAACTCGATTTTGATCTTGTTTGTAATCTTGGTCTTCAATCTTGATATTATTATTGATATTGATATTGATCTAATCTTGATGAAAATTTTGAACTCGATAATGATCTTTAATTGTTATTAATCTTATTCTCATTCACAATTACAACATTGAACATATTCTTAATAATTATCTTTATCTTCTTTTTGATCTCAGTTTTGATCTTATATTTTATTTTAAATCTTATAAACTTCATATTTATATTGCTCCTAATATTCATCTTAAACTCGATTTTGATCTCGGTGGTAATATTGATTTTCAATCTTGATATTATTATTTATATTTATCTTGATCTTTTAGTGATGAGAATGTTGATCTTGATTATGATCCATCATTGATGTTTATCATTTTGCAATCTTAATTTAACATTGATTTTGTTCATGACCATGATGTTGATCTTTATTTTAATCAAGATTTCAATCTTCATCTTATGATATTTATCTTTATATTCTTTTTAATCTTAATCTTAAACTCGATTTTGATCTGGTTTGCAATCTTGGTCTTCAATTTTGATATTGTTATTGATATTCATATTGATCAAATCATGATGAAAATTTTGAACTCGATTATGATCTTTAACTGTTTTTAATCTTATTCTCATTTATAATTGAAATATTGATCTTATTCTTGATAATTATCTTCATCTTTATTTTGATCTCAGTTTTGATCTCGTATTTCACTTTTAATCTTATATTCTTCATCTTTATCTTGCTCCTAATATTCATCTTAAACTCGATTTTGATCTCAGTGGTAATATTCATTTTCAACCTTGATATCATTATTTATATTTATCATGATCTTTTAATGATGAGGATGTTGATCTTGATTATAATCCATATTTGATGTTTATCATTTTGCAATCTTAATTTAATATTGATTTTGTTCATGACCATGATGTTGATCTTGATTTTAATCATTATTTCAATCTTTATCTTATGTTATTCATCTTTATCTTCTTTTTAATCTTAATCTTAAACTCGATTTTGATCTTGTTTGTAATCTTGGTCTTCAATCTTGATATTATTATTGATATTGATATTGATCTAATCTTGATGAAAATTTTGAACTCGATAATGATCTTTAATTGTTATTAATCTTATTCTCATTCACAATTACAACATTGAACATATTCTTAATAATTATCTTTATCTTCTTTTTGATCTCAGTTTTGATCTTATATTTTATTTTAAATCTTATAAACTTCATATTTATATTGCTCCTAATATTCATCTTAAACTCGATTTTGATCTCGGTGGTAATATTGATTTTTAATCTTGATATTATTATTTATATTTATCTTGATCTTTTAGTGATGAGGATGTTGATCTTGATTATGATCCATCATTGATGTTTATCATTTTGCAATCTTAATTTAACATTGATTTTGTTCATGACCATGATGTTGATCTTTATTTTAATCAAGATTTCAATCTTCATCTTATGATATTTATCTTTATATTCTTTTTAATCTTAATCTTAAACTCGATTTTGATCTGGTTTGCAATCTTGGTCTTCAATTTTGATATTGTTATTGATATTCATATTGATCAAATCATGATGAAAATTTTGAACTCGATTATGATCTTTAACTGTTTTTAATCTTATTCTCATTTATAATTAAAACATTGATCTTATTCTTGATAATTATCTTCATCTTTATTTTGATCTCAGTTTTGATCTTGTATTTCAGTTTTAATCTTATATTCTTCATCTTTATCTTGCTCCTAATATTCATCTTAAACTCGATTTTGATCTCAGTGGTAATATTCATTTTCAACCTTGATATCATTATTTATATTTATCATGATCTTTTAATGATGAGGATGTTGATCTTGATTATAATCCATATTTGATGTTTATCATTTTGCAATCTTAATTTAATATTGATTTTGTTCATGACCATGATGTTGATCTTGATTTTAATCATTATTTCAATCTTTATCTTATGTTATTCATCTTTATCTTCTTTTTAATCTTAATCTTAAACTCGATTTTGATCTTGTTTGTAATCTTGGTCTTCAATCTTGATATTATTATTGATATTGATATTGATCTAATCTTGATGAAAATTTTGAACTCGATAATGATCTTTAATTGTTATTAATCTTATTCTCATTCACAATTACAACATTGAACATATTCTTAATAATTATCTTTATCTTCTTTTTGATCTCAGTTTTGATCTTATATTTTATTTTAAATCTTATAAACTTCATATTTATATTGCTCCTAATATTCATCTTAAACTCGATTTTGATCTCGGTGGTAATATTGATTTTCAATCTTGATATTATTATTTATATTTATCTTGATCTTTTAGTGATGAGAATGTTGATCTTGATTATGATCCATCATTGATGTTTATCATTTTGCAATCTTAATTTAACATTGATTTTGTTCATGACCATGATGTTGATCTTTATTTTAATCAAGATTTCAATCTTCATCTTATGATATTTATCTTTATATTCTTTTTAATCTTAATCTTAAACTCGATTTTGATCTGGTTTGCAATCTTGGTCTTCAATTTTGATATTGTTATTGATATTCATATTGATCAAATCATGATGAAAATTTTGAACTCGATTATGATCTTTAACTGTTTTTAATCTTATTCTCATTTATAATTGAAATATTGATCTTATTCTTGATAATTATCTTCATCTTTATTTTGATCTCAGTTTTGATCTCGTATTTCACTTTTAATCTTATATTCTTCATCTTTATCTTGCTCCTAATATTCATCTTAAACTCGATTTTGATCTCAGTGGTAATATTCATTTTCAACCTTGATATCATTATTTATATTTATCATGATCTTTTAATGATGAGGATGTTGATCTTGATTATAATCCATATTTGATGTTTATCATTTTGCAATCTTAATTTAATATTGATTTTGTTCATGACCATGATGTTGATCTTGATTTTAATCATTATTTCAATCTTTATCTTATGTTATTCATCTTTATCTTCTTTTTAATCTTAATCTTAAACTCGATTTTGATCTTGTTTGTAATCTTGGACTTCAATCTTGATATTATTATTGATATTGATATTGATCTAATCATGATGAAAATTTTGAACTCGATAATGATCTTTAATTGTTATTAATCTTATTCTCATTCACAATTACAACATTGAACATATTCTTAATAATTATCTTTATCTTCTTTTTGATCTCAGTTTTGATCTTATATTTTATTTTAAATCTTATAAACTTCATATTTATATTGCTCCTAATATTCATCTTAAACTCGATTTTGATCTCGGTGGTAATATTGATTTTCAATCTTGATATTATTATTTATATTTATCTTGATCTTTTAGTGATGAGAATGTTGATCTTGATTATGATCCATCATTGATGTTTATCATTTTGCAATCTTAATTTAACATTGATTTTGTTCATGACCATGATGTTGATCTTTATTTTAATCAAGATTTCAATCTTCATCTTATGATATTTATCTTTATATTCTTTTTAATCTTAATCTTAAACTCGATTTTGATCTGGTTTGCAATCTTGGTCTTCAATTTTGATATTGTTATTGACATTGATATTGATCTAATCATGATGAAAATTTTGAACTCGATTATGATCTTTAATTGTTTTTAATCTTATTCTCATTGATAATTATAACATTGATCTTATTCTTGATAATTATCTTCATCTTTATTTTGATCTCAGTTTTGATCTCGTATTTAACTTTTAATCTTATATTCTTTATCTTTATCTTGCTCCTAATATTCATCTTAAACTCGATTTTGATCTCGGTGGTAATATTCATTTTCAACCTTGATATCATTATTTATATTTATCATGATCTTTTAATGATGAGGATGTTGATCTTGATTATAATCCATATTTGATGTTTATCATTTTGCAATCTTAATTTAATATTGATTTTGTTCATGACCATGATGTTGATCTTGATTTTAATCATTATTTCAATCTTTATCTTATGTTATTCATCTTTATCTTCTTTTTAATCTTAATCTTAAACTCGATTTTGATCTTGTTTGTAATCTTGGACTTCAATCTTGATATTATTATTGATATTGATATTGATCTAATCATGATGAAAATTTTGAACTCGATAATGATCTTTAATTGTTATTAATCTTATTCTCATTCACAATTACAACATTGAACATATTCTTAATAATTATCTTTATCTTCTTTTTGATCTCAGTTTTGATCTTATATTTTATTTTAAATCTTATAAACTTCATATTTATATTGCTCCTAATATTCATCTTAAACTCGATTTTGATCTCGGTGGTAATATTGATTTTCAATCTTGATATTATTATTTATATTTATCTTGATCTTTTAGTGATGAGAATGTTGATCTTGATTATGATCCATCATTGATGTTTATCATTTTGCAATCTTAATTTAATATTGATTTTATTCATGACCATGATGTTGATCTTCATTTTAATCAAGATTTCAATCTTCATCTTATGATATTTATCTTTATATTCTTTTTAATCTTAATCTTAAACTCGATTTTGATCTGGTTTGCAATCTTGGTCTTCAATTTTGATATTGTTATTGATATTGATATTGATCTAATCATGATGAAAATTTTGAACTCGATTATGATCTTTAATTGTTTTTAATCTTATTCTCATTGATAATTATAACATTGATCTTATTCTTGATAATTATCTTCATCTTTATTTTGATCTCAGTTTTGATCTCGTATTTCAGTTTTAATCTTATATTCTTCATCTTTATCTTGCTCCTAATATTCAACTTAAACTCGATTTTGATCTCGGTGGTAATATTCATTTTCAACCTTGATATCATTATTTATATTTATCATGATCTTTTAATGATGAGGATGTTGATCTTGATTATAATCCATATTTGATGTTTATCATTTTGCAATCTTAATTTAATATTGATTTTGTTCATGACCATGATGTTGATCTTGATTTTAATCATTATTTCAATCTTTATCTTATGTTATTCATCTTTATCTTCTTTTTAATCATAATCTTAAACTCGATTTTGATCTTGTTTGTAATCTTGGACTTCAATCTTGATATTATTATTGATATGATATTGATCTAATCATGATGAAAATTTTGAACTCGATAATGATCTTTAATTGTTATTAATCTTATTCTCATTCACAATTACAACATTGAACATATTCTTAATAATTATCTTTATCTTCTTTTTGATCTCAGTTTTGATCTTATATTTTATTTTAAATCTTATAAACTTCATATTTATATTGCTCCTAATATTCATCTTAAACTCGATTTTGATCTCGGTGGTAATATTGATTTTCAATCTTGATATTATTATTTATATTTATCTTGATCTTTTAGTGATGAGGATGTTGATCTTGATTATGATCCATCATTGATGTTTATCATTTTGCAATCTTAATTTAATATTGATTTTGTTCATGACCATGATGTTGATCTTCATTTTAATCAAGATTTCAATCTTCATCTTATGATATTTATCTTTATATTCTTTTTAATCTTAATCTTAAACTCGATTTTGATCTGGTTTGCAATCTTGGTCTTCAATTTTGATATTGTTATTGATATTGATATTGATCTAATCATGATGAAAATTTTGAACTCGATTATGATCTTTAATTGTTTTTAATCTTATTCTCATTGATAATTATAACATTGATCTTATTCTTGATAATTATCTTCATCTTTATTTTCATCTCAGTTTTGATCTCGTATTTCAGTTTTAATCTTAAATTCTTCATCTTTATCTTGCTCCTAATATTCAACTTAAACTCGATTTTGATCTCGGTGGTAATATTCATTTTCAACCTTGATATCATTATTTATATTTATCATGATCTTTTAATGATGAGGATGTTGATCTTGATTATAATCCATATTTGATGTTTATCATTTTGCAATCTTAATTTAATATTGATTTTGTTCATGACCATGATGTTGATCTTGATTTTAATCATTATTTCAATCTTTATCTTATGTTATTCATCTTTATCTTCTTTTTAATCATAATCTTAAACTCGATTTTGATCTTGTTTGTAATCTTGGACTTCAATCTTGATATTATTATTGATATGATATTGATCTAATCATGATGAAAATTTTGAACTCGATAATGATCTTTAATTGTTATTAATCTTATTCTCATTCACAATTACAACATTGAACATATTCTTAATAATTATCTTTATCTTCTTTTTGATCTCAGTTTTGATCTTATATTTTATTTTAAATCTTATAAACTTCATATTTATATTGCTCCTAATATTCATCTTAAACTCGATTTTGATCTCGGTGGTAATATTGATTTTCAATCTTGATATTATTATTTATATTTATCTTGATCTTTTAGTGATGAGGATGTTGATCTTGATTATGATCCATCATTGATGTTTATCATTTTGCAATCTTAATTTAATATTGATTTTGTTCATAACCATGATGTTGATCTTCATTTTAATCAAGATTTCAATCTTCATCTTATGATATTTATCTTTATATTCTTTTTAATCTTAATCTTAAACTCGATTTTGATCTGGTTTGCAATCTTGGTCTTCAATTTTGATATTGTTATTGATATTGATATTGATCTAATCATGATGAAAATTTTGAACTCGATTATGATCTTTAATTGTTTTTAATCTTATTCTCATTGATAATTATAACATTGATCTTATTCTTGATAATTATCTTCATCTTTATTTTCATCTCAGTTTTGATCTCGTATTTCAGTTTTAATCTTAAATTCTTCATCTTTATCTTGCTCCTAATATTCAACTTAAACTCGATTTTGATCTCGGTGGTAATATTCATTTTCAACCTTGATATCATTATTTATATTTATCATGATCTTTTAATGATGAGGATGTTGATCTTGATTATAATCCATATTTGATGTTTATCATTTTGCAATCTTAATTTAATATTGATTTTGTTCATGACCATGATGTTGATCTTGATTTTAATCATTATTTCAATCTTTATCTTATGTTATTCATCTTTATCTTCTTTTTAATCATAATCTTAAACTCGATTTTGATCTTGTTTGTAATCTTGGACTTCAATCTTGATATTATTATTGATATGATATTGATCTAATCATGATGAAAATTTTGAACTCGATAATGATCTTTAATTGTTATTAATCTTATTCTCATTCACAATTACAACATTGAACATATTCTTAATAATTATCTTTATCTTCTTTTTGATCTCAGTTTTGATCTTATATTTTATTTTAAATCTTATAAACTTCATATTTATATTGCTCCTAATATTCATCTTAAACTCGATTTTGATCTCGGTGGTAATATTGATTTTCAATCTTGATATTATTATTTATATTTATCTTGATCTTTTAGTGATGAGGATGTTGATCTTGATTATGATCCATCATTGATGTTTATCATTTTGCAATCTTAATTTAATATTGATTTTGTTCATAACCATGATGTTGATCTTCATTTTAATCAAGATTTCAATCTTCATCTTATGATATTTATCTTTATATTCTTTTTAATCTTAATCTTAAACTCGATTTTGATCTGGTTTGCAATCTTGGTCTTCAATTTTGATATTGTTATTGATATTGATATTGATCTAATCATGATGAAAATTTTGAACTCGATTATGATCTTTAATTGTTTTTAATCTTATTCTCATTGATAATTATAACATTGATCTTATTCTTGATAATTATCTTCATCTTTATTTTGATCTCAGTTTTGATCTCGTATTTCACTTTTAATCTTATATTCTTCATCTTTATCTTGCTCCTAATATTCATCTTAAACTCGATTTTGATCTCGGTGGTAATATTCATTTTCAACCTTGATATCATTATTTATATTTATCATGATCTTTTAATGATGAGGATGTTGATCTTGATTATAATCCACATTTGATGTTTATCATTTTGCAATCTTAATTTAATATTGATTTTGTTCATGACCATGATGTTGATCTTGATTTTAGTCATTATTTCAATCTTTATCTTATGTTATTCATCTTTATCTTCTTTTTAATCTTAATCTTAAACTCGATTTTGATCTTGTTTGTAATCTTGGTCTTCAATCTTGATATTGTTATTGATATTGATATTGATCTAATCATGATGAAAATTTTGAACTCGATAATGATCTTTAATTGTTATTAATCTTATTCTCATTCACAATTACAACATTGAACATATTCTTAATAATTATCTTTATCTTCTTTTTGATCTCAGTCTTGATCTTATATTTTATTTTAAATCTTATAAACTTCATATTTATATTGCTCCTAATATTCATCTTAAACTCGATTTTGATCTCGGTGGTAATATTGATTTTCAATCTTGATATTATTATTTATATTTATCTTGATCTTTTAGTGATGAGGATGTTGATCTTGATTATGATCCATCATTGATGTTTATCATTTTGCAATCTTAATTTAATATTGATTTTGTTCATGACCATGATGTTGATCTTCATTTTAATCAAGATTTCAATCTTCATCTTATGATATTTATCTTTATATTCTTTTTATCTTAATCTTAAACTCGATTTTGATCTGGTTTGCAATCTTGGTCTTCAATTTTGATATTGTTATTGATATTGATATTGATCTAATCATGATGAAAATTTTGAACTCGATTATGATCTTTAATTGTTTTTAATCTTATTCTCATTGATAATTATAACATTGATCTTATTCTTGATAATTATCTTCATCTTTATTTTGATCTCAGTTTTGATCTCGTATTTCAGTTTTAATCTTATATTCTTCAACTTTATCTTGCTCCTAATATTCATCTTAAACTCGATTTTGATCTCGGTGGTAATATTCATTTTCAACCTTGATATCATTATTTATATTTATCATGATCTTTTAATGATGAGGATGTTGATCTTGATTATAATCCATATTTGATGTTTATCATTTTGCAATCTTAATTTAATATTGATTTCTTTCATGACCATGATGTTGATCTTGATTTTAGTCATTATTTCAATCTTTATCTTATGTTATTCATCTTTATCTTCTTTTTAATCTTAATCTTAAACTCGATTTTGATCTTGTTTGTAATCTTGGTCTTCAATCTTGATTTTGTTATTGATATTGATATTGATCTAATCATGATGAAAATTTTGAACTCGATAATGATCTTTAATTGTTATTAATCTTATTCTCATTCACAATTACAACATTGAACATATTCTTAATAATTATCTTTATCTTCTTTTTGATCTCAGTCTTGATCTTATAATTTATTTTAAATCTTATAATCTTCATATTTATATTGCTCCTAATATTCATCTTAAACTCGATTTTGATCTCGGTGGTAATATTCATTTTCAATCTTGATATTATTATTTATATTTATCTTGATCTTTTAGTGATGAGGATGTTGATCTTGATTATGATCCATCTTTGATGTTTTTCATTTTGCAATCTTAATTTAATATTGATTTTGTTCATGACCATGATGTTGATCTTCATTTTAATCAAGATTTCAATCTTCATCTTATGATATTTATCTTTATATTCTTTTTAATCTTAAACATAAGCTAGATTTTGATGTGGTTTGCAATCTTCGTCTTCAATTTTGATATTGTTATTGATATTGATATTGATCTAATCATGATGAAAATTTTGAACTCGATTATGATCATTAATTGTTTTTAATCTTATTCTCATTCATAATTATAACATTGATCTTATTCTTGATAATTATCTTCATCTTTATTTTGATCTCATTTTTGATCTCGTATTTCAGTTTTAATCTTATATTCTTCATCTTTATCTTGCTCCTAATATTCATCTTAAACTCGATTTTGATCTCGGTGGTAATATTCATTTTCAACCTTGATATCATTATTTATATTTATCATGATCTTTTAATGATGAGGATGTTGATCTTGATTATAATCCATATTTGATGTTTATCATTTTGCAATCTTAATTTAATATTGATTTTGTTCATGACCATGATGTTGATCTTGATTTTAATCACTATTTCAATTTTTATCTTATGTTATTCATTTTTATCTTCTTTTTAATCTTAATCTTAAACTCGATTTTGATCTTGTTTGTAATCTTGGTCTTCAATCTTGATATTATTATTGATATTGATATTGATCTAATCATGATGAAAATTTTGAACTCGATAATGATCTTTAATTGTTATTAATCTTATTCGCATTCACAATTATAACATTGATCATATTCGTGATAATTATATTCATCTTCATTTTGATATCAGTTTTGATCTTAGATTTTAGTTTTTATCTTATAATCTTCATATTTATATTGCTCCTAATATTCATCTTAAACTCGATTTTGATCTCGGTGGTAATATTCATTTTCAACCTTGATATCATTATTTATATTTATCATGATCTTTTAATGATGAGGATGTTGATCTTGATTATAATCCATATTTGATGTTTATCATTTTGCAATCTTAATTTAATATTGATTTTGTTCATGACCATGATGTTGATCTTGATTTTAATCACTATTTCAATTTTTATCTTATGTTATTCATCTTTATCTTCTTTTTAATCTTAATCTTAAACTCGATTTTGATCTTGTTTGTAATCTTGGTCTTCAATCTTGATATTATTATTGATATTGATATTGATCTAATCATGATGAAAATTTTGAACTCGATAATGATCTTTAATTGTTATTAATCTTATTCTCATTCACAATTATAACATTGATCATATTCGTGATAATTATATTCATCTTCATTTTGGTATCAGTTTTGATCTTAGATTTTAGTTTTTATCTTATAATCTTCATATTTATATTGCTCCTAATATTCATCTTAAACTCGATTTTGATCTCGGTGGTAATATTGATTTTCAATCTTGATATTATTATTTATATTTATCTTGATCTTTTAGTGATGAGGATGTTGATCTTGATTATGATCCATCATTGATGTTTATCATTTTGCAATCTTAATTTAATATTGATTTTGTTCATGACCATGATGTTGATCTTCATTTTAATCAAGATTTCAATCTTCATCTTATGATATTTATCTTTATATTCTTTTTAATCTTAATCTTAAACTCGATTTTGATCTGGTTTGCAATCTTCGTCTTCAATTTTGATATTGTTATTGATATTGATATTGATCTAATCATGATGAAAGTTTTGAACTCGATTATGATCATTAATTGTTTTTAATCTTATTCTCATTCATAATTATAACATTGATCTTATTCTTGATAATTATCTTCATCTTTATTTTGATCTCAGTTTTGATCTCGTATTTCAGTTTTAATCTTATATTCTTCTTCTTTATCTTGCTCATAATATTCATCTTAAACTCGATTTTGATCTCGGTGGTAATATTCATTTTCAACCTTGATATCATTATTTATATTTATCCTGATCTTTTAATGATGAGGATGTTGATCTTGATTATAATCCATATTTGATGTTTATCATTTAGCAATCTTAATTTAATATTGATTTTGTTCATGACCATGATGTTGATCTTGATTTTCATCATTATTTCAATCTTTATCTTATGTTATTCATCTTTATCTTCTTTTTAATCTTAATCTTAAACTCGATTTTGATCTTGTTTGTAATCTTGGTCTTCAATCTTGATATTATTATTGATATTGATATTGATCTAATCATGATGAAAATTTTGAACTCGATAATGATCTTTAATTGTTATTAATCTTATTCTCATTCACAATTATAACATTGATCATATTCGTGATAATTATATTCATCTTCATTTTGATATCAGTTTTGATCTTAGATTTTAGTTTTTATCTTATAATCTTCATATTTATATTGCTCCTAATATTCATCTTAAACTCGATTTTGATCTCGGTGGTAATATTGATTTTCAATCTTGATATTATTATTTTTATTTATCTTGATCTTTTAGTGATGAGGATGTTGATCTTGATTATGATCCATCATTGATGTTTATCATTTTGCAATCTTAATTTAATATTGATTTTGTTCATGACCATGATGTTGATCTTCATTTTAATCAAGATTTCAATCTTCATCTTATGATATTTATCTTTATATTCTTTTTAATCTTAAACATAAACTCGATTTTGATGTGGTTTGCAATCTTCGTCTTCAATTTTGATATTGTTATTGATATTGATATTGATCTAATCATGATGAAAATTTTGAACTCGATTATGATCATTAATTGTTTTTAATCTTATTCTCATTCATAATTATAACATTGATCTTATTCTTGATAATTATCTTCATCTTTATTTTGATCTCAGTTTTGATCTCGTATTTCAGTTTTAATCTTATATTCTTCATCTTTATCTTGCTCCTAATATTCATCTTAAACTCGATTTTGATCTCGGTGGTAATATTCATTTTCAACCTTGATATCATTATTTATATTTATCATGATCTTTTAATGATGAGGATGTTGATCTTGATTATAATCCATATTTGATGTTTATCATTTTGCAATCTTAATTTAATATTGATTTTGTTCATGACCATGATGGTGATCTTGATTTTAATCACTATTTCAATTTTTATCTTATGTTATTCATCTTTATCTTCTTTTTAATCTTAATCTTAAACTCGATTTTGATCTTGTTTGTAATCTTGGTCTTCAATCTTGATATTATTATTGATATTGATATTGATCTAATCATGATGAAAATTTTGAACTCGATAATGATCTTCAATTGTTATTAATCTTATTCTCATTCACAATTATAACATTGATCATATTCGTGATAATTATATTCATCTTCATTTTGATATCAGTTTTGATCTTAGATTTTAGTTTTTATCTTATAATCTTCATATTTATATTGCTCCTAATATTCATCTTAAACTCGATTTTGATCTCGGTGGTAATATTGATTTTCAATCTTGATATTATTATTTATATTTATCTTGATCTTTTAGTGATGAGGATGTTGATCTTGATTATGATCCATCATTGATGTTTATCATTTTGCAATCTTAATTTAATATTGATTTTGTTCATGACCATGATGTTGATCTTCATTTTAATCAAGATTTCAATCTTCATCTTATGATATTTATCTTTATATTCTTTTTAATCTTAATCTTAAACTCGATTTTGATCTGGTTTGCAATCTTCGTCTTCAATTTTGATATTGTTATTGATATTGATATTGATCTAATCATGATGAAAGTTTTGAACTCGATTATGATCATTAATTGTTTTTAATCTTATTCTCATTCATAATTATAACATTGATCTTATTCTTGATAATTATCTTCATCTTTATTTTGATCTCAGTTTTGATCTCGTATTTCAGTTTTAATCTTATATTCTTCTTCTTTATCTTCCTCCTAATATTCATCTTAAACTCGATTTTGATCTCGGTGGTAATATTCATTTTCAACCTTGATATCATTATTTATATTTATCCTGATCTTTTAATGATGAGGATGTTGATCTTGATTATAATCCATATTTGATGTTTATCATTTTGCAATCTTAATTTAATATTGATTTTGTTCATGACCATGATGTTGATCTTGATTTTCATCATTATTTCAATCTTTATCTTATGTTATTCATCTTTATCTTCTTTTTAATCTTAATCTTAAACTCGATTTTGATCTTGTTTGTAATCTTGGTCTTCAATCTTGATATTGTTATTGATATTGATATTGATCTAATCATGATGAAAATTTTGAACTCAATAATGATCTTTAATTGTTATTAATCTTATTCTCATTCACAATTACAACATTGAACATATTCTTAATAATTATCTTTATCTTCTTTTTGATCTCAGTTTTGATCTTATATTTTAATTTAAATCTTATAATCTTCATATTTATATTGCTCCTAATATTCATCTTAAACTCGATTTTGATCTCGGTGGTAATATTCATTTTCAACCTTGATATCATTATTTATATTTATCATGATCTTTCAATGATGAGGATGTTGATCTTGATTATAATCCATATTTGATGTTTATCATTTTGCAATCTTAATTTAATATTGATTTTGTTCATGACCATGATGTTGATCTTGATTTTAATCATTATTTCAATCTTCATCTTATGTTATTCATCTTTATCTTCTTTTTAATCTTAATCTTAAACTCGATTTTAATCTTGTTTGTAATCTTGGTCTTCAATCTTGATATTGTTATTAATTTTGATATTGATCTAATCATGATGAAAATTTTGAACTCGATTATGATCTTTAATTGTTATTAATCTTATTCTCATTCACAATTATAACATTGATCTTATTCTTTATAATTATATTCATCTTCATTTTGATATCAGTTTTGATCTTAGATTTTAGTTTTTATCTTATAATCTTCATATTTATATTGCTCCTAATATTCATCTTAAACTCGATTTTGATCTCGGTGGTAATATTGATTTTCAATCTTGATATTATTATTTATATTTATCTTGATCTTTTAGTGATGAGGATGTTGATCTTGATTATGATCCATCTTTGATGTTTTTCATTTTGCAATCTTAATTTAATATTGATTTTGTTCATGATCATGATGTTGATCTTCATTTTAATCAAGATTTCAATCTTCATCTTATGATATTTATCTTTATATTATTTTTAATCTTAAACTTAAACTCGATTTTGATGTGGTTTGCATTCTTCGTCTTCAATTTTGATATTGTTATTGATATTGATATTGATCTAATCATGATGAAAATTTTGAACTCGATTATGATCTTTAATTGTTTTTAATCTTATTCTCATTCATAATTATAACATTGATCTTATTCTTGATAATTATCTTCATCTTTATTTTGATCTCAGTTTTGATCTCGTATTTCAGTTTTAATCTTATATTCTTCATCTTTATCTTGCTCCTAATATTCATCTTAAACTCGATTTTGATCTCGGTGGTAATATTCATTTTCAACCTTGATATCATTATTTATATTTATCATGATCTTTTAATGATGAGGATGTTGATCTTGATTATAATCCATATTTGATGTTTATCATTTTGCAATCTTAATTTAATATTGATTTTGTTCATGACCATGATGCTGATCTTGATTTTAATCACTATTTCAATTTTTATCTTATGTTATTCATCTTTATCTTCTTTTTAATCTTAATCTTAAACTCGATTTTGATCTTGTTTGTAATCTTGGTCTTCAATCTTGATATTATTATTGATATTGATATTGATCTAATCATGATGAAAATTTTGAACTCGATAATGATCTTTAATTGTTATTAATCTTATTCTCATTCACAATTATAACATTGATCATATTCGTGATAATTATATTCATCTTCATTTTGATATCAGTTTTGATCTTAGATTTTAGTTTTTATCTTATAATCTTCATATTTATATTGCTCCTAATATTCATCTTAAACTCGATTTTGATCTCGGTGGTAATATTGATTTTCAATCTTGATATTATTATTTATATTTATCTTGATCTTTTAGTGATGAGGATGTTGATCTTGATTATGATCCATCATTGATGTTTATCATTTTGCAATCTTAATTTAATATTGATTTTGTTCATGACCATGATGTTGATCTTCATTTTAATCAAGATTTCAATCTTCATCTTATGATATTTATCTTTATATTCTTTTTAATCTTAATCTTAAACTCGATTTTGATCTGGTTTGCAATCTTCGTCTTCAATTTTGATATTGTTATTGATATTGATATTGATCTAATCATGATGAAAGTTTTGAACTCGATTATGATCATTAATTGTTTTTAATCTTATTCTCATTCATAATTATAACATTGATCTTATTCTTGATAATTATCTTCATCTTTATTTTGATCTCAGTTTTGATCTCGTATTTCAGTTTTAATCTTATATTCTTCTTCTTTATCTTGCTCCTAATATTCATCTTAAACTCGATTTTGATCTCGGTGGTAATATTCATTTTCAACCTTGATATCATTATTTATATTTATCCTGATCTTTTAATGATTAGGATGTTGATCTTGATTATAATCCATATTTGATGTTTATCATTTTGCAATCTTAATTTAATATTGATTTTGTTCATGACCATGATGTTGATCTTGATTTTCATCATTATTTCAATCTTTATCTTATGTTATTCATCTTTATCTTCTTTTTAATCTTAATCTTAAACTCGATTTTGATCTTGTTTGTAATCTTGGTCTTCAATCTTGATATTGTTATTGATATTGATATTGATCTAATCATGATGAAAATTTTGAACTCAATAATGATCTTTAATTGTTATTAATCTTATTCTCATTCACAATTACAACATTGAACATATTCTTAATAATTATCTTTATCTTCTTTTTGATCTCAGTTTTGATCTTATATTTTAATTTAAATCTTATAATCTTCATATTTATATTGCTCCTAATATTCATCTTAAACTCGATTTTGATCTCGGTGGTAATATTCATTTTCAACCTTGATATCATTATTTATATTTATCATGATCTTTCAATGATGAGGATGTTGATCTTGATTATAATCCATATTTGATGTTTATCATTTTGCAATCTTAATTTAATATTGATTTTGTTCATGACCATGATGTTGATCTTGATTTTAATCATTATTTCAATCTTCATCTTATGTTATTCATCTTTATCTTCTTTTTAATCTTAATCTTAAACTCGATTTTAATCTTGTTTGTAATCTTGGTCTTCAATCTTGATACTGTTATTAATTTTGATATTGATCTAATCATGATGAAAATTTTGAACTCGATTATGATCTTTAATTGTTATTAATCTTATTCTCATTCACAATTATAACATTGATCTTATTCTTTATAATTATATTCATCTTCATTTTGATATCAGTTTTGATCTTAGATTTTAGTTTTTATCTTATAATCTTCATATTTATATAGCTCCTAATATTCATCTTAAACTCGATTTTGATCTCGGTGGTAATATTGATTTTCAATCTTGATATTATTATTTATATTTATCTTGATCTTTTAGTGATGAGGATGTTGATCTTGATTATGATCCATCTTTGATGTTTTTCATTTTGCAATCTTAATTTAATATTGATTTTGTTCATGATCATGATGTTGATCTTCATTTTAATCAAGATTTCAATCTTCATCTTATGATATTTATCTTTATATTATTTTTAATCTTAAACTTAAACTCGATTTTGATGTGGTTTGCATTCTTCGTCTTCAATTTTGATATTGTTATTGATATTGATATTGATCTAATCATGATGAAAATTTTGAACTCGATTATGATCTTTAATTGTTTTTAATCTTATTCTCATTCATAATTATAACATTGATCTTATTCTTGATAATTATCTTCATCTTTATTTTGATCTCAGTTTTGATCTCGTATTTCACTTTTAATCTTATATTCTTCATCTTTATCTTGCTCCTAATATTCATCTTAAACTCGATTTTGATCTCGGTGGTAATATTCATTTTCAACCTTGATATCATTATTTATATTTATCATGATCTTTTAATGATGAGGATGTTGATCTTGATTATAATCCATATTTGATGTTTATCATTTTGCAATCTTAATTTAATATTGATTTTGTTCATGACCATGATGCTGATCTTGATTTTAATCACTATTTCAATTTTTATCTTATGTTATTCATCTTTATCTTCTTTTTAATCTTAATCTTAAACTCGATTTTGATCTTGTTTGTAATCTTGGTCTTCAATCTTGATATTATTATTGATATTGATATTGATCTAATCATGATGAAAATTTTGAACTCGATAATGATCTTTAATTGTTATTAATCTTATTCTCATTCACAATTATAACATTGATCATATTCGTGATAATTATATTCATCTTCATTTTGATATCAGTTTTGATCTTAGATTTTAGTTTTTATCTTATAATCTTCATATTTATATTGCTCCTAATATTCATCTTAAACTCGATTTTGATCTCGGTGGTAATATTGATTTTCAATCTTGATATTATTATTTATATTTATCTTGATCTTTTAGTGATGAGGATGTTGATCTTGATTATGATCCATCATTGATGTTTATCATTTTGCAATCTTAATTTAATATTGATTTTGTTCATGACCATGATGTTGATCTTCATTTTAATCAAGATTTCAATCTTCATCTTATGATATTTATCTTTATATTCTTTTTAATCTTAATCTTAAACTCGATTTTGATCTGGTTTGCAATCTTCGTCTTCAATTTTGATATTGTTATTGATATTGATATTGATCTAATCATGATGAAAGTTTTGAACTCGATTATGATCATTAATTGTTTTTAATCTTATTCTCATTCATAATTATAACATTGATCTTATTCTTGATAATTATCTTCATCTTTATTTTGATCTCAGTTTTGATCTCGTATTTCAGTTTTAATCTTATATTCTTCTTCTTTATCTTGCTCCTAATATTCATCTTAAACTCGATTTTGATCTCGGTGGTAATATTCATTTTCAACCTTGATATCATTATTTATATTTATCCTGATCTTTTAATGATGAGGATGTTGATCTTGATTATAATCCATATTTGATGTTTATCATTTTGCAATCTTAATTTAATATTGATTTTGTTCATGACCATGATGTTGATCTTGATTTTCATCATTATTTCAATCTTTATCTTATGTTATTCATCTTTATCTTCTTTTTAATCTTAATCTTAAACTCGATTTTGATCTTGTTTGTAATCTTGGTCTTCAATCTTGATATTGTTATTGATATTGATATTGATCTAATCATGATGAAAATTTTGAACTCAATAATGATCTTTAATTGTTATTAATCTTATTCTCATTCACAATTACAACATTGAACATATTCTTAATAATTATCTTTATCTTCTTTTTGATCTCAGTTTTGATCTTATATTTTAATTTAAATCTTATAATCTTCATATTTATATTGCTCCTAATATTCATCTTAAACTCGATTTTGATCTCGGTGGTAATATTCATTTTCAACCTTGATATCATTATTTATATTTATCATGATCTTTCAATGATGAGGATGTTGATCTTGATTATAATCCATATTTGATGTTTATCATTTTGCAATCTTAATTTAATATTGATTTTGTTCATGACCATGATGTTGATCTTGATTTTAATCATTATTTCAATCTTCATCTTATGTTATTCATCTTTATCTTCTTTTTAATCTTAATCTTAAACTCGATTTTAATCTTGTTTGTAATCTTGGTCTTCAATCTTGATATTGTTATTAATTTTGATATTGATCTAATCATGATGAAAATTTTGAACTCGATTATGATCTTTAATTGTTATTAATCTTATTCTCATTCACAATTATAACATTGATCTTATTCTTTATAATTATATTCATCTTCATTTTGATATCAGTTTTGATCTTAGATTTTAGTTTTTATCTTATAATCTTCATATTTATATTGCTCCTAATATTCATCTTAAACTCGATTTTGATCTCGGTGGTAATATTGATTTTCAATCTTGATATTATTATTTATATTTATCTTGATCTTTTAGTGATGAGGATGTTGATCTTGATTATGATCCATCTTTGATGTTTTTCATTTTGCAATCTTAATTTAATATTGATTTTGTTCATGATCATGATGTTGATCTTCATTTTAATCAAGATTTCAATCTTCATCTTATGATATTTATCTTTATATTATTTTTAATCTTAAACTTAAACTCGATTTTGATGTGGTTTGCATTCTTCGTCTTCAATTTTGATATTGTTATTGATATTGATATTGATCTAATCATGATGAAAATTTTGAACTCGATTATGATCTTTAATTGTTTTTAATCTTATTCTCATTCATAATTATAACATTGATCTTATTCTTGATAATTATCTTCATCTTTATTTTGATCTCAGTTTTGATCTCGTATTTCACTTTTAATCTTATATTCTTCATCTTTATCTTGCTCCTAATATTCATCTTAAACTCGATTTTGATCTCGGTGGTAATATTCATTTTCAACCTTGATATCATTATTTATATTTATCATGATCTTTTAATGATGAGGATGTTGATCTTGATTATAATCCATATTTGATGTTTATCATTTTGCAATCTTAATTTAATATTGATTTTGTTCATGACCATGATGTTGATCTTGATTTTAGTCATTATTTCAATCTTTATCTTATGTTATTCATCTTTATCTTCTTTTTAATCTTAATCTTAAACTCGATTTTGATCTTGTTTGTAATCTTGGTCTTCAATCTTGATATTGTTATTGATATTGATATTGATCTAATCATGATGAAAATTTTGAACTCGATAATGATCTTTAATTGTTATTAATCTTATTCTCATTCACAATTACAACATTGAACATATTCTTAATAATTATCTTTATCTTCTTTTTGATCTCAGTCTTGATCTTATAATTTATTTTAAATCTTATAATCTTCATATTTATATTGCTCCTAATATTCATCTTAAACTCGATTTTGATCTCGGTGGTAATATTCATTTTCAACCTTGATATCATTATTTATATTTATCATGATCTTTTAATGATGAGGATGTTGATCTTGATTATAATCCATATTTGATGTTTATCATTTTGCAATCTTAATTTAATATTAATTTTGTTCATGACCATGATGTTGATCTTGATTTTCATCATTGTTTCAATCTTCATCTTATGTTATTCATCTTTATCTTCTTTTTAATCTTAATCTTAAACTCGATTTTGATCTTGTTTGTAATCTTGGTCTTCAATCTTGATATTGTTATTAATTTTGATATTGTTCTAATCATGATGAAAATTTTGAACTCGATTATGATCTTTAATTGTTATTAATCTTATTCTCATTCACAATTATAACATTGATCTTATTCTTTATAATTATATTCATCTTCATTTTGATATCAGTTTTGATCTTAGATTTTAGTTTTTATCTTATAATCTTCATATTTATATTGCTCCTAATATTCATCTTAAACTCGATTTTGATCTCGGTGGTAATATTGATTTTCAATCTTGATATTATTATTTATATTTATCTTGATCTTTTAGTGATGAGGATGTTGATCTTGATTATGATCCATTTTTGATGTTTTTCATTTTGCAATCTTAATTTAATATTGATTTTGTTCATGACCATGATGTTGATCTTCATTTTAATCAAGATTTCAATCTTCATCTTATGATATTTATCTTTATATTCTTTTTAATCTTAAACATAAACTCGATTTTGATGTGGTTTGCAATCTTCGTCTTCAATTTTGATATTGTTATTGATATTGATATTGATCTAATCATGATGAAAATTTTGAACTCGATTATGATCATTAATTGTTTTTAATCTAATTCTCATTCATAATTATAACATTGATCTTATTCTTGATAATTATCTTCATCTTTATTTTGATCTCAGTTTTGATCTCGTAATTCAGTTTTAATCTTATATTCTTCATCTTTATCTTGCTACTAATATTCATCTTAAACTCGATTTAGATCTCGGTGGTAATATTCATTTTCAACCTTGATATCATTATTTATATTTATCATGATCTTTTAATGATGAGGATGTTGATCTTGATTATAATCCATATTTGATGTTTATCATTTTGCAATCTTAATTTAATATTGATTTTGTTCATGACCATGATGTTGATCTTGATTTTAGTCATCATTTCAATCTTTATCTTATGTTATTCATCTTTATCTTCTTTTTAATCTTAATCTTAAACTCGATTTTGATCTTGTTTGTAATCTTGGTCTTCAATCTTGATATTGTTATTGATATTGATATTGATCTAATCATGATGAAAATTTTGAACTCGATAATGATCTTTAATTGTTATTAATCTTATTCTCATTCACAATTACAACATTGAACATATTCTTAATAATTATCTTTATCTTCTTTTTGATCTCAGTCTTGATCTTATAATTTATTTTAAATCTTATAATCTTCATATTTATATTGCTCCTAATATTCATCTTAAACTCGATTTTGATCTCGGTGGTAATATTCATTTTCAACCTTGATATCATTATTTATATTTATCATGATCTTTTAATGATGAGGATGTTGATCTTGATTATAATCCATATTTGATGTTTATCATTTTGCAATCTTAATTTAATATTAATTTTGTTCATGACCATGATGTTGATCTTGATTTTCATCATTGTTTCAATCTTCATCTTATGTTATTCATCTTTATCTTCTTTTTAATCTTAATCTTAAACTCGATTTTGATCTTGTTTGTAATCTTGGTCTTCAATCTTGATATTGTTATTAATTTTGATATTGTTCTAATCATGATGAAAATTTTGAACTCGATTATGATCTTTAATTGTTTTTAATCTTATTCTCATTCATAATTATAACATTGATCTTATTCTTGATAATTATCTTCATCTTTATTTTGATCTCAGTTTTGATCTCGTATTTCAATTTTAATCTTATATTCTTCATCTTTATCTTGCTCCTAATATTCATCTTAAACTCGATTTTGATCTCGGTGGTAATATTCATTTTCAACCTTGATATCATTATTTATATTTATCATGATCTTTTAATGATGAGGATGTTGATCTTGATTATAATCCATATTTGATGTTTATCATTTTGCATTCTTAATTTAATATTGATTTTGTTCATGACCATGATGTTGATCTTGATTTTAATCACTATTTCAATTTTTATCTTATGTTATTCATTTTTATCTTCTTTTTAATCTTAATCTTAAACTCGATTTTGATCTTGTTTGTAATCTTGGTCTTCAATCTTGATATTATTATTGATATTGATATTGATCTAATCATGATGAAAATTTTGAACTCGATAATGATCTTTAATTGTTATTAATCTTATTCGCATTCACAATTATAACATTGATCATATTCGTGATAATTATATTCATCTTCATTTTGATATCAGTTTTGATCTTAGATTTTAGTTTTTATCTTATAATCTTCATATTTATATTGCTCCTAATATTCATCTTAAACTCGATTTTGATCTCGGTGGTAATATTGATTTTCAATCTTGATATTATTATTTATATTTATCTTGATCTTTTAGTGATGAGGATGTTGATCTTGATTATGATCCATCATTGATGTTTATCATTTTGCAATCTTAATTTAATATTGATTTTGTTCATGACCATGATGTTGATCTTCATTTTAATCAAGATTTCAATCTTCATCTTATGATATTTATCTTTATATTCTTTTTAATCTTAATCTTAAACTCGATTTTGATCTGGTTTGCAATCTTCGTCTTCAATTTTGATATTGTTATTGATATTGATATTGATCTAATCATGATGAAAGTTTTGAACTCGATTATGATCATTAATTGTTTTTAATCTTATTCTCATTCATAATTATAACATTGATCTTATTCTTGATAATTATCTTCATCTTTATTTTGATCTCAGTTTTGATCTCGTATTTCAGTTTTAATCTTATATTCTTCTTCTTTATCTTGCTCCTAATATTCATCTTAAACTCGATTTTGATCTCGGTGGTAATATTCATTTTCAACCTTGATATCATTATTTAAATTTATCCTGATCTTTTAATGATGAGGATGTTGATCTTGATTATAATCCATATTTGATGTTTATCATTTTGCAATCTTAATTTAATATTGATTTTGTTCATGACCATGATGTTGATCTTGATTTTAATCACTATTTTAATTTTTATCTTATGTTATTCATCTTTATCTTCTTTTTAATCTTAATCTTAAACTCGATTTTGATCTTGTTTGTAATCTTGGTCTTCAATCTTGATATTATTATTGATATTGATATTGATCTAATCATGATGAAAATTTTGAACTCGATAATGATCTTTAATTGTTATTAATCTTATTCTCATTCACAATTATAACATTGATCATATTCGTGATAATTATATTCATCTTCATTTTGATATCAGTTTTGATCTTAGATTTTAGTTTTTATCTTATAATCTTCATATTTATATTGCTCCTAATATTCATCTTAAACTCGATTTTGATCTCGGTGGTAATATTGATTTTCAATCTTGATATTATTATTTATATTTATCTTGATCTTTTAGTGATGAGGATGTTGATCTTGATTATGATCCATCATTGATGTTTGTCATTTTGCAATCTTAATTTAATATTTATTTTGTTCATGACCATGATGTTGATCTTCATTTTAATCAAGATTTCAATCTTCATCTTATGATATTTATCTTTATATTCTTTTTAATCTTAAACATAAACTCGATTTTGATGTGGTTTGCAATCTTCGTCTTCAATTTTGATATTGTTATTGATATTGATATTGATCTAATCATGATGAAAATTTTGAACTCGATTATGATCATTAATTGTTTTTAATCTTATTCTCATTCATAATTATAACATTGATCTTATTCTTGATAATTATCTTCATCTTTATTTTGATCTCAGTTTTGATCTCGTATTTCAGTTTTAATCTTATATTCTTCATCTTTATCTTGCTCCTAATATTCATCTTAAACTCGATTTTGATCTCGGTGGTAATATTCATTTTCAACCTTGATATCATTATTTATATTTATCATGATCTTTTAATGATGAGGATGTTGATCTTGATTATAATCCATATTTGATGTTTATCATTTTGCAATCTTAATTTAATATTGATTTTGTTCATGACCATGATGCTGATCTTGATTTTAATCACTATTTCAATTTTTATCTTATGTTATTCATCTTTATCTTCTTTTTAATCTTAATCTTAAACTCGATTTTGATCTTGTTTGTAATCTTGGTCTTCAATCTTGATATTGTTATTGATATTGATATTGATCTAATCATGATGAAAATTTTGAACTCGATAATGATGTTTAATTGTTATTAATTTTATTCTCATTCACAATTACAACATTGAACATATTCTTAATAATTATATTTATCTTCTTTTTGATCTCAGTTTTGATCTTATATTTTATTTTAAATCTTATAATCTTCATATTTATATTGCTCCTAATATTCATCTTAAACTCGATTTTGATCTCAGTGGTAATATTCATTTTCAACCTTGATATCATTATTTATATTTATCATGACCTTTTAATGATGAGGATGTTGATCTTGATTATAATCCATATTTGATGTTTATCATTTTGCAATCTTAATTTAATATTGATTTTGTTCATGACCATGATGTTGATCTTGACTTTAATCATTATTTCAATCTTCATCTTATGTTATTCATCTTTATATTCTTTTTAATCTTAATCTTAAACTCGATTTTGATCTTGTTTGTAATCTTGGTCTTCAATCTTGATATTGTTATTAATTTTGATATTGATCTAATCATGATGAAAATTTTGAACTCGATATGATCTTTAATTGTTATTAATCTTATTCTCATTCACAATTATAACATTGATCTTATTCTTTATAATTATATTCATCTTCATTTTGATATCAGTTTTGATCTTAGATTTTAGTTTTTATCTTATAATCTTCATATTTATATTGCTCCTAATATTCATCTTAAACTCGATTTTGATCTCGGTGGTAATATTGATTTTCAATCTTGATATTATTATTTATATTTATCTTGATCTTTTGGTGATGAGGATGTTGATCTTGATTATGATCCATCTTTGATGTTTATCATTTTGCAATCTTAATTTAATATTGATTTTGTTCATGACCATGATGTTGATCTTCATTTTAATCAAGATTTCAATCTTCATTTTATGATATTTATCTTTATATTCTTTTTAATCTTAATCTTAAACTCGATTTTGATCTGGTTTGCAATCTTGGTCTTCAATTTTGATATTGTTATTGATATTGATATTGATCTAATCATGATGAAAATTTTGAACTTGATTATGATCTTTAATTGTTTTTAATCTTATTCTCATTCATAATTATAACATTGATCTTATTCTTGATAATTATCTTCATCATTATTTTGATCTCAGTATTGATCTCGTATTTCAGTTTTAATCTTATATTCTTCATCTTTATCTTGCTCCTAATATTTATCTTAAACTCGATTTTGATCTCGGTGGTAATATTCATTTTCAAGCTTGATATCATTATTTATATTTATCATGATCTTTTAATGATGAGGATGTTGATCTTGATTATAATCCATATTTGATGTTTATCATTTTGCAATATTAATTTAATATAGATTTTGTTCATGACCATGATGTTGATCTTGATTTTAATCATTATTTCAATCTTCATCTTATGTTATTCATCTTTATCTTCTTTTTAATCTTAATCTTAAACTCGATTTTGATCTTGTTTGTAATCTTGGTCTTCAATCTTGATATTATTATTGATATTGATATTGATCTAATCATGATGAAAATTTTGAACTCGATAATGATCTTTATTTGTTATTAATCTTATTCTCATTCACAATTATAACATTGATCTTATTCTTTATAATTATATTCATCTTCATTTTGATATCAGTTTTGATCTTAGATTTTAGTTTTTATCTTATAATCTTCATATTTATATTGCTCCTAATATTCATCTTAAACTCTATTTTGATCTCGGTGGTAATATTGATTTTCAATCTTGATATTATTATTTATATTTATATTGATCTTTTAGTGATGAGGATGTTGATCTTGATTATGATCCATCATTGATGTATATCATTTTGCAATCTTAATTTAATATTGATTTTGTTCATGACCATGATGTTGATCTTCATTTTAATCAAGATTTCAATCTTCATCTTATGATATTTATCTTTATATTCTTTTTAATCTTAATCTTAAACTCGATTTTGATCTGGTTTGCAATCTTAGTCTTCAATTTTGATATTGTTATTGATATTGATATTGATCTAATCATGATGAAAATTTTGAACTCGATTATGATCTTTAATTGTTTTTAATCTTATTCTCATTCATAATTATAACATTGATCTTATTCTTGATAATTATCTTCATCTTTATTTTGATCTCAGTATTGATCTCGTATTTCAGTTTTAATCTTATATTCTTCATCTTTATCTTGCTCCTAATATTCATCTTAAACTCGATTTTGATCTCGGTGGTAATATTCATTTTCAACCTTGATATCATTATTTATATTTATCATGATCTTTTAATGATGAGGATGTTGATCTTGATTATAATCCATATTTGATGTTTATCATTTTGCAATCTTAATTTAATATTGATTTTGTTCATGACCATGATGTTGATCTTGATTTTATTCATTATTTCAATCTTTATCCTATGTTATTCATCTTTATCTTCTTTTTAATCTTAATCTTAAACTCGATTTTGATCTTGTTTGTAATCATGGTCTTCAATCTTGATATTATTATTGATATTGATATTGATCTAATCATGATAAAAATTATGAACTCGATAATGATCTTAAATTGTTATTAATCTTATTCTCATTCACAATTACAATATTGAACATATTCTTAATAATTATCTTCATCTTCTTTTTGATCTCAGTTTTGATCTTATATTTTATTTTAAATCTTATAATCTTCATATTTATATTGCTCCTAATATTCATCTTAAACTCGATTTTAATCTCGGTGGTAATATTGATTTTCAATCTTGATATTATTATTTATATTTATCTTGATCTTTTAGTGATGAGGATGTTGATCTTGATTATGATCCATCTTTGATGTTTATCATTTTGCAATCTTAATTTAATATTGATTTTGTTCATGACCATGATGTTGATCTTCATTTTAATCAAGATTTCAATCTTCATCTTATGATATTTATCTTTTTATTCTTTTTAATCATAATCTTATACTTGATTTTGATCTGGTTTGCAATCTTGGTCTTCAATTTTGATATTGTTATTGATATTGATATTGATGTAATCATGATGAAAATTTTGAACTCGATTATGATCATTAATTGTTTTTAATCTTATTCTCATTCATAATTATAACATTGATCTTATTCTTGATAATTATCTTCATCTTTATTTTGATCTCAGTATTGATCTCGTATTTCAGTTTTAATCTTATATTCTTCATCTTTATCTTGCTCCTAATATTCATCTTAAACTCAATTTTGATCTCGGTGGTAATATTCATTTTCTACCTTGATATCATTATTTATATTTATCATGATCTTTTAATGATGAGGATGTTGATCTTGATTATAATCCATATTTGATGTTTATCATTTTGCAATCTTAATTTAATATTGATTTTGTTCATGACCATGATGTTGATCTTGATTTTAATCATTATTTCAATCTTCATCTTATGTTATTCATCTTTATCTTCATTTTAATCTTATTCTTAAACTCGATTTTGATCTTGTTTGTAATCTCGGTCTTCAATCTTGATATTGTTATTAATTTTGATATTGATCTAATCATGATGAAAATTTTGAACTCGATTATGATCTTTAATTGTTATTAATCTTATTCTCATTCACAATTATAACATTGATCTTATTCTTGATAATTATATTCATCTTCATTTTGATATCAGTTTTGATTTTAGATTTTAGTTTTTATCTTATAATCTTCATATTTATATTGCTCGTAATATTCATCTTAAACTCGATTTTGATCTCGATGGTAATATTGATTTTCAATCTTGATATTATTATTTATATTTATCTTGATCTTTTAGTGATGAGGATGTTGATCTTGATTATGATTCATCTTTGATGTTTATCATTTTCCAATCTTAATTTAATATTGATTTTGTTCATGACCATGATGTTGATCTTCATTTTAATCAAGATTTCAATCTTCATCTTATGATATTTATCTTTATATTCTTTTTAATCTTAATCTTAAACTCGATTTTGATCTGGTTTGCAATCTTGGTTTTCAATTTTGATATTGTTATTGATATTGATATTGATTTAATCATGATGAAAATTTTGAACTCGATTATGATCTTTAATTGTTTTTATTTTTATTCTCATTCATAATTATAACATTGATCATATTCTTGATAATTATCTTCATCTTTATTTTGATCTCAGTTTTGATCTCGTATTTCAGTTTTAATCTTATATTCTTCATCTTTATCTTGCTCCTAATATTCATCTTATACTCGATTTTGATCTCGGTGGTAATATTCATTTTCAACCTTGATTTCATTATTTATATTTTTCATGAACTTTTAATGATGAGGATGTTGATCTTGATTATAATCCATATTTGATGTTTATCATTTTGCAATCTTAATTTAATATTGATTTTGTTCATGACCAAGATGTTGATCTTGATTTTAATCATTATTTCAATCTTCATCTTTATCTTCTTTTTAATCTTAATCTTAAACTCGATTTTGATCTTGTTTGTAATCTTGGTCTTCAATCTTGATATTGTTATTAATTTTAATATTGATCTAATCATGATGAAAATTTTGAACTCGATTATGATCCTTAATTGTTATTAATCTTATTCTCATTCACAATTATAACATTGATCTTATTCTTAATAATTATATTCATCTTCATTTTGGTATCAGTTTTGATCTTACATTTTAGTTTTTATCTTATAATCTTCATATTTATATTGCTCCTAATATTCATCTTAAACTCGATTTTGATCTCGGTGGTAATATTGATTTTCATTCTTGATATTATTATTTATATTTATCTTGATCTTTTAGTGATGAGGATGTTGATCTTGATTATGATCCATCTTTGATGTTTATCATTTTGCAATCTTAATTTAATATTGATTTTGTTCATGACCATGATGTTGATCTTCATTTTAATCAAGATTTCAATCTTTATCTTATGATATTTATCTTTATATTCTTTTTAATCTTAATCTTAAACTCGATTTTGATCTGGTTTGCAATCTTGGTCTTCAATTTTGATATTGTTATTGATATTGATATTGATCTAATCATGATGAAAATTTTGAACTCGATTATGATCTTTAATTGTTTTTAATCTTATTCTCATTCATAATTATAACATTGATCTTATTCTTGATAATTATCTTAATCTTTATTTTGATCTCAGTTTTGATCTCGTATTTCAGTTTTAATCTTATATTCTTCATCTTTATCTTGCTCCTAATATTCATCTTAAACTCGATTTTGATCTCGGTGGTAATATTCATTTTCAACCTTGATATCATTATTTATATTTTTCATGATCTTTTAATGATGAGGATGTTGATCTTGATTATAATCCATATTTGATGTTTATCATTTTGCAATCTTAATTTAATATTGATTTTGTTCATGACCAAGATGTTGATCTTGATTTTAATCATTATTTCAATCTTCATCTTATGTTATTCATCTTTATCTTCTTTTTAATCTTAATCTTAAACTCGATTTTGATCTTGTTTGTAATCTTGGTCTTCAATCTTGATATTGTTATTAATTTTAATATTGATCTAATCATGATGAAAATTTTGAACTCGATTATGATCTTTAATTGTTAATAATCTAATTCTCATTCACAATTATAACATTGATCTTATTCTTGATAATTATATTCATCTTCATTTTGGTATCAGTTTTGATCTTACATTTTAGTTTTTATCTTATAATCTTCATATTTACTTATATTGCTCCTAATATTCATCTTAAACTCGATTTTGATCTCGGTGGTAATATTGATTTTCAATCTTGATATTATTATTTATATTTATCTTGATCTTTTAGTGATGAGGATGTTGATCTTGATTATGATCCATCTTTGATGTTTATCATTTTGCAATCTTAATTTAATATTGATTTTGTTCATGACCATGATGTTGATCTTCATTTTAATCAAGATTTCAATCTTTATCTTATGATATTTATCTTTATATTCTTTTTAATCTTAATCTTAAACTCGATTTTGATCTGGTTTGCAATCTTGGTCTTCAATTTTGATATTGTTATTGATATTGATATTGATCTAATCATGATGAAAATTTTGAACTCGATTATAATCTTTAATTGTTTTTAATCTTATTCTCATTCATAATTATAACATTGATCTTATTCTTGATAATTATCTTCATCTTTATTTTGATCTCAGTTTTGATCTCGTATTTCAGTTCTAATCTTATATTCTTCGTCTTTATCTTGCTCCTAATATTCATCTTAAACTCGATTTTGATCTCGGTGGTAATATTCATTTTCAACCTTGATATCATGATTTATATTTTTCATGATCTTTTAATGATGAGGATGTTGATCTTGATTATAATCCATATTTGATGTTTATCATTTTGCAATCTTAATTTAATATTGATTTTGTTCATGACCAAGATGTTGATCTTGATTTTAATCATTATTTCAATCTTCATCTTATGTTATTCATCTTTATCTTCTTTTTAATCTTAATCTTAAACTCGATTTTGATCTTGTTTGTAATCTTGGTCTTCAATCTTGATATTGTTATTAATTTTAATATTGATCTAATCATGATGAAAATTTTGAACTCGATTATGATCTTTAATTGTTATTAATCTTATTCTCATTCACAATTATAACATTGATCTTATTCTTAATAATTATATTCATCTTCATTTTGGTATCAGTTTTGATCTTACATTTTAGTTTTTATCTTATAATCTTCATATTTATATTGCTCCTAATATTCATCTTAAACTCGATTTTGATCTCGGTGGTAATATTGATTTTCATTCTTGATATTATTATTTATAATTATCTTGATCTTTTAGTGATGAGGATGTTGATCTTGATTATGATCCATCTTTGATGTTTATCATTTTGCAATCTTAATTTAATATTGATTTTGTTCATGACCATGATGTTGATCTTCATTTTAATCAAGATTTCAATCTTTATCTTATGATATTTATCTTTATATTCTTTTTAATCTTAATCTTAAACTCGATTTTGATCTGGTTTGCAATCTTGGTCTTCAATTTTGATATTGTTATTGATATTGATATTGATCTAATCATGATGAAAATTTTGAACTCTATTATGATCTTTAATTGTTTTTAATCTTATTCTCATTCATAATTATAACATTGATCTTATTCTTGATAATTATCTTCATCTTTATTTTGATCTCAGTTTTGATCTCGTATTTCACTTTTAATCTTATATTCTTCATCTTTATCTTGCTCCTAATATTCATCTTAAACTCGATTTTGATCTCGGTGGTAATATTCATTTTCAACTTTGATATCATTATTTATATTTATCGTGATCTTTTAATGATAAGAATGTTGATCTTAATTATAATCCATATTTGATGTTTATCATTTTGCAATCTTAATTTAATATTGATTTTGTTCATGACCAAGATGTTGATCTTGATTTTAATCATTATTTCAATCTTCATCTTATGTTATTCATCTTTATCTTCTTTTTAATCTTAATCTTAAACTCGATTTTGATCTTGTTTGTAATCTTGGTCTTCAATCTTGATATTGTTATTAATTTTGATATTGATCTAATCATGATGAAAATTTTGAACTCGATTATGATCTTTAATTGTTAATAATCTAATTCTCATTCACAATTATAACATTGATCTTATTCTTGATAATTATATTCATCTTCATTTTGGTATCAGTTTTGATCTTACATTTTAGTTTTTATCTTATAATCTTCATATTTACTTATATTGCTCCTAATATTCATCTTAAACTCGATTTTGATCTCGGTGGTAATATTGATTTTCAATCTTGATATTATTATTTATATTTATCTTGATCTTTTAGTGATGAGGATGTTGATCTTGATTATGATCCATCTTTGATGTTTATCATTTTGCAATCTTAATTTAATGTTGATTTTGTTAATGACCATGATGTTGATCTTCATTTTAATCAAGATTTGAATCTTCATCTTATGATATTTATCTTTATATTCTTATTAATCTTAATCTTAAACTCGATTTTGATCTGGTTTGCAATCTTGGTCTTCAATTTTGATATTGTTATTGATATTGATATTGATCTAATCATGATGCAAATTTTGAAATCGATTATGATCTTTAATTGTTTTTAATCTTATTCTGATTCATAATTATAACATTGATCTTATTTTTGATAATTATCTTAATCTTTATTTTGATCTCAGTTTTGATCTCGTATTTCTGTTTTAATCTTATATTCTTCATCTTTATCTTGCTCCTAATATTCATCTTAAACTCGATTTTGATCTCGGTGGTAATATTCATTTTCAACCTTGATATCATTATTTATATTTATCATGATCTTTTAATGATGAGGATGTTGATCTTGATTATAATCCATATTTGATGTTTATCATTTTGCAATCTTAATTTAATATTGATTTTGTTCATGACCAAGATGTTGATCTTGATTTTAATCATTATTTCACTCTTCATCTTATGTTATTCATCTTTATCTTCCTTTTAATCTTAATCTTAAACTCGATTTTGATCTTGTTTGTAATCTTGGTCTTCAATCTTGATATTGTTATTAATTTTGATATTGATCTAATCATGATGAAAATTTTGAACTCGATTATGATCTTTAATTGTTATTAATCTTATTCTCATTCACAATTATAACATTGATCTTATTCTTGATAATTATATTCATCTTCATTTTGATATCAGTTTTGATCTTAAATTTTAGTTTTTATCTTATAATCTTCATATTTATATTG
Organism: Costus lasius; assembly: GCA_027563935.2. NCBI lineage: Eukaryota > Viridiplantae > Streptophyta > Magnoliopsida > Zingiberales > Costaceae > Costus > Costus lasius. The sequence continues at coordinate 113,727,551 of CM050447.1, read as the reverse complement.
CTCCTAATATTCATCTTAAACTCGATTTTGATCTCGGTGGTAATATTGATTTTCAATCTTGATATTATTATTTATATTTATCTTGATCTTTTAGTGATGAGGATGTTGATCTTGATTATGATCCATCTTTGATGTTTATCATTTTGCAATCTTAATTTAATGTTGATTTTGTTCATGACCATGATGTTGATCTTCATTTTAATCAAGATTTGAATCTTCATCTTATGATATTTATCCTTATATTCTTTTTAATCTTAATCTTAAACTCGATTTTGATCTGGTTTGCAATCTTGGTCTTCAATTTTGATATTGTTATTGATATTGATATTGATCTAATCATGATGAAAATTTTGAACTCGATTATGATTTTTAATTGTTTTTAATCTTATTCTCATTCATAATTATAACATTGATCTTATTCTTGATAATTATCTTAATCTTTATTTTGATCTCAGTTTTGATCTCGTATTTCAGTTTTAATCTTATATTCTTCATCTTTATCTTGCTCCTAATATTCATCTTAAACTCGATTTTGATCTCGGTGGTAATATTCATTTTCAACCTTGATATCATTATTTATATTTATCATGATCTTTTAATGATGAGGATGTTGATCTTGATTATAATCCATATTTGATGTTTATCATTTTGCAATCTTAATTTAATATTGATTTTGTTCATGACCAAGATGTTGATCTTGATTTTAATCATTATTTCAATCTTCATCTTATGTTATTCATCTTTATCTTCTTTTTAATCTTAATCTTAAACTCGATTTTGATCTTGTTTGTAATCTTGGTCTTCAATCTTGATATTGTTATTAATTTTGATATTGATCTAATCATGATGAAAATTTTGAACTCGATTATGATCTTTAATTGTTAATAATCTAATTCTCATTCACAATTATAACATTGATCTTATTCTTGATAATTATATTCATCTTCATTTTGGTATCAGTTTTGATCTTACATTTTAGTTTTTATCTTATAATCTTCATATTTACTTATATTGCTCCTAATATTCATCTTAAACTCGATTTTGATCTCGGTGGTAATATTGATTTTCAATCTTGATATTATTATTTATATTTATCTTGATCTTTTAGTGATGAGGATGTTGATCTTGATTATGATCCATCTTTGATGTTTATCATTTTGCAATCTTAATTTAATGTTGATTTTGTTAATGACCATGATGTTGATCTTCATTTTAATCAAGATTTGAATCTTCATCTTATGATATTTATCTTTATATTCTTATTAATCTTAATCTTAAACTCGATTTTGATCTGGTTTGCAATCTTGGTCTTCAATTTTGATATTGTTATTGATATTGATATTGATCTAATCATGATGCAAATTTTGAAATCGATTATGATCTTTAATTGTTTTTAATCTTATTCTGATTCATAATTATAACATTGATCTTATTTTTGATAATTATCTTAATCTTTATTTTGATCTCAGTTTTGATCTCGTATTTCTGTTTTAATCTTATATTCTTCATCTTTATCTTGCTCCTAATATTCATCTTAAACTCGATTTTGATCTCGCTGGTAATATTCATTTTCAACCTTGATATCATTATTTATATTTATCATGATCTTTTAATGATGAGGATGTTGATCTTGATTATAATCCATATTTGATGTTTATCATTTTGCAATCTTAATTTAATATTGATTTTGTTCATGACCAAGATGTTGATCTTGATTTTAATCATTATTTCAATCTTCATCTTATGTTATTCATCTTTATCTTCTTTTTAATCTTAATCTTAAACTCGATTTTGATCTTGTTTGTAATCTTGGTCTTCAATCTTGATATTGTTATTAATTTTAATATTGATCTAATCATGATGAAAATTTTGAACTCGATTATGATCTTTAATTGTTATTAATCTTATTCTCATTCACAATTATAACATTGATCTTATTCTTAATAATTATATTCATCTTCATTTTGATATCAGTTTTGATCTTAAATTTTAGTTTTTATCTTATAATCTTCATATTTATATTGCTCCTAATATTCATCTTAAACTCGATTTTGATCTCGGTGGTAATATTGATTTTCAATCTTGATATTATTATTTATATTTATCTTGATCTTTTAGTGATGAGGATGTTGATCTTGATTATGATCCATCTTTGATGTTTATCATTTTGCAATCTTAATTTAATGTTGATTTTGTTCATGACCATGATGTTGATCTTCATTTTAATCAAGATTTAAATCTTCATCTTATGATATTTATCCTTATATTCTTTTTAATCTTAATCTTAAACTCGATTTTGATCTGGTTTGCAATCTTGGTCCTCAATTTTGATATTGTTATTGATATTGATATTGATCTAATCATGATGAAAATTTTGAACTCGATTATGATTTTTAATTGTTTTTAATCTTATTCTCATTCATAATTATAACATTGATCTTATTCTTGATAATTATCTTAATCTTTATTTTGATCTCAGTTTTGATCTCGTATTTCAGTTTTAATCTTATATTCTTCATCTTTATCTTGCTCCTAATATTCATCTTAAACTCGATTTTGATCTCGGTGGTAATATTCATTTTCAACCTTGATATCATTATTTATATTTATCATGATCTTTTAATGATGAGGATGTTGATCTTGATTATAATCCGTATTTGATGTTTATCATTTTGCAATCTTAATTTAATATTGATTTTGTTCATGACCAAGATGTTGATCTTGATTTTAATCATTATTTCAATCTTCATCTTATGTTATTCATCTTTATCTTCTTTTTAATCTTAATCTTAAACTCGATTTTGATCTTGTTTGTAATCTTGGTCTTCAATCTTGATATTGTTATTAATTTTGATATTGATCTAATCATGATGAAAATTTTGAACTCGATTATGATCTTTAATTGTTAATAATCTAATTCTCATTCACAATTATAACATTGATCTTATTCTTGATAATTATATTCATCTTCATTTTGGTATCAGTTTTGATCTTACATTTTAGTTTTTATCTTATAATCTTCATATTTATATTGCTCCTAATATTCATCTTAAACTCGATTTTGATCTCGGTGGTAATATTGATTTTCAATCTTGATATTATTATTTATATTTATCTTGATCTTTTAGTGATGAGGATGTTGATCTTGATTATGATCCATCTTTGATGTTTATCATTTTGCAATCTTAATTTAATGTTGATTTTGTTAATGACCATGATGTTGATCTTCATTTTAATCAAGATTTGAATCTTCATCTTATGATATTTATCTTTATATTCTTATTAATCTTAATCTTAAACTCGATTTTGATCTGGTTTGCAATCTTGGTCTTCAATTTTGATATTGTTATTGATATTGATATTGATCTAATCATGATGCAAATTTTGAAATCGATTATGATCTTTAATTGTTTTTAATCTTATTCTGATTCATAATTATAACATTGATCTTATTTTTGATAATTATCTTAATCTTTATTTTGATTTCAGTTTTGATCTCGTATTTCTGTTTTAATCTTATATTCTTCATCTTTATCTTGCTCCTAATATTCATCTTAAACTCGATTTTGATCTCGGTGGTAATATTCATTTTCAACCTTGATATCATTATTTATATTTATCATGATCTTTTAATGATGAGGATGTTGATCTTGATTATAATCCATATTTGATGTTTATCATTTTGCAATCTTAATTTAATATTGATTTTGTTCATGACCAAGATGTTGATCTTGATTTTAATCATTATTTCACTCTTCATCTTATGTTATTCATCTTTATCTTCTTTTTAATCTTAATCTTAAACTCGATTTTGATCTTGTTTGTAATCTTGGTCTTCAATCTTGATATTGTTATTAATTTTGATATTGATCTAATCATGATGAAAATTTTGAACTCGATTATGATCTTTAATTGTTATTAATCTTATTCTCATTCACAATTATAACATTGATCTTATTCTTGATAATTATATTCATCTTCATTTTGATATCAGTTTTGATCTTAAATTTTAGTTTTGATCTTATAATCTTCATATTTATATTGCTCCTAATATTCATCTTAAACTCGATTTTGATCTCGGTGGTAATATTGATTTTCAATCTTGATATTATTATTTATATTTATCTTGATCTTTTAGTGATGAGGATGTTGATCTTGATTATGATCCATCTTTGATGTTTATCATTTTGCAATCTTAATTTAATGTTGATTTTGTTCATGACCATGATGTTGATCTTCATTTTAATCAAGATTTAAATCTTCATCTTATGATATTTATCCTTATATTCTTTTTAATCTTAATCTTAAACTCGATTTTGATCTGGTTTGCAATCTTGGTCTTCAATTTTGATATTGTTATTGATATTGATATTGATCTAATCATGATGAAAATTTTGAACTCGATTATGATTTTTAATTGTTTTTAATCTTATTCTCATTCATAATTATAACATTGATCTTATTCTTGATAATTATCTTAATCTTTATTTTGATCTCAGTTTTGATCTCGTATTTCAGTTTTAATCTTATATTCTTCATCTTTATCTTGCTCCTAATATTCATCTTAAACTCGATTTTGATCTCGGTGGTAATATTCATTTTCAACCTTGATATCATTATTTATATTTATCATGATCTTTTAATGATGAGGATGTTGATCTTGATTATAATCCATATTTGATGTTTATCATTTTGCAATCTTAATTTAATATTGATTTTGTTCATGACCAAGATGTTGATCTTGATTTTAATCATTATTTCAATCTTCATCTTATGTTATTCATCTTTATCTTCTTTTTAATCTTAATCTTAAACTCGATTTTGATCTTGTTTGTAATCTTGGTCTTCAATCTTGATATTGTTATTAATTTTAATATTGATCTAATCATGATGAAAATTTTGAACTCGATTATGATCTTTAATTGTTATTAATCTTATTCTCATTCACAATTATAACATTGATCTTATTCTTAATAATTATATTCATCTTCATTTTGATATCAGTTTTGATCTTAAATTTTAGTTTTTATCTTATAATCTTCATATTTATATTGCTCCTAATATTCATCTTAAACTCGATTTTGATCTCGGTGGTAATATTGATTTTCAATCTTGATATTATTATTTATATTTATCTTGATCTTTTAGTGATGAGGATGTTGATCTTGATTATGATCCATCTTTGATGTTTATCATTTTGCAATCTTAATTTAATGTTGATTTTGTTCATAACCATGATGTTGATCTTCATTTTAATCAAGATTTAAATCTTCATCTTATGATATTTATCCTTATATTCTTTTTAATCTTAATCTTAAACTCGATTTTGATCTGGTTTGCAATCTTGGTCCTCAATTTTGATATTGTTATTGATATTGATATTGATCTAATCATGATGAAAATTTTGAACTCGATTATGATTTTTAATTGTTTTTAATCTTATTCTCATTCATAATTATAACATTGATCTTATTCTTGATAATTATCTTAATCTTTATTTTGATCTCAGTTTTGATCTCGTATTTCAGTTTTAATCTTATATTCTTCATCTTTATCTTGCTCCTAATATTCATCTTAAACTCGATTTTGATCTCGGTGGTAATATTCATTTTCAACCTTGATATCATTATTTATATTTATCATGATCTTTTAATGATGAGGATGTTGATCTTGATTATAATCCATATTTGATGTTTATCATTTTGCAATCTTAATTTAATATTGATTTTGTTCATGACCAAGATGTTGATCTTGATTTTAATCATTATTTCAATCTTCATCTTATGTTATTCATCTTTATCTTCTTTTTAATCTTAATCTTAAACTCGATTTTGATCTTGTTTGTAATCTTGGTCTTCAATCTTGATATTGTTATTAATTTTGATATTGATCTAATCATGATGAAAATTTTGAACTCGATTATGATCTTTAATTGTTAATAATCTAATTCTCATTCACAATTATAACATTGATCTTATTCTTGATAATTATATTCATCTTCATTTTGGTATCAGTTTTGATCTTACATTTTAGTTTTTATCTTATAATCTTCATATTTACTTATATTGCTCCTAATATTCATCTTAAACTCGATTTTGATCTCCGTGGTAATATTGATTTTCAATCTTGATATTATTATTTATATTTATCTTGATCTTTTAGTGATGAGGATGTTGATCTTGATTATGATCCATCTTTGATGTTTATCATTTTGCAATCTTAATTTAATGTTGATTTTGTTAATGACCATGATGTTGATCTTCATTTTAATCAAGATTTGAATCTTCATCTTATGATATTTATCTTTATATTCTTATTAATCTTAATCTTAAACTCGATTTTGATCTGGTTTGCAATCTTGGTCTTCAATTTTGATATTGTTATTGATATTGATATTGATCTAATCATGATGCAAATTTTGAAATCGATTATGATCTTTAATTGTTTTTAATCTTATTCTGATTCATAATTATAACATTGATCTTATTTTTGATAATTATCTTAATCTTTATTTTGATTTCAGTTTTGATCTCGTATTTCTGTTTTAATCTTATATTCTTCATCTTTATCTTGCTCCTAATATTCATCTTAAACTCGATTTTGATCTCGGTGGTAATATTCATTTTCAACCTTGATATCATTATTTATATTTATCATGATCTTTTAATGATGAGGATGTTGATCTTGATTATAATCCATATTTGATGTTTATCATTTTGCAATCTTAATTTAATATTGATTTTGTTCATGACCAAGATGTTGATCTTGATTTTAATCATTATTTCACTCTTCATCTTATGTTATTCATCTTTATCTTCTTTTTAATCTTAATCTTAAACTCGATTTTGATCTTGTTTGTAATCTTGGTCTTCAATCTTGATATTGTTATTAATTTTGATATTGATCTAATCATGATGAAAATTTTGAACTCGATTATGATCTTTAATTGTTATTAATCTTATTCTCATTCACAATTATAACATTGATCTTATTCTTGATAATTATATTCATCTTCATTTTGATATCAGTTTTGATCTTAAATTTTAGTTTTTATCTTATAATCTTCATATTTATATTGCTCCTAATATTCATCTTAAACTCGATTTTGATCTCGGTGGTAATATTGATTTTCAATCTTGATATTATTATTTATATTTATCTAGATCTTTTAGTGATGAGGATGTTGATCTTGATTATGATCCATCTTTGATGTTTATCATTATGCAATCTTAATTTAATGTTGATTTTGTTCATGACCATGATGTTGATCTTCATTTTAATCAAGATTTAAATCTTCATCTTATGATATTTATCCTTATATTCTTTTTAATCTTAATCTTAAACTCGATTTTGATCTGGTTTGCAATCTTGGTCTTCAATTTTGATATTGTTATTGATATTGATATTGATCTAATCATGATGAAAATTTTGAACTCGATTATGATTTTTAATTGTTTTTAATCTTATTCTCATTCATAATTATAACATTGATCTTATTCTTGATAATTATCTTAATCTTTATTTTGATCTCAGTTTTGATCTCGTATTTCAGTTTTAATCTTATATTCTTCATCTTTATCTTGCTCCTAATATTCATCTTAAACTCGATTTTGATCTCGGTGGTAATATTCATTTTCAACCTTGATATCATTATTTATATTTATCATGATCTTTTAATGATGAGGATGTTGATCTTGATTATAATCCATATTTGATGTTTATCATTTTGCAATCTTAATTTAATATTGATTTTGTTCATGACCAAGATGTTGATCTTGATTTTAATCATTATTTCAATCTTCATCTTATGTTATTCATCTTTATCTTCTTTTTAATCTTAATCTTAAACTCGATTTTGATCTTGTTTGTAATCTTGGTCTTCAATCTTGATATTGTTATTAATTTTGATATTGATCTAATCATGATGAAAATTTTGAACTCGATTATGATCTTTAATTGTTAATAATCTAATTCTCATTCACAATTATAACATTGATCTTATTCTTGATAATTATATTCATCTTCATTTTGGTATCAGTTTTGATCTTACATTTTAGTTTTTATCTTATAATCTTCATATTTACTTATATTGCTCCTAATATTCATCTTAAACTCGATTTTGATCTCGGTGGTAATATTGATTTTCAATCTTGATATTATTATTTATATTTATCTTGATCTTTTAGTGATGAGGATGTTGATCTTGATTATGATCCATCTTTGATGTTTATCATTTTGCAATCTTAATTTAATGTTGATTTTGTTAATGACCATGATGTTGATCTTCATTTTAATCAAGATTTGAATCTTCATCTTATGATATTTATCTTTATATTCTTATTAATCTTAATCTTAAACTCGATTTTGATCTGGTTTGCAATCTTGGTCTTCAATTTTGATATTGTTATTGATATTGATATTGATCTAATCATGATGCAAATTTTGAAATCGATTATGATCTTTAATTGTTTTTAATCTTATTCTGATTCATAATTATAACATTGATCTTATTTTTGATAATTATCTTAATCTTTATTTTGATCTCAGTTTTGATCTCGTATTTCTGTTTTAATCTTATATTCTTCATCTTTATCTTGCTCCTAATATTCATCTTAAACTCGATTTTGATCTCGGTGGTAATATTCATTTTCAACCTTGATATCATTATTTATATTTATCATGATCTTTTAATGATGAGGATGTTGATCTTGATTATAATCCATATTTGATGTTTATCATTTTGCAATCTTAATTTAATATTGATTTTGTTCATGACCAAGATGTTGATCTTGATTTTAATCATTATTTCAATCTTCATCTTATGTTATTCATCTTTATCTTCTTTTTAATCTTAATCTTAAACTCGATTTTGATCTTGTTTGTAATCTTGGTCTTCAATCTTGATATTGTTATTAATTTTGATATTGATCTAATCATGATGAAAATTTTGAACTCGATTATGATCTTTAATTGTTAATAATCTAATTCTCATTCACAATTATAACATTGATCTTATTCTTGATAATTATATTCATCTTCATTTTGGTATCAGTTTTGATCTTACATTTTAGTTTTTATCTTATAATCTTCATATTTACTTATATTGCTCCTAATATTCATCTTAAACTCGATTTTGATCTCGGTGGTAATATTGATTTTCAATCTTGATATTATTATTTATATTTATCTTGATCTTTTAGTGATGAGGATGTTGATCTTGATTATGATCCATCTTTGATGTTTATCATTTTGCAATCTTAATTTAATGTTGATTTTGTTAATGACCATGATGTTGATCTTCATTTTAATCAAGATTTGAATCTTCATCTTATGATATTTATCTTTATATTCTTATTAATCTTAATCTTAAACTCGATTTTGATCTGGTTTGCAATCTTGGTCTTCAATTTTGATATTGTTATTGATATTGATATTGATCTAATCATGATGCAAATTTTGAAATCGATTATGATCTTTAATTGTTTTTAATCTTATTCTGATTCATAATTATAACATTGATCTTATTTTTGATAATTATCTTAATCTTTATTTTGATCTCAGTTTTGATCTCGTATTTCTGTTTTAATCTTATATTCTTCATCTTTATCTTGCTCCTAATATTCATCTTAAACTCGATTTTGATCTCGGTGGTAATATTCATTTTCAACCTTGATATCATTATTTATATTTATCATGATCTTTTAATGATGAGGATGTTGATCTTGATTATAATCCATATTTGATGTTTATCATTTTGCAATCTTAATTTAATATTGATTTTGTTCATGACCAAGATGTTGATCTTGATTTTAATCATTATTTCAATCTTCATCTTATGTTATTCATCTTTATCTTCTTTTTAATCTTAATCTTAAACTCGATTTTGATCTTGTTTGTAATCTTGGTCTTCAATCTTGATATTGTTATTAATTTTAATATTGATCTAATCATGATGAAAATTTTGAACTCGATTATGATCTTTAATTGTTATTAATCTTATTCTCATTCACAATTATAACATTGATCTTATTCTTAATAATTATATTCATCTTCATTTTGATATCAGTTTTGCTCTTAAATTTTAGTTTTTATCTTATAATCTTCATATTTATATTGCTCCTAATATTCATCTTAAACTCGATTTTGATCTCGGTGGTAATATTGATTATCAATCTTTATATTATTATTTATATTTATCTTGATCTTTTAGTGATGAGGATGTTGATCTTGATTATGATCCATCTTTGATGTTTATCATTTTGCAATCTTAATTTAATATTGATTTTGTTCATGACCATGATGTTGATCTTCATTTTAATCAAGATTTCAATCTTCATCTTATGATAATTATCTTTATATTCTTTTTAATCTTAATGTTAAACTCGATTTTGATCTGGTTTGCAATCTTGGTATTCAATTTTGATATTGTTATTGATATTAATATTGATCTAATCATGATGAAAATTTTGAACTCGATTATGATCTTTAATTGTTTTTAATCTTATTCTCATTCACAATTATAACATTGATCTTATTGTTGATAATTATATTCATCTTCGTTTTGATCTCAGTTTTGATCTTAGATTTTAGTTTTTATCTTATAATCTTCATATTTATATTGCTCCTAATATTCATCTTAAACTCGATTTTGATCTCGGTGGTAATATTGATTTTCAATCTTGATATTATTATTTATATTTATCTTGATCTTTTAGTGATGAGGATGTTGATCTTGGTTATGATCCATCTTTGATGTTTATCATTTTGCAATCTTAATTTAATATTGATTTTGTTCATGACCAAGATGTTGATCTTGATTTTAATCATTATTTCACTCTTCATCTTATGTTATTCATCTTTATCTTCTTTTTAATCTTAATCTTAAACTCGATTTTGATCTTGTTTGTAATCTTGGTCTTCAATCTTGATATTGTTATTAATTTTGATATTGATCTAATCATGATGAAAATTTTGAACTCGATTATGATCTTTAATTGTTATTAATCTTATTCTCATTCACAATTATAACATTGATCTTATTCTTAATAATTATATTCATCTTCATTTTGATATCAGTTTTGATCTTAAATTTTAGTTTTTATCTTATAATCTTCATATTTATATTGCTCCTAATATTCATCTTAAACTCGATTTTGATCTCGGTGGTAATATTGATTTTCAATCTTGATATTATTATTTATATTTATCTTGATCTTTTAGTGATGAGGATGTTGATCTTGATTATGATCCATCTTTGATGTTTATCATTTTGCAATCTTAATTTAATGTTGATTTTGTTCATGACCATGATGTTGATCTTCATTTTAATCAAGATTTAAATCTTCATCTTATGATATTTATCCTTATATTCTTTTTAATCTTAATCTTAAACTCGATTTTGATCTGGTTTGCAATCTTGGTCTTCAATTTTGATATTGTTATTGATATTGATATTAATCTAATCATGATGCAAATTTTGAAATCGATTATGATCTTTAATTGTTTTTAATCTTATTCTCATTCATAATTATAACATTGATCTTATTTTTGATAATTATCTTAATCTTTATTTTGATTTCAGTTTTGATCTCGTATTTCAGTTTTAATCTTATATTCGTCATCTTTATCTTGCTCCTAATATTCATCTTAAACTCGATTTTGATCTCGGTGGTAATATTCATTTTCAACCTTGATATCATTATTTATATTTTTCATGATCTTTTAATGATGAGGATGTTGATCTTGATTATAATCCATATTTGATGTTTATCATTTTGCAATCTTAATTTAATATTGATTTTGTTCATGACCAAGATGTTGATCTTGATTTTAATCATTATTTCAATCTTCATCTTATGTTATTCATCTTTCTCTTCTTTTTAATCTTAATCTTAAACTCGATTTTGATCTTGTTTGTAATCTTGGTCTTCAATCTTGATATTGTTATTAATTTTAATATTGATCTAATCATGATGAAAATTTTGAACTCGATTATGATCTTTAATTGTTATTAATCTTATTCTCATTCACAATTATAACATTGATCTTATTCTTGATAATTATATTCATCTTCATTTTGGTATCAGTTTTGATCTTACATTTTAGTTTTTATCTTATAATCTTCATATTTATATTGCTCCTAATATTCATCTTAAACTCGATTTTGATCTCGGTGGTAATATTGATTTTCAATCTTGATATTATTATTTATATTTATCTTGATCTTTTAGTGATGAGGATGTTGATCTTGATTATGATCCATCTTTGATGTTTATCATATTGCAATCTTAATTTAATTTTGATTTTGTTCATGACCATGATGTTGATCTTCATTTTAATCAAGATTTCAATCTTTATCTTATGATATTTATCTTTATATTCTTTTTAATCTTAATCTTAAACTCGATTTTGATCTGGTTTGCAATCTTGGTCTTCAATTTTGATATTGTTATTGATATTGATATTGATCTAATCATGATGAAAATTTTGAACTCGATTATGATCTTTAATTGTTTTTAATCTTATTCTCATTCATAATTATAACATTGATCTTATTCTTGATAATTATCTTCATCTTTATTTTGATCTCAGTTTTGATCTCGTATTTCAGTTTTAATCTTATATTCTTCATCTTTATCTTGCTCCTAATATTCATCTTAAACTCGATTTTGATCTCGGTGGTAATATTCATTTTCAACCTTGATATCATTATTTATATTTATCATGATCTTTTAATGATGAGAATGTTGATCTTAATTATAATCCATATTTGATGTTTATCATTTTGCAATCTTAATTTAATATTGATTTTGTTCATCACCATGATGTTGATCTTGATTTTAATCATTATTTCAATCTTCATCTTATGTTATTCATCTTTATCTTCTTTTTAATCTTAATCTTAAACTCGATTTTGATCTTGTTTGTAATCTTGGTCTTCAATCTTGATATTGTTATTAATTTTGATATTGATCTAATCATGATGAAAATTTTGAACTCGATTATGATCTTTAATTGTTATTAATCTTATTCTCATTCACAATTATAACATTGATCTTATTCTTGATAATTATATTCATCTTCATTTTGGTATCAGTTTTGATCTTAAATTTTAGTTTTTATCTTATAATCTTCATATTTATATTGCTCCTAATATTTATCTTAAACTCGATTTTGATCTCGGTGGTAATATTGATTTTCAATCTTGATATTATTATTTATATTTATCTTGATCTTTTAGTGATGAGGATGTTGATCTTGATTATGATCCATCTTTGATGTTTATCATTTTGCAATCTTAATTTAATGTTGATTTTGTTCATGACCATGATGTTGATCTTCATTTTAATCAAGATTTGAATCTTCGTCTTATGATATTTATCTTTATATTCTTTTTAATCTTAATCTTAAACTCGATTTTGATCTGGTTTGCAATCTTGGTCTTCAATTTTGATATTGTTATTGATATTGATATTGATCATGATGAAAATTTTGAACTCGATTATGATATTTAATTGTTTTTATTCTTATTCTCATTCATAATTATAACATTGATCTTATTCTTGATAATTATCTTAATCTTTATTTTGATCTCAGTTTTGATCTCGTATTTCAGTTTTAATCTTATATTCTTCATCTTTATCTTGCTCCTAATATTCATCTTATACTCGATTTTGATCTCGGTGGTAATATTCATTTTCAACCTTGATATCATTATTTATATTTATCATGATCTTTTAATGATGAGGATGTTGATCTTGATTATAATCCATATTTGATGTTTATCATTTTGCAATCTTAATTTAATATTGATTTTGTTCATGAACATGATGTTGATCTTGATTTTAATCATTATTTCAATCTTCATCTTATGTTATTCATGTTTATCTTCTTTTTAATCTTAATCTTAAACTCGATTTTGATCTTGTTTGTAATCTTGGTCTTCAATCTTGATATTGTTATTAATTTTGATATTGATCTAATCATGATGAAAATTTTGAACTCGATTATGATCTTTAATTGTTATTAATCTTATTCTCATTCACAATTATGACATTGATCTTATTCTTGATAATTATATTCATCTTCATTTTGGTATCAGTTTTGATCTTACATTTTAGTTTTTATCTTATAATCTTCATATTTATATTGCTCCTAATATTCATGTTAAACTCGATTTTGATCTCGGTGGTAATATTGATTTTCAATCTTGATATTATTATTTATATTTATCTTGATCTTTTAGTGATGAGGATGTTGATCTTGATTATGATCCATCTTTGATGTTTATCATATTGCAATCTTAATTTAATTTTGATTTTGTTCATGACCATGATGTTGATCTTCATTTTAATCAAGATTTCAATCTTTATCTTATGATATTTATCTTTATATTCTTTTTAATCTTAATCTTAAACTCGATTTTGATCTGGTTTGCAATCTTGGTCTTCAATTTTGATATTGTTATTGATATTGATATTGATCTAATCATGATGAAAATTTTGAACTCGATTATGATCTTTAATTGTTTTTAATCTTATTCTCATTCATAATTATAACATTGATCTTATTCTTGATAATTATCTTCATCTTTATTTTGATCTCAGTTTTGATCTCGTATTTCAGTTTTAATCTTATATTCTTCATCTTTATCTTGCTCCTAATATTCATCTTAAACTCGATTTTGATCTCGGTGGTAATATTCATTTTCAACCTTGATATCATTATTCATATTTATCATGATCTTTTAATGATGAGGATGTTGATCTTGATTATAATCCATATTTGATGTTTATCATTTTGCAATCTTTATTTAATATTGATTTTGTTCATGATCATGATGTTGATCTTGATTTTAATCATTATTTCAATCTTCATCTTATGTTATTCATCTTTATCTTCTTTTTAATCTTAATCTTAAACTCAATTTTGATCTTGTTTGTATTCTTGGTCTTCAATCTTGATATTGTTATTAATTTTAATATTGATCTAATCATGATGAAAATTTTGAACTCGATTATGATCTTTAATTGTTATTAATCTTATTCTCATTCACAATTATAACATTGATCTTATTCTTGATAATTATATTCATCTTCATTTTGGTATTAGTTTTGATCTTACATTTTAGTTTTTATCTTATAATCTTCATATTTATATTGCTCATAATATTCATCTTAAACTCGATTTTGATCTCGGTGGTAATATTGATTTTCAATCTTGATATTATTATTTATATTTATCTTGATCTTTTAGTGATGAGGATGTTGATCTTGATTATGATCCATCTTTGATGTTTGTCATTTTGCAATTTTAATTTAATGTTGATTTTGTTCATGACCATGATGTTGATCTTCATTTTAATCAAGATTTGAATCTTCGTCTTATGATATTTATCTTTATATTCTTTTTAATCTTAATCTTAAACTCGATTTTGATCTGGTTTGCAATCTTGGTCTTCAATTTTGATATTGTTATTGATATTGATATCGATCTAATCATATATTTATATTGCTTCTAATATTCATCTTAAACTCGATTTTGATCTCGGTGGTAATATTGATTTTCAATCTTGATATTATTATTTATATTTATCTTGATCTTTTAGTGATGAGGATGTTGATCTTGATTATGATCCATCTTTGATGTTTATCATTTTACAATCTTAATTTAATTTTGATTTTGTTCATGACCATGATGTTGATCATCATTTTAATCAAGATTTCAATCTTCATCTTATGATATTTATCTTTATATTTTTTTTAATCTTAATGTTAAACTCGATTTTGATCTGGTTTGCAATCTTGGTATTCAATTTTGATATTGTTATTGATATTAATATTGATCTAATCATGATGAAAATTTTGAACTCGATTATGATCTTTAATTGTTTTTAATCTTATTCTCATTCACAATTATAACATTGATCTTATTGTTGATAATTATATTCATCTTCGTTTTGATCTCAGTTTTGATCTCGTATTTCAGTTTTAATCTTATATTCTTCATCTTTATCTTGCTCCTAATATTCATCTTAAACTCGATTTTGATCTCGCTGGTAATATTCATTTTCAACCTTGATATCATTATTTATATTTATCATGATCTTTTAATGATGAGGATGTTGATCTTGATTATAATCCAAATTTGATGTTTATCATTTTGCAATCTTAATTTAATATTGATTTTATTCATGACCAAGATGTTGATCTTGATTTTAATCATTATTTCAATCTTCATCTTATGTTATTCATCTTTATCTTCTTTTTAATCTTAATCTTAAACTCGATTTTGATCTTGTTTGTAATCTTGGTCTTCAATCTTGATATTGTTATTAATTTTTATATTGATCTAATCATGATGAAAATTTTGAACTCGATTATGATCTTTAATTGTTATTAATCTTATTCTCATTCACAATTATAACATTGATCTTATTTTTGATAATTATATTCATCTTCATTTTGATCTCAGTTTTGATCTTAGATTTTAGTTTTAATCTTATAATCTTCATATTTATATTGCTCCTAATATTCATCTTAAACTCGATTTTGATCTCGGTGGTAATATTGATTTTCAATCTTTATATTATTATTTATATTTATCTTGATCTTTTAGTGATGAGGATGTTGATCTTGATTATGATCCATCTTTGATGTTTATAATTTTGCAATCTTAATTTAATTTTGATTTTGTTCATGACCATGATGTTGATCTTCATTTTAATCAAGATTTTAATCTTATCTTATGATATTTATCTTTATATTCTCTTTAATCTTAATCTTAAACTCGATTTTGATCTGGTTTGCAATCTTGGCCTTCAATTTTGATATTGTTATTGATATTGATATTGATCTAATCATGATGAAAATTTTGAACTCGATTATGATCTTTAATTGTTTTTAATCTTAATCTCATTCATAATTATAACATTGATCTTATTCTTGATAATTATCTTCATCATTATTTTAATCTCAGTTTTGATCTCGTATTTCAGTTTTAATCTTATATTCTTCATCTTTATCTTGCTCCTAATATTCATCTTAAACTCGATTTTGATCTCGCTGGTAATATTCATTTTCAACCTTGATATCATTATTTATATTTATCATGATCTTTTAATGATGAGGATGTTGATCTTGATTATAATCCATATTTGATGTTTATCATTTTGCAATCTTAATTTAATATTGATTTTGTTCATGACCAAGATGTTGATCTTGATTTTAATCATTATTTCAATCTTCATCTTATGTTATTCATCTTTATCTTCTTTTTAATCTTAATCTTAAACTCGATTTTGATCTTGTTTGTAATCTTGGTCTTCAATCTTGATATTGTTATTAATTTTTATATTGATCTAATCATGATGAAAATTTTGAACTCGATTATGATCTTTAATTGTTATTAATCTTATTCTCATTCACAATTATAACATTGATCTTATTCTTGATAATTATATTCATCTTCATTTTGATCTCAGTTTTGATCTTAGATTTTAGTTTTAATCTTATAATCTTCATATTTATATTGCTCCTAATATTCATCTTAAACTCGATTTTGATCTCGGTGGTAATATTGATTTTCAATCTTTATATTATTATTTATATTTATCTTGATCTTTTAGTGATGAGGATGTTGATCTTGATTATGATCCATCTTTGATGTTTATAATTTTGCAATCTTAATTTAATTTTGATTTTGTTCATGACCATGATGTTGATCTTCATTTTAATCAAGATTTCAATCTTCATCTTATGATATTTATCTTTATATTCTCTTTAATCTTAATCTTAAACTCGATTTTGATCTGGTTTGCAATCTTGGCCTTCAATTTTGATATTGTTATTGATATTGATATTGATCTAATCATGATGAAAATTTTGAACTCGATTATGATCTTTAATTGTTTTTAATCTTAATCTCATTCATAATTATAACATTGATCTTATTGTTGATAATTATATTCATCTTCGTTTTGATCTCAGTTTTGATCTCGTATTTCAGTTTTAATCTTATATTCTTCATCTTTATCTTGCTCCTAATATTCATCTTAAACTCGATTTTGATCTCGCTGGTAATATTCATTTTCAACCTTGATATCATTATTTATATTTATCATGATCTTTTAATGATGAGGATGTTGATCTTGATTATAATCCATATTTGATGTTTATCATTTTGCAATCTTAATTTAATATTGATTTTGTTCATGACCAAGATGTTGATCTTGATTTTAATCATTATTTCAATCTTCATCTTATGTTATTCATCTTTATCTTCTTTTTAATCTTAATCTTAAACTCGATTTTGATCTTGTTTGTAATCTTGGTCTTCAATCTTGATATTGTTATTAATTTTGATATTGATCTAATCATGATGAAAATTTTGAACTCGATTATGATCTTTAATTGTTATTAATCTTATTCTTATTCACAATTATAACATTGATCTTATTCTTGATAATTATATTCATCTTCATTTTGATCTCAGTTTTGATCTTAGATTTTAGTTTTAATCTTATAATCTTCATATTTATATTGCTCCTAATATTCATCTTAAACTCGATTTTGATCTCGGTGGTAATATTGATTTTCAATCTTTATATTATTATTTATATTTATCTTGATCTTTTAGTGATGAGGATGTTGATCTTGATTATGATCCATCTTTGATGTTTATCATTTTGCAATCTTAATTTAATATTGATTTTGTTCATGACCATGATGTTGATCTTCATTTTAATCAAGATTTCAATCTTCATCTTATGATAATTATCTTTATATTCTTTTTAATCTTAATGTTAAACTCGATTTTGATCTGGTTTGCAATCTTGGTATTCAATTTTGATATTGTTATTGATATTAATATTGATCTAATCATGATGAAAATTTTGAACTCGATTATGATCTTTAATTGTTTTTAATCTTATTCTCATTCACAATTATAACATTGATCTTATTGTTGATAATTATATTCATCTTCGTTTTGATCTCAGTTTTGATCTCGTATTTCAGTTTTAATCTTATATTCTTCATCTTTATCTTGCTCCTAATATTCATCTTAAACTCGATTTTGATCTCGCTGGTAATATTCATTTTCAACCTTGATATCATTATTTATATTTATCATGATCTTTTAATGATGAGGATGTTGATCTTGATTATAATCCATATTTGATGTTTATCATTTTGCAATCTTAATTTAATATTTATTTTGTTCATAACCAAGATGTTGATCTTGATTTTAATCATTATTTCAATCTTCATCTTATGTTATTCATCTTTATCTTCTTTTTAATCTTAATCTTAAACTCGATTTTGATCTTGTTTATAATCTTGGTCTTCAATCTTGATATTGTTATTAATTTTGATATTGATCTAATCATGATGAAAATTTTGAACTCGATTATGATCTTTAATTGTTATTAATCTTATTCTCATTCACAATTATAACATTGATCTTATTATTGATAATTATATTCATCTTCATTTTGATATCAGTTTTGATCTTATATTTTAGTTTTAAACTTATAATCTTCATATTTATATTGCTTCTAATATTCATCTTACACTCGATTTTGATCTCGGTGGTAAAATTGATTTTCAATCTTGATATTATTATTTATATTTATCTTGATCTTTTAGTGATGAGGATGTTGATCTTGATTATGATCCATCTTTGATGTTTATCATTTTGCAATCTTAATTCAATATTGATTTTGTTCATGACCATGATGTTGATCTTCATTTTAATCAAGATTTCAATCTTCATCTTATGATAATTATCTTTATTTTCTTTTTAATCTTAATGTTAAACTCGATTTTGATCTGGTTTGCAATCTTGGTATTCAATTTTGATATTGTTATTGATATTAATATTGATCTAATCATGATGAAAATTTTGAACTCGATTATGATCTTTAATTGTTTTTAATCTTATTCTCATTCACAATTATAACATTGATCTTATTGTTGATAATTATATTCATCTTCGTTTTGATCTCAGTTTTGATCTCGTATTTCAGTTTTAATCTTATATTCTTCATCTTTATCTTGCTCCTAATATTCATCTTAAACTCGATTTTGATCTCGCTGGTAATATTCATTTTCAACCTTGATATCATTATTTATATTTATCATGATCTTTTAATGATGAGGATGTTGATCTTGATTATAATCCATATTTGATGTTTATCATTTTGCAATCTTAATTTAATATTGATTTTGTTCATGACCAAGATGTTGATCTTTATTTTAATCATTATTTCAATCTTCATCTTATGTTATTCATCTTTATCTTCTTTTTAATCTTAATCTTAAACTCGATTTTGATCTTGTTTGTAATCTTGGTCTTCAATCTTGATATTGTTATTAATTTTTATATTGATCTAATCATGATGAAAATTTTGAACTCGATTATGATCTTTAATTGTTATTAATCTTATTCTCATTCACAATTATAACATTGATCTTATTCTTGATAATTATATTCATCTTCATTTTGATCTCAGTTTTGATCTTAGATTTTAGTTTTAATCTTATAATCTTCATATTTATATTGCTCCTAATATTCATCTTAAACTCGATTTTGATCTCGGTGGTAATATTGATTTTCAATCTTTATATTATTATTTATATTTATCTTGATCTTTTAGTGATGAGGATGTTGATCTTGATTATGATCCATCTTTGATGTTTATCATTTTGCAATCTTAATTTAATATTGATTTTGTTCATGACCATGATGTTGATCTTCATTTTAATCAAGATTTCAATCTTCATCTTATGATAATTATCTTTATATTCTTTTTAATCTTAATGTTAAACTCGATTTTGATCTGGTTTGCAATCTTGGTATTCAATTTTGATATTGTTATTGATATTAATATTGATCTAATCATGATGAAAATTTTGAACTCGATTATGATCTTTAATTGTTTTTAATCTTATTCTCATTCACAATTATAACATTGATCTTATTGTTGATAATTATATTCATCTTCGTTTTGATCTCAGTTTTGATCTTAGATTTTAGTTTTTATCTTATAATCTTCATATTTATATTGCTCCTAATATTCATCTTAAACTCGATTTTGATCTCGGTGGTAATATTGATTTTCAATCTTGATATTATTATTTATATTTATCTTGATCTTTTAGTGATGAGGATGTTGATCTTGATTATGATCCATCTTTGATGTTTATCATTTTGCAATCTTAATTTAATATTGATTTTGTTCATGACCAAGATGTTGATCTTGATTTTAATCATTATTTCAATCTTCATCTTATGTTATTCATCTTTATCTTCTTTTTAATCTTAATCTTAAACTCGATTTTGATCTTGTTTGTAATCTTGGTCTTCAATCTTGATATTGTTATTAATTTTGATATTGATCTAATCATGATGAAAATTTTGAACTCGATTATGATCTTTAATTGTTATTAATCTTATTCTTATTCACAATTATAACATTGATCTTATTCTTGATAATTATATTCATCTTCATTTTGATCTCAGTTTTGATCTTAGATTTTAGTTTTAATCTTATAATCTTCATATTTATATTGCTCCTAATATTCATCTTAAACTCGATTTTGATCTCGGTGGTAATATTGATTTTCAATCTTTATATTATTATTTATATTTATCTTGATCTTTTAGTGATGAGGATGTTGATCTTGATTATGATCCATCTTTGATGTTTATCATTTTGCAATCTTAATTTAATATTGATTTTGTTCATGACCATGATGTTGATCTTCATTTTAATCAAGATTTCATTCTTCATCTTATGATAATTATCTTTATATTCTTTTTAATCTTAATGTTAAACTCGATTTTGATCTGGTTTGCAATCTTGGTATTCAATTTTGATATTGTTATTGATATTAATATTGATCTAATCATGATGAAAATTTTGAACTCGATTATGATCTTTAATTGTTTTTAATCTTATTCTCATTCACAATTATAACATTGATCTTATTGTTGATAATTATATTCATCTTCGTTTTGATCTCAGTTTTGATCTCGTATTTCAGTTTTAATCTTATATTCTTCATCTTTATCTTGCTCCTAATATTCATCTTAAACTCGATTTTGATCTCGCTGGTAATATTCATTTTCAACCTTGATATCATTATTTATATTTATCATGATCTTTTAATGATGAGGATGTTGATCTTGATTATAATCCATATTTGATGTTTATCATTTTGCAATCTTAATTTAATATTTATTTTGTTCATAACCAAGATGTTGATCTTGATTTTAATCATTATTTCAATCTTCATCTTATGTTATTCATCTTTATCTTCTTTTTAATCTTAATCTTAAACTCGATTTTGATCTTGTTTATAATCTTGGTCTTCAATCTTGATATTGTTATTAATTTTGATATTGATCTAATCATGATGAAAATTTTGAACTCGATTATGATCTTTAATTGTTATTAATCTTATTCTCATTCACAATTATAACATTGATCTTATTATTGATAATTATATTCATCTTCATTTTGATATCAGTTTTGATCTTATATTTTAGTTTTAAACTTATAATCTTCATATTTATATTGCTTCTAATATTCATCTTACACTCGATTTTGATCTCGGTGGTAAAATTGATTTTCAATCTTGATATTATTATTTATATTTATCTTGATCTTTTAGTGATGAGGATGTTGATCTTGATTATGATCCATCTTTGATGTTTATCATTTTGCAATCTTAATTCAATATTGATTTTGTTCATGACCATGATGTTGATCTTCATTTTAATCAAGATTTCAATCTTCATCTTATGATAATTATCTTTATTTTCTTTTTAATCTTAATGTTAAACTCGATTTTGATCTGGTTTGCAATCTTGGTATTCAATTTTGATATTGTTATTGATATTAATATTGATCTAATCATGATGAAAATTTTGAACTCGATTATGATCTTTAATTGTTTTTAATCTTATTCTCATTCACAATTATAACATTGATCTTATTGTTGATAATTATATTCATCTTCGTTTTGATCTCAGTTTTGATCTCGTATTTCAGTTTTAATCTTATATTCTTCATCTTTATCTTGCTCCTAATATTCATCTTAAACTCGATTTTGATCTCGCTGGTAATATTCATTTTCAACCTTGATATCATTATTTATATTTATCATGATCTTTTAATGATGAGGATGTTGATCTTGATTATAATCCATATTTGATGTTTATCATTTTGCAATCTTAATTTAATATTGATTTTGTTCATGACCAAGATGTTGATCTTTATTTTAATCATTATTTCAATCTTCATCTTATGTTATTCATCTTTATCTTCTTTTTAATCTTAATCTTAAACTCGATTTTGATCTTGTTTGTAATCTTGGTCTTCAATCTTGATATTGTTATTAATTTTTATATTGATCTAATCATGATGAAAATTTTGAACTCGATTATGATCTTTAATTGTTATTAATCTTATTCTCATTCACAATTATAACATTGATCTTATTCTTGATAATTATATTCATCTTCATTTTGATCTCAGTTTTGATCTTAGATTTTAGTTTTAATCTTATAATCTTCATATTTATATTGCTCCTAATATTCATCTTAAACTCGATTTTGATCTCGGTGGTAATATTGATTTTCAATCTTTATATTATTATTTATATTTATCTTGATCTTTTAGTGATGAGGATGTTGATCTTGATTATGATCCATCTTTGATGTTTATCATTTTGCAATCTTAATTTAATATTGATTTTGTTCATGACCATGATGTTGATCTTCATTTTAATCAAGATTTCAATCTTCATCTTATGATAATTATCTTTATATTCTTTTTAATCTTAATGTTAAACTCGATTTTGATCTGGTTTGCAATCTTGGTATTCAATTTTGATATTGTTATTGATATTAATATTGATCTAATCATGATGAAAATTTTGAACTCGATTATGATCTTTAATTGTTTTTAATCTTATTCTCATTCACAATTATAACATTGATCTTATTGTTGATAATTATATTCATCTTCGTTTTGATCTCAGTTTTGATCTCGTATTTCAGTTTTAATCTTATATTCTTCATCTTTATCTTGCTCCTAATATTCATCTTAAACTCGATTTTGATCTCGCTGGTAATATTCATTTTCAACCTTGATATCATTATTTATATTTATCATGATCTTTTAATGATGAGGATGTTGATCTTGATTATAATCCATATTTGATGTTTATCATTTTGCAATCTTAATTTAATATTTATTTTGTTCATAACCAAGATGTTGATCTTGATTTTAATCATTATTTCAATCTTCATCTTATGTTATTCATCTTTATCTTCTTTTTAATCTTAATCTTAAACTCGATTTTGATCTTGTTTATAATCTTGGTCTTCAATCTTGATATTGTTATTAATTTTGATATTGATCTAATCATGATGAAAATTTTGAACTCGATTATGATCTTTAATTGTTATTAATCTTATTCTCATTCACAATTATAACATTGATCTTATTATTGATAATTATATTCATCTTCATTTTGATATCAGTTTTGATCTTATATTTTAGTTTTAAACTTATAATCTTCATATTTATATTGCTTCTAATATTCATCTTACACTCGATTTTGATCTCGGTGGTAAAATTGATTTTCAATCTTGATATTATTATTTATATTTATCTTGATCTTTTAGTGATGAGGATGTTGATCTTGATTATGATCCATCTTTGATGTTTATCATTTTGCAATCTTAATTCAATATTGATTTTGTTCATGACCATGATGTTGATCTTCATTTTAATCAAGATTTCAATCTTCATCTTATGATAATTATCTTTATATTCTTTTTAATCTTAATGTTAAACTCGATTTTGATCTGGTTTGCAATCTTGGTATTCAATTTTGATATTGTTATTGATATTAATATTGATCTAATCATGATGAAAATTTTGAACTCGATTATGATCTTTAATTGTTTTTAATCTTATTCTCATTCACAATTATAACATTGATCTTATTGTTGATAATTATATTCATCTTCGTTTTGATCTCAGTTTTGATCTCGTATTTCAGTTTTAATCTTATATTCTTCATCTTTATCTTGCTCCTAATATTCATCTTAAACTCGATTTTGATCTCGCTGGTAATATTCATTTTCAACCTTGATATCATTATTTATATTTATCATGATCTTTTAATGATGAGGATGTTGATCTTGATTATAATCCATATTTGATGTTTATCATTTTGCAATCTTAATTTAATATTTATTTTGTTCATGACCAAGATGTTGATCTTGATTTTAATCATTATTTCAATTTCATCTTATGTTATTCATCTTTATCTTCTTTTTAATCTTAATCTTAAACTCGATTTTGATCTTGTTTATAATCTTGGTCTTCAATCTTGATATTGTTATTAATTTTGATATTGATCTAATCATGATGAAAATTTTGAACTCGATTATGATTTTTAATTGTTATTAATCTTATTCTCATTCACAATTATAACATTGATCTTATTCTTGATAATTATATTCATCTTCATTTTGATATCAGTTTTGATCTTAGATTTTAGTTTTAATGTTATAATATTAATATTTATATTGCTTCTAATATTCATCTTAAACTCGATTTTGATCTCGGTGGTAATATTGATTTTCAATCTTGATATTATTATTTATATTTTATCTTGATCTTTTAGTGATGAGGATGTTGATCTTGATTATGATCCATCTTTGATGTTTATCATTTTGCAATCTTAATTTAATTTTGATTTTGTTCATGACCATGATGTTGATCATCATTTTAATCAAGATTTCAATCTTCATCTTATGATATTTATCTTTATATTCTTTTTAATCTTAATGTTAAACTCGATTTTGATCTGGTTAGCAATCTTGGTATTCAATTTTGATATTGTTATTGATATTAATATTGATCTAATCATGATGAAAATTTTGAACTCGATTATGATCTTTAATTGTTTTTAATCTTATTCTCATTCACAATTATAACATTGATCTTATTGTTGATAATTATATTCATCTTCGTTTTGATCTCAGTTTTGATCTCGTATTTCAATTTTAATCTTATATTCTTCATCTTTATCTTGCCCCTAATATTCATCTTAAACTCGATTTTGATCTCGCTGGTAATATTCATTTTCAACCTTGATATCATTATTTATATTTATCATGATCTTTTAATGATGAGGATGTTGATCTTGATTATAATCCAAATTTGATGTTTATCATTTTGCAATCTTAATTTAATATTGATTTTGTTCATGACCAAGATGTTGATCTTGATTTTAATCATTATTTCAATCTTCATCTTATGTTATTCATCTTTATCTTCTTTTTAATCTTAATCTTAAACTCGATTTTGATCTTGTTTGTAATCTTGGTCTTCAATCTTGATATTGTTATTAATTTTTATATTGATCTAATCATGATGAAAATTTTGAACTCGATTATGATCTTTAATTGTTATTAATCTTATTCTCATTCACAATTATAACATTGATCTTATTCTTGATAATTATATTCATCTTCATTTTGATCTCAGTTTTGATCTTAGATTTTAGTTTTAATCTTATAATCTTCATATTTATATTGCTCCTAATATTCATCTTAAACTCGATTTTGATCTCGGTGGTAATATTTATTTTCAATCTTTATATTATTATTTATATTTATCTTGATCTTTTAGTGATGAGGATGTTGATCTTGATTATGATCCATCTTTGATGTTTATCATTTTGCAATCTTAATTTAATATTGATTTTGTTCATGACCATGATGTTGATCTTCATTTTAATCAAGATTTCAATCTTCATCTTATGATAATTATCTTTATATTCTTTTTAATCTTAATGTTAAACTCGATTTTGATCTGGTTTGCAATCTTGGTATTCAATTTTGATATTGTTATTGATATTAATATTGATCTAATCATGATGAAAATTTTGAACTCGATTATGATCTTTAATTGTTTTTAATTTTATTCTCATTCACAATTATAACATTGATCTTATTGTTGATAATTATATTCATCTTCGTTTTGATCTCAGTTTTGATCTCGTATTTCAGTTTTAATCTTATATTCTTCATCTTTATCTTGCTCCTAATATTCATCTTAAACTCGATTTTGATCTCGCTGGTAATATTCATTTTCAACCTTGATATCATTATTTATATTTATCATGATCTTTTAATGATGAGGATGTTGATCTTGATTATAATCCAAATTTGATGTTTATCATTTTGCAATCTTAATTTAATATTGATTTTGTTCATGACCAAGTTGTTGATCTTGATTTTAATCATTATTTCAATCTTCATCTTATGTTATTCATCTTTATCTTCTTTTTAATCTTAATCTTAAACTCGATTTTGATCTTGTTTGTAATCTTGGTCTTCAATCTTGATATTGTTATTAATTTTTATATTGATCTAATCATGATGAAAATTTTGAACTCGATTATGATCTTTAATTGTTATTAATCTTATTCTCATTCACAATTTTAACATTGATCATATTCTTGATAATCATATTCATCTTCATTTTGATATCAGTTTTGATCTTAGATTTTAGTTTTAATCTTATAATCTTCATATTTATATTGCTCCTAATACTCATCTTAAACTCGATTTTGATCTCGATTATGATCTTTAATTATTTTGATCTCGTATTTCAGTTTTAATCTTATACTCTTCATCTTTATCTAGCTCCTAATATTCATCTTAAACTCGATTTTGATCTCGGTGGTAATATTCATATTCAACCTTGATTTCATTATTTATATTTATCATGATCCTTTACTGATGAGGATGTTGATCTTGATTATAATCCATATTTGATGTTTATAATTTTGCAATCTTAATTTAATATTGATTTTGTTCATGACCAAGATGTTGATCTTGATTTTAATCATTATTTCAATCTTCATCTTATGTTATTCATCTTTATCTTCTTTTTAATCTTAATCTTAAACTCGATTTTGATCTTGTTTGTAATCTTGGTCTTCAATCTTGATATTGTTATTAATTTTTATATTGATCTAATCATGATGAAAATTTTGAACTCGATTATGATCTTTAATTGTTATTAATCTTATTCTCATTCACAATTTTAACATTGATCATATTCTTGATAATCATATTCATCTTCATTTTGATATCAGTTTTGATCTTAGATTTTAGTTTTAATCTTATAATCTTCATATTTATATTGCTCCTAATACTCATCTTAAACTCGATTTTGATCTCGGTGGTAATATTGATTTTCAATCTTGATATTATTATTTATATTTATCTTGATCTTTTAGTGATGAGGATGTTGATCTTGATTATGATCCATCTTTGATGTTTATCATTTTGCAATCTTAATTTAATATTGATTTTGTTCATGACCATGATGTTGATCTTCATTTTAATCAAGATTTCAATCTTCATCTTATGATATTTATCTTTATATTCTCTTTAATCTTAATCTTAAACTCGATTTTGATCTAGTTTGCAATCTTGGCCTTCAATTTTGATATTGTTATTGATATTGACATTGATCTAATCATGATGAAAATTTTGAACTCGATTATGATCTTTAATTATTTTTAAACTTATTCTCATTCATAATTATAACATTGATCTTATTTTTGATAATTATCCTCATCTTTATTTTGATCTCAGTTTTGATCTCGTATTTCAGTTTTAATCTTATACTCTTCATCTTTATCTTGCTCCTAATATTCATCTTAAACTCGATTTTAATCTCGGAGGTAATATTCATATTCAACCTTGATTTCATTATTTATATTTATCATGATCTTTTAATGATGAGGATGTTGATCTTGATTATAATCCATATTTGATGTTTATCATTTTGCAATCTTAATTTAATATTGATTTTGTTCATGACCATGATGTTGATCTTGATTTTAATCATTATTTCAATCTTCATCTTATGTTATTCATCTTTATCTTCTTTTTAATCTTAATCTTAAACGCGATTTTGATCTTGTTTATAATCTTGGTCTTCAATCTTGATATTGTTATTAATTTTGATATTGATCTAATCATGATGAAAATTTTGAACTCGATTATGATCTTTAATTGTTATTAATCTTATTCTCATTCACAATTATAACATTAATCATATTCTTGATAATTATATTCATCTTCATTTTGATATCAGTTTTGATCTTAGATTTTAGTTTTAATTTTATAATCTTCATATTTATATTGCTTCTAATATTCATCTTACACTCGATTTTGATCTCGGTGGTAAAATTGATTTTCAATCTTGATATTATTATTTATATTTATCTTGATCTTTTAGTGATGAGGATGTTGATCTTGATTATGATCCATCTTTGATGTTTATCATTTTGCAATCTTAATTCAATATTGATTTTGTTCATGACCATGATGTTGATCTTCATTTTAATCAAGATTTCAATCTTCATCTTATGATATTTATCTTTATATTCTTTTTAATCTTAATGTTAAACTCGATTTTGATCTGGTTTGCAATCTTGGTATTCAATTTTGATATTGTTATTGATATTAATATTGATCTAATCATGATGAAAATTTTGAACTCGATTATGATCTTTAATTGTTATTAATCTTATTCTCATTCACAATTATAACATTGATCTTATTCTTGATAATTATATTCATCCTCATTTTGATATCTGTTTTGATCTTAGATTTTAGTTTTAATCTTATAATCTTCATATTTATATTGCTCCTAATATTCATCTTAAACTCGATTTTGATCTCGGTGGTAATATTGATTTTCAAACTTGATATTATTATTTATATTTATCTTGATCTTTTAGTGATGAGGATGTTGATCTTGATTATGATCCATCTTTGATGTTTATCATTTTGCAATCTTAATTTAATATTGATTTTGTTCATGACCATAATGTTGATCTTCTTTTTAATCAAGATTTCAATCTTCATCTTACGATATTTACCTTTATATTCTCTTTAATCTTAATCTTAAACTCGATTTTGATCTGGTTTGAAATCTTGGCCTTCAATTTTGATATTGTTATTGATATTGATATTGATCTAACCATGATGAAAATTTTGAACTCGATTATGATCTTTAATTATTTTTAAACTTATTCTCATTCATAATTATAACATTAATCTTATTTTTGATAATTATCCTCACCTTTATTTTGATCTCAGTTTTGATCTCGTATTTCAGTTTTAATCTTATACTCTTCATCTTTATCTTGCTCCTAATATTCATCTTAAACTCGATTTTGATCTCGGTGGTAATATTCATATTCAACCTTGATTTCATTATTTATATTTATCTTGATCTTTTAGTGATGAGGATGTTGATCTTGATTATGATCCATCTTTGATGTTTATCATTTTGCAATCTTAATTTAATATTGATTTTGTTCATGATCATGATGTTGATCTTCATTTTAATCAAGATTTCAATCTTCATCTTATGATATTTATCTTTATATTCTCTTTAATCTTAATCTTAAACTCGATTTTGATCTGGTTTGCAATCTTGGCCTTCAATTTTGATATTGTTATTGATATTGATATTGATCTAATCATGATGAAAATTTTGAACTCGATTATGATCTTTAATTATTTTTAAACTTATTCTCATTCATAATTATAAAATTGATCTTATTTTTGATAATTATCCTCATCTTTATTTTGATCTCAGTTTTGATCTCGTATTTCAGTTTTAATCTTATACTCTTTATCTTTATCTTGCTCCTAATATTCATCTTAAACTCGATTTTAATCTCAGTGGTAATATTCATATTCAACCTTGATTTCATTATTTTATATTTATCATGATCCTTTAATGATGAGGATGTTGATCTTGATTATAATCCATATTTGATATTTATCATTTTGCAATCTTAATTTAATATTGATTTTGTTCATGACCATGATGTTGATCTTGATTTTAATCATTATTTCAATCTTCATCTTATGTTATTCATCTTTATCTTCTTTTTAATCTTAATCTTAAACTCGATTTTGATCTTGTTTATAATCTTGGTTTTCAATCTTGATTTTGTTATT
Source organism: Costus lasius (assembly GCA_027563935.2). NCBI lineage: Eukaryota > Viridiplantae > Streptophyta > Magnoliopsida > Zingiberales > Costaceae > Costus > Costus lasius. Next base: position 113,696,468 of record CM050447.1, on the reverse strand, counting down.
AATTTTGATATTGATCTAATCATGATGAAAATTTTGAACTAGATTATGATCTTTAATTGTTATTAATCTTATTCTCATTCACAATTTTAACATTGATCTTATTCTTGAAAAATTATATTCATCTTCATTTTGATATCAGTTTTGATCTTGATTTTAGTTTTAATCTTATAATCTTAATATTTATATTGCTTCTAATATGCATCTTAAACTCGATTTTGATCTCGGTGGTAATATTGATTTTCAATCTTGATATTATTATTTATATTTATCTTGATCTTTTAGTGATGAGGATGTTGATCTTGATTATAATCCATATTTGATGTTTATCATTTTGCAATCTTAATTTAATATTGATTTTGTTCATGACCATGATGTTGATCTTGATTTTAATCATTATTTCAATCTTCATCTTATGTTATTCATCTTTATCTTCTTTTTAATCTTAATCTTAAACTCGATTTTGATCTTGTTTATAATCTTGGTCTTCAATCCTGATTTTGTTATTAATTTTGATATTGATCTAATCATTATGAAAATTTTGAACTCGATTATGATCTTTAATTGTTATTAATCTTATTCTCATTCACAATTTTAACATTGATCTTATTCTTGATAATTATATTCATCTTCATTTTGATATCAGTTTTGATCTTAGATTTTAGTTTTAATCTTATAATCTTAATATTTATATTGCTTCTAATATTCATCTTAAACTCGATTTTCATCTCGGTGGTAATATTGATTTTCAATCTTTATATTATTATTTATATTTATCTTGATCTTTTAGTGATGAGGATGTTGATCTTGATTATGATCCATCTTTGATGTTTATCATTTTGCAATCTTAATTTAATTTTGATTTTGTTCATGACCATGATGTTGATCATCATTTTAATCAAGATTTCAATCTTCATCTTATGATATTTATCTTTATATTCTATTTAATCTTAATGTTAAACTCGATTTTGATCTTATTTGCAATCTTGGCATTCAATTTTGATATTGTTATTGATATTAATATTGATCTAATCATGATGAAAATTTTGAACTCGATTATGATCTTTAATTGTTTTTAATCTTATTCTCATTCACAATTATAACATTGATCTTATTGTTGATAATTATATTCATCTTCGTTTTGATATCAGTTTTGATCTTAGATTTTAGTTTTAATCTTATAATCTTCATATTTATATTGCTTCTAATATTCATCTTAAACTCGATTTTCATCTCGGTGGTAATATTGATTTTCAATCTTGATATTATTATTTATATTTATCTTGATCTTTTAGTGATGAGGATGTTGATCTTGATTATAATCCATATTTGATGTTTATCATTTTGCAATCTTAATTTAATATTGATTTTGTTCATGACCATGATGTTGATCTTGATTTTAATCATTATTTCAATCTTCATCTTACGATATTTACCTTTATATTCTCTTTAATCTTAATCTTAAACTCGATTTTGATCTGGTTTGCAATCTTGGCCTTCAATTTTGATATTGTTATTGATATTGATATTGATCTAACCATGATGAAAATTTTGAACTCGATTATGATCTTTAATTATTTTTAAACTTATTCTCATTCATAATTATAACATTGATCTTATTTTTGATAATTATCCTCACCTTTATTTTGATCTCAGTTTTGATCTCGTATTTCAGTTTTAATCTTATACTCTTCATCTTTATCTTGCTCCTAATATTCATCTTAAACTCGATTTTGATCTCGGTGGTAATATTCATATTCAACCTTGATTTCATTATTTATATTTATCTTGATCTTTTAGTGATGAGGATGTTGATCTTGATTATGATCCATCTTTGATGTTTATCATTTTGCAATCTTAATTTAATATTGATTTTGTTCATGATCATGATGTTGATCTTCATTTTAATCAAGATTTCAATCTTCATCTTATGATATTTATCTTTATATTCTCTTTAATCTTAATCTTAAACTCGATTTTGATCTGGTTTGCAATCTTGGCCTTCAATTTTGATATTGTTATTGATATTGATATTGATCTAACCATGATGAAAATTTTGAACTCGATTATGATCTTTAATTATTTTTAAACTTATTCTCATTCATAATTATAAAATTGATCATATTTTTGATAATTATCCTCATCTTTATTTTGATCTCAGTTTTGATCTCGTATTTCAGTTTTAATCTTATACTCTTCATCTTTATCTTGCTCCTAATATTCATCTTAAACTCGATTTTAATCTCGGTGGTAATATTCATATTCAACCTTGATTTCATTATTTTATATTTATCATGATCCTTTAATGATGAGGATGTTGATCTTGATTATAATCCATATTTGATATTTATCATTTTGCAATCTTAATTTAATATTGATTTTGTTCATGACCATGATGTTGATCTTGATTTTAATCATTATTTCAATCTTCATCTTATGTTATTCATCTTTATCTTCTTTTTAATCTTAATCTTAAACTCAATTTTGATCTTGTTTATAATCTTGGTTTTCAATCTTGATTTTGTTATTAATTTTGATATTGATCTAATCATGATGAAAATTTTGAACTAGATTATGATCTTTAATTGTTATTAATCTTATTCTCATTCACAATTTTAACATTGATCTTATTCTTGAAAAATTATATTCATCTTCATTTTGATATCAGTTTTGATCTTGATTTTAGTTTTAATCTTATAATCTTAATATTTATATTGCTTCTAATATTCATCTTAAACTCGATTTTGATCTCGGTGGTAATATTGATTTTCAATCTTGATATTATTATTTATATTTATCTTGATCTTTTAGTGATGAGGATGTTGATCTTGATTATAATCCATATTTGATGTTTATCATTTTGCAATCTTAATTTAATATTGATTTTGTTCATGACCATGATGTTGATCTTGATTTTAATCATTATTTCAATCTTCATCTTATGTTATTCATCTTTATCTTCTTTTTAATCTTAATCTTAAACTCGATTTTGATCTTGTTTATAATCTTGGTCTTCAATCTTGATTTTGTTATTAATTTTGATATTGATCTAATCATGATGAAAATTTTGAACTCGATTATGATCTTTAATTGTTATTAATCTTATTCTCATTCACAATTTTAACATTGATCTTATTCTTGATAATTATATTCATCCTCATTTTGATATCAGTTTTGATCTTAGATTTTAGTTTTAATCTTATAATCTTCATATTTATATTGCTCCTAATATTCATCTTAAACTCGATTTTGATCTCGGTGGTAATTTTGATTTTCAATCTTGATATTATTATTTATATTTATCTTGATCTTTTAGTGATGAGGATGTTGATCTTGATTATGATCCATCTTTGATGTTTATCATTTTTCAATCTTAATTTAATATTGATTTTGTTCATGACCATGATGTTGATCTTCATTTTAATCAAGATTTCAATCTTCATCTTACGATATTTACCTTTATATTCTCTTTAATCTTAATCTTAAACTCGATTTTGATCTGGTTTGCAATCTTGGCCTTCAATTTTGATATTGTTATTGATATTGATATTGATCTAACCATGATGAAAATTTTGAACTCGATTATGATCTTTAATTATTTTTAAACTTATTCTCATTCATAATTATAACATTGATCTTATTTTTGATAATTATCCTCCCCTTTATTTTGATCTCAGTTTTGATCTCGTATTTCAGTTTTAATCTTATACTCTTCATCTTTATCTTGCTCCTAATATTCATCTTAAACTCGATTTTGATCTCGGTGGTAATATTCATATTCAACCTTGATTTCATTATTTATATTTATCTTGATCTTTTAGTGATGAGGATGTTGATCTTGATTATGTTCCATCTTTGATGTTTATCATTTTGCAATCTTAATTTAATATTGATTTTGTTCATGATCATGATGTTGATCTTTATTTTAATAAAGATTTCAATCTTCATCTTATGATATTTATCTCTATATTCTCTTTAATCTTAATCTTAAACTCGATTTTGATCTGGTTTGCAATCTTGGCCTTCAATTTTGATATTGTTATTGATATTGATATTGATCTAATCATGATGAAAATTTTGAACTCGATTATGATCTTTAATTATTTTTAAACTTATTCTCATTCATAATTATAAAATTGATCTTATTTTTGATAATTATCCTCATCTTTATTTTGATCTCAGTTTTGATCTCGTATTTCAGTTTTAATCTTATACTCTTCATCTTTATCTTGCTCCTAATATTCATCTTAAACTCGATTTTAATCTCGGTGGTAATATTCATATTCAACCTTGATTTCATTATTTTATATTTATCATGATCCTTTAATGATGAGGATGTTGATCTTGATTATAATCCATATTTGATATTTATCATTTTGCAATCTTAATTTAATATTGATTTTGTTCATGATCATGATGTTGATCTTGATTTTAATCATTATTTCAATCTTCATCTTATGTTATTCATCTTTATCTTCTTTTTAATCTTAATCTTAAACTCGATTTTGATCTTGTTTATAATCTTGGTTTTCAATCTTGATTTTGTTATTAATTTTGATATTGATCTAATCATGATGAAAATTTTGAACTAGATTATGATCTTTAATTGTTATTAATCTTATTCTCATTCACAATTTTAACGTTGATCTTATTCTTGAAAAATTATGTTCATCTTCATTTTGATATCAGTTTTGATCTTGATTTTAGTTTTAATCTTATAATCTTAATATTTATATTGCTTCTAATATTCATCTTAAACTCGATTTTGATCTCGGTGGTAATATTGATTTTCAATCTTGATATTATTATTTATATTTATCTTGATCTTTTAGTGATGAGGATGTTGATCTTGATTATAATCCATATTTGGTGTTTATCATTTTGCAATCTTAATTTAATATTGATTTTGTTCATGACCATGATGTTGATCTTGATTTTAATCATTATTTCAATCTTCATCTTATGTTATTCATCTTTATCTTATTTTTAATCTTAATCTTAAACTCGATTTTGATCTTGTTTATAATCTTGGTCTTCAATCTTGATTTTGTTATTAATTTTGATATTGATCTAATCATGATGAAAATTTTGAACTCGATTATGATCTTTAATTGTTATTAATCTTATTCTCATTCACAATTTTAACATTGATCTTATTCTTGATAATTATATTCATCTTCATTTTGATATCAGTTTTGATCTTAGATTTTAGTTTTAATCTTATAATCTTAATATTTATATAGATTCTAATATTCATCTTAAACTCGATTTTCATCTCGGTGGTAATATTGATTTTCAATCTTGATATTATTATTTATATTTATCTTGATCTTTTAGTGATGAGGATGTTGATCTTGATTATGATCCATCTTTGATGTTTATCATTTTGCAATCTTAATTCAATATTGATTTTGTTCATGACCATGATGTTGATCTTCATTTTAATCAAGATTTCAATCTTCATCTTATGATATTTATCTTTATATTCTTTTTAATCTTAATGTTAAACTCGATTTTGATCTGGTTTGCAATCTTGGTATTCAATTTTGATATTGTTATTGATATTAATATTGATCTAATCATGATGAAAATTTTGAACTCGATTATGATCTTTAATTGTTTTTAATCTTATTCTCATTCACAATTATAACATTGATCTTATTCTTGATAATTATATTCATCTTCATTTTGATCTCAGTTTTGATCTTAGATTTTAGTTTTCATCTTATAATCTTCATATTTATATTGCTCCTAATATTCATCTTAAACTCGATTTTGATATCGGTGGTAATATTGATTTTCAATCTTGATATTATTATTTATATTTATCTTGATCTTTTAAAGATGAGAATTTTGATCTTGATTATGATCCATCTTTGATGTTTATCATTTTGCAATCTTAATTCAATATTGATTTTGCTCATGACCATTATGTTGATTTTCATTTTAATCAAGATTTCAATCTTTATCTTATGATATTTATCTTTATATTCTTTTTAATCTTAATCTTAAACTCGATTTTGATCTTGTTTGTAATCTTGGTCTTCAATCTTGATTTTGTTATTAATTTTGATATTGATCTAATCATGATGAAAATTTTGAACTCGATTATGATCTTTAATTGTTATTAATCTTATTCTCATTCACAATTTTAACATTGATCTTATTCTTGATAATTATATTCATCTTCATTTTGATATCAGTTTTGATCTTAGATTTTAGTTTTAATCTTATAATCTTAATATTTATATTGCTTCTAATATTCATCTTAAACTCGATTTTCATCTCGGTGGTAATATTGATTTTCAATCTTGATATTATTATTTATATTTATCTTGATCTTTTAGTGATGAGGATGTTGATCTTGATTATAATCCATATTTGATGTTTATCATTTTGCAATCTTAATTTAATATTGATTTTGTTCATGACCATGATGTTGATCTTGATTTTAATCATTATTTCAATCTTCATCTTATGTTATTCATCTTTATCTTCTTTTTAATCTTAATCTTAAACTCGATTTTGATCTTGTTTATAATCTTGGTTTTCAATCTTGTTTTTGTTATTAATTTTGATATTGATCTAATCATGATGAAAATTTTGAACTAGATTATGATCTTTAATTGTTATTAATCTTATTCTCATTCACAATTTTAACATTGATCTTATTCTTGAAAAATTATATTCATCTTCATTTTGATATCAGTTTTGATCTTGATTTTAGTTTTAATCTTATAATCTTAATATCTATATTGCTTCTAATATTCATCTTAAACTCGATTTTGATCTCGGTGGTAATATTGATTTTCAATCTTGATATTATTATTTATATTTATCTTGATCTTTTAGTGATGAGGATGTTGATCTTGATTATAATCCATATTTGATGTTTATCATTTTGCAATCTTAATTTAATATTGATTTTGTTCATTACCATGATGTTGATCTTGATTTTAATCATTATTTCAATCTTCATCTTATGTTATTCATCTTTATCTTCTTTTTAATCTTAATCTTAAACTCGATTTTGATCTTGTTTATAATCTTGGTCTTCAATCTTGATTTTGTTATTAATTTTGATATTGATCTAATCATGATGAAAATTTTGAACTCGATTATGATCTTTAATTGTTATTAATCTTATTCTCATTCACAATTTTAACATTGATCTTATTCTTGATAATTATATTCATCTTCATTTTGATATCAGTTTTGATCTTAGATTTTAGTTTTAATCTTATAATCTTAATATTTATATTGCTTCTAATATTCATCTTAAACTCGATTTTCATCTCGGAGGTAATATTGATTTTCAATCTTGATATTATTATTTATATTTATCTTGATCTTTTAGTGATGAGGATGTTGATCTTGATTATGATCCATCTTTGATGTTTATCATTTTGCAATCTTAATTTAATATTGATTTTGTTCATGACCATGATGTTGATCTTCATTTTAATCAAGATTTCAATCTTCATCTTACGATATTTACCTTTATATTCTCTTTAATCTTAATCTTAAACTCGATTTTGATCTGGTTTGCAATCTTGGCCATCAATTTTGATATTGTTATTGATATTGATATTGATCTAATCATGATGAAAATTTTGATCTCGATTATGATCTTTAATTGTTTTTAATCTTATTCTCATTCACAATTATAACATTTATCTTATTGTTGATAATTATATTCATCTTCGTTTTGATCTCAGTTTTGATCTCGTATTTCAGTTTTAATCTTATATTCTTCATCTTTATCTTGCTCCTAATATTCATCTTAAACTCGATTTTGATCTCGGTGGTAATATTCATTTTCAACCTTGATATCATTATTTATATTTATCATGATCTTTTAATGATGAGGATGTTGATCTTGATTATAATCCATATTTGATGTTTATCATTTTGCAATCTTAATTTAATATTGATTTTGTTCATGACCAAGATGTTGATCTTGATTTTAATCATTATTTAAATCTTCATCTTATGTTATTCATCTTTATCTTCTTTTAAATCTTAATCTTAAACTCGATTTTGATCTTGTTTGTAATCTTGGTCTTCAATCTTGATATTGTTATTAATTTTGATATTGATCTAATCATGATGAAAATTTTGAACTCGATTATGATCTTTAATTGTTATTAATCTTATTCTCATTCACAATTTTAACATTGATCTTATTCTTGATAATTATATTCATCTTCATTTTGATATCAGTTTTGATCTTAGATTTTAGTTTTAATCTTATAATCTTAATATTTATATTGCTTCTAATATTCATCTTAAACTCGATTTTGATCTCGGTGGTAAAATTGATTTTCCATCTTGATATTATTATTTATATTTATCTTGATCTTTTAGTGATGAGGATGTTGATCTTGATTATGATCCATCTTTGATGTTTATCATTTTGCAATCTTAATTTAATATTGATTTTGTTCATGACCATCATGTTGATCTTCATTTTAATCAAGATTTCAATCTTCATCTTATGATATTTATCTTTATATTCTTTTTAATCTTAATCTTAAACTCGATTTTGATCTGGTTTGCAATCTTGGTATTCAATTTTGATATTGTTATTGATATTGATATTGATCTAATCATGATGAAAATTTTGAACTCGATTATGATCTTTAATTATTTTTAAACTTATTCTCATTCATAATTATAACATTGATCTTATTTTTGATAATTATCCTCATCTTTATTTTGATCTCAGTTTTGATCTCGTATTTCAGTTTTAATCTTATACTCTTCATCTTTATCTTGCTCCTAATATTCATCTTAAACTCGATTTTAATCTCGGTGGAAATATTCATATTCAACCTTGATTTCATTATTTATATTTATCATGATCCTTTAATGATGAGGATGTTGATCTTGATTATAATCCATATTTGATGTTTATCATTTTGCAATCTTAATTTAATATTGATTTTGTTCATGACCATGATGTTGATCTTGATTTTAATCATTATTTCAATCTTCATCTTATGTTATTCATCTTTATCTTCTTTTTAATCTTAATCTTAAACTCGATTTTGATCTTGTTTATAATCTTGGTCTTCAATCTTGATTTTGTTATTAATTTTGATATTGATCTAATCATGATGAAAATTTTGAACTCGATTATGATCTTTAATTGTTATTAATCTTATTCTCATTCACAATTTTAACATTGATCTTATTCTTGATAATTATATTCATCTTCATTTTGATATCAGTTTTGATCTTGGATTTTAGTTTTAATCTTATAATCTTAATATTTATATTGCTTCTAATATTCATCTTAAACTCGATTTTGATCTCGGTGGTAAAATTGATTTTCCATCTTGATATTATTATTTATATTTATCTTGATCTTTTAGTGATGAGGATGTTGATCTTGATTATGATCCATCTTTGATGTTTATCATTTTGCAATCTTAATTTAATATTGATTTTGTTCATGACCATGATGTTGATCTTCATTTTAATCAAGATTTCAATCTTCATCTTATGATATTTATCTTTATATTCTTTTTAATCTTAATGTTAAACTCGATTTTGATCTGGTTTGCAATCTTGGTATTCAATTTTGATATTGTTATTGATATTGATATTGATCTAATCATGATGAAAATTTTGAACTCGATTATGATCTTTAATTATTTTTAAACTTATTCTCATTCATAATTATAACATTGATCTTATTTTTGATAATTATCCTCATCTTTATTTTGATCTCAGTTTTCATCTCGTATTTCAGTTTTAATCTTATACTCTTCATCTTTATCTTGCTCCTAATATTCATCTTAAACTCGATTTTAATCTCGGTGGTAATATTCATATTCAACCTTGATTTCATTATTTATATTTATCATGATCCTTTAATGATGAGGATGTTGATCTTGATTATAATCCATATTTGATGTTTATCATTTTGCAATCTTAATTTAATATTGATTTTGTTCATGACCATGATGTTGATCTTGATTTTAATAATTATTTCAATCTTCATCTTATGTTATTCATCTTTATCTTCTTTTTAATCTTAATCTTAAACTCGATTTTGATCTTGTTTATAATCTTGGTCTTCAATCTTGATTTTGTTATTAATTTTGATATTGATCTAATCATGATGAAAATTTTGAACTCGATTATGATCTTTAATTGTTATTAATCTTATTCTCATTCACAATTTTAACATTGATCTTATTCTTGATAATTATATTCGTCTTCATTTTGATATCAGTTTTGATCTTAGATTTTAGTTTTAATCTTATAATCTTAATATTTATATTGCTTCTAATATTCATCTTAAACTCGATTTTGATCTCGGTGCTAAAATTGATTTTCCATCTTGGTATTATTATTTTTATTTATCTTGATCTTTTAGTGATGAGGATGTTGATCTTGATTATGATCCATCTTTGATGTTTATCATTTTGCAATCTTAATTTAATATTGATTTTGTTCATGACCATGATGTTGAACTTCATTTTAATCAAGATTTCAATCTTCATCTTATGATATTTATCTTTATATTCTTTTTAATCTTAATGTTAAACTCGATTTTGATCTGGTTTGCAATCTTGGTATTCAATTTTGATATTGTTATTGATATTGATATTGATCTAATCATAATGAAAATTTTGAACACGATTATGATCTTTAATTATTTTTAAACTTATTCTCATTCATAATTATAACATTGATCTTATTTTTGATAATTTTCCTCATCTTTATTTTGATCTCAGTTTTCATCTCGTATTTCAGTTTTAATCTTATACTCGTCATCTTTATCTTGCTCCTAATTTTCATCTTAAACTCGATTTTAATCTCGGTGGTAATATTCATATTCAACCTTGATTTCATTATTTATATTTATCCTGATCCTTTAATGATGAGGATGTTGATCTTGATTATAATCCATATTTGATGTTTATCATTTTGCAATCTTAATTTAATATTGATTTTGTTCATGACCATGATGTTGATCTTGATTTTAATCATTATTTCAATCTTCATCTTATGTTATTCATCTTTATCTTCTTTTTAATCTTAATCTTAAACTCGATTTTTATCTTGTTTATAATCTTGGTCTTCAATCTTGATTTTGTTATTAATTTTGATATTGATCTAATCATGATGAAAATTTTGAACTCCATTATGATCTTTAATTGTTATTAATCTTATTCTCATTCACAATTTTAACATTGATCTTATTCTTGATAATTATATTCGTCTTCATTTTGATATCAGTTTTGATCTTAGATTTTAGTTTTAATCTTATAATGTTCATATTTATATTGCTTCTAATATTCATCTTAAACTCGATTTTGATCTCGGTGGTAAAATTGATTTTCAATCTTGATATTATTATTTATATTTATCTTGATGTTTTAGTGATGAGGATGTTGATCTTGATTATGATCCATCTTTGATGTTTATCATTTTGCAATCTTAATTTAATATTGATTTTGTTCATGACCATGATGTTGATCTTCATTTTAATCAATATTTCAATCTTCATCTTATGATATTTATCTTTATATTCTTTTAAATCTTAATGTTAAACTCGATTTTGATCTGGTTTGCAATCTTGGTATTCAATTTTGATATTGTTATTGATATTAATATTGATTTAATCATGATGAAAATTTTGAACTCGATTATGATCTTTAATTGTTTTTAATCTTATTCTCATTCACAATTATAACATTGATCTTATTCTAGATATTTATATTCATCTTCATTTTGATCTCAGTTTTGATCTTAGATTTTAGTTTTTTATCTTATAATCTTCATATTTATATTGCTTCTAATATTCATCTTAAACTCGATTTTGATATCGGTGGTAATATTGATTTTCAATCTTGATATTATTATTTATATTTATCTTGATCTTTTAATGATGAGGATGTTGATCTTGATTATGATCCATCTTTGATGTTTATCATTTTGCAATCTTAATTTAATATTGATTTTGTTCATGACCATGATGTTGATCTTGATTTTAATCATTATTTCAATCTTCATCTTATGTTATTCATCTTTATCTTCCTTTTAATCTTAATCTTAAACTCGATTTTGATCTTGTTTATAATCTTGGTCTTCAATCTTGATTTTGTTATTAATTTTGATATTGATCTAATCATGATGAAAATTTTGAACTCGATTATGATCTTTAATTGTTATTAATCTTATTCTCATTCACAATTTTAACATTGATCTTACTCTTGATAATTATATTCATCTTCATTTTGATATCAGTTTTGATCTTATATTTTAGTTTTAATCTTATAATCTTAATATTTATATTGCTTCTAATATTCATCTTAAACTCGATTTTGATCTCGGTGGTAAAATTGATTTTCCATCTTGATATTATTATTTATATTTATCTTGATCTTTTAGTGATGAGGATGTTGATCTTGATTATGATCCATCTTTGATGTTTATCATTTTGCAATCTTAATTTAATATTGATTTTGTTCATGACCATGATGTTGATCTTGATTTTAATCATTATTTCAATCTTCATCTTATGTTATTCATCTTTATCTTCCTTTTAATCTTAATCTTAAACTCGATTTTGATCTTGTTTATAATCTTGGTCTTCAATCTTGATTTTGTTATTAATTTTGATATTGATCTAATCATGATGAAAATTTTGAACTCGATTATGATCTTTAATTGTTATTAATCTTATTCTCATTCACAATTTTAACATTGATCTTATTCTTGATAATTATATTCATCTTCATTTTGATATCAGTTTTGATCTTAGATTTTAGTTTTAATCTTATAATCTTAATATTTATATTGCTTCTAATATTCATCTTAAACTCGATTTTGATCTCGGTGCTAAAATTGATTTTCCATCTTGGTATTATTATTTATATTTATCTTGATCTTTTAGTGATGAGGATGTTGATCTTGATTATGATCCATCTTTGATGTTTATCATTTTGCAATCTTAATTCAATATTGATTTTGTTCATGACCATGATGTTGAACTTCATTTTAATCAAGATTTCAATCTTCATCTTATGATATTTATCTTTATATTCTTTTTAATCTTATTGTTAAACTCGATTTTGATCTGGTTTGCAATCTTGGTATTCAATTTTGATATTGTTATTGATATTGATATTGATCTAATCATGATGAAAATTTTGAACTCGATTATGATCTTTAATTATTTTTAAACTTATTCTCATTCATAATTATAACATTGATCTTATTTTTGATAATTATCCTCATCTTTATTTTGATCTCAGTTTTCATCTCGTATTTCAGTTTTAATCTTATACTCTTCATCTTTATCTTGCTCCTAATATTCATCTTAAACTCGATTTTGATCTCGGTGGTAATATTCATATTCAACCTTGATTTCATTATTTATATTTATCATGATCCTTTAATGATGAGGATGTTGATCTTGATTATAATCCATATTTGATGTTTATCATTTTGCAATCTTAATTTAATATTGATTTTGTTCATGACCATGATGTTGATCTTGATTTTAATCATTATTTCAATCTTCATCTTATGTTATTCATCTTTATCTTCTTTTTAATCTTAATCTTAAACTCGATTTTGATCTTTTTTATAATCTTGGTCTTCAATCCTGATTTTGTTATTAATTTTGATATTGATCTAATCATGACGAAAATTTTGAACTCGATTATGATCTTTAATTGTTATTAATCTTATTCTCATTCACAATTTTAACATTGATCTTATTCTTGATAATTATATTCATCTTCATTTTGATATCAGTTTTGATCTTAGATTTTAGTTTTAATCTTATAATCTTAATATTTATATTGCTTCTAATATTCATCTTAAACTCGATTTTGATCTCGGTGGTAAAATTGATTTTCCATCTTGATATTATTATTTATATTTATCTTGATCTTTTAGTGATGAGGATGTTGATCTTGATTATGATCCATCTTTGATGTTTATCATTTTGCAATCTTAATTTAATATTGATTTTGTTCATGACCATGATGTTGATCTTCATTTTAATCAAGATTTCAATCTTCATCTTATGATATTTATTTTTATATTCTTTTTAATCTTAATGTTAAACTCGATTTTGATCTGGTTTGCAATCTTGGTATTCAATTTTGATATTGTTATTGATATTGATATTGACCTAATCATGATGAAAATTTTGAACTCGATTATGATCTTTAATTATTTTTAAACTTATTCTCATTCATAATTATAACATTGATCTTATTTTTGATAATTATCCTCATCTTTATTTTGATCTCATTTTTCATCTCGTATTTCAGTTTTAATCTTATACTCTTCATCTTTATCTTGCTCCTAATATTCATCTTAAACTTGATTTTAATCTCGGTGGTAATATTCATATTCAACCTTGATTTCATTATTTATATTTATCATGATCCTTTAATGATGAGGATGTTGATCTTGATTATAATCCATATTTGATGTTTATCTTTATCATGATCCTTTCATTATTTATATTTATCATGACCATGATGTTGATCTTGATTTTAATCATTATTTCAATCTTCATCTTATGTTATTCATCTTTATCTTCTTTTTAATCTTAATCTTAAACTCGATTTTGATCTTGTTTATAATCTTGGTCTTCAATCTTGATATTGTTATTAATTTTGATATTGATCTAATCATGATGAAAATTTTGAACTCGATTATGATCTTTAATTGTTATTAATCTTATTCTCATTCACAATTTTAACATTGATCTTATTCTTGATAATTATATTCATCTTCATTTTGATATCAGTTTTGATCTTAGATTTTAGTTTTTATCTTATAATCTTCATATTTATATTGCTCCTAATATTCATCTTAAACTCGATTTTGATCTCGGTGGTAAAATTGATTTTCCATCTTGGTATTATTATTTATATTTATCTTGATCTTTTAGTGATGAGGATGTTGATCTTGATTATGATCCATCTTTGATGTTTATCATTTTGCAATCTTAATTCAATATTGATTTTGTTCATGACCATGATGTTGAACTTCATTTTAATCAAGATTTCAATCTTCATCTTATGATATTTATCTTTATATTCTTTTTAATCTTATTGTTAAACTCGATTTTGATCTGGTTTGCAATCTTGGTATTCAATTTTGATATTGTTATTGATATTGATATTGATCTAATCATGATGAAAATTTTGAACTCGATTATGATCTTTAATTATTTTTAAACTTATTCTCATTCATAATTATAACATTGATCTTATTTTTGATAATTATCCTCATCTTTATTTTGATCTCAGTTTTCATCTCGTATTTCAGTTTTAATCTTATACTCTTCATCTTTATCTTGCTCCTAATATTCATCTTAAACTCGATTTTGATCTCGGTGGTAATATTCATATTCAACCTTGATTTCATTATTTATATTTATCATGATCCTTTAATGATGAGGATGTTGATCTTGATTATAATCCATATTTGATGTTTATCATTTTGCAATCTTAATTTAATATTGATTTTGTTCATGACCATGATGTTGATCTTGATTTTAATCATTATTTCAATCTTCATCTTATGTTATTCATCTTTATCTTCTTTTTAATCTTAATCTTAAACTCGATTTTGATCTTTTTTATAATCTTGGTCTTCAATCCTGATTTTGTTATTAATTTTGATATTGATCTAATCATGACGAAAATTTTGAACTCGATTATGATCTTTAATTGTTATTAATCTTATTCTCATTCACAATTTTAACATTGATCTTATTCTTGATAATTATATTCATCTTCATTTTGATATCAGTTTTGATCTTAGATTTTAGTTTTAATCTTATAATCTTAATATTTATATTGCTTCTAATATTCATCTTAAACTCGATTTTGATCTCGGTGGTAAAATTGATTTTCCATCTTGATATTATTATTTATATTTATCTTGATCTTTTAGTGATGAGGATGTTGATCTTGATTATGATCCATCTTTGATGTTTATCATTTTGCAATCTTAATTTAATATTGATTTTGTTCATGACCATGATGTTGATCTTCATTTTAATCAAGATTTCAATCTTCATCTTATGATATTTATTTTTATATTCTTTTTAATCTTAATGTTAAACTCGATTTTGATCTGGTTTGCAATCTTGGTATTCAATTTTGATATTGTTATTGATATTGATATTGACCTAATCATGATGAAAATTTTGAACTCGATTATGATCTTTAATTATTTTTAAACTTATTCTCATTCATAATTATAACATTGATCTTATTTTTGATAATTATCCTCATCTTTATTTTGATCTCATTTTTCATCTCGTATTTCAGTTTTAATCTTATACTCTTCATCTTTATCTTGCTCCTAATATTCATCTTAAACTTGATTTTAATCTCGGTGGTAATATTCATATTCAACCTTGATTTCATTATTTATATTTATCATGATCCTTTAATGATGAGGATGTTGATCTTGATTATAATCCATATTTGATGTTTATCTTTATCATGATCCTTTCATTATTTATATTTATCATGACCATGATGTTGATCTTGATTTTAATCATTATTTCAATCTTCATCTTATGTTATTCATCTTTATCTTCTTTTTAATCTTAATCTTAAACTCGATTTTGATCTTGTTTATAATCTTGGTCTTCAATCTTGATATTGTTATTAATTTTGATATTGATCTAATCATGATGAAAATTTTGAACTCGATTATGATCTTTAATTGTTATTAATCTTATTCCCATTCACAATTTTAACATTGATCTTATTCTTGATAATTATATTCATCTTCATTTTGATATCAGTTTTGATCTTAGATTTTAGTTTTTTATCTTATAATCTTCATATTTATATTGCTGCTAATATTCATCTTAAACTCGATTTTGATATCGGTGGTAATATTTATTTTCAATCTTGATATTATTATTTATATTTATCTTGATCTTTTAATGATGAGGATGTTGATCTTGATTATGATCCATCTTTGATGTTTATAATTTTGCAATCTTAATTCAATATTGATTTTGCTCATGACCATTATGTTGATTTTCATTTTAATCAAGATTTCAATCTTCATCTTATGATATTTATCTTTATATTCTTTTTAATCTTAATCTTAAACTCGATTTTGATCTTGTTTGTAATCTTGGTCTTCAATCTTGATATTGTTATTAATTTTGATATTGATCTAATCCTGATGAAAATTTTGAACTCGATTATGATCTTTAATTGTTATTAATCTTATTCTCATTCACAATTATAACATTGATCTTATTCTTGATAATTATATTCATCTTCATTTTGATATCAGTTTTGATCTTAGATTTTAGTTTTAATCTTATAATCTTCATATTTATATTGCTCCTAATATTCATCTTAAACTCGATTTTGATCTCGGTGGTATTATTGATTTTCAATCCTGATATTATTATTTATATTTATCTTGATGTTTTAGTGATGAGGATGTTGATCTTGATTATGATCCATCTTTGATGTTTATCATTTTGCAATCTTAATTTAATATTGATTTTGTTCATGACCATGATGTTGATCTTCATTTTAATCAATATTTCAATCTTCATCTTATGATATTTATCTTTATATTCTTTTAAATCTTAATGTTAAACTCGATTTTGATCTGGTTTGCAATCTTGGTATTCAATTTTGATATTGTTATTGATATTAATATTGATTTAATCATGATGAAAATTTTGAACTCGATTATGATCTTTAATTGTTTTTAATCTTATTCTCATTCACAATTATAACATTGATCTTATTCTAGATATTTATATTCATCTTCATTTTGATCTCAGTTTTGATCTTAGATTTTAATTTTTTATCTTATAATCTTCATATTTATATTGCTGCTAATATTCATCTTAAACTCGATTTTGATATCGGTGGTAATATTTATTTTCAATTTTGATATTATTATTTATATTTATCTTGATCTTTTAATGATGAGGATGTTGATCTTGATTATGATCCATCTTTGATGTTTATCATTTTGCAATCTTAATTCAATATTGATTTTGCTCATGACCATTATGTTGATTTTCATTTTAATCAAGATTTCAATCTTCATCTTATGATATTTATCTTTATATTCTTTTTAATCTTAATCTTAAACTCGATTTTGATCTTGTTTGTAATCTTGGTCTTCAATCTTGATATTGTTATTAATTTTGATATTGATCTAATCCTGATGAAAATTTTGTACTCGATTATGATCTTTAATTGTTATTAATCTTATTCTCATTCACAATTATAACATTGATCTTATTCTTGATAATTATATTCATCTTCATTTTGATATCAGTTTTGATCTTAGATTTTAGTTTTAATCTTATAATCTTCATATTTATATTGCTCCTAATATTCATCTTAAACTCGATTTTGATCTCGGTGGTATTATTGATTTTCAATCCTGATATTATTATTTATATTTATCTTGATCTTTTAGTGATGAGGATGTTGATCTTGATTATGATCCATCTTTGATGTTTATCATTTTGCAATCTTAATTTAATATTGATTTTGTTCATGACCATGATGTTGATCTTCATTTTAATCAAGATTTCAATCTTCATCTTATGATATTTATCTTTATATTCTTTTTAATCTTAATCTTAAACTCGATTTTGATCTGGTATGCAATCTTGGTCTTCAATCTTGATATTGTTATTAATTTTGATATTGATCTAATCATGATGAAAATTTTGAACTCGATTATGATCTTTAATTGTTATTAATCTTATTCTCATTCACAATTATAACATTGATCTTATTCTTGATAATTATATTCATCTTCATTTTGATATCAGTTTTGATCTTAGATTTTAGTTTTAATCTTATAATCTTCATATTTATATTGCTCCTAATATTCATCTTAAACTCGATTTTGATCTCGGTGGTAATATTGATTTTCAATCTTGATATTATTATTTATATTTATCTTGATCATTTAGTGATGAGGATGTTGATCTTGATTATGATCCATCTTTGATGTTTATCATTTTGCAATCTTAATTTAATATTGATTTTGTTCATGACCATGATGTTGATCTTCATTTTAATCAAGATTTCAATCTTCATCTTATGATATTTATCTTTATATTCTCTTTAATCTTAATTTTAAACTCGATTTTGATCTGGTTTGCAATCTTGGCCTTCAATTTTGATATTGTTATTGATATTGATATTGCTCTTACCATGATGAAAATTTTGAACTCGATTATGATCTTTAATTATTTTTAAACTTATTCTCATTCATAATTATAACATTGATCTTATTTTTGATAATTATCCTCATCTTTATTTTGATCTCAGTTTTGATCTCGTATTTCTGTTTTAATCTTATACTCTTCATCTTTATCTTGCTCCTAATATTCATCTTAAATTCGATTTTGATCTCGGTGATAATATTCATATTCAACCTTGATTTCATTATTTATATTTATCATGATCCTTTAATGATGAGGATGTTGATCTTGATTATAATCCATATTTGATGTTTATCATTTTGCAATCTTAATTTAATATTGATTTTGTTCATGACCATGATGTTGATCTTGATTTTAATCATTATTTCAATCTTCATCTTATGTTATTCATCTTTATCTTCTTTTTAATCTTAATCTTAAACTCGATTTTGATCTTGTTTATAATCTTGGTCTTCAATCTTGATATTGTTATTAATTTTGATATTGATCTAATCATGATGAAAATTTTGAACTCGATTATGATCTTTAATTATTATTAATCTTATTCTCATTCACAATTATAACATTGATCTTATTCTTGATAATTATATTCATCTTCATTTTGATATCAGTTTTGAAGTTAGATTTTAGTTTTAATCTTGTAATCTTCATATTTATATTGCTTCTAATATTCATCTTAAACTCGATTTTGATCTCGGTGGTAAAATTGATTTTCCATCTTGATATTATTATTTATATTTATCTTGATCTTTTAGTGATGAGGATGTTGATCTTGATTATGATCCATCTTTGATGTTTATCATTTTGCAATCTTAATTTAATATTGATTTTGTTCATGACCACGATGTTGATCTTCATTTTAATCAAGATTTCAATCTTCATCTTATGATATTTATCTTTATATTCTTTTAAATCTTAATGTTAAACTCGATTTTGATCTGGTTTGCAATCTTGGTATTCAATTTTGATATTGTTATTGATATTAATATTGATTTAATCATGATGAAAATTTTGAACTCGATTATGATCTTTAATTGTTTTTAATCTTATTCTTATTCACAATTATAACATTGATCTTATTCTAGATATTTATATTCATCTTCATTTTGATCTCAGTTTTGATCTTAGATTTTAGTTTTTTATCTTATAATCTTCATATTTATATTGCTCCTAATATTCATCTTAAATTCGATTTTGATATCGGTGGTAATATTGATTTTCAATCTTGATATTATTATTTATATTTATCTTGATCTTTTAGTGATGAGGATGTTGATCTTGATTATGATCCATCTTTGATGTTTATCATTTTGCAATCTTAATTTAATATTGATTTTGTTCATGACCATGATGTTGATCTTCATTTTAATCAATATTTCAATCTTCATCTTATGATATTTATCTTTATATTCTTTTAAATCTTAATGTTAAACTCGATTTTGATCTGGTTTGCAATCTTGGTATTCAATTTTGATATTGTTATTGATATTAATATTGATTTAATCATGATGAAAATTTTGAACTCGATTATGATCTTTAATTGTTTTTAATCTTATTCTCATTCACAATTATAACATTGATCTTATTCTAGATATTTATATTCATCTTCATTTTGATCTCAGTTTTGATCTTAGATTTTAGTTTTTTATCTTATAATCTTCATATTTATATTGCTGCTAATATTCATCTTAAACTCGATTTTGATATCGGTGGTAATATTTATTTTCAATCTTGATATTATTATTTATATTTATCTTGATCTTTTAATGATGAGGATGTTGATCTTGATTATGATCCATCTTTGATGTTTATAATTTTGCAATCTTAATTCAATATTGATTTTGCTCATGACCATTATGTTGATTTTCATTTTAATCAAGATTTCAATCTTCATCTTATGATATTTATCTTTATATTCTTTTTAATCTTAATCTTAAACTCGATTTTGATCTTGTTTGTAATCTTGGTCTTCAATCTTGATATTGTTATTAATTTTGATATTGATCTAATCCTGATGAAAATTTTGAACTCGATTATGATCTTTAATTGTTATTAATCTTATTCTCATTCACAATTATAACATTGATCTTATTCTTGATAATTATATTCATCTTCATTTTGATATCAGTTTTGATCTTAGATTTTAGTTTTAATCTTATAATCTTCATATTTATATTGCTCCTAATATTCATCTTAAACTCGATTTTGATCTCGGTGGTATTATTGATTTTCAATCCTGATATTATTATTTATATTTATCTTGATGTTTTAGTGATGAGGATGTTGATCTTGATTATGATCCATCTTTGATGTTTATCATTTTGCAATCTTAATTTAATATTGATTTTGTTCATGACCATGATGTTGATCTTCATTTTAATCAATATTTCAATCTTCATCTTATGATATTTATCTTTATATTCTTTTAAATCTTAATGTTAAACTCGATTTTGATCTGGTTTGCAATCTTGGTATTCAATTTTGATATTGTTATTGATATTAATATTGATTTAATCATGATGAAAATTTTGAACTCGATTATGATCTTTAATTGTTTTTAATCTTATTCTCATTCACAATTATAACATTGATCTTATTCTAGATATTTATATTCATCTTCATTTTGATCTCAGTTTTGATCTTAGATTTTAATTTTTTATCTTATAATCTTCATATTTATATTGCTGCTAATATTCATCTTAAACTCGATTTTGATATCGGTGGTAATATTTATTTTCAATTTTGATATTATTATTTATATTTAT
Source organism: Costus lasius (assembly GCA_027563935.2). Taxonomy (NCBI): domain Eukaryota; kingdom Viridiplantae; phylum Streptophyta; class Magnoliopsida; order Zingiberales; family Costaceae; genus Costus; species Costus lasius. Next base: position 113,674,478 of record CM050447.1, on the reverse strand, counting down.
CTTGATCTTTTAATGATGAGGATGTTGATCTTGATTATGATCCATCTTTGATGTTTATCATTTTGCAATCTTAATTCAATATTGATTTTGCTCATGACCATTATGTTGATTTTCATTTTAATCAAGATTTCAATCTTCATCTTATGATATTTATCTTTATATTCTTTTTAATCTTAATCTTAAACTCGATTTTGATCTTGTTTGTAATCTTGGTCTTCAATCTTGATATTGTTATTAATTTTGATATTGATCTAATCCTGATGAAAATTTTGTACTCGATTATGATCTTTAATTGTTATTAATCTTATTCTCATTCACAATTATAACATTGATCTTATTCTTGATAATTATATTCATCTTCATTTTGATATCAGTTTTGATCTTAGATTTTAGTTTTAATCTTATAATCTTCATATTTATATTGCTCCTAATATTCATCTTAAACTCGATTTTGATCTCGGTGGTATTATTGATTTTCAATCCTGATATTATTATTTATATTTATCTTGATCTTTTAGTGATGAGGATGTTGATCTTGATTATGATCCATCTTTGATGTTTATCATTTTGCAATCTTAATTTAATATTGATTTTGTTCATGACCATGATGTTGATCTTCATTTTAATCAAGATTTCAATCTTCATCTTATGATATTTATCTTTATATTCTTTTTAATCTTAATCTTAAACTCGATTTTGATCTGGTATGCAATCTTGGTCTTCAATCTTGATATTGTTATTAATTTTGATATTGATCTAATCATGATGAAAATTTTGAACTCGATTATGATCTTTAATTGTTATTAATCTTATTCTCATTCACAATTATAACATTGATCTTATTCTTGATAATTATATTCATCTTCATTTTGATATCAGTTTTGATCTTAGATTTTAGTTTTAATCTTATAATCTTCATATTTATATTGCTCCTAATATTCATCTTAAACTCGATTTTGATCTCGGTGGTAATATTGATTTTCAATCTTGATATTATTATTTATATTTATCTTGATCTTTTAGTGATGAGGATGTTGATCTTGATTATGATCCATCTTTGATGTTTATCATTTTGCAATCTTAATTTAATATTGATTTTGTTCATGACCAAGATGTTGATCTTCATTTTAATCAAGATTTCAATCTTCGTCTTAAGTTATTCATCTTTATCTTCTTTTTAATCTTAATCTTAAACTCGATTTTGATCTTGTTTGTAATCTTGGTCTTCAATCTTGATATTGTTATTGATATTGTATTTTGATCTAATCATGATGAAAATTTTGAACTCGATTATGATCTTTAATTGTTTTTAAACTTATTCTCATTCATAATTATAACATTGATCTTATTTTTGATAATTATCCTCATCTTTATTTTGATCTCAGTTTTGATCTCGTATTTCAGTTTTAATCTTATATTCTTCATCTTTATCTTGCTCCTAATATTCATCTTAAACTCGATTTTGATCTCGGTGGGAATATTCATATTCAACCTTGATTTCATTATTTCTATTTATCATGATCCATTAATGATGAGGATGTTGATCTTGATTATAATCCATATTTGATGTTTATCATTTTGCAATCTTAATTTAATATTGATTTTGTTCATAACCAAGATGTTGATCTTGATTTTAATCATTATTTCAATCTTCATCTTATGTTATTCATCTTTATCTTCTTTTTAATCTTAATCTTAAACTCGATTTTGATCTTGTTTGTAATCTTGGTCTTCAATCTTGATATTGTTATTAATTTTGATATTGATCTAATCATGATGAAAATTTTGAACTCGATTATGATCTTTAATTATTATTAATCTTATTCTCATTCACAATTATAACATTGATCTTATTCTTGATAATTATATTCATCTTCATTTTGATATCAGTTTTGATCTTAGATTTTAGTTTTAATCTTATAATCTTCATATTTATATTGCTCCTTATATTCATCTTAAACTCGATTTTGATCTCGGTGGTAATATTGATTTTCAATCTTGATATTATTATTTATATTTATCTTGATCTTTTAATGATGAGGATGTTGATCTTGATTATGATCCATCTTTGATGTTTATCATTTTGCAATCTTAATTCAATATTGATTTTGCTCATGACCATTATGTTGATTTTCATTTTAATCAAGATTTCAATCTTCATCTTATGATATTTATCTTTATATTCTTTTTAATCTTAATCTTAAACTCGATTTTGATCTTGTTTGTAATCTTGGTCTTCAATCTTGATATTGTAATTAATTTTGATATTGATCTAATCATGATGAAAATTTTGAACTCGATTATGATCTTTAATTGTTATTAATCTTATTCTCATTCACAATTATAACATTGATCTTATTCTTGATAATTATATTCATCTTCATTTTGATATCAGTTTTGATCTTAGATTTTAGTTTTAATCTTATAATCTTCATATTTATATTGCTCCTAATATTCATCTTAAACTCGAATTTGATCTCGGTGGTAATATTGATTTTCAATCTTGATATTATTATTTATATTTATCTTGATCTTTTAGTGATGAGGATGTTGATCTTGATTATGATCCATCTTTGATGTTTATCATTTTGCAATCTTAATTTAATATTGATTTTGTTCATGACCAAGATGTTGATCTTCATTTTAATCAAGATTTCAATCTTCGTCTTAAGTTATTCATCTTTATCTTCTTTTTAATCTTAATCTTAAACTCGATTTTGATCTTGTTTGTAATCTTGGTCTTCAATCTTGATATTGTTATTGATATTGTATTTTGATCTAATCATGATGAAAATTTTGAACTCGATTATGATCTTTAATTGTTTTTAAACTTATTCTCATTCATAATTATAACATTGATCTTATTTTTGATAATTATCCTCATCTTTATTTTGATCTCAGTTTTGATCTCGTATTTCAGTTTTAATCTTATATTCTTCATCTTTATCTTGCTCCTAATATTCATCTTAAACTCGATTTTGATCTCGGTGGGAATATTCATATTCAACCTTGATATCATTATTTCTATTTATCATGATCCATTAATGATGAGGATGTTGATCTTGATTATAATCCATATTTGATGTTTATCATTTTGCAATCTTAATTTAATATTGATTTTGTTCATAACCAAGATGTTGATCTTGATTTTAATCATTATTTCAATCTTCATCTTATGTTATTCATCTTTATCTTCTTTTTAATCTTAATCTTAAACTCGATTTTGATCTTGTTTGTAATCTTGGTCTTCAATCTTGATATTGTTATTAATTTTGATATTGATCTAATCATGATGAAAATTTTGAACTCGATTATGATCTTTAATTATTATTAATCTTATTCTCATTCACAATTATAACATTGATCTTATTCTTGATAATTATATTCATCTTCATTTTGATATCAGTTTTGATCTTAGATTTTAGTTTTAATCTTATAATCTTCATATTTATATTGCTCCTAATATTCATCTTAAACTCGATTTTGATCTCGGTGGTAATATTGATTTTCAATCCTGATATTATTATTTATATTTATCTTGATCTTTTAGTGATGAGGATGTTGATCTTGATTATGATCCATCTTTGATGTTTATCATTTTGCAATCTTAATTTAATATTGATTTTGTTCATGACTATGATGTTGATCTTCATTTTAATCAAGATTTCAATCTTCATCTTATGATATTTATCTTTATATTCTCTTTAATCTTAATCTTAAACTCGATTTTGATCTGGTTTGCAATCTTGGCCTTCAATTTTGATATTGTTATTGATATTGATATTGCTCTAACCATGATAAAAATTTTGAACTCGATTATGATCTTTAATTATTTTTAAACTTATTCTCATTCATAATTATAAAATTGATCTTATTTTTGATAATTATCCTCATCTTTATTTTGATCTCAGTTTTGATCTCGTATTTCTGTTTTAATCTTATACTCTTCATCTTTATCTTGCTCCTAATATTCATCTTAAACTCGATTTTGATCTCGGTGGTAATATTCATATTCAACCTTGATTTCATTATTTATATTTATCATGATCCTTTAATGATGAGGATGTTGATCTTGATTATAATCCATATTTGATGTTTATCATTTTGCAATCTTAATTTAATATTGATTTTGTTCATGACCATGATGTTGATCTTGATTTTAATCATTATTTCAATCTTCATCTTATGTTATTCATCTTTATCTTCTTTTTAATCTTAATCTTAAACTCGATTTTGATCTTGTTTATAATCTTGGTCTTCAATCTTTATATTGTTATTAATTTTGATATTGATCTAATCATGATGAAAATTTTGAACTCGATTATGATCTTTAATTGTTATTAATCTTTTTCTCATTCACAATTATAACATTGATCTTATTCTTGATAATTATATTAATCTTCATTTTGATATCAGTTTTGAACTTAGATTTTTGTTTTATTCTTATAATCTTCATATTTATATTGCTTCTAATATTCATCTTAAACTCGATTTTGATCTCGGTGGTAAAATTGATTTTCCATCTTGATATTATTATTTATATTTATCTTGATCTTTTAGTGATGAGGATGTTGATCTTGATTATGATCCATCTTTGATGTTTATCATTTTGCAATCTTAATTTAATATTGATTTTGTTCATGACCATGATGTTGATCTTCATTTTAATCAAGATTTAAATCTTCATCTTATGATATTTATCTTTATATTCTTTTTAATCTTAATGTTAAACTCGATTTTGATCTGGTTTGCAATCTTGGTATTCAATTTTAATATTGTTATTGATATTAATATTGATCTAATCATGATGAAAATTTTGAACTCGATTATGATCTTTAATTGTTTTTAATCTTATTCTCATTCACAATTATAACATTGATCTTATTCTAGATATTTATGTTCATCTTCATTTTGATCTCAGTTTTGATCTTAGATTTTAGTTTTTTATCTTATAATCTTCATATTTATATTGCTCCTAATATTTATCTTAAACTCGATTTTGATATCGGTGGTAATATTGATTTTCAATCTTGATATTATTATTTATATTTATCTTGATCTTTTAATGATGAGGATGTTGATCTTGATTATGATCCATCTTTGATGTTTACCATTTTGCAATCTTAATTTAATATTGATTTTACTCATGACCATTATGTTGATTTTCATTTTAATCAAGATTTCAATCTTCATCTTATGATATTTATCTTTATATTCTTTTTAATCTTAATCTTAAACTCGATTTTGATCTTGTTGTAATCTTGGTCTTCAATCTTGATATTGTTATTAATTTTGATATTGATCTAATCATGATGAAAATTTTGAACTCGATTATGATCTTTAATTGTTATTAATCTTTTTCTCATTCACAATTATAACATTGATCTTATTCTTGATGATTATATTAATCTTCATTTTGATATCAGTTTTGAACTTAGATTTTTGTTTTATTCTTATAATCTTCATATTTATATTGCTTCTAATATTCATCTTAAACTCGATTTTGATCTCGGTGGTAAAATTGATTTTCCATCTTGATATTATTATTTATATTTATCTTGATCTTTTAGTGATGAGGATGTTGATCTTGATTATGATCCATCTTTGATGTTTATCATTTTGCAATCTTAATTTAATATTGATTTTGTTCATGACCATGATGTTGATCTTCATTTTAATCAAGATTTAAATCTTCATCTTATGATATTTATCTTTATATTCTTTTTAATCTTAATGTTAAACTCGATTTTGATCTGGTTTGCAATCTTGGTATTCAATTTTAATATTGTTATTGATATTAATATTGATCTAATCATGATGAAAATTTTGAACTCGATTATGATCTTTAATTGTTTTTAATCTTATTCTCATTCACAATTATAACATTGATCTTGTCTAGATATTTATGTTCATCTTCATTTTGATCTCAGTTTTGATCTTAGATTTTAGTTTTTTATCTTATAATCTTCATATTTATATTGCTCCTAATATTTATCTTAAACTCGATTTTGATATCGGTGGTAATATTGATTTTCAATCTTGATATTATTATTTATATTTATCTTGATCTTTTAATGATGAGGATGTTGATCTTGATTATGATCCATCTTTGATGTTTACCATTTTGCAATCTTAATTTAATATTGATTTTACTCATGACCATTATGTTGATTTTCATTTTAATCAAGATTTCAATCTTCATCTTATGATATTTATCTTTATATTCTTTTTAATCTTAATCTTAAACTCGATTTTGATCTTGTTGTAATCTTGGTCTTCAATCTTGATATTGTTATTAATTTTGATATTGATCTAATCATGATGAAAATTTTGAACTCGATTATGATCTTTAATTGTTATTAATCCTATTCTCATTCACAATTATAACATTGATCTTATTCTTGATAATTATATTCATCTTCATTTTGATATCAGTTTTGATCTTAGATTTTAGTTTTAATCTTATAATCTTCATATTTATATTGCTTCTAATATTCATCTTAAACTCGATTTTGATCTCGGTGGTAAAATTGATTTTCCATCTTGATATTATTATTTATATTTATCTTGATTTTTTAGTGATGAGGATGTTGATCTTGATTATGATCCATCTTTGATGTTTATCATTTTGCAATCTTAATTTAATATTGATTTTGTTCATGACCATGATGTTGATCTTCATTTTAATCAAGATTTCAATCTTCATCTTATGATATTTATCTTTATATTCTTTTTAATCTTAATGTTAAACTCGATTTTGATCTGGTTTGCAATCTTGGTATTCAATTTTGATATTGTTATTGATATTAATATTGATTTAATCATGATGAAAATTTTGAACTCGATTATGATCTTTAATTGTTTTTAATCTTATTCTCATTCACAATTATAACATTGATCTTATTCTAGATATTTATATTCATCTTCATTTTGATCTCAGTTTTGATCTTAGATTTTAGTTTTTTATCTTATAATCTTCATATTTATATTGCTCTTAATATTCATCTTAAATTCGATTTTGATATCGGTGGTAATATTGATTTTCAATCTTGATATTATTATTTATATTTATCTTGATCTTTTAATGATGAGGATGTTGATCTTGATTATGATCCATCTTTGATGTTTATCATTTTGCAATCTTAATTCAATATTGATTTTGCTCATGACCATTATGTTGATTTTCATTTTAATCAAGATTTCAATCTTCATCATATGATATTTATCTTTATATTCTTTTTAATCTTAATCTTAAACTCGATTTTGATCTTGTTTGTAATCTTGGTCTTCAATCTTGATATTGTTATTAATTTTGATATTGATCTAATCATAATGAAAATTTTGAACTCGATTATGATCTTTAATTGTTATTAATCTTATTCTCATTCACAATTATAACATTGATCTTATTCTTGATAATTATATTCATCTTCATTTTGATATCAGTTTTGATCTTATATTTTAGTTTTAATCTTATAATCTTCATATTTATATTGCTCCTAATATTCATCTTAAACTCGAATTTGATCTCGGTGGTAATATTGATTTTCAATCTTGATATTATTATTTATATTTATCTTGATCTTTTAGTGATGAGGATGTTGATCTTGATTATGATCCATCTTTGATGTTTATCATTTTGCAATCTTAATTTAATATTGATTTTGTTCATGACCAAGATGTTGATCTTCATTTTAATCAAGATTTCAATCTTCGTCTTAAGTTATTCATCTTTATCTTCTTTTTAATCTTAATCTTAAACTCGGTTTTGATCTTGTTTGTAATCTTGGTCTTCAATCTTGATATTGTTATTGATATTGTATTTTGATCTAATCATGATGAAAATTTTGAACTCGATTATGATCTTTAATTGTTTTTAAACTTATTCTCATTCATAATTATAACATTGATCTTATTTTTGATAATTATCCTCATCTTTATTTTGATCTCAGTTTTGATCTCGTATTTCATATTTAATCTTATATTCTTCATCTTTATCTTGCTCCTAATATTCATCTTAAACTCGATTTTGATCTCGGTGGGAATATTCATATTCAACCTTGATATCATTATTTCTATTTATCATGATCCTTTAATGATGAGGATGTTGATCTTGATTATAATCCATATTTGATGTTTATCATTTTGCAATCTTAATTTAATATTGATTTTGTTCATAACCAAGATGTTGATCTTGATTTTAATCATTATTTCAATCTTCATCTTATGTTATTCATCTTTATCTTCTTTTTAATCTTAATCTTAAACTCGATTTTGATCTTGTTTGTAATCTTGGTCTTCAATCTTGATATTGTTATTAATTTTGATATTGATCTAATCATGATGAAAATTTTAAACTCGATTATGATCTTTAATTATTATTAATCTTATTCTCATTCACAATTATAACATTGATCTTATTCTTGATAATTATATTCATCTTCATTTTGATATCAGTTTTGATCTTAGATTTTAGTTTTAATCTTATAATCTTCATATTTATATTGCTCCTTATATTCATCTTAAACTCGATTTTGATCTCGGTGGTAATATTGATTTTCAATCTTGATATTATTATTTATATTTATCTTGATCTTTTAATGATGAGGATGTTGATCTTGATTATGATCCAACTTTGATGTTTATCATTTTGCAATCTTAATTCAATATTGATTTTGCTCATGACCATTATGTTGATTTTCATTTTAATCGAGATTTCAATCTTCATCTTATGATATTTATCTTTATATTCTTTTTAATCTTAATCTTAAACTCGATTTTGATCTTGTTTGTAATCTTGGTCTTCAATCTTGATATTGTTATTAATTTTGATATTGATCTAATCATGATGAAAATTTTGAACTCGATTATGATCTTTAATTGTTATTAATCTTATTCTCATTCACAATTATAACATTGATCTTATTCTTGATAATTATATTCATCTTCATTTTGATATCAGTTTTGATCTTAGATTTTAGTTTTAATCTTATAATCTTCATATTTATATTGCTCCTAATATTCATCTTAAACTCGATTTTGATCTCGGTGGTAATATTGATTTTCAATCCTGATATTATTATTTATATTTATCTTGATCTTTTAGTGATGAGGATGTTGATCTTGATTATGATCCATCTTTGATGTTTATCATTTTGCAATCTTAATTTAATATTGATTTTGTTCATGACTATGATGTTGATCTTCATTTTAATCAATATTTCAATCTTCATCTTATGATATTTATCTTTATATTCTCTTTAATCTTAATCTTAAACTCGATTTTGATCTGGTTTGCAATCTTGGCCTTCAATTTTGATATTGTTATTGATATTGATATTGCTCTAACCATGATAAAAATTTTGAACTCGATTATGATCTTTAATTATTTCTAAACTTATTCTCATTCATAATTATAAAATTGATCTTATTTTTGATAATTATCCTCATCTTTATTTTGATCTCAGTTTTGATCTCGTATTTCTGTTTTAATCTTATACTCTTCATCTTTATCTTGCTCCTAATATTCATCTTAAACTCGATTTTGATCTCGGTGGTAATATTCATATTCAACCTTGATTTCATTATTTATATTTATCATGATCCTTTAATGATGAGGATGTTGATCTTGATTATAATCCATATTTGATGTTTATCATTTTGCAATCTTAATTTAATATTGATTTTGTTCATGACCATGATGTTGATCTTGATTTTAATCATTATTTCAATCTTCATCTTATGTTATTCATCTTTATCTTCTTTTTAATCTTAATCTTAAACTCGATTTTGATCTTGTTTGTAATCTTGGTCTTCAATCTTTATATTGTTATTAATTTTGATATTGATCTAATCATGATGAAAATTTTGAACTCGATTATGATCTTTAATTGTTATTAATCTTATTCTCATTCACAATTATAACATTGATCTTATTCTTGATAATTATATTCATCTTCATTTTGATATCAGTTTTGAAGTTAGATTTTAGTTTTAATCTTATAATCTTCATATTTATATTGCTTCTAATATTCATCTTAAACTCGATTTTGATCTCGGTGGTAAAATTGATTTTCCATCTTGATATTATTATTTATATTTATCTTGATCTTTTAGTGATGAGGATGTTGATCTTGATTATGATCCATCTTTGATGTTTATCATTTTGCAATCTTAATTTAATATTGATTTTGTTCATGACCATGATGTTGATCTTCATTTTAATCAAGATTTAAATCTTCATCTTATGATATTTATCTTTATATTCTTTTTAATCTTAATGTTAAACTCGATTTTGATATGGTTTGCAATCTTGGTATTCAATTTTAATATTGTTATTGATATTAATATTGATCTAATCATGATGAAAATTTTGAACTCGATTATGATCTTTAATTGTTTTTAATCTTATTCTCATTCACAATTATAACATTGATCTTATTCTAGATATTTATGTTCATCTTCATTTTGATCTCAGTTTTGATCTTAGATTTTAGTTTTTTATCTTATAATCTTCATATTTATATTGCTCCTAATATTTATCTTAAACTCGATTTTGATATCGGTGGTAATATTGATTTTCAATCTTGATATTATTATTTATATTTATCTTGATCTTTTAATGATGAGGATGTTGATCTTGATTATGATCCATCTTTGACGTTTATCATTTTGCAATCTTAATTTAATATTGATTTTGCTCATGACCATTATGTTGATTTTCATTTTAATCAAGATTTCAATTTTCATCTTATGATATTTATCTTTATATTCTTTTTAATCTTAATCTTAAACTCGATTTTGATCTTGTTGTAATCTTGGTCTTCAATCTTGATATTGTTATTAATTTTCATATTGATCTAATCATGATGAAAATTTTGAACTCGATTATGATCTTTAATTGTTATTATCTTATTCTCATTCACAATTATAACATTGATCTTACTCTTGATAATTATATTCATCTTCATTTTGATATCAGTTTTGATCTTAGATTTTAGTTTTTTATCTTATAATCTTCATATTTATATTGCTCCTAATATTTATCTTAAACTCGATTTTGATATCGGTGGTAATATTGATTTTCAATCTTGATATTATTATTTATATTTATCTTGATCTTTTAATGATGAGGATGTTGATCTTGATTATGATCCATCTTTGATGTTTATCATTTTGCAATCTTAATTTAATATTGATTTTGCTCATGACCATTATGTTGATTTTCATTTTAATTAAGATTTCAATCTTCATCTTATGATATTTATCTTTATATTCTTTTTAATCTTAATCTTAAACTCGATTTTGATCTTGTTTGTAATCTTGGTCTTCAATCTTGATATTGTTATTAATTTTGATATTGATCTAATCATGATGAAAATTTTGAACTCGATTATGATCTTTAATTGTTATTAATCTTATTCTCATTCACAATTATAACATTGATCTTATTCTTGATAATTATATTCATCTTCATTTTGATATCAGTTTTGATCTTAGATTTTAGTTTTAATCTTATAATCTTCATATTTATATTGCTCCTAATATTCATCTTAAACTCGATTTTGATCTCGGTGGTAATATTGATTTTCAATCCTGATATTATTATTTATATTTATCTTGATCTTTTTGTGATGAGGATGTTGATCTTGATTATGATCCATCTTTGATGTTTATCATTTTGCAATCTTAATTTAATATTGATTTTGTTCATGACTATGATGTTGATCTTCATTTTAATCAAGATTTCAATCTTCATCTTATGATATTTATCTTTATATTCTCTTTAATCTTAATCTTAAACTCGATTTTGATCTGGTTTGCAATCTTGGCCTTCAATTTTGATATTGTTATTGATATTGATATTGCTCTAACCATGATAAAAATTTTGAACTCGATTATGATCTTTAATTATTTTTAAACTTATTCTCATTCATAATTATAAAATTGATCTTATTTTTGATAATTATCCTCATCTTTATTTTGATCTCAGTTTTGATCTCGTATTTCTGTTTTAATCTTATACTCTTCATCTTTATCTTGCTCCTAATATTCATCTTAAACTCGATTTTGATCTCGGTGGTAATATTCATATTCAACCTTGATTTCATTATTTATATTTATCATGATCCTTTAATGATGAGGATGTTGATCTTGATTATAATCCATATTTGATGTTTATCATTTTGCAATCTTAATTTAATATTGATTTTGTTCATGACCATGATGTTGATCTTGATTTTAATCATTATTTCAATCTTCATCTTATGTTATTCATCTTTATCTTCTTTTTAATCTTAATCTTAAACTCGATTTTGATCTTGTTTATAATCTTGGTCTTTAATCTTTATATTGTTATTAATTTTGATATTGATCTAATCATGATGAAAATTTTGAACTCGATTATGATCTTTATTTGTTATTAATCTTATTCTCATTCACAATTATAACATTGATCTTATTCTTGATAATTATATTCATCTTCATTTTGATATCAGTTTTGAAGTTAGATTTTAGTTTTAATCTTATAATCTTCATATTTATATTGCTTCTAATATTCATCTTAAACTCGATTTTGATCTCGGTGGTAAAATTGATTTTCCATCTTGATATTATTATTTATATTTATCTTGATCTTTTAGTGATGAGGATGTTGATCTTGATTATGATCCATCTTTGATGTTTATCATTTTGCAATCTTAATTTAATATTGATTTTGTTCATGACCATGATGTTGATCTTCATTTTAATCAAGATTTCAATCTTCATCTTATGATATTTATCTTTATATTCTCTTTAATCTTAATCTTAAACTCGATTTTGATCTGGTTTGCAATCTTGGCCTTCAATTTTGATATTGTTATTGATATTGATATTGCTCTAACCATGATAAAAATTTTGAACTCGATTATGATCTTTAATTATTTTTAAACTTATTCTCATTCATAATTATAAAATTGATCTTATTTTTGATAATTATCCTCATCTTTATTTTGATCTCAGTTTTGATCTCGTATTTCTGTTTTAATCTTATACTCTTCATCTTTATCTTGCTCCTAATATTCATCTTAAACTCGATTTTGATCTCGGTGGTAATATTCATATTCAACCTTGATTTCATTATTTATATTTATCATGATCCTTTAATGATGAGGATGTTGATCTTGATTATAATCCATATTTGATGTTTATCATTTTGCAATCTTAATTTAATATTGATTTTGTTCATGACCATGATGTTGATCTTGATTTTAATCATTATTTCAATCTTCATCTTATGTTATTCATCTTTATCTTCTTTTTAATCTTAATCTTAAACTCGATTTTGATCTTGTTTATAATCTTGGTCTTTAATCTTTATATTGTTATTAATTTTGATATTGATCTAATCATGATGAAAATTTTGAACTCGATTATGATCTTTAATTGTTATTAATCTTATTCTCATTCACAATTATAACATTGATCTTATTCTTGATAATTATATTCATCTTCATTTTGATATCAGTTTTGAAGTTAGATTTTAGTTTTAATCTTATAATCTTCATATTTATATTGCTTCTAATATTCATCTTAAACTCGATTTTGATCTCGGTGGTAAAATTGATTTTCCATCTTGATATTATTATTTATATTTATCTTGATCTTTTAGTGATGAGGATGTTGATCTTGATTATGATCCATCTTTGATGTTTATCATTTTGCAATCTTAATTTAATATTGATTTTGTTCATGACCATGATGTTGATCTTCATTTTAATCAAGATTTCAATCTTCATCTTATGATATTTATCTTTATATTCTCTTTAATCTTAATCTTAAACTCGATTTTGATCTGGTTTGCAATCTTGGCCTTCAATTTTGATATTGTTATTGATATTGATATTGCTCTAACCATGATAAAAATTTTGAACTCGATTATGATCTTTAATTATTTTTAAACTTATTCTCATTCATAATTATAAAATTGATCTTATTTTTTATAATTATCCTCATCTTTATTTTGATCTCAGTTTTGATCTCGTATTTCTGTTTTAATCTTATACTCTTCATCTTTATCTTGCTCCTAATATTCATCTTAAACTCGATTTTGATCTCGGTGGTAATATTCATATTCAACCTTGATTTCATTATTTATATTTATCATGATCCTTTAATGATGAGGATGTTGATCTTGATTATAATCCATATTTGATGTTTATCATTTTGCAATCTTAATTTAATATTGATTTTGTTCATGACCATGATGTTGATCTTGATTTTAATCATTATTTCAATCTTCATCTTATGTTATTCATCTTTATCTTCTTTTTAATCTTAATCTTAAACTCGATTTTGATCTTGTTTATAATCTTGGTCTTCAATCTTTATATTGTTATTAATTTTGATATTGATCTAATCATGATGAAAATTTTGAACTCGATTATGATCTTTAATTGTTATTAATCATATTCTCATTCACAATTATAACATTGATCTTATTCTTGATAATTATATTCATCTTCATTTTGATATCAGTTTTGAAGTTAGATTTTAGTTTTAATCTTATAATCTTCATATTTATATTGCTTCTAATATTCATCTTAAACTCGATTTTGATCTCGGTGGTAAAATTGATTTTCCATCTTGATATTATTATTTATATTTATCTTGATCTTTTAGTGATGAGGATGTTGATCTTGATTATGATCCATCTTTGATGTTTATCATTTTGCAATCTTAATTTAATATTGATTTTGTTCATGACCATGATGTTGATCTTCATTTTAATCAAGATTTAAATCTTCATCTTATGATATTTATCTTTATATTCTTTTTAATCTTAATGTTAAACTCGATTTTGATCTGGTTTGCAATCTTGGTATTCAATTTTAATATTGTTATTGATATTAATATTGATCTAATCATGATGAAAATTTTGAACTCGATTATGATCTTTAATTGTTTTTAATCTTATTCTCATTCACAATTATAACATTGATCTTATTCTAGATATTTATGTTCATCTTCATTTTGATCTCAGTTTTGATCTTAGATTTTAGTTTTTTATCTTATAATCTTCATATTTATATTGCTCCTAATATTTATCTTAAACTCGATTTTGATATCGGTGGTAATATTGATTTTCAATCTTGATATTATTATTTATATTTATCTTGATCTTTTAATGATGAGGATGTTGATCTTGATTATGATCCATCTTTGACGTTTATCATTTTGCAATCTTAATTTAATATTGATTTTGCTCATGACCATTATGTTGATTTTCATTTTAATCAAGATTTCAATCTTCATCTTATGATATTTATCTTTATATTCTTTTTAATCTTAATCTTAAACTCGATTTTGATCTTGTTGTAATCTTGGTCTTCAATCTTGATATTGTTATTAATTTTCATATTGATCTAATCATGATGAAAATTTTGAACTCGATTATGATCTTTAATTGTTATTATCTTATTCTCATTCACAATTATAACATTGATCTTACTCTTGATAATTATATTCATCTTCATTTTGATATCAGTTTTGATCTTAGATTTTAGTTTTAATCTTATAATCTTCATATTTATATTGCTCCTAATATTCATCTTAAACTCGATTTTGATCTCGGTGGTAATATTGATTTTCAATCCTGATATTATTATTTATATTTATCTTGATCTTTTAGTGATGAGGATGTTGATCTTGATTATGATCCATCTTTGATGTTTATCATTTTGCAATCTTAATTTAATATTGATTTTGTTCATGACTATGATGTTGATCTTCATTTTAATCAAGATTTCAATCTTCATCTTATGATATTTATCTTTATATTCTCTTTAATCTTAATCTTAAACTCGATTTTGATCTGGTTTGCAATCTTGGCCTTCAATTTTGATATTGTTATTGATATTGATATTGCTCTAACCATGATAAAAATTTTGAACTCGATTATGATCTTTAATTATTTTTAAACTTATTCTCATTCATAATTATAACATTGATCTTATTTTTGATAATTATCCTCATCTTTATTTTGATCTCAGTTTTGATCTCGTATTTCTGTTTTAATCTTATACTCTTCATCTTTATCTTGCTCCTAATATTCATCTTAAACTCGATTTTGATCTCGGTGGTAATATTCATATTCAACCTTGATTTCATTATTTATATTTATCATGATCCTTTAATGATGAGGATGTTGATCTTGATTATAATCCATATTTGATGTTTATCATTTTGCAATCTTAATTTAATATTGATTTTGTTCATGACCATGATGTTGATCTTGATTTTAATCATTATTTCAATCTTCATCTTATGTTATTCATCTTTATCTTCTTTTTAATCTTAATCTTAAACTCGATTTTGATCTTGTTTATAATCTTGGTCTTCAATCTTGATATTGTAATTAATTTTGATATTGATCTAATCATGATGAAAATTTTGAACTCGATTATGATCTTTAATTGTTATTATCTTATTCTCATTCACAATTATAACATTGATCTTACTCTTGATAATTATATTCATCTTCATTTTGATATCAGTTTTGATCTTAGATTTTAGTTTTAATCTTATAATCTTCATATTTATATTGCTCCTAATATTCATCTTAAACTCGATTTTGATCTCGGTGGTAATATTGATTTTCAATCTTGATATTATTATTTATATTTATCTTGATCTTTTAGTGATGAGGATGTTGATCTTGATTATGATCCATCTTTGATGTTTATCATTTTGCTATCTTAATTTAATATTGATTTTGTTCATGACCATGATGTTGATCTTCATTTTAATCAAGATTTCAATCTTCATCTTATGATATTTATCTTTATATTCGTTTTAATCTTAATGATAAACTCGATTTTGATCTGGTTTGCAATCTTGGTATTCAATTTAGATATTGTTATTGATATTAATATTGATCTAATCATGATGAAAATTTTGAACTCGATTATGATCTTTAATTGTTTTTAATCTTATTCTCATTCACAATTATAACATTGATCTTATTCTAGATAATTATATTCATCTTCATTTTGATATCAGTTTTGATCTTAGATTTTAGTTTTAATCTTATAATCTTCATATTTATATTGCTCCTAATATTCATCTTAAACTCGATTTTGATCTCGGTGGTAATATTGATTTTCAATCCTGATATTATTATTTATATTTATCTTGATCTTTTAGTGATGAGGATGTTGATCTTGATTATGATCCATCTTTGATGTTTATCATTTTGCAATCTTAATTTAATATTGATTTTGTTCATGACTATGATGTTGATCTTCATTTTAATCAAGATTTCAATCTTCATCTTATGATATTTATCTTTATATTCTCTTTAATCTTAATCTTAAACTCGATTTTGATCTTGTTGTAATCTTGGTCTTCAATCTTGATATTGTTATTAATTTTGATATTGATCTAATCATGATGAAAATTTTGAACTCGATTATGATCTTTAATTGTTATTAATCTTATTCTCATTCACAATTATAACATTGATCTTATTCTTGATAATTATATTCATCTTCATTTTGATATAAGTTTTGATCTTAGATTTTAGTTTTAATCTTATAATCTTCATATTTATATTGCTCCTTATATTCATCTTAAACTCGATTTTGATCTCGGTGGTAATATTGATTTTCAATCTTCATATTATTATTTATATTTATCTTGATCTTTTAATGATGAGGATGTTGATCTTGATTATGATCCATCTTTGACGTTTATCATTTTGCAATCTTAATTTAATATTGATTTTGCTCATGACCATTATGTTGATTTTCATTTTAATCAAGATTTCAATCTTCATCTTATGATATTTATCTTTATATTCTTTTTAATCTTAATCTTAAACTCGATTTTGATCTTGTTGTAATCTTGGTCTTCAATCTTGATATTGTTATTAATTTTGATATTGATCTAATCATGATGAAAATTTTGAACTCGATTATGATCTTTAATTGTTATTAATCTTATTCTCATTCACAATTATAACATTGATCTTATTCTTGATAATTATATTCATCTTCATTTTGATATCAGTTTTGATCTTAGATTTTAGTTTTAATCTTATAATCTTCATATTTATATTGCTCCTAATATTCATCTTAAACTCGATTTTGATCTCGGTGGTAATATTGATTTTCAATCTTGATATTATTATTTATATTTATCTTGATCTTTTAGTGATGAGGATGTTGATCTTGATTATGATCCATCTTTGACGTTTATCATTTTGCAATCTTAATTTAATATTGATTTTGCTCATGACCATTATGTTGATTTTCATTTTAATCAAGATTTCAATCTTCATCTTATGATATTTATCTTTATATTCTTTTTAATCTTAATCTTAAACTCGATTTTGATCTTGTTGTAATCTTGGTCTTCAATCTTGATATTGTTATTAATTTTGATATTGATCTAATCATGATGAAAATTTTGAACTCGATTATGATCTTTAATTGTTATTAATCTTATTCTCATTCACAATTATAACATTGATCTTATTCTTGATAATTATATTCATCTTCATTTTGATATCAGTTTTGATCTTAGATTTTAGTTTTAATCTTATAATCTTCATATTTATATTGCTCCTTATATTCATCTTAAACTCGATTTTGATCTCGGTGGTAATATTGATTTTCAATCTTGATATTATTATTTATATTTATCTTGATCTTTTAATGATGAGGATGTTGATCTTGATTATGATCCATCTTTGACGTTTATCATTTTGCAATCTTAATTTAATATTGATTTTGCTCATGACCATTATGTTGATTTTCATTTTAATCAAGATTTCAATCTTCATCTTATGATATTTATCTTTATATTCTTTTTAATCTTAATCTTAAACTCGATTTTGATTTTGTTGTAATCTTGGTCTTCAATCTTGATATTGTTATTAATTTTGATATTGATCTAATCATGATGAAAATTTTGAACTCGATTATGATCTTTAATTGTTATTAATCTTATTCTCATTCACAATTATAACATTGATCTTATTCTTGATAATTATATTCATCTTCATTTTGATATCAGTTTTGATCTTAGATTTTAGTTTTAATCTTATAATCTTCATATTTATATTGCTCCTTATATTCATCTTAAACTCGATTTTGATCTCGGTGGTAATATTGATTTTCAATCTTGATATTATTATTTATATTTATCTTGATCTTTTAATGATGAGGATGTTGATCTTGATTATGATCCATCTTTGACGTTTATCATTTTGCAATCTTAATTTAATATTGATTTTGCTCATGACCATTATGTTGATTTTCATTTTAATCAAGATTTCAATCTTCATCTTATGATATTTATCTTTATATTCTTTTTAATCTTAATCTTAAACTCGATTTTGATTTTGTTGTAATCTTGGTCTTCAATCTTGATATTGTTATTAATTTTGATATTGATCTAATCATGATGAAAATTTTGAACTCGATTATGATCTTTAATTGTTATTAATCTTATTCTCATTCACAATTATAACATTGATCTTATTCTTGATAATTATATTCATCTTCATTTTGATATCAGTTTTGATCTTAGATTTTAGTTTTAATCTTATAATCTTCATATTTATATTGCTCCTTATATTCATCTTAAACTCGATTTTGATCTCGGTGGTAATATTGATTTTCAATCTTGATATTATTATTTATATTTATCTTGATCTTTTAATGATGAGGATGTTGATCTTGATTATGATCCATCTTTGACGTTTATCATTTTGCAATCTTAATTTAATATTGATTTTGCTCATGACCATTATGTTGATTTTCATTTTAATCAAGATTTCAATCTTCATCTTATGATATTTATCTTTATATTCTTTTTAATCTTAATCTTAAACTCGATTTTGATTTTGTTGTAATCTTGGTCTTCAATCTTGATATTGTTATTAATTTTGATATTGATCTAATCATGATGAAAATTTTGAACTCGATTATGATCTTTAATTGTTATTAATCTTATTCTCATTCACAATTATAACATTGATCTTATTCTTGATAATTATATTCATCTTCATTTTGATATCAGTTTTGATCTTAGATTTTAGTTTTAATCTTATAATCTTCATATTTATATTGCTCCTAATATTCATCTTAAACTCGATTTTGATCTCGGTGGTAATATTGATTTTCAATCTTGATATTATTATTTATATTTATCTTGATCTTTTAGTGATGAGGATGTTGATCTTGATTATGATCCATCTTTGATGTTTATCATTTTGCAATCTTAATTTAATATTGATTTTGTTCATGACCATGATGTTGTTCTTCATTTTAATCAAGATTTCAATCTTCATCTTATGATATTTATCTTTATATTCTCTTTAATATTAATCTTAAACTCGATTTTGATCTGGTTTGCAATCTTGGCCTTCAATTCTGATATTGTTATTGATATTGATATTGATCTAACCATGATGAAAATTTTGAACTCGATTATGATCTTTAATTATTTTTAAACTTATTCTCATTCATAATTATAACATTGATCCTATTTTTGATAATTATCCTCATCTTTATTTTGATCTGAGTTTTGATCTCGTATTTCTGTTTTAATCTTATACTCTTCATCTTTATCTTGCTCCTAATATTCATCTTAAACTCGATTTTGATCTCGGTGGTAATATTCATATTCAACCTTGATTTCATTATTTATATTTATCATGATCCTTTAATGATGAGGATGTTGATCTTGATTATAATCCATATTTGATGTTTATCATTTTGCAATCTTAATTTAATATTGATTTTGTTCATGACCATGATGTTGATCTTGATTTTAATCATTATTTCAATCTTCATCTTATGTTATTCATCTTTATCTTCTTTTTAATCTTAATCTTAAACTCGATTTTGATCTTGTTTATAATCTTGGTCTTCAATCTTGATATTGTTATTAATTTTGATATTGATCTAATCATGATGAAAATATTGAACTCGATTATGATCTTTAATTGTTATTATCTTATTCTCATTCACAATTATAACATTGATCTTACTCTTGATAATTATATTCATCTTCATTTTGATATCAGTTTTGATCTTAGATTTTAGTTTTAATCTTATAATCTTCATATTTATATTGCTCCTAATATTCATCTTAAACTCGATTTTGATCTCGGTGGTAATATTGATTTTCAATCTTGATATTATTATTTATATTTATCTTGATCTTTTAGTGATGAGGATGTTGATCTTGATTATGATCCATCTTTGATGTTTATCATTTTGCAATCTTAATTTAATATTGATTTTGTTCATGACTATGATGTTGATCTTCATTTTAATCAAGATTTCAATCTTCATCTTATGATATTTATCTTTATATTCTTTTTAATCTTAATCTTAAACTCGATTTTGATCTTGTTGTAATCTTGGTCTTCAATCTTGATATTGTTATTAATTTTGATATTGATCTAATCATGATGAAAATTTTGAACTCGATTATGATCTTTAATTGTTATTAATCTTATTCTCATTCACAATTATAACATTGATCTTATTCTTGATAATTATATTCATCTTCATTTTGATATCAGTTTTGATCTTAGATTTTAGTTTTAATCTTATAATCTTCATATTTATGTTGCTCCTTATATTCATCTTAAACTCGATTTTGATCTCGGTGGTAATATTGATTTTCAATCTTGATATTATTATTTATATTTATCTTGATCTTTTAATGATGAGGATGTTGATCTTGATTATGATCCAACTTTGATGTTTATCATTTTGCAATCTTAATTCAATATTCATTTTGCTCATGACCATTATGTTGATTTTCATTTTAATCAAGATTTCAATCTTCATCTTATGATATTTATCTTTATATTCTTTTTAATCTTAATCTTAAACTCGATTTTGATCTTGTTTGTAATCTTGGTCTTCAATCTTGATATTGTTATTAATTTTGATATTGATCTAATCATGATGAAAATTTTGAACTCGATTATGATCTTTAATTGTTATTAATCTTATTCTCATTCACAATTATAACATTGATCTTATTCTTGATAATTATATTCATCTTCATTTTGATATCAGTTTTGATCTTAGATTTTAGTTTTAATCTTATAATCTTCATATTTATATTGCTCCTAATATTCATCTTAAACTCGATTTTGATCTCGGTGGTAATATTGATTTTCAATCTTGATATTATTATTTATATTTATCTTGATCTTTTAATGATGAGGATGTTGATCTTGATTATGATCCAACTTTGATGTTTATCATTTTGCAATCTTAATTCAATATTGATTTTGCTCATGACCATGATGTTGATCTTCATTTTAATCAAGATTTCAATCTTCATCTTATGATATTTATCTTTATATTCGTTTTAATCTTAATGTTAAACTCGATTTTGATCTGGTTTGCAATCTTGGTATTCAATTTTGATATTGTTATTGATATTAATATTGATCTAATCATGATGAAAATTTTGAACTCGATTATGATCTTTAATTGTTTTTAATCTTATTCTCATTCACAATTATAACATTGATCTTATTCTAGATATTTATGTTCATCTTCATTTTGATCTCAGTTTTGATCTTAGATTTTAGTTTTTTATCTTATAATCTTCATATTTATATTGCTCCTAATATTTATCTTAAACTCGATTTTGATATCGGTGGTAATATTGATTTTCAATCTTGATATTATTATTTATATTTATCTTGATCTTTTAATGATGAGGATGTTGATCTTGATTATGATACATCTTTGATGTTTATCATTTTGCAATCTTAATTCAATATTGATTTTGCTCATGACCATTATGTTGATTTTCATTTTAATCAAGATTTCAATCTTCATCTTATGATATTTATCTTTATATTCTTTTTAATCTTAATCTTAAACTCGATTTTGATCTTGTTTGTAATCTTGGTCTTCAATCTTGATATTGTTATTAATTTTGATATTGATCTAATCATGATGAAAATTTTGAACTCGATTATGATCTTTAATTGTTATTAATCTTATTCTCATTCACAATTATAACATTGATCTTATTCTTGATAATTATATTCATCTTCATTTTGATATCAGTTTTGATCTTAGATTTTAGTTTTAATCTTATAATCTTCATATTTATATTGCTCCTAATATTCATCTTAAACTCGATTTTGATCTCAGTGGTAATATTGATTTTCAATCTTGATATTATTATTTATATTTATCTTGATCTTTTAGTGATGAGGATGTTGATCTTGATTATGATCCATCTTTGATGTTTATCATTTTGCAATCTTAATTTAATATTGATTTTGTTCATGACTATGATGTTGATCTTCATTTTAATCAAGATTTCAATCTTCATCTTATGATATTTATCTTTATATTCTTTTTAATCTTAATCTTAAACTCGATTTTGATCTTGTTGTAATCTTGGTCTTCAATCTTGATATTGTTATTAATTTTGATATTGATCTAATCATGATGAAAATTTTGAACTCGATTATGATCTTTAATTGTTATTAATCTTATTCTCATTCACAATTATAACATTGATCTTATTCTTGATAATTATATTCATCTTCATTTTGATATCAGTTTTGATCTTAGATTTTAGTTTTAATCTTATAATCTTCATATTTATATTGCTCCTTATATTCATCTTAAACTCGATTTTGATCTCGGTGGTAATATTGATTTTCAATCTTGATATTATTATTTATATTTATCTTGATCTTTTAATGATGAGGATGTTGATCTTGATTATGATCCAACTTTGATGTTTATCATTTTGCAATCTTAATTCAATATTGATTTTGCTCATGACCATTATGTTGATTTTCATTTTAATCAAGATTTCAATCTTCATCTTATGATATTTATCTTTATATTCTTTTTAATCTTAATCTTAAACTCGATTTTGATCTTGTTTGTAATCTTGGTCTTCAATCTTGATATTGTTATTAATTTTGATATTGATCTAATCATGATGAAAATTTTGAACTCGATTATGATCTTTAATTGTTATTAATCTTATTCTCATTCACAATTATAACATTGATCTTATTCTTGATAATTATATTCATCTTCATTTTGATATCAGTTTTGATCTTAGATTTTAGTTTTAATCTTATAATCTTCATATTTATAT
The DNA here is from genome assembly GCA_027563935.2 of Costus lasius. Lineage (NCBI taxonomy): Eukaryota > Viridiplantae > Streptophyta > Magnoliopsida > Zingiberales > Costaceae > Costus > Costus lasius. Next base: position 113,650,328 of record CM050447.1, on the reverse strand, counting down.
TGCTCCTAATATTCATCTTAAACTCGATTTTGATCTCGGTGGTAATATTGATTTTCAATCTTGATATTATTATTTATATTTATCTTGATCTTTTAATGATGAGGATGTTGATCTTGATTATGATCCAACTTTGATGTTTATCATTTTGCAATCTTAATTCAATATTGATTTTGCTCATGACCATGATGTTGATCTTCATTTTAATCAAGATTTCAATCTTCATCTTATGATATTTATCTTTATATTCGTTTTAATCTTAATGTTAAACTCGATTTTGATCTGGTTTGCAATCTTGGTATTCAATTTTGATATTGTTATTGATATTAATATTGATCTAATCATGATGAAAATTTTGAACTCGATTATGATCTTTAATTGTTTTTAATCTTATTCTCATTCACAATTATAACATTGATCTTATTCTAGATATTTATGTTCATCTTCATTTTGATCTCAGTTTTGATCTTAGATTTTAGTTTTTTATCTTATAATCTTCATATTTATATTGCTCCTAATATTTATCTTAAACTCGATTTTGATATCGGTGGTAATATTGATTTTCAATCTTGATATTATTATTTATATTTATCTTGATCTTTTAATGATGAGGATGTTGATCTTGATTATGATACATCTTTGATGTTTATCATTTTGCAATCTTAATTCAATATTGATTTTGCTCATGACCATTATGTTGATTTTCATTTTAATCAAGATTTCAATCTTCATCTTATGATATTTATCTTTATATTCTTTTTAATCTTAATCTTAAACTCGATTTTGATCTTGTTTGTAATCTTGGTCTTCAATCTTGATATTGTTATTAATTTTGATATTGATCTAATCATGATGAAAATTTTGAACTCGATTATGATCTTTAATTGTTATTAATCTTATTCTCATTCACAATTATAACATTGATCTTATTCTTGATAATTATATTCATCTTCATTTTGATATCAGTTTTGATCTTAGATTTTAGTTTTAATCTTATAATCTTCATATTTATATTGCTCCTAATATTCATCTTAAACTCGATTTTGATCTCAGTGGTAATATTGATTTTCAATCTTGATATTATTATTTATATTTATCTTGATCTTTTAGTGATGAGGATGTTGATCTTGATTATGATCCATCTTTGATGTTTATCATTTTGCAATCTTAATTTAATATTGATTTTGTTCATGACTATGATGTTGATCTTCATTTTAATCAAGATTTCAATCTTCATCTTATGATATTTATCTTTATATTCTTTTTAATCTTAATCTTAAACTCGATTTTGATCTTGTTGTAATCTTGGTCTTCAATCTTGATATTGTTATTAATTTTGATATTGATCTAATCATGATGAAAATTTTGAACTCGATTATGATCTTTAATTGTTATTAATCTTATTCTCATTCACAATTATAACATTGATCTTATTCTTGATAATTATATTCATCTTCATTTTGATATCAGTTTTGATCTTAGATTTTAGTTTTAATCTTATAATCTTCATATTTATATTGCTCCTTATATTCATCTTAAACTCGATTTTGATCTCGGTGGTAATATTGATTTTCAATCTTGATATTATTATTTATATTTATCTTGATCTTTTAATGATGAGGATGTTGATCTTGATTATGATCCAACTTTGATGTTTATCATTTTGCAATCTTAATTCAATATTGATTTTGCTCATGACCATTATGTTGATTTTCATTTTAATCAAGATTTCAATCTTCATCTTATGATATTTATCTTTATATTCTTTTTAATCTTAATCTTAAACTCGATTTTGATCTTGTTTGTAATCTTGGTCTTCAATCTTGATATTGTTATTAATTTTGATATTGATCTAATCATGATGAAAATTTTGAACTCGATTATGATCTTTAATTGTTATTAATCTTATTCTCATTCACAATTATAACATTGATCTTATTCTTGATAATTATATTCATCTTCATTTTGATATCAGTTTTGATCTTAGATTTTAGTTTTAATCTTATAATCTTCATATTTATATTGCTCCTAATATTCATCTTAAACTCGATTTTGATCTCGGTGGTAATATTGATTTTCAATCTTGATATTATTATTTATATTTATCTTGATCTTTTAGTGATGAGGATGTTGATCTTGATTATGATCCATCTTTGATGTTTATCATTTTGCAATCTTAATTTAATATTGATTTTGTTCATGACTATGATGTTGATCTTCATTTTAATCAAGATTTCAATCTTCATCTTATGATATTTATCTTTATATTCTCTTTAATCTTAATCTTAAACTCGATTTTGATCTTGTTGTAATCTTGGTCTTCAATCTTGATATTGTTATTAATTTTGATATTGATCTAATCATGATGAAAATTTTGAACTCGATTATGATCTTTAATTGTTATTAATCTTATTCTCATTCACAATTATAACATTGATCTTATTCTTGATAATTATATTCATCTTCATTTTGATATCAGTTTTGATCTTAGATTTTAGTTTTAATCTTATAATCTTCATATTTATATTGCTCCTTATATTCATCTTAAACTCGATTTTGATCTCGGTGGTAATATTGATTTTCAATCTTGATATTATTATTTATATTTTTATCTTGATCTTTTAATGAAGAGGATGTTGATCTTGATTATGATCCAACTTTGATGTTTATCATTTTGCAATCTTAATTCAATATTGATTTTGTTCATGACAATGATGTTGATCTTCATTTTAATCAAGATTTCAATCTTCATCTTATGATATTTATCTTTATATTCTCTTTAATCTTAATCTTAAACTCGATTTTGATCTTGTTGTAATCTTGGTCTTCAATCTTGATATTGTTATTAATTTTGATATTGATCTAATCATGATGAAAATTTTGAACTCGATTATGATCTTTAATTGTTATTAATCTTATTCTCATTCACAATTATAACATTGATCTTATTCTTGATAATTATATTCATCTTCATTTTGATATCAGTTTTGATCTTAGATTTTAGTTTTAATCTTATAATCTTCATATTTATATTGCTCCTAATATTCATCTTAAACTCGATTTTGATCTCGGTGGTAATATTGATTTTCAATCCTGATATTATTATTTATATTTATCTTGATCTTTTAGTGATGAGGATGTTGATCTTGATTATGATCCATCTTTGATGTTTATCATTTTGCAATCTTAATTTAATATTGATTTTGTTCATGACTATGATGTTGATCTTCATTTTAATCAAGATTTCAATCTTCATCTTATGATATTTATCTTTATATTCTCTTTAATCTTAATCTTAAACTCGATTTTGATCTTGTTGTAATCTTGGTCTTCAATCTTGATATTGTTATTAATTTTGATATTGATCTAATCATGATGAAAATTTTGAACTCGATTATGATCTTTAATTGTTATTAATCTTATTCTCATTCACAATTATAACATTGATCTTATTCTTGATAATTATATTCATCTTCATTTTGATATCAGTTTTGATCTTAGATTTTAGTTTTAATCTTATAATCTTCATATTTATATTGCTCCTTATATTCATCTTAAACTCGATTTTGATCTCGGTGGTAATATTGATTTTCAATCTTGATATTATTATTTATATTTTTATCTTGATCTTTTAATGAAGAGGATGTTGATCTTGATTATGATCCAACTTTGATGTTTATCATTTTGCAATCTTAATTCAATATTGATTTTGTTCATGACAATGATGTTGATCTTCATTTTAATCAAGATTTCAATCTTCATCTTATGATATTTATCTTTATATTCTCTTTAATCTTAATCTTAAACTCGATTTTGATCTTGTTGTAATCTTGGTCTTCAATCTTGATATTGTTATTAATTTTGATATTGATCTAATCATGATGAAAATTTTGAACTCGATTATGATCTTTAATTGTTATTAATCTTATTCTCATTCACAATTATAACATTGATCTTATTCTTGATAATTATATTCATCTTCATTTTGATATCAGTTTTGATCTTAGATTTTAGTTTTAATCTTATAATCTTCATATTTATATTGCTCCTAATATTCATCTTAAACTCGATTTTGATCTCGGTGGTAATATTGATTTTCAATCCTGATATTATTATTTATATTTATCTTGATCTTTTAGTGATGAGGATGTTGATCTTGATTATGATCCATCTTTGATGTTTATCATTTTGCAATCTTAATTTAATATTGATTTTGTTCATGACTATGATGTTGATCTTCATTTTAATCAAGATTTCAATCTTCATCTTATGATATTTATCTTTATATTCTCTTTAATCTTAATCTTAAACTCGATTTTGATCTTGTTGTAATCTTGGTCTTCAATCTTGATATTGTTATTAATTTTGATATTGATCTAATCATGATGAAAATTTTGAACTCGATTATGATCTTTAATTGTTATTAATCTTATTCTCATTCACAATTATAACATTGATCTTATTCTTGATAATTATATTCATCTTCATTTTGATATAAGTTTTGATCTTAGATTTTAGTTTTAATCTTATAATCTTCATATTTATATTGCTCCTTATATTCATCTTAAACTCGATTTTGATCTCGGTGGTAATATTGATTTTCAATCTTCATATTATTATTTATATTTATCTTGATCTTTTAATGATGAGGATGTTGATCTTGATTATGATCCATCTTTGACGTTTATCATTTTGCAATCTTAATTTAATATTGATTTTGCTCATGACCATTATGTTGATTTTCATTTTAATCAAGATTTCAATCTTCATCTTATGATATTTATCTTTATATTCTTTTTAATCTTAATCTTAAACTCGATTTTGATCTTGTTGTAATCTTGGTCTTCAATCTTGATATTGTTATTAATTTTGATATTGATCTAATCATGATGAAAATTTTGAACTCGATTATGATCTTTAATTGTTATTAATCTTATTCTCATTCACAATTATAACATTGATCTTATTCTTGATAATTATATTCATCTTCATTTTGATATCAGTTTTGATCTTAGATTTTAGTTTTAATCTTATAATCTTCATATTTATATTGCTCCTAATATTCATCTTAAACTCGATTTTGATCTCGGTGGTAATATTGATTTTCAATCTTGATATTATTATTTATATTTATCTTGATCTTTTAGTGATGAGGATGTTGATCTTGATTATGATCCATCTTTGATGTTTATCATTTTGCAATCTTAATTTAATATTGATTTTGTTCATGACTATGATGTTGATCTTCATTTTAATCAAGATTTCAATCTTCATCTTATGATATTTATCTTTATATTCTCTTTAATCTTAATCTTAAACTCGATTTTGATCTTGTTGTAATCTTGGTCTTCAATCTTGATATTGTTATTAATTTTGATATTGATCTAATCATGATGAAAATTTTGAACTCGATTATGATCTTTAATTGTTATTATCTTATTCTCATTCACAATTATAACATTGATCTTACTCTTGATAATTATATTCATCTTCATTTTGATATCAGTTTTGATCTTAGATTTTAGTTTTAATCTTATAATCTTCATATTTATATTGCTCCTAATATTCATCTTAAACTCGATTTTGATCTCGGTGGTAATATTGATTTTCAATCTTGATATTATTATTTATATTTATCTTGATCTTTTAGTGATGAGGATGTTGATCTTGATTATGATCCATCTTTGATGTTTATCATTTTGCAATCTTAATTTAATATTGATTTTGTTCATGACCATGATGTTGATCTTCATTTTAATCAAGATTTCAATCTTCATCTTATGATATTTATCTTTATATTCGTTTTAATCTTAATGTTAAACTCGATTTTGATCTGGTTTGCAATCTTGGTATTCAATTTTGATATTGTTATTGATATTAATATTGATCTAATCATGATGAAAATTTTGAACTCGATTATGATCTTTAATTGTTTTTAATCTTATTCTCATTCACAATTATAACATTGATCTTATTCTAGATATTTATGTTCATCTTCATTTTGATCTCAGTTTTGATCTTAGATTTTAGTTTTTTATCTTATAATCTTCATATTTATATTGCTCCTAATATTTATCTTAAACTCGATTTTGATATCGGTGGTAATATTGATTTTCAATCTTGATATTATTATTTATATTTATCTTGATCTTTTAATGATGAGGATGTTGATCTTGATTATGATACATCTTTGATGTTTATCATTTTGTAATCTTAATTTAATATTAATTTTGCTCATGACCATTATGCTGATTTTCATTTTAATTAAGATTTCAATCTTCATCTTATGATATTTATCTTTATATTCTTTTTAATCTTAATCTTAAACTCGATTTTGATCTTGTTGTAATCTTGGTCTTCAATCTTGATATTGTTATTAATTTTGATATTGATCTAATCATGATGAAAATTTTGAACTCGATTATGATCTTTAATTGTTATTAATCTTATTCTCATTCACAATTATAACATTGATCTTATTCTTGATAATTATATTCATCTTCATTTTGATATCAGTTTTGATCTTAGATTTTAGTTTTAATCTTATAATCTTCATATTTATATTGCTCCTAATATTCATCTTAAACTCAATTTTGATCTCGGTGGTAATATTGATTTTCAATCTTGATATTATTATTTATATTTATCTTGATCTTTTAGTGATGAGGATGTTGATCTTGATTATGATCCATCTTTGATGTTTATCATTTTGCAATCTTAATTTAATATTGATTTTGTTCATCACCATGATGTTGATCTTCATTTTAATCAAGATTTCAATCTTCATCTTATGATATTTATCTTTATATTCTTTTTAATCTTAATCTTAAACTCGATTTTGATCTTGTTGTAATCTTGGTCTTCAATCTTGATATTGTTATTAATTTTGATATTGATCTAATCATGATGAAAATTTTGAACTCGATTATGATCTTTAATTGTTATTAATCTTATTCTCATTCACAATTATAACATTGATCTTATTCTTGATAATTATATTCATCTTCATTTTGATATCAGTTTTGATCTTAGATTTTAGTTTTAATCTTATAATCTTCATATTTATATTGCTCCTTATATTCATCTTAAACTCGATTTTGATCTCGGTGGTAATATTGATTTTCAATCTTGATATTATTATTTATATTTATCTTGATCTTTTAATGATGAGGATGTTGATCTTGATTATGATCCATCTTTGATGTTTATCATTTTGCAATCTTAATTTAATATTGATTTTGTTCATGACCATGATGTTGATCTTCATTTTAATCAAGATTTCAATCTTCATCTTATGATATTTATCTTTATATTCGTTTTAATCTTAATGTTAAACTCGATTTTGATCTGGTTTGCAATCTTGGTATTCAATTTTGATATTGTTATTGATATTAATATTGATCTAATCATGATGAAAATTTTGAACTCGATTATGATCTTTAATTGTTTTTAATCTTATTCTCATTCACAATTATAACATTGATCTTATTATAGATATTTATGTTCATCTTCATTTTGATCTCAGTTTTGATCTTAGATTTTAGTTTTTTATCTTATAATCTTCATATTTATATTGCTCCTAATATTTATCTTAAACTCGATTTTGATATCGGTGGTAATATTGATTTTCAATCTTGATATTATTATTTATATTTATCTTGATCTTTTAATGATGAGGATGTTGATCTTGATTATGATACATCTTTGATGTTTATCATTTTGTAATCTTAATTTAATATTAATTTTGCTCATGACCATTATGCTGATTTTCATTTTAATTAAGATTTCAATCTTCATCTTATGATATTTATCTTTATATTCTTTTTAATCTTAATCTTAAACTCGATTTTGATCTTGTTGTAATCTTGGTCTTCAATCTTGATATTGTTATTAATTTTGATATTGATCTAATCATGATGAAAATTTTGAACTCGATTATGATCTTTAATTGTTATTAATCTTATTCTCATTCACAATTATAACATTGATCTTATTCTTGATAATTATATTCATCTTCATTTTGATATCAGTTTTGATCTTAGATTTTAGTTTTAATCTTATAATCTTCATATTTATATTGCTCCTAATATTCATCTTAAACTCGATTTTGATCTCGGTGGTAATATTGATTTTCAATCTTGATATTATTATTTATATTTATCTTGATCTTTTAGTGATGAGGATGTTGATCTTGATTATGATCCATCTTTGATGTTTATCATTTTGCAATCTTAATTTAATATTGATTTTGTTCATCACCATGATGTTGATCTTGATTTTAATCATTATTTCAATCTTCATCTTATGTTATTCATCTTTATCTTCTTTTTAATCTTAATCTTAAACTCGATTTTGATCTTGTTTATAATCTTGGTCTACAATCTTGATATTGTTATTAATTTTGATATTGATCTAATCATGATGAAAATTTTGAACTCGATTATGATCTTTAATTGTTATTAATCTTTTTCTCATTCACAATTATAACATTGATCTTATTCTTGATAATTATATTCATCTTCATTTTGATATCAGTTTTGAACTAAGATTTTAGTTTTAATCTTATAATCTTCATATTTATATTGCTTCTAATATTCATCTTAAACTCGATTTTGATCTCGGTGGTAAAATTTATTTTCCATCTTGATATTATTATTTATATTTATCTTGATCTTTTAGTGATGAGGATGTTGATCTTGATTATGATCCATCTTTGATGTTTATCATTTTGCAATCTTAATTTAATATTGATTTTGCTCATGACCATTATGTTGATTTTCATTTTAATTAAGATTTCAATCTTCATCTTATGATATTTATCTTAATTTTCTTTTTAATCTTAATCTTAAACTCGATTTTGATCTTGTTTGTAATCTTGGTCTTAAATCTTGATATTGTTATTAATTTTGATATTGATCTAATCATGATGAAAATTTTGAACTCGATTATGATCTTTAATTATTATTAATCTTATTCTCATTCACAATTATAACATTGATCTTACTCTTGATAATTATATTCATCTTCATTTTGATATCAGTTTTGATCTTAGATTTTAGTTTTAATCTTATAATCTTCATATTTATATTGCTCCTAATATTCATCTTAAACTCGATTTTGATCTCGGTGGTAATATTGATTTTCAATCTTGATATTATTATTTATATTTATCTTGATCTTTTAGTGATGAGGATGTTGATCTTGATTATGATCCATCTTTGATGTTTATCATTTTGCAATCTTAATTTAATATTGATTTTGTTCATGACCATGATGTTGATCTTCATTTTAATCAAGATTTCAATCTTCATCTTATGATATTTATCTTTATATTCGTTTTAATCTTAATGTTAAACTCGATTTTGATCTGGTTTGCAATCTTGGTATTCAATTTTGATATTGTTATTGATATTAATATTAATCTAATCATGATGAAAATTTTGAACTCGATTATGATCTTTAATTGTTTTTAATCTTATTCTCATTCACAATTATAACATTGATCTTATTCTAGATATTTATGTTCATCTTCATTTTGATCTCAGTTTTGATCTTAGATTTTAGTTTTTTATCTTATAATCTTCATATTTATATTGCTCCTAATATTTATCTTAAACTCGATTTTGATATCGGTGGTAATATTGATTTTCAATCTTGATATTATTATTTATATTTATCTTGATCTTTTAATGATGAGGATGTTGATCTTGATTATGATACATCTTTGATGTTTATCATTTTGTAATCTTAATTTAATATTAATTTTGCTCATGACCATTATGTTGATTTTCATTTTAATTAAGATTTCAATCTTCATCTTATGATATTTATCTTTATATTCTTTTTAATCTTAATCTTAAACTCGATTTTGATCTTGTTGTAATCTTGGTCTTCAATCTTGATATTGTTATTAATTTTGATATTGATCTAATCATGATGAAAATTTTGAACTCGATTATGATCTTTAATTGTTATTAATCTTATTCTCATTCACAATTATAACATTGATCTTATTCTTGATAATTATATTCATCTTCATTTTGATATCAGTTTTGATCTTAGATTTTAGTTTTAATCTTATAATCTTCATATTTATATTGCTCCTAATATTCATCTTAAACTCGATTTTGATCTCGGTGGTAATATTGATTTTCAATCTTGATATTATTATTTATATTTATCTTGATCTTTTAGTGATGAGGATGTTGATCTTGATTATGATCCATCTTTGATGTTTATCATTTTGCAATCTTAATTTAATATTGATTTTGTTCATCACCATGATGTTGATCTTGATTTTAATCATTATTTCAATCTTCATCTTATGTTATTCATCTTTATCTTCTTTTTAATCTTAATCTTAAACTCGATTTTGATCTTGTTTATAATCTTGGTCTTCAATCTTGATATTGTTATTAATTTTGATATTGATCTAATCATGATGAAAATTTTGAACTCGATTATGATCTTTAATTGTTATTAATCTTTTTCTCATTCACAATTATAACATTGATCTTATTCTTGATAATTATATTCATCTTCATTTTGATATCAGTTTTGAACTTAGATTTTAGTTTTAATCTTATAATCTTCACATTTATATTGCTTCTAATATTCATCTTAAACTCGATTTTGATCTCGGTGGTAAAATTGATTTTCCATCTTGATATTATTATTTATATTTATCTTGATCTTTTAGTGATGAGGATGTTGATCTTGATTATGATCCATCTTTGATGTTTATCATTTTGCAATCTTAATTTAATATTGATTTTGCTCATGACCATTATGTTGATTTTCATTTTAATTAAGATTTCAATCTTCATCTTATGATATTTATCTTTATATTCTTTTTAAACTTAATCTTAAACTCGATTTTGATCTGGTTTGCAATCTTGGTCTTCAATTTTGATATTGTTATTGATATTGATATTGATCTAATCATGATGAAAATTTTGAACTCGATTATGATCTTTAATTATTTTTAATCTTGTTCTCATTCATATTTATAACATTGATCTTATTCTTGATAATTATCTTCATCTTTATTTTGATCTCGTATTTCAGTTTTAAACTTATATTCTTCATCTTTATCTTGCTCCTAATATTCATCTTAAACTCGATTTCGATCTCGGTGGTAATATTCATTTTCAATCTTGATATCATTATTTATATTTATCATGATCTTTTAATGATGAGGATGTTGATCTTGATTATAATCCATATTTGATGTTTATTATTTTGCAATCTTAATTTAATATTGATTTTGTTCATGACCAAGATGTTGATCTTGATTTTAATCATTATTTCAATCTTCATCTTATGTTATTCATCTTTATCTTCTTTTTAATCTTAATCTTAAACTCGATTTTGATCTTGTTTGTAATCTTGGTCTTCAATCTTGATATTGTTATTAATTTTGATATTGATCTAATCATGATGAAAATTTTGAACTCAATTATGATCTTTAATTGTTATTAATCTTATTCTCATTCACAATTATAACATTGATCTTATTCTTGATAATTATATTCATCTTCATTTTGATATCAGTTTTGATCTTAGATTTTAGTTTTTTATCTTATAATCTTCATATTTATATTGCTCCTAATATTTATCTTAAACTCGATTTTGATATCGGTGGTAATATTGATTTTCAATCTTGATATTATTATTTATATTTATCTTGATCTTTTAATGATGAGGATGTTGATCTTGATTATGATACATCTTTGATGTTTATCATTTTGTAATCTTAATTTAATATTAATTTTGCTCATGACAATTATGTCGATTTTCATTTTAATTAAGATTTCAATCTTCATCTTATGATATTTATCTTTATATTCTTTTTAATCTTAATCTTAAACTCGATTTTGATCTTGTTGTAATCTTGGTCTTCAATCTTGATATTGTTATTAATTTTGATATTGATCTAATCATGATGAAAATTTTGAACTCGATTATGATCTTTAATTGTTATTAATCTTATTCTCATTCACAATTATAACATTGATCTTTTTCTTGATAATTATATTCATCTTCATTTTGATATCAGTTTTGATCTTAGATTTTAGTTTTAATCTTATAATCTTCATATTTATATTGCTCCTAATATTCATCTTAAACTCGATTTTGATCTCGGTGGTAATATTGATTTTCAATCTTGATATTATTATTTATATTTATCTTGTTCTTTTAGTGATGAGGATGTTGATCTTGATTATGATCCATCTTTGATGTTTATCTTTTTGCAATCTTAATTTAATATTGATTTTGTTCATCACCATGATGTTGATCTTGATTTTAATCATTATTTCAATCTTCATCTTATGTTATTCATCTTTATCTTCTTTTTAATCTTAATCTTAAACTCGATTTTGATCTTGTTTATAATCTTGGTCTTCAATCTTGATATTGTTATTAATTTTGATATTGATCTAATCATGATGAAAATTTTGAACTCGATTATGATCTTTAATTGTTATTAATCTTTTTCTCATTCACAATTATAACATTGATCTTATTCTTGATAATTATATTCATCTTCATTTTGATATCAGTTTTGAACTTAGATTTTAGTTTTAATCTTATAATCTTCATATTTATATTGCTTCTAATATTCATCTTAAACTCGATTTTGATCTCGGTGGTAAAATTGATTTTCCATCTTGATATTATTATTTATATTTATCTTGATCTTTTAGTGATGAGGATGTTGATCTTGATTATGATCCATCTTTGATGTTTATCATTTTGCAAACTTAATTTAATATTGATTTTGCTCATGACCATTATGTTGATTTTCATTTTAATTAAGATTTCAATCTTCATCTTATGATATTTATCTTTATATTCTTTTTAATCTTAATCTTAAACTCGATTTTGATCTTGTTTGTAATCTTGGTCTTCAATCTTGATATTGTTATTAATTTTGATATTGATCTAATCATGATGAAAATTTTGAACTCGATTATGATCTTTAATTGTTATTAATCTTATTCTCATTCACAATTATAACATTGATCTTACTCTTGATAATTATATTCATCTTCATTTTGATATCAGTTTTGATCTTAGATTTTAGTTTTAATCTTATAATCTTCATATTTATATTGCTCCTAATATTCATCTTAAACTCGATTTTGATCTCGGTGGTAATATTGATTTTCAATCTTGATATTATTATTTATATTTATCTTGATCTTTTAGTGATGAGGATGTTGATCTTGATTATGATCCATCTTTGATGTTTATCATTTTGCAATCTTAATTTAATATTGATTTTGTTCATGACCATGATGTTGATCTTCATTTTAATCAAGATTTCAATCTTCATCTTATGATATTTATCTTTATATTCGTTTTAATCTTAATGTTAAACTCGATTTTGATCTGGTTTGCAATCTTTGTATTCAATTTTGATATTGTTATTGATATTAATATTGATCTAATCATGATGAAAATTTTGAACTCGATTATGATCTTTAATTGTTTTTAATCTTATTCTCATTCACAATTATAACATTGATCTTATTCTAGATATTTATGTTCATCTTCATTTTGATCTCAGTTTTGATCTTAGATTTTAGTTTTTTATCTTATAATCTTCATATTTATATTGCTCCTAATATTTATCTTAAACTCGATTTTGATATCGGTGGTAATATTGATTTTCAATCTTGATATTATTATTTATATTTATCTTGATCTTTTAATGATGAGGATGTTGATCTTGATTATGATCCATCTTTGATGTTTATCATTTTGCAATCTTAATTTAATATTGATTTTGCTCATGACCATTATGTTGATTTTCATTTTAATTAAGATTTCAATCTTCATCTTATGATATTTATCTTTATATTCTTTTTAAACTTAATCTTAAACTCGATTTTGATCTGGTTTGCAATCTTGGTCTTCAATTTTGATATTGTTATTGATATTGATATTGATCTAATCATGATGAAAATTTTGAACTCGATTATGATCTTTAATTATTTTTAATCTTGTTCTCATTCATATTTATAACATTGATCTTATTCTTGATAATTATCTTCATCTTTATTTTGATCTCGTATTTCAGTTTTAAACTTATATTCTTCATCTTTATCTTGCTCCTAATATTCATCTTAAACTCGATTTTGATCTCGGTGGTAATATTCATTTTCAATCTTGATATCATTATTTATATTTATCATGATCTTTTAATGATGAGGATGTTGATCTTGATTATAATCCATATTTGATGTTTATTATTTTGCAATCTTAATTTAATATTGATTTTGTTCATGACCAAGATGTTGATCTTGATTTTAATCATTATTTCAATCTTCATCTTATGTTATTCATCTTTATCTTCTTTTTAATCTTAATCTTAAACTCGATTTTGATCTTGTTTGTAATCTTGGTCTTCAATCTTGATATTGTTATTAATTTTGATATTGATCTAATCATGATGAAAATTTTGAACTCAATTATGATCTTTAATTGTTATTAATCTTATTCTCATTCACAATTATAACATTGATCTTATTCTTGATAATTATATTCATCTTCATTTTGATATCAGTTTTGATCTTAGATTTTAGTTTTTTATCTTATAATCTTCATATTTATATTGCTCCTAATATTTATCTTAAACTCGATTTTGATATCGGTGGTAATATTGATTTTCAATCTTGATATTATTATTTATATTTATCTTGATCTTTTAATGATGAGGATGTTGATCTTGATTATGATACATCTTTGATGTTTATCATTTTGTAATCTTAATTTAATATTAATTTTGCTCATGACAATTATGTCGATTTTCATTTTAATTAAGATTTCAATCTTCATCTTATGATATTTATCTTTATATTCTTTTTAATCTTAATCTTAAACTCGATTTTGATCTTGTTGTAATCTTGGTCTTCAATCTTGATATTGTTATTAATTTTGATATTGATCTAATCATGATGAAAATTTTGAACTCGATTATGATCTTTAATTGTTATTAATCTTATTCTCATTCACAATTATAACATTGATCTTTTTCTTGATAATTATATTCATCTTCATTTTGATATCAGTTTTGATCTTAGATTTTAGTTTTAATCTTATAATCTTCATATTTATATTGCTCCTAATATTCATCTTAAACTCGATTTTGATCTCGGTGGTAATATTGATTTTCAATCTTGATATTATTATTTATATTTATCTTGTTCTTTTAGTGATGAGGATGTTGATCTTGATTATGATCCATCTTTGATGTTTATCTTTTTGCAATCTTAATTTAATATTGATTTTGTTCATCACCATGATGTTGATCTTGATTTTAATCATTATTTCAATCTTCATCTTATGTTATTCATCTTTATCTTCTTTTTAATCTTAATCTTAAACTCGATTTTGATCTTGTTTATAATCTTGGTCTTCAATCTTGATATTGTTATTAATTTTGATATTGATCTAATCATGATGAAAATTTTGAACTCGATTATGATCTTTAATTGTTATTAATCTTTTTCTCATTCACAATTATAACATTGATCTTATTCTTGATAATTATATTCATCTTCATTTTGATATCAGTTTTGAACTTAGATTTTAGTTTTAATCTTATAATCTTCATATTTATATTGCTTCTAATATTCATCTTAAACTCGATTTTGATCTCGGTGGTAAAATTGATTTTCCATCTTGATATTATTATTTATATTTATCTTGATCTTTTAGTGATGAGGATGTTGATCTTGATTATGATCCATCTTTGATGTTTATCATTTTGCAAACTTAATTTAATATTGATTTTGCTCATGACCATTATGTTGATTTTCATTTTAATTAAGATTTCAATCTTCATCTTATGATATTTATCTTTATATTCTTTTTAATCTTAATCTTAAACTCGATTTTGATCTTGTTTGTAATCTTGGTCTTCAATCTTGATATTGTTATTAATTTTGATATTGATCTAATCATGATGAAAATTTTGAACTCGATTATGATCTTTAATTGTTATTAATCTTATTCTCATTCACAATTATAACATTGATCTTACTCTTGATAATTATATTCATCTTCATTTTGATATCAGTTTTGATCTTAGATTTTAGTTTTAATCTTATAATCTTCATATTTATATTGCTCCTAATATTCATCTTAAACTCGATTTTGATCTCGGTGGTAATATTGATTTTCAATCTTGATATTATTATTTATATTTATCTTGATCTTTTAGTGATGAGGATGTTGATCTTGATTATGATCCATCTTTGATGTTTATCATTTTGCAATCTTAATTTAATATTGATTTTGTTCATGACCATGATGTTGATCTTCATTTTAATCAAGATTTCAATCTTCATCTTATGATATTTATCTTTATATTCGTTTTAATCTTAATGTTAAACTCGATTTTGATCTGGTTTGCAATCTTTGTATTCAATTTTGATATTGTTATTGATATTAATATTGATCTAATCATGATGAAAATTTTGAACTCGATTATGATCTTTAATTGTTTTTAATCTTATTCTCATTCACAATTATAACATTGATCTTATTCTAGATATTTATGTTCATCTTCATTTTGATCTCAGTTTTGATCTTAGATTTTAGTTTTTTATCTTATAATCTTCATATTTATATTGCTCCTAATATTTATCTTAAACTCGATTTTGATATCGGTGGTAATATTGATTTTCAATCTTGATATTATTATTTATATTTATCTTGATCTTTTAATGATGAGGATGTTGATCTTGATTATGATCCATCTTTGATGTTTATCATTTTGCAATCTTAATTTAATATTGATTTTGCTCATGACCATTATGTTGATTTTCATTTTAATTAAGATTTCAATCTTCATCTTATGATATTTATCTTTATATTCTTTTTAATCTTAATCTTAAACTCGATTTTGATCTTGTTTGTAATCTTGGTCTTAAATCTTGATATTGTTATTAATTTTGATATTGATCTAATCATGATGAAAATTTTGAACTCGATTATGATCTTTAATTGTTATTAATCTTATTCTCATTCACAATTATAACATTGATCTTACTCTTGATAATTATATTCATCTTCATTTTGATATCAGTTTTGATCTTAGATTTTAGTTTTAATCTTATAATCTTCATATTTATATTGCTCCTAATATTCATCTTAAACTCGATTTTGATCTCGGTGGTAATATTGATTTTCAATCTTGATATTATTATTTATATTTATCTTGATCTTTTAGTGATGAGGATGTTGATCTTGATTATGATCCATCTTTGATGTTTATCATTTTGCAATCTTAATTTAATATTGATTTTGTTCATGACCATGATGTTGATCTTCATTTTAATCAAGATTTCAATCTTCATCTTATGATATTTATTTTTATATTCTTTTTAATCTTAATCTTAAACTCGATTTTGATCTGGTTTGCAATCTTGTTCTTCAATTTTGATATTGTTATTGATATTGATATTGATCTAATCATGATGAAAATTTTGAACTCGATTATGATCTTTAATTATTTTTAAACTTATTCTCATTCATCATTATAACATTGATCTTATTCTTGATAATTATCTTCATCTTTATTTTGATCTCAATTTTGATCTCGTATTTCAGTTTTAAACTTATATTCTTCATCTTTATCTTGCTCCTAATATTCATCTTAAACTCGATTATGATCTCGGTGGTAATATTCATTTTCAATCTTGATATCATTATTTATATTTATCATGATCTTTTAATGATGAGGATGTTGATCTTGATTATAATCCATATTTGATGTTTATCATTTTGCAATCTTAATTTAATATTGATTTTGTTCATGACCAAGATGTTGATCTTGATTTTAATCATTATTTCAATCTTCATCTTATGTTATTCATCTTTATCTTCTTTTTAATCTTAATCTTAAACTCGATTTTGATCTTGTTTGTAATCTTGGTCTTCAATCTTGATATTGTTATTAATTTTGATATTGATCTAATCATGATGAAAATTTTGAACTCAATTATGATCTTTAATTGTTATTAATCTTATTCTCATTCACAATTATAACATTGATCTTATTCTTGATAATTATATTCATCTTCATTTTGATATGAGTTTTGATCTTAGATTTTAGTTTTATTCTTATAATCTTCATATTTATATTGCTCATAATATTCATCTTAAACTCGATTTTGATCTCGGTGGTAATATTGATTTTCAATCTTGATATTATTATTTATAATTATCTTGATCTTTTAGTGATGAGGATGTTGATCTTGATTATGATCCATCTTTGATGTTTTATCATTTTGCAATCTTAATTTAATATTGATTTTGTTCATGACCAAGATGTTGATCTTCATTTTAATCAAGATTTCAATCTTCATCTTATGTTATTCATCTTTATCTTCTTTTTAATCTTAATCTTAAACTCGATTTTGATCTTGTTTGTAATCTTGGTCTTCAATCTTGATATTGTTATTGATATCGATATTGATCTAATCATGATGAAAATTTTGAACTCGATTATGATCTTTAATTGTTTTTAAACTTATTCTCATTCATAATTATAACATTGATCTTATTTTTGATAATTATCCTGATCTTTATTTTGATCTCAGTTTTGATCTCGTATTTCAGTTTTAATCTTATAATATTCATCTTTATCTTGCTCCTAATATTCATCTTAAACTCGATTTTAATCTCGGTGGTAATATTCATATTCAACCTTGATATCATTATTTCTATTTATCATGATCCTTTAATGATGAGGATGTTGATCTTGATTATAATCCATATTTGATGTTTATCATTTTGCAATCTTAATTTAATATTGATTTTGTTCATGACCAAGATGTTGATCTTGATTTTAATCATTATTTAAATCTTCATCTTATGTTATTCATCTTTATCTTCTTTTTAATCTTAATCTTAAACTCGATTTTGATCTTGTTTGTAATCTTGGTCTTAAATCTTGATATTGTTATTAATTTTGATATTGATCTAATCATGATGAAAATTTTGAACTCGATTATGATCTTTAATTGTTATTAATCTTATTCTCATTCACAATTATAACATTGATCTTATTCTTGATAATTATATTCATCTTCATTTTGATATCAGTTTTGATCTTAGATTTTATTTTTAATCTTATAATCTTCATATTTATATTGCTCCTAATATTCATCTTAAACTCGATTTTGATCTCGGTGGTAATATTGATTTTCAATCTTGATATTATTATTTATATTTATCTTGATCTCTTAATGATGAGGATGTTGATCTTGATTATGATCCATCTTTGATGTTTATCATTTTGCAATCTTAATTTAATATTGATTTTGTTCATGACCATGATGTTGATCTTCATTTTAATCAAGATTTCAATCTTCATCTTATGATATTTATCTTTATATTCTTTTTAATCTTAATCTTAAACACGATTTTGATCTGGTTTGCAATCTTGGTCTTCAATTTTGATATTGTTATTGATATTGATATTGATCTAATCATGATAAAAATTTTGAACTCGATTATGATCTTTAATTATTTATAATCTTGTTCTCATTCATATTTATAACATTGATCTTATTCTTGATAATTATCTTCATCTTTATTTTGATCTCAGTTTTGATCTCGTATTTCAGTTTTAAACTTATATTCTTCATCTTTATCTTGCTCCTAATATTCATCTTAAACTCGATTTTGATCTCGGTGGTAATATTCATTTTCAATCTTGATATCATTATTTATATTTATCATGATCTTTTAATGATGAGGATGTTGATCTTGATTATAATCCATATTTGATGTTTATCATTTTGCAATCTTAATTTAATATTGATTTTGTTCATGACCAAGATGTTGATCTTGATTTTAATCATTATTTCAATCTTCATCAGATGTTATTCATCTTTATCTTCTTTTTAATCTTAATCTTAAACTCGATTTTGATCTTGTTTGTAATCTTGGTCTTCAATCTTGATATTGTTATTAATTTTGATATTGATCTAATCATGATGAAAATTTTGAACTCAATTATGATCTTTAATTGTTATTAATCTTATTCTCATTCACAATTATAACATTGATCTTATTCTTGATAATTATAATCATCTTCATTTTGATATGAGTTTTGATCTTAGATTTTAGTTTTATTCTTATAATCTTCATATTTATATTGCTCATAATATTCATTTAAAACTCGATTTTGATCTCGGTGGTAATATTGATTTTCAATCTTGATATTATTATTTATAATTATCTTGATCTTTTAGTGATGAGGATGTTGATCTTGATTATGATCCATCTTTGATGTTTTATCATTTTGCAATCTTAATTTAATATTTATTTTGTTCATGACCAAGATGTTGATCTTCATTTTAATCAAGATTTCAATCTTCATCTTATGTTATTCATCTTTATCTTCTTTTTAATCTTAATCTTAAACTCGATTTTGATCTTGTTTGTAATCTTGGTCTTCAATCTTGATATTGTTATTGATATTGATATTGATCTAATCATGATGAAAATTTTGAACTCGATTATGATCTTTAATTGTTTTAAAACTTATTCTCATTCATAATTATAACATTGATCTTATTTTTGATAATTATCCTCATCTTTATTTTGATCTCGTATTTCAGTTTTAATCTTATATTCTTCATCTTTATCTTGCTCCTAATATTCATCTTAAACTCGATTTTGATCTCAGTGGTAATATTCATATTCAACCTTGATATCATTATTTCTATTTATCATGATACTTTAATGATGAGGATGTTGATCTTGATTATAATCCATATTTGATGTTTATCATTTTGCAATCTTAATTTAATATTGATTTTGTTCATGACCAAGATGTTGATCTTGATTTTAATCATTATTTAAATCTTCATCTTATGTTATTCATCTTTATCTTCTTTTTAATCTTAATCTTAAACTCGATTTTGATCTTGTTTGTAATCTTGGTCTTAAATCTTGATATTGTTATTAATTTTGATATTGATCTAATCATGATGAAAATTTTGAACTCGATTATGATCTTTAATTGTTATTAATCTTATTCTCATTCACAATTATAACATTGATCTTACTCTTGATAATTATATTCATCTTCATTTTGATATCAGTTTTGATCTTAGATTTTAGTTTTAATCTTATAATCCTCATATTTATATTGCTCCTAATATTCATCTTAAACTCGATTTTGATCTCGGTGGTAATATTGATTTTCAATCTTGATATTATTATTTATATTTATCTTGATCTTTTAGTGATGAGGATGTTGATCTTGATTATGATCCATCTTTGATGTTTATCATTTTGCAATCTTAATTTAATATTGATTTTGTTCATGACCATGATGTTGATCTTCATTTTAATCAAGATTTCAATCTTCATCTTATGATATTTATCTTTATATTCGTTTTAATCTTAATGTTAAACTCGATTTTGATCTGGTTTGCAATCTTGGTATTCAATTTTGATATTGTTATTGATATTAATATTGATCTAATCATGATGAAAATTTTGAACTCGATTATGATCTTTAATTGTTTTTAATCTTATTCTCATTCACAATTATAACATTGATCTTATTCTAGATATTTATGTTCATCTTCATTTTGATCTCAGTTTTGATCTTAGATTTTAGTTTTTTATCTTATAATCTTCATATTTATATTGCTCCTAATATTTATCTTAAACTCGATTTTGATATCGGTGGTAATATTGATTTTCAATCTTGATATTATTATTTATATTTATCTTGATCTTTTAATGATGAGGATGTTGATCTTGATTATGATCCATCTTTGATGTTTATCATTTTGCAATCTTAATTTAATATTGATTTTGCTCATGACCATTATGTTGATTTTCATTTTAATTAAGATTTCAATCTTCATCTTATGATATTTATCTTTATATTCTTTTTAATCTTAATCTTAAACTCGATTTTGATCTTGTTTGTAATCTTGGTCTTAAATCTTGATATTGTTATTAATTTTGATATTGATCTAATCATGATGAAAATTTTGAACTCGATTATGATCTTTAATTGTTATTAATCTTATTCTCATTCACAATTATAACATTGATCTTACTCTTGATAATTATATTCATCTTCATTTTGATATCAGTTTTGATCTTAGATTTTAGTTTTAATCTTATAATCTTCATATTTATATTGCACCTAATATTCATCTTAAACTCGATTTTGATCTCGGTGGTAATATTGATTTTCAATCTTGATATTATTATTTATATTTATCTTGATCTTTTAGTGATGAGGATGTTGATCTTGATTATGATCCATTTTTGATGTTTTTCATTTTGCAATCTTAATTTAATATTGATTTTGTTCATGACCATGATGTTGATCTTCATTTTAATCAAGATTTCAATCTTCATCTTATGATATTTATCTTTATATTCTTTTTAATCTTAATCTTAAACTCGATTTTGATCTGGTTTGCAATCTTGGTCTTCAATTTTGATATTGTTATTGATATTGATATTGATCTAATCATGATGAAAATTTTGAAGTCGATTATGATCTTTAATTATTTTTAATCTTGTTCTCATTCATATTTATAACATTGATCTTATTCTTGATAATTATCTTCATCTTTATTTTGATCTCAGTTTTGATCTCGTATTTCAGTTTTAAACTTATATTCTTCATCTTTATCTTGCTCCTAATATTCATCTTAAACTCGATTTTGATCTCGGTGGTAATATTCATTTTCAATCTTGATATCATTATTTATATTTATCATGATCTTTTAATGATGAGGATGTTGATCTTGATTATAATCCATATTTGATGTTTATCATTTTGCAATCTTAATTTAATATTGATTTTGTTCATGACCAAGATGTTGATCTTGATTTTAATCATTATTTCAATCTTCATCTTATGTTATTCATCTTTATCTTCTTTTTAATCTTAATCTTAAACTCGATTTTGATCTTGTTTGTAATCTTGGTCTTCAATCTTGATATTGTTATTAATTTTGATATTGATCTAATCATGATGAAAATTTTGAACTCAATTATGATCTTTAATTGTTATTAATCTTATTCTCATTCACAATTATAACATTGATCTTATTCTTGATAATTATAATCATCTTCATTTTGATATGAGTTTTGATCTTAGATTTTAGTTTTATTCTTATAATCTTCATATTTATATTGCTCATAATATTCATTTAAAACTCGTTTTTGATCTCGGTGGTAATATTGATTTTCAATCTTGATATTATTATTTATAATTATCTTGATCTTTTAGTGATGAGGATGTTGATCTTGATTATGATCCATCTTTGATGTTTTATCATTTTGCAATCTTAATTTAATATTGATTTTGTTCATGACCAAGATGTTGATCTTCATTTTAATCAAGATTTCAATCTTCATCTTATGTTATTCATCTTTATCTTCTTTTTAATCTTAATCTTAAACTCGATTTTGATCTTGTTTGTAATCTTGGTCTTCAATCTTGATATTGTTATTGATATTGATATTGATCTAATCATGATGAAAATTTTGAACTCGATTATGATCTTTAATTGTTTTAAAACTTATTCTCATTCATAATTATAACATTGATCTTATTTTTGATAATTATCCTCATCTTTATTTTGATCTCGTATTTCAGTTTTAATCTTATATTCTTCATCTTTATCTTGCTCCTAATATTCATCTTAAACTCGATTTTGATCTCAGTGGTAATATTCATATTCAACCTTGATATCATTATTTCTATTTATCATGATCCTTTAATGATGAGGATGTTGATCTTGATTATAATCCATATTTGATGTTTATCATTTTGCAATCTTAATTTAATATTGATTTTGTTCATGACCAAGATGTTGATCTTGATTTTAATCATTATTTAAATCTTCATCTTATGTTATTCATCTTTATCTTCTTTTTAATCTTAATCTTAAACTCGATTTTGATCTTGTTTGTAATCTTGGTCTTCAATCTTGATATTGTTATTAATTTTGATATTGATCTAATCATGATGAAAATTTTGAACTCGATTATGAGCTTTAATTGTTATTAATCTTATTCTCATTCACAATTATAACATTGATCTTATTCTTGATAATTATATTCATCTTCATTTTGATATCAGTTTTGATCTTAGATTTTAGTTTTAATCTTATAATCTTCATATTTATATTGCTCCTAATATTCATCTTAAACTCGATTTTGATCTCGCTGGTAATATTGATTTTCAATCTTGATATTATTATTTATATTTATCTTGATCTTTTAGTGATGAGGATGTTGATCTTGATTATGATCCATCTTTGATATTTATCATTTTGCAATCTTAATTTAATATTGATTTTGTTCATGACCATGATGTTGATCTTCATTTTAATCAAGATTTCAATCTTCATCTTATGATATTTATCTTTATATTCTTTTTAATCTTAATCTTAAACTCGATTTTGATCTGGTTTGCAATCTTGGTCTTCAATTTTGATATTGTTATTGATATTGATATTGATCTAATCATGATGAAAATTTTGAACTCGATTATGATCTTTAATTATTTTTAATCTTGTTCTCATTCATATTTATAACATTGATCTTATTCTTGATAATTATCTTCATTTTTATTTTGATCTCAGTTTTGATCTCGTATTTCAGTTTTAAACTTATATTCTTCATCTTTATCTTGCTCCTAATATTCATCTTAAACTCGATTTTGATCTCGGTGGTAATATTCATTTTCAATCTTGATATCATTATTTATCTTTATCATGATCTTTTAATGATGAGGATGTTGATCTTGATTATAATCCATATTTGATGTTTATTATTTTGCAATCTTAATTTAATATTGATTTTGTTCATGACCAAAATGTTGATCTTGATTTTAATCATTATTTCAATCTTCATCGTATGTTATTCATCTTTATCTTCTTTTTAATCTTAATCTTAAACTCGATTTTGATCTTTTTGTAATCTTGGTCTTCAATCTTGTTATTGTTATTAATTTTGATATTGATCTAATCATGATGAAAATTTTGAACTCAATTATGATCTTTAATTGTTATTAATCTTATTCTCATTCACAATTATAACATTGATCTTATTCTTGATAATTATATTCATCTTCATTTTGATATCAGTTTTGATCTTAGATTTTAGTTTTAATCTTATAATCTTCATATTTATATTGCTCATAATATTCATCTTAAACTCGATTTTGATCTCGGTGGTAATATTGATTTTCAATCTTGATATTATTATTTATATTTATCTTGATCTTTTAGTGCTGAGGATGTTGATCTTGATTATGATCCATCTTTGATGTTTATCATTTTGCAATCTTAATTTAATATTGATTTTGTTCATGACCAAGATGTTGATCTTCATTTTAATCAAGATTTCAATCTTCGTCGTAAGTTATTCATCTTTATCTTCTTTTTAATCTTAATCTTAAACTCGATTTTGATCTTGTTTGTAATCTTGGTCTTCAATCTTGATATTGTTATTGATATTGTATTTTGATCTAATCATGATGAAAATTTTGAACTCGATTATGATCATTAATTGTTTTTAAACTTATTCTCATTCATAATTATAACATTGATCTTATTTTTGATAATTATCCTAATCTTTATTTTGATCTCAGTTTTGATCTCGTATTTCAGTTTTAATCTTATATTCTTCATCTTTATCTTGCTCCTAATATTCATCTTAAACTCGATTTTGATCTCGGTGGTAATATTCATATTCAACCTTGATATCATTATTTCTATTTATCATGATCCTTTAATGATGAGGATGTTGATCTTGATTATAATCCATATTTGATGTTTATCATTTTGCAATCTTAATTTAATATTGATTTAGTTCATGACCAAGATGTTGATCTTGATTTTAATCATTTCAATCTTCATCTTATGTTATTCATCTTTATCTTCTTTTTAATCCTAATCTTAAACTCGATTTTGATCTTGTTTGTAATCTTGGTCTTCAATCTTGATATTGTTATTAATTTTGATATTGATCAAATCATGATGAAAATTTTGAACTCGATTATGATCTTTAATTGTTATTAATCTTATTCTCATTCACAATTATAACATTGATCTTATTCTTGATAATTATATTCATCTTCATTTTGATATCAGTTTTGATCTTAGATTTTAGTTTTAATCTTATATAATCTTCATATTTATATTGCTCCTAATATTCATCTTAAACTCGATTTTGATCTCGGTGGTAATATTGATTTTCAATCTTGATATTATTATTTATATTTATCTTGATCTTTTAGTGCTGAGGATGTTGATCTTGATTATGATCCATCTTTGATGTTTATCATTTTGCAATCTTAATTTAATATTGATTTTGTTCATGACCAAGATGTTGATCTTCATTTTAATCAAGATTTCAATCTTCGTCGTAAGTTATTCATCTTTATCTTCTTTTTAATCTTAATCTTAAACTCGATTTTGATCTTGTTTGTAATCTTGGTCTTCAATCTTGATATTGTTATTGATATTGTATTTTGATCTAATCATGATGAAAATTTTGAACTCGATTATGATCATTAATTGTTTTTAAACTTATTCTCATTCATAATTATAACATTGATCTTATTTTTGATAATTATCCTAATCTTTATTTTGATCTCAGTTTTGATCTCGTATTTCAGTTTTAATCTTATATTCTTCATCTTTATCTTGCTCCTAATATTCATCTTAAACTCGATTTTGATCTCGGTGGTAATATTCATATTCAACCTTGATATCATTATTTCTATTTATCATGATCCTTTAATGATGAGGATGTTGATCTTGATTATAATCCATATTTGATGTTTATCATTTTGCAATCTTAATTTAATATTGATTTAGTTCATGACCAAGATGTTGATCTTGATTTTAATCATTTCAATCTTCATCTTATGTTATTCATCTTTATCTTCTTTTTAATCCTAATCTTAAACTCGATTTTGAACTTGTTTGTAATCTTGGTCTTCAATCTTGATATTGTTATTAATTTTGATATTGATCAAATCATGATGAAAATTTTGAACTCGATTATGATCTTTAATTGTTATTAATCTTATTCTCATTCACAATTATAACATTGATCTTATTCTTGATAATTATATTCATCTTCATTTTGATATCAGTTTTGATCTTAGATTTTAGTTTTAATCTTATATAATCTTCATATTTATATTGCTCCTAATATTCATCTTAAACTCGATTTTGATCTCGGTGGTAATATTGATTTTCAATCTTGATATTATTATTTATATTTATCTTGATCTTTTAGTGCTGAGGATGTTGATCTTGATTATGATCCATCTTTGATGTTTATCATTTTGCAATCTTAATTTAATATTGATTTTGTTCATGACCAAGATGTTGATCTTCATTTTAATCAAGATTTCAATCTTCGTCGTAAGTTATTCATCTTTATCTTCTTTTTAATCTTAATCTTAAACTCGATTTTGATCTTGTTTGTAATCTTGGTCTTCAATCTTGATATTGTTATTGATATTGTATTTTGATCTAATCATGATGAAAATTTTGAACTCGATTATGATCATTAATTGTTTTTAAACTTATTCTCATTCATAATTATAACATTGATCTTATTTTTGATAATTATCCTAATCTTTATTTTGATCTCAGTTTTGATCTCGTATTTCAGTTTTAATCTTATATTCTTAATCTTTATCTTGCTCCTAATATTCATCTTAAACTCGATTTTGATCTCGGTGGTAATATTCATATTCAACCTTGATATCATTATTTCTATTTATCATGATCCTTTAATGATGAGGATGTTGATCTTGATTATAATCCATATTTGATGTTTATCATTTTGCAATCTTAATTTAATATTGATTTAGTTCATGACCAAGATGTTGATCTTGATTTTAATCATTTCAATCTTCATCTTATGTTATTCATCTTTATCTTCTTTTTAATCCTAATCTTAAACTCGATTTTGATCTTGTTTGTAATCTTGGTCTTCAATCTTGATATTGTTATTAATTTTGATATTGATCAAATCATGATGAAAATTTTGAACTCGATTATGATCTTTAATTGTTATTAATCTTATTCTCATTCACAATTATAACATTGATCTTATTCTTGATAATTATATTCATCTTCATTTTGATATCAGTTTTGATCTTAGATTTTAGTTTTAATCTTATAATCTTCATATTTATATTGCTCATAATATTCATCTTAAACTCGATTTTGATCTCGGTGGTAATATTGATTTTCAATCTTGATATTATTATTTATATTTATCTTGATCTTTTAGTGCTGAGGATGTTGATCTTGATTATGATCCATCTTTGATGTTTATCATTTTGCAATCTTAATTTAATATTGATTTTGTTCATGACCAAGATGTTGATCTTCATTTTAATCAAGATTTCAATCTTCGTCGTAAGTTATTCATCTTTATCTTCTTTTTAATCTTAATCTTAAACTCGATTTTGATCTTGTTTGTAATCTTGGTCTTCAATCTTGATATTGTTATTGATATTGTATTTTGATCTAATCATGATGAAAATTTTGAACTCGATTATGATCATTAATTGTTTTTAAACTTATTCTCATTCATAATTATAACATTGATCTTATTTTTGATAATTATCCTAATCTTTATTTTGATCTCAGTTTTGATCTCGTATTTCAGTTTTAATCTTATATTCTTCATCTTTATCTTGCTCCTAATATTCATCTTAAACTCGATTTTGATCTCGGTGGTAATATTCATATTCAACCTTGATATCATTATTTCTATTTATCATGATCCTTTAATGATGAGGATGTTGATCTTGATTATAATCCATATTTGATGTTTATCATTTTGCAATCTTAATTTAATATTGATTTAGTTCATGACCAAGATGTTGATCTTGATTTTAATCATTTCAATCTTCATCTTATGTTATTCATCTTTATCTTCTTTTTAATCCTAATCTTAAACTCGATTTTGATCTTGTTTGTAATCTTGGTCTTCAATCTTGATATTGTTATTAATTTTGATATTGATCAAATCATGATGAAAATTTTGAACTCGATTATGATCTTTAATTGTTATTAATCTTATTCTCATTCACAATTATAACATTGATCTTATTCTTGATAATTATATTCATCTTCATTTTGATATCAGTTTTGATCTTAGATTTTAGTTTTAATCTTATATAATCTTCATATTTATATTGCTCCTAATATTCATCTTAAACTCGATTTTGATCTCGGTGGTAATATTGATTTTCAATCTTGATATTATTATTTATATTTATCTTGATCTTTTAGTGCTGAGGATGTTGATCTTGATTATGATCCATCTTTGATGTTTATCATTTTGCAATCTTAATTTAATATTGATTTTGTTCATGACCAAGATGTTGATCTTCATTTTAATCAAGATTTCAATCTTCGTCGTAAGTTATTCATCTTTATCTTCTTTTTAATCTTAATCTTAAACTCGATTTTGATCTTGTTTGTAATCTTGGTCTTCAATCTTGATATTGTTATTGATATTGTATTTTGATCTAATCATGATGAAAATTTTGAACTCGATTATGATCATTAATTGTTTTTAAACTTATTCTCATTCATAATTATAACATTGATCTTATTTTTGATAATTATCCTAATCTTTATTTTGATCTCAGTTTTGATCTCGTATTTCAGTTTTAATCTTATATTCTTCATCTTTATCTTGCTCCTAATATTCATCTTAAACTCGATTTTGATCTCGGTGGTAATATTCATATTCAACCTTGATATCATTATTTCTATTTATCATGATCCTTTAATGATGAGGATGTTGATCTTGATTATAATCCATATTTGATGTTTATCATTTTGCAATCTTAATTTAATATTGATTTAGTTCATGACCAAGATGTTGATCTTGATTTTAATCATTTCAATCTTCATCTTATGTTATTCATCTTTATCTTCTTTTTAATCCTAATCTTAAACTCGATTTTGAACTTGTTTGTAATCTTGGTCTTCAATCTTGATATTGTTATTAATTTTGATATTGATCAAATCATGATGAAAATTTTGAACTCGATTATGATCTTTAATTGTTATTAATCTTATTCTCATTCACAATTATAACATTGATCTTATTCTTGATAATTATATTCATCTTCATTTTGATATCAGTTTTGATCTTAGATTTTAGTTTTAATCTTATATAATCTTCATATTTATATTGCTCCTAATATTCATCTTAAACTCGATTTTGATCTCGGTGGTAATATTGATTTTCAATCTTGATATTATTATTTATATTTATCTTGATCTTTTAGTGCTGAGGATGTTGATCTTGATTATGATCCATCTTTGATGTTTATCATTTTGCAATCTTAATTTAATATTGATTTTGTTCATGACCAAGATGTTGATCTTCATTTTAATCAAGATTTCAATCTTCGTCGTAAGTTATTCATCTTTATCTTCTTTTTAATCTTAATCTTAAACTCGATTTTGATCTTGTTTGTAATCTTGGTCTTCAATCTTGATATTGTTATTGATATTGTATTTTGATCTAATCATGATGAAAATTTTGAACTCGATTATGATCATTAATTGTTTTTAAACTTATTCTCATTCATAATTATAACATTGATCTTATTTTTGATAATTATCCTAATCTTTATTTTGATCTCAGTTTTGATCTCGTATTTCAGTTTTAATCTTATATTCTTCATCTTTATCTTGCTCCTAATATTCATCTTAAACTCGATTTTGATCTCGGTGGTAATATTCATATTCAACCTTGATATCATTATTTCTATTTATCATGATCCTTTAATGATGAGGATGTTGATCTTGATTATAATCCATATTTGATGTTTATCATTTTGCAATCTTAATTTAATATTGATTTAGTTCATGACCAAGATGTTGATCTTGATTTTAATCATTTCAATCTTCATCTTATGTTATTCATCTTTATCTTCTTTTTAATCCTAATCTTAAACTCGATTTTGATCTTGTTTGTAATCTTGGTCTTCAATCTTGATATTGTTATTAATTTTGATATTGTTATTCATCTTGATAATTATATTCATCTTCATTTTGATATGAGTTTTGATCTTAGATTTTAGTTTTATTCTTATAATCTTCATATTTATATTGCTCATAATATTCATCTTAAACTCGATTTTGATCTCGGTGGTAATATTGATTTTCAATCTTGATATTATTATTTATATTTATCTTGATCTTTTAGTGATGAGGATGTTGATCTTGATTATGATCCATCTTTGATGTTTATCATTTTGCAATCTTAATTTAATATTGATTTTGTTCATGACCATGATGTTGATCTTCATTTTAATCAAGATTTCAATCTTCATCTTATGATATTTATCTTTATATTCTCTTTAATCTTAATCTTAAACTCGATTTTGATCTGGTTTGCAATCTTGGCCTTCAATTTTGATATTGTTATTGATATTGATATTAATCTAACCATGATGAAAATTTTGAACTCGATTATGATCTTTAATTATTTTTAAACTTATTCTCATTCATAATTATAACATTGATCTTATTTTGATAATTATCCTCATCTTTATTTTGATCTCAGTTTTGATCTCGGATTTCAGTTTTAAACTTATATTCTTCATCTTTATCTTGCTCCTAATATTCATCTTAAACTCGATTTTGATCTCGGTGGTAATATTCATATTCAACCTTGATTTCATTATTTATATTTATCATGATCCTTTAATGATGAGGATGTTGATCTTGATTATAATCCATATTTGATGTTTATCATTTTGCAATCTTAATTTAATATTGATTTTGTTCATGACCATGATGTTGATCTTGATTTTAATCATTATTTCAATCTTCATCTTATGTTATTCATCTTTATCTTCTTTTTAATCTTAATCTTAAACTCTATTTTGATCTTGTTTATAATCTTGGTCTTCAATCTTGATATTGTTATTAATTTTGATATTGATCTAATCATGATGAAAATTTTGAACTCGATTATGATCTTTAATTATTATTAATCTTATTCTCATTCACAATTATAACATTGATCTTATTCTTGATAATTATATTCATCTTCATTTTGATATCAGTTTTGAACTTAGATTTTAGTTTTAATCTTATAATCTTCATATTTATATTGCTTCTAATATTCATCTTAAACTCGATTTTGATCTCGGTGGTAATATTGATTTTCAATCTTGATATTATTATTTATATTTATCTTGATCTTTTACTGATGAGGATGTTGATCTTGATTATGATCCATCTTTGATGTTTATCATTTTGCAATCTTAATTTATATTGATTTTGTTCATGACCATGATGTTGATCTTCATTTTAATCAAGATTTCAATCTTCATCTTATGATATTTATCTTTATATTCTTTTTAATCTTAATCTTAAACTCGATTTTGATCTGGTTTGCAATCTTGGTATTCAATTTTGATATTGTTATTGATATTAATATTGATCTAATCAAG
This sequence comes from Costus lasius, assembly GCA_027563935.2. NCBI lineage: Eukaryota > Viridiplantae > Streptophyta > Magnoliopsida > Zingiberales > Costaceae > Costus > Costus lasius. The sequence goes on along the minus strand of CM050447.1, from coordinate 113,617,801 downwards.
ATGAAAATTTTGAACTCGATTATAATCTTTAATTGTTTTTAATCTTATTCTCATTCACAATTATAACATTGATCTTATTCTAGATATTTATGTTCATCTTCATTTTGATCTCAGTTTTGATCTTAGATTTTAGTTTTTTATCTTATAATCTTCATATTTATATTGCTCCTAATATTTATCTTAAACTCGATTTTGATATCGGTGGTAATATTGATTTTCAATCTTGATATTATTATGTATATTTATCTTGATCTTTTAATGATAAGGATGTTGATCTTGATTATGATCCATCTTTGATGTTTATCATTTTGCAATCTTAATTTAATATTGATTTTGCTCATGACCATTATGTTGATTTTCATTTTAATTAAGATTTCAATCTTCATCTTATGTTATTCATCTTTATCTTCTTTTTAATCTTAATCTTAAACTCGATTTTGATCTTGTTTGTAATCTTGGTCTTCAATCTTGATATTGTTATTAATTTTGATATTGATCTAATCATGATGAAAATTTTGAACTCGATTATGATCTTTAATTATTATTAATCTTATTCTCATTCACAATTATAACATTGATCTTATTCTTGATAATTATATTCATCTTCATTTTGATATCAGTTTTGATCTTAGATTTTAGTTTTAATCTTATAATCTTCATATTTATATTGCTCATAATATTCATCTTAAACTCGATTTTGATCTCGGTGGTAATATTGATTTTCAATCTTGATATTATTATTTATATTTATCTTGATCTTTTAGTGATGAGGATGTTGATCTTGATTATGATCCATCTTTGATGTTTATCATTTTGCAATCTTAATTTAATATTGATTTTGTTCATGACCATGATGTTGATCTTCATTTTAATCAAGATTTCAATCTTCATCTTATGATATTTATCTTTATATTCTCTTTAATCTTAATCTTAAACTCGATTTTGATCTGGTTTGCAATCTTGGCCTTCAATTTTGATATTGTTATTGATATTGATATTGATCTAACCATGATGAAAATTTTGAACTCGATTATGATCTTTAATTATTTTTAAACTTATTCTCATTCATAATTATAACATTGATCTTATTTTGATAATTATCCTCATCTTTATTTTGATCTCAGTTTTGATCTCGTATTTCAGTTTTAAAATTATATTCTTCATCTTTATCTTGCTCCTAATATTCATCTTAAACTCGATTTTGATCTCGGTGGTAATATTCATATTCAACCTTGATTTCATTATTTATATTTATCATGATCCTTTAATGATGAGGATGTTGATCTTGATTATAATCCATATTTGATGTTTATCATTTTGCAATCTTAATTTAATATTGATTTTGTTCATGACCATGATGTTGATCTTGATTTTAATCATTATTTCAATCTTCATCTTATGTTATTCATCTTTATCTTCTTTTTAATCTTAATCTTAAACTCTATTTTGATCTTGTTTATAATCTTGGTCTTCAATCTTGATATTGTTATTAATTTTGATATTGATCTAATCATGATGAAAATTTTGAACTCGATTATGATCTTTAATTATTATTAATCTTATTCTCATTCACAATTATAACATTGATCTTATTCTTGATAATTATATTCATCTTCATTTTGATATCAGTTTTGAACTTAGATTTTAGTTTTAATCTTATAATCTTCATATTTATATTGCTTCTAATATTCATCTTAAACTCGATTTTGATCTCGGTGGTAATATTGATTTTCAATCTTGATATTATTATTTATATTTATCTTGATCTTTTACTGATGAGGATGTTGATCTTGATTATGATCCATCTTTGATGTTTATCATTTTGCAATCTTAATTTATATTGATTTTGTTCATGACCATGATGTTGATCTTCATTTTAATCAAGATTTCAATCTTCATCTTATGATATTTATCTTTATATTCTTTTTAATCTTAATCTTAAACTCGATTTTGATCTGGTTTGCAATCTTGGTATTCAATTTTGATATTGTTATTGATATTAATATTGATCTAATCAAGATGAAAATTTTGAACTCGATTATAATCTTTAATTGTTTTTAATCTTATTCTCATTCACAATTATAACATTGATCTTATTCTAGATATTTATGTTCATCTTCATTTTGATCTCAGTTTTGATCTTAGATTTTAGTTTTTTATCTTATAATCTTCATATTTATATTGCTCCTAATATTTATCTTAAACTCGATTTTGATATCGGTGGTAATATTGATTTTCAATCTTGATATTATTATGTATATTTATCTTGATCTTTTAATGATAAGGATGTTGATCTTGATTATGATCCATCTTTGATGTTTATCATTTTGCAATCTTAATTTAATATTGATTTTGCTCATGACCATTATGTTGATTTTCATTTTAATTAAGATTTCAATCTTCATCTTATGTTATTCATCTTTATCTTCTTTTTAATCTTAATCTTAAACTCGATTTTGATCTGGTTTGCAATCTTGGTCTTCAATTTTGATATTGTTATTGATATTGATATTGATCTAATCATGATGAAAATTTTGAACTCGATTATGATCTTTAATTATTTTTAATCTTGTTCTCATTCATCATTATAACATTGATCTTATTCTTGATAATTATCTTCATCTTTATTTTGATCTCAGTTTTGATCTCGTATTTCAGTTTTAAACTTATATTCTTCATCTTTATCTTGCTCCTAATATTCATCTTAAACTCGATTTTGATCTCGGTGGTAATATTCATTTTCAACCTTGATATCATTATTTATATTTATCATGATCTTTTAATGATGAGTATGTTGATCTTGATTATAATCCATATTTGATGTTTATTATTTTGCAATCTTAATTTAATATTGATTTTGTTCATGACCAAGATGTTGATCTTGATTTTACTCATTATTTCAATATTCATCTTATGTTATTCATCTTTATCTTCTTTTTAATCTTAATCTTAAACTCTATTTTGATCTTGTTTATAATCTTGGTCTTCAATCTTGATATTGTTATTAATTTTGATATTGATCTAATCATGATGAAAATTTTGAACTCGATTATGATCTTTAATTATTATTAATCTTATTCTCATTCACAATTATAACATTGATCTTATTCTTGATAATTATATTCATCTTCATTTTGATATCAGTTTTGAACTTAGATTTTAGTTTTAATCTTATAATCTTCATATTTATATTGCTTCTAATATTCATCTTAAACTCGATTTTGATCTCGGTGGTAATATTGATTTTCAATCTTGATATTATTATTTATATTTATCTTGATCTTTTACTGATGAGGATGTTGATCTTGATTATGATCCATCTTTGATGTTTATCATTTTGCAATCTTAATTTATATTGATTTTGTTCATGACCATGATGTTGATCTTCATTTTAATCAAGATTTCAATCTTCATCTTATGATATTTATCTTTATATTCTTTTTAATCTTAATCTTAAACTCGATTTTGATCTGGTTTGCAATCTTGGTATTCAATTTTGATATTGTTATTGATATTAATATTGATCTAATCAAGATGAAAATTTTGAACTCGATTATAATCTTTAATTGTTTTTAATCTTATTCTCATTCACAATTATAACATTGATCTTATTCTAGATATTTATGTTCATCTTCATTTTGATCTCAGTTTTGATCTTAGATTTTAGTTTTTTATCTTATAATCTTCATATTTATATTGCTCCTAATATTTATCTTAAACTCGATTTTGATATCGGTGGTAATATTGATTTTCAATCTTGATATTATTATTTATATTTATCTTGATCTTTTAGTGATGAGGATGTTGATCTTGATTATGATCCATCTTTGATATTTATCATTTTGCAATCTTAATTTAATATTGATTTTGTTCATGACCATGATGTTGATCTTCATTTTAATCAAGATTTCAATCTTCATCTTATGATATTTATCTTTATATTCTTTTTAATCTTAATCTTAAACTCGATTTTGATCTGGTTTGCAATCTTGGTCTTCAATTTTGATATTGTTATTGATATTGATATTGATCTAATCATGATGAAAATTTTGAACTCGATTATGATCTTTAATTATTTTTAATCTTGTTCTCATTCATCATTATAACATTGATCTTATTCTTGATAATTATCTTCATCTTTATTTTGATCTCAGTTTTGATCTCGTATTTCAGTTTTAAACTTATATTCTTCATCTTTATCTTGCTCCTAATATTCATCTTAAACTCGATTTTGATCTCGGTGGTAATATTCATTTTCAACCTTGATATCATTATTTATATTTATCATGATCTTTTAATGATGAGTATGTTGATCTTGATTATAATCCATATTTGATGTTTATTATTTTGCAATCTTAATTTAATATTGATTTTGTTCATGACCAAGATGTTGATCTTGATTTTACTCATTATTTCAATATTCATCTTATGTTATTCATCTTTATCTTCTTTTTAATCTTAATCTTAAACTCGATTTTGATCTTGTTTGTAATCTTGGTCTTCAATCTTGATATTGTTATTAATTTTGATATTGATCTAATCATGATGAAAATTTTGAACTCAATTATGATCTTTAATTGTTATTAATCTTATTCTCATTCACAATTATAACATTGATCTTATTCTTGATAATTATATTCATCTTCATTTTGATATGAGTTTTGATCTTAGATTTTAGTTTTATTCTTATAATCTTCATATTTATATTGCTCCTAATATTCATCTTAAACTCGATTTTGATCTCAGTGGTAATATTGATTTTCAATCTTGATATTATTATTTATATTTATCTTGATCTTTTACTGATGAGGATGTTGATCTTGATTATGATCCATCTTTGATGTTTATCATTTTGCAATCTTAATTTAATATTGATTTTGTTCATGACCAAGATGTTGATCTTCATTTTAATCAAGATTTCAATCTTCATCTTAAGTTATTCATCTTTATCTTCTTTTTAATCTTGATCTTGTTTGTAATCTTGTTCTTCAATCTTGATATTGTTATTGATATTGATATTGATCTAATCATGATGAAAATTTTGAACTCGATTATGATCTTTAATTGTTTTTAAACTTATTCTCATTCATAATTATAATATTGATCTTATTTTTGATAATTATCCTCATCTTTATTTTGATCTCAGTTTTGATCTCGTATTTCAGTTTTAATCTTATATTCTTCATCTTTATCTTGCTGCTAATATTCATCTTAAACTCGATTTTGATCTCGGTGGTAATATTCATATTCAACCTTGATATCATTATTTCTATTTATCATGATCCTTTAATGATGAGGATGTTGATCTTGATTATAATCCATATTTGATGTTTATCATTTTGCAATCTTAATTTAATATTGATTTTGTTCATGACCAAGATGTTGATCTTGATTTTAATCATTATTTCAATCTTCATCTTATGTTATTCATCTTTATCTTCTTTTTAATCTTAATCTTAAACTCGATTTTGATCTTGTTTGTAATCTTGGTCTTCAATCTTGATATTGTTACTAATTTTGATATTGATCTAATCATGATGAAAATTTTGAACTCGATTATGATCTTTAATTGTTATTAATCTTATTCTCATTCACAATTATAACATTGATCTTATTCTTGATAATTATATTCATCTTCATTTTGATATCAGTTTTGATCTTAGATTTTAGTTTTAATCTTATAATTTTCATATTTATATTGCTTCTAATATTCATCTTAAACTCGATTTTGATCTCGGTGGTAAAATTGATTTTCAATCTTGATATTATTATTTATATTTATCTTGATCTTTTAGTGATGAGGATGTTGATCTTGATTATGATCCATCTTTGATGTTTATCATTTTGCAATCTTAATTTAATATTGATTTTGTTCATGACCATGATGTTGATCTTCATTTTATTCAAGATTTCAATCTTCATCTTATGATATTTATCTTTATATTCTTTTTAATCTTAATCTTAAACTCGATTTTGATTTGGTTTGCAATCTTGGTATTCAATTCTAATATTGTTATTGATATTAATATTGATCTAATCAAGATGAAAATTTTGAACTCGATTATAATCTTTAATTGTTTTTAATCTTATTCTCATTCACAATTATAACATTGATCTTATTCTAGATATTTATGTTCATCTTCATTTTGATCTCAGTTTTGATCTTAGATTTTAGTTTTTTATCTTATAATCTTCATATTTATATTGCTCCTAATATTTATCTTAAACTCGATTTTGATATCGGTGGTAATATTGATTTTCAATCTTGATTTTATTATTTATATTTATCTTGATCTTTTAATGATAAGGATGTTGATCTTGATTATGATCCATCTTTGATGTTTCTCATTTTGCAATCTTAATTTAATATTGATTTTGCTCATGACCATTATGTTGATTTTCATTTTAATTAAGATTTCAATCTTCATCTTATGTTATTCATCTTTATCTTCTTTTTAATCTTAATCTTAAACTCGATTTTGATCTTGTTTGTAATCTTGGTCTTCAATCTTGATATTGTTATTAATTTTGATATTGATCTAATCATGATGAAAACTTTGAACTCGATTATGATCTTTAATTATTATTAATCTTATTCTCATTCACAATTATAACATTGATCTTATTCTTGATAATTATATTCATCTTCATTTTGATATCAGTTTTGATCTTAGATTTTAGTTTTAATCTTATAATCTTCATATTTATATTGCTCCTAATATTCATCTTAAACTCGATTTTGATCTCGGTGGTAATATTGATTTTCAATCTTGATATTATTATTTATATTTATCTTGATCTTTTACTGATGAGGATGTTGATCTTGATTATGATCCATCTTTGATGTTTATCATTTTGCAATCTTAATTTATATTGATTTTGTTCATGACCATGATGTTGATCTTCATTTTAATCAAGATTTCAATCTTCATCTTATGATATTTATCTTTATATTCTTTTTAATCTTAATCTTAAACTCGATTTTGATCTGGTTTGCAATCTTGGTATTCAATTTTGATATTGTTATTGATATTAATATTGATCTAATCAAGATGAAAATTTTGAACTCGATTATAATCTTTAATTGTTTTTAATCTTATTCTCATTCACAATTATAACATTGATCTTATTCTAGATATTTATGTTCATCTTCATTTTGATCTCAGTTTTGATCTTAGATTTTAGTTTTTTATCTTATAATCTTCATATTTATATTGCTCCTAATATTTATCTTAAACTCGATTTTGATATCGGTGGTAATATTGATTTTCAATCTTGATATTATTATGTATATTTATCTTGATCTTTTAATGATAAGGATGTTGATCTTGATTATGATCCATCTTTGATGTTTATCATTTTGCAATCTTAATTTAATATTGATTTTGCTCATGACCATTATGTTGATTTTCATTTTAATTAAGATTTCAATCTTCATCTTATGTTATTCATCTTTATCTTCTTTTTAATCTTAATCTTAAACTCGATTTTGATCTTGTTTGTAATCTTGGTCTTCAATCTTGATATTGTTATTAATTTTGATATTGATCTAATCATGATGAAAATTTTGAACTCGATTATGATCTTTAATTATTATTAATCTTATTCTCATTCACAATTATAACATTGATCTTATTCTTGATAATTATATTCATCTTCATTTTGATATCAGTTTTGATCTTAGATTTTAGTTTTAATCTTATAATCTTCATATTTATATTGCTCATAATATTCATCTTAAACTCGATTTTGATCTCGGTGGTAATATTGATTTTCAATCTTGATATTATTATTTATATTTATCTTGATCTTTTAGTGATGAGGATGTTGATCTTGATTATGATCCATCTTTGATGTTTATCATTTTGCAATCTTAATTTAATATTGATTTTGTTCATGACCATGATGTTGATCTTCATTTTAATCAAGATTTCAATCTTCATCTTATGATATTTATCTTTATATTCTCTTTAATCTTAATCTTAAACTCGATTTTGATCTGGTTTGCAATCTTGGCCTTCAATTTTGATATTGTTATTGATATTGATATTGATCTAACCATGATGAAAATTTTGAACTCGATTATGATCTTTAATTATTTTTAAACTTATTCTCATTCATAATTATAACATTGATCTTATTTTCATAATTATCCTCATCTTTATTTTGATCTCAGTTTTGATCTCGTATTTCAGTTTTAAACTTATATTCTTCATCTTTATCTTGCTCCTAATATTCATCTTAAACTCGATTTTGATCTCGGTGGTAATATTCATATTCAACCTTGATTTCATTATTTATATTTATCATGATCCTTTAATGATGAGGATGTTGATCTTGATTATAATCCATATTTGATGTTTATCATTTTGCAATCTTAATTTAATATTGATTTTGTTCATGACCATGATGTTGATCTTGATTTTAATCATTATTTCAATCTTCATCTTATGTTATTCATCTTTATCTTCTTTTTAATCTTAATCTTAAACTCTATTTTGATCTTGTTTATAATCTTGGTCTTCAATCTTGATATTGTTATTAATTTTGATATTGATCTAATCATGATGAAAATTTTGAACTCGATTATGATCTTTAATTATTATTAATCTTATTCTCATTCACAATTATAACATTGATCTTATTCTTGATAATTATATTCATCTTCATTTTGATATCAGTTTTGAACTTAGATTTTAGTTTTAATCTTATAATCTTCATATTTATATTGCTTCTAATATTCATCTTAAACTCGATTTTGATCTCGGTGGTAATATTGATTTTCAATCTTGATATTATTATTTATATTTATCTTGATCTTTTACTGATGAGGATGTTGATCTTGATTATGATCCATCTTTGATGTTTATCATTTTGCAATCTTAATTTATATTGATTTTGTTCATGACCATGATGTTGATCTTCATTTTAATCAAGATTTCAATCTTCATCTTATGATATTTATCTTTATATTCTTTTTAATCTTAATCTTAAACTCGATTTTGATCTGGTTTGCAATCTTGGTATTCAATTTTGATATTGTTATTGATATTAATATTGATCTAATCAAGATGAAAATTTTGAACTCGATTATAATCTTTAATTGTTTTTAATCTTATTCTCATTCACAATTATAACATTGATCTTATTCTAGATATTTATGTTCATCTTCATTTTGATCTCAGTTTTGATCTTAGATTTTAGTTTTTTATCTTATAATCTTCATATTTATATTGCTCCTAATATTTATCTTAAACTCGATTTTGATATCGGTGGTAATATTGATTTTCAATCTTGATATTATTATGTATATTTATCTTGATCTTTTAATGATAAGGATGTTGATCTTGATTATGATCCATCTTTGATGTTTATCATTTTGCAATCTTAATTTAATATTGATTTTGCTCATGACCATTATGTTGATTTTCATTTTAATTAAGATTTCAATCTTCATCTTATGTTATTCATCTTTATCTTCTTTTTAATCTTAATCTTAAACTCGATTTTGATCTTGTTTGTAATCTTGGTCTTCAATCTTTATATTGTTATTAATTTTGATATTGATCTAATCATGATGAAAATTTTGAACTCGATTATGATCTTTAATTATTATTAATCTTATTCTCATTCACAATTATAACATTGATCTTATTCTTGATAATTATATTCATCTTCATTTTGATATCAGTTTTGATCTTAGATTTTAGTTTTAATCTTATAATCTTCATATTTATATTGCTCATAATATTCATCTTAAACTCGATTTTGATCTCGGTGGTAATATTGATTTTCAATCTTGATATTATTATTTATATTTATCTTGATCTTTTAGTGATGAGGATGTTGATCTTGATTATGATCCATCTTTGATGTTTATCATTTTGCAATCTTAATTTAATATTGATTTTGTTCATGACCATGATGTTGATCTTCATTTTAATCAAGATTTCAATCTTCATCTTATGATATTTATCTTTATATTCTCTTTAATCTTAATCTTAAACTCGATTTTGATCTGGTTTGCAATCTTGGCCTTCAATTTTGATATTGTTATTGATATTGATATTGATCTAACCATGATGAAAATTTTGAACTCGATTATGATCTTTAATTATTTTTAAACTTATTCTCATTCATAATTATAACATTGATCTTATTTTGATAATTATCCTCATCTTTATTTTGATCTCAGTTTTGATCTCGTATTTCAGTTTTAAACTTATATTCTTCATCTTTATCTTGCTCCTAATATTCATCTTAAACTCGATTTTGATCTCGGTGGTAATATTCATATTCAACCTTGATTTCATTATTTATATTTATCATGATCCTTTAATGATGAGGATGTTGATCTTGATTATAATCCATATTTGATGTTTATCATTTTGCAATCTTAATTTAATATTGATTTTGTTCATGACCATGATGTTGATCTTGATTTTAATCATTATTTCAATCTTCATCTTATGTTATTCATCTTTATCTTCTTTTTAATCTTAATCTTAAACTCTATTTTGATCTTGTTTATAATCTTGGTCTTCAATCTTGATATTGTTATTAATTTTGATATTGATCTAATCATGATGAAAATTTTGAACTCGATTATGATCTTTAATTATTATTAATCTTATTCTCATTCACAATTATAACATTGATCTTATTCTTGATAATTATATTCATCTTCATTTTGATATCAGTTTTGAACTTAGATTTTAGTTTTAATCTTATAATCTTCATATTTATATTGCTTCTAATATTCATCTTAAACTCGATTTTGATCTCGGTGGTAATATTGATTTTCAATCTTGATATTATTATTTATATTTATCTTGATCTTTTACTGATGAGGATGTTGATCTTGATTATGATCCTTCTTTGATGTTTATCATTTTGCAATCTTTATTTATATTGATTTTGTTCATGACCATGATGTTGATCTTCATTTTAATCAAGATTTCAATCTTCATCTTATGATATTTATCTTTATATTCTTTTTAATCTTAATCTTAAACTCGATTTTGATCTGGTTTGCAATCTTGGTATTCAATTTTGATATTGTTATTGATATTAATATTGATCTAATCAAGATGAAAATTTTGAACTCGATTATAATCTTTAATTGTTTTTAATCTTATTCTCATTCACAATTATAACATTGATCTTATTCTAGATATTTATGTTCATCTTCATTTTGATCTCAGTTTTGATCTTAGATTTTAGTTTTTTATCTTATAATCTTCATATTTATATTGCTCCTAATATTTATCTTAAACTCGATTTTGATATCGGTGGTAATATTGATTTTCAATCTTGATATTATTATGTATATTTATCTTGATCTTTTAATGATAAGGATGTTGATCTTGATTATGATCCATCTTTGATGTTTATCATTTTGCAATCTTAATTTAATATTGATTTTGCTCATGACCATTATGTTGATTTTCATTTTAATTAAGATTTCAATCTTCATCTTATGTTATTCATCTTTATCTTCTTTTTAATCTTAATCTTATACTCGATTTTGATCTTGTTTGTAATCTTGGTCTTCAATCTTGATATTGTTATTAATTTTGATATTGATCTAATCATGATGAAAATTTTGAACTCGATTATGATCTTTAATTATTATTAATCTTATTCTCATTCACAATTATAACATTGATCTTATTCTTGATAATTATATTCATCTTCATTTTGATATCAGTTTTGATCTTAGATTTTAGTTTTAATCTTATAATCTTCATATTTATATTGCTCATAATATTCATCTTAAACTCGATTTTGATCTCGGTGGTAATATTGATTTTCAATCTTGATATTATTATTTATATTTATCTTGATCTTTTAGTGATGAGGATGTTGATCTTGATTATGATCCATCTTTGATGTTTATCATTTTGCAATCTTAATTTAATATTGATTTTGTTCATGACCATGATGTTGATCTTCATTTTAATCAAGATTTCAATCTTCATCTTATGATATTTATCTTTATATTCTTTTTAATCTTAATCTTAAACTCGATTTTGATCTGGTTTGCAATCTTGGTCTTCAATTTTGATATTGTTATTGATATTGATATTGATCTAATCATGATGAAAATTTTGAACTCGATTATGATCTTTAATTATTTTTAATCTTGTTCTCATTCATCATTATAACATTGATCTTATTCTTGATAATTATCTTCATCTTTATTTTGATCTCAGTTTTGATCTCGTATTTCAGTTTTAAACTTATATTCTTCATCTTTATCTTGCTCCTAATATTCATCTTAAACTCGATTTTGATCTCGGTGGTAATATTCATTTTCAACCTTGATATCATTATTTATATTTATCATGATCTTTTAATGATGAGTATGTTGATCTTGATTATAATCCATATTTGATGTTTATTATTTTGCAATCTTAATTTAATATTGATTTTGTTCATGACCAAGATGTTGATCTTGATTTTACTCATTATTTCAATATTCATCTTATGTTATTCATCTTTATCTTCTTTTTAATCTTAATCTTAAACTCGATTTTGATCTTGTTTGTAATCTTGGTCTTCAATCTTGATATTGTTATTAATTTTGATATTGATCTAATCATGATGAAAATTTTGAACTCAATTATGATCTTTAATTGTTATTAATCTTATTCTCATTCACAATTATAACATTGATCTTATTCTTGATAATTATATTCATCTTCATTTTGATATGAGTTTTGATCTTAGATTTTAGTTTTATTCTTATAATCTTCATATTTATATTGCTCCTAATATTCATCTTAAACTCGATTTTGATCTCAGTGGTAATATTGATTTTCAATCTTGATATTATTATTTATATTTATCTTGATCTTTTACTGATGAGGATGTTGATCTTGATTATGATCCATCTTTGATGTTTATCATTTTGCAATCTTAATTTAATATTGATTTTGTTCATGACCAAGATGTTGATCTTCATTTTAATCAAGATTTCAATCTTCATCTTAAGTTATTCATCTTTATCTTCTTTTTAATCTTGATCTTGTTTGTAATCTTGTTCTTCAATCTTGATATTGTTATTGATATTGATATTGATCTAATCATGATGAAAATTTTGAACTCGATTATGATCTTTAATTGTTTTTATACTTATTCTCATTCATAATTATAATATTGATCTTATTTTTGATAATTATCCTCATCTTTATTTTGATCTCAGTTTTGATCTCGTATTTCAGTTTTAATCTTATATTCTTCATCTTTATCTTGCTGCTAATATTCATCTTAAACTCGATTTTGATCTCGGTGGTAATATTCATATTCAACCTTGATATCATTATTTCTATTTATCATGATCCTTTAATGATGAGGATGTTGATCTTGATTATAATCCATATTTGATGTTTATCATTTTGCAATCTTAATTTAATATTGATTTTGTTCATGACCAAGATGTTGATCTTGATTTTAATCATTATTTCAATCTTCATCTTATGTTATTCATCTTTATCTTCTTTTTAATCTTAATCTTAAACTCGATTTTGATCTTGTTTGTAATCTTGGTCTTCAATCTTGATATTGTTACTAATTTTGATATTGATCTAATCATGATGAAAATTTTGAACTCGATTATGATCTTTAATTGTTATTAATCTTATTCTCATTCACAATTATAACATTGATCTTATTCTTGATAATTATATTCATCTTCATTTTGATATGAGTTTTGATCTTAGATTTTAGTTTTAATCTTATAATCTTCATATTTATATTGCTTCTAATATTCATCTTAAACTCGATTTTGATCTCGGTGGTAAAATTGATTTTCAATCTTGATATTATTATTTATATTTATCTTGATCTTTTAGTGATGAGGATGTTGATCTTGATTATGATCCATCTTTGATGTTTATCATTTTGCAATCTTAATTTAATATTGATTTTGTTCATGACCATGATGTTGATCTTCATTTTATTCAAGATTTCAATCTTCATCTTATGATATTTATCTTTATATTCTTTTTAATCTTAATCTTAAACTCGATTTTGATTTGGTTTGCAATCTTGGTATTCAATTCTGATATTGTTATTGATATTAATATTGATCTAATCAAGATGAAAATTTTGAACTCGATTATAATCTTTAATTGTTTTTAATCTTATTCTCATTCACAATTATAACATTGATCTTATTCTAGATATTTATGTTCATCTTCATTTTGATCTCAGTTTTGATCTTAGATTTTAGTTTTTTATCTTATAATCTTCATATTTATATTGCTCCTAATATTTATCTTAAACTCGATTTTGATATCGGTGGTAATATTGATTTTCAATCTTGATTTTATTATTTATATTTATCTTGATCTTTTAATGATAAGGATGTTGATCTTGATTATGATCCATCTTTGATGTTTCTCATTTTGCAATCTTAATTTAATATTGATTTTGCTCATGACCATTATGTTGATTTTCATTTTAATTAAGATTTCAATCTTCATCTTATGTTATTCATCTTTATCTTCTTTTTAATCTTAATCTTAAACTCGATTTTGATCTTGTTTGTAATCTTGGTCTTCAATCTTGATATTGTTATTAATTTTGATATTGATCTAATCATGATGAAAATTTTGAACTCGATTATGATCTTTAATTATTATTAATCTTATTCTCATTCACAATTATAACATTGATCTTATTCTTGATAATTATATTCATCTTCATTTTGATATCAGTTTTGATCTTAGATTTTAGTTTTAATCTTATAATCTTCATATTTATATTGCTCCTAATATTCATCTTAAACTCGATTTTGATCTCGGTGGTAATATTGATTTTCAATCTTGATATTATTATTTATATTTATCTTGATCTTTTAGTGATGAGGATGTTGATCTTGATTATGATCCATCTTTGATGTTTATCATTTTGCAATCTTAATTTAATATTGATTTTGTTCATGACCATGATGTTGATCTTCATTTTAATCAAGATTTCAATCTTCATCTTATGATATTTATCTTTATATTCTTTTTAATCTTAATCTTAAACTCGATTTTGATCTGGTTTGCAATCTTGGTATTCAATTTTGATATTGTTATTGATATTAATATTGATCTAATCAAGATGAAAATTTTGAACTCGATTATAATCTTTAATTGTTTTTAATCTTATTCTCATTCACAATTATAACATTGATCTTATTCTAGATATTTATGTTCATCTTCATTTTGATCTCAGTTTTGATCTTAGATTTTAGTTTTTTATCTTATAATCTTCATATTTATATTGCTCCTAATATTTATCTTAAACTCGATTTTGATATCGGTGGTAATATTGATTTTCAATCTTGATATTATTATGTATATTTATCGTGATCTTTTGATGATAAGGATGTTGATCTTGATTATGATCCATCTTTGATGTTTATCATTTTGCAATCTTAATTTAATATTGATTTTGCTCATGACCATTATGTTGATTTTCATTTTAATTAAGATTTCAATCTTCATCTTATGTTATTCATCTTTATCTTCTTTTTAATCTTAATCTTAAACTCGATTTTGATCTTGTTTGTAATCTTGGTCTTCAATCTTGATATTGTTTTTAATTTTGATATTGATCTAATCATGATGAAAATTTTGAACTCGATTATGATCTTTAATTATTATTAATCTTATTCTCATTCACAATTATAACATTGATCTTATTCTTGATAATTATATTCATCTTCATTTTGATATCAGTTTTGATCTTAGATTTTAGTTTTAATCTTATAATCTTCATATTTATATTGCTCATAATATTCATCTTAAACTCGATTTTGATCTCGGTGGTAATATTGATTTTCAATCTTGATATTATTATTTATATTTATCTTGATCTTTTAGTGATGAGGATGTTGATCTTGATTATGATCCATCTTTGATGTTTATCATTTTGCAATCTTAATTTAATATTGATTTTGTTCTTGACCATGATGTTGATCTTCATTTTAATCAAGATTTCAATCTTCATCTTATGATATTTATCTTTATATTCTTTTTAATCTTAATCTTAAACTCGATTTTGATCTGGTTTGCAATCTTGGTCTTCAATTTTGATATTGTTATTGATATTGATATTGATCTAATCATGATGAAAATTTTGAACTCGATTATGATCTTTAATTATTTTTAATCTTGTTCTCATTCATCATTATAACATTGATCTTATTCTTGATAATTATCTTCATCTTTATTTTGATCTCAGTTTTGATCTCGTATTTCAGTTTTAAACTTATATTCTTCATCTTTATCTTGCTCCTAATATTCATCTTAAACTCGATTTTGATCTCGGTGGTAATATTCATTTTCAACCTTGATATCATTATTTATATTTATCATGATCTTTTAATGATGAGTATGTTGATCTTGATTATAATCCATATTTGATGTTTATTATTTTGCAATCTTAATTTAATATTGATTTTGTTCATGACCAAGATGTTGATCTTGATTTTACTCATTATTTCAATATTCATCTTATGTTATTCATCTTTATCTTCTTTTTAATCTTAATCTTAAACTCGATTTTGATCTTGTTTGTAATCTTGGTCTTCAATCTTGATATTGTTATTAATTTTGATATTGATCTAATCATGATGAAAATTTTGAACTCAATTATGATCTTTAATTGTTATTAATCTTATTCTCATTCACAATTATAACATTGATCTTATTCTTGATAATTATATTCATCTTCATTTTGATATGAGTTTTGATCTTAGATTTTAGTTTTATTCTTATAATCTTCATATTTATATTGCTCCTAATATTCATCTTAAACTCGATTTTGATCTCAGTGGTAATATTGATTTTCAATCTTGATATTATTATTTATATTTATCTTGATCTTTTACTGATGAGGATGTTGATCTTGATTATGATCCATCTTTGATGTTTATCATTTTGCAATCTTAATTTAATATTGATTTTGTTCATGACCAAGATGTTGATCTTCATTTTAATCAAGATTTCAATCTTCATCTTAAGTTATTCATCTTTATCTTCTTTTTAATCTTGATCTTGTTTGTAATCTTGTTCTTCAATCTTGATATTGTTATTGATATTGATATTGATCTAATCATGATGAAAATTTTGAACTCGATTATGATCTTTAATTGTTTTTAAACTTATTCTCATTCATAATTATAATATTGATCTTATTTTTTATAATTATCCTCATCTTTATTTTGATCTCAGTTTTGATCTCGTATTTCAGTTTTAATCTTATATTCTTCATCTTTATCTTGCTGCTAATATTCATCTTAAACTCGATTTTGATCTCGGTGGTAATATTCATATTCAACCTTGATATCATTATTTCTATTTATCATGATCCTTTAATGATGAGGATGTTGATCTTGATTATAATCCATATTTGATGTTTATCATTTTGCAATCTTAATTTAATATTGATTTTGTTCATGACCAAGATGTTGATCTTGATTTTAATCATTATTTCAATCTTCATCTTATGTTATTCATCTTTATCTTCTTTTTAATCTTAATCTTAAACTCGATTTTGATCTTGTTTGTAATCTTGGTCTTCAATCTTGATATTGTTATTAATTTTGATATTGATCTAATCATGATGAAAATTTTGAACTCGATTATGATCTTTAATTGTTATTAATCTTATTCTCATTCACAATTATAACATTGATCTTATTCTTGATAATTATATTCATCTTCATTTTGATATCAGTTTTGATCTTAGATTTTTGTTTTAATCTTATAATCTTCATATTTATATTGCTCCTAATATTCATCTTAAACTCGATTTTGATCTCGGTGGTAATATTGATTTTCAATCTTGATATTATTATTTATATTTATCTTGATCTTTTACTGATGAGGATGTTGATCTTGATTATGATCCATCTTTGATGTTTATCATTTTGCAATCTTAATTTAATATTGATTTTGTTCATGACCAAGATGTTGATCTTCATTTTAATCAAGATTTCAATCTTCGTCTTAAGTTATTCATCTTTATCTTCTTTTTAATCTTAATCTTAAACTCGATTTTGATCTTGTTTGTAATCTTAGTCTTCAATCTTGATATTGTTATTGATATTGAAATTGATCTAATCATGATGAAAATTTTGAACTCGATTATGATCTTTAATTGTTTTTAAACTTATTCTCATTCATAATTATAACATTGATCTTATTTTTGATAATTATCCTCATCTTTATTTTGATCTCAGTTTTGATCTCGTATTTCAGTTTTAAACTTATATTCTTCATCTTTATATTGCTCCTAATATTCATCTTAAACTCGATTTTGATCTCGGTGGTAATATTCATATTCAACCTTGATATCATTATTTCTATTTATCATGATCCTTTAATGATGAGGATGTTGATCTTGATTATAATCCATATTTGATGTTTATCATTTTGCAATCTTAATTTAATATTGATTTTGTTCATGACCAAGATGTTGATCTTGATTTTAATCATTATTTCAATCTTCATCTTATGTTATTCATCTTTATCTTCTTTTTAATCTTAATCTTAAACTCTATTTTGATCTTGTTTGTAATCTTGGTCTTCAATCTTGATATTGTTATTAATTTTGATATTGATCTAATCATGATGAAAATTTTGAACTCGATTATGATCTTTAATTATTATTAATCTTATTCTCATTCACAATTATAACATTGATCTTATTCTTGATAATTATATTCATCTTCATTTTGATATCAGTTTTGATCTTAGATTTTAGTTTTAATCTTATAATCTTCATATTTATATTGCTCCTAATATTCATCTTAAACTCGATTTTGATCTCGGTGGTAATATTGATTTTCAATCTTGATATTATTATTTATATTTATCTTGATCTTTTACTGATGAGGATGTTGATCTTGATTATGATCCATCTTTGATGTTTATCATTTTGCAATCTTAATTTAATATTGATTTTGTTCATGACCATGATGTTGATCTTCATTTTAATCAAGATTTCAATCTTCATCTTATGATATTTATCTTTATATTCTTTTTAATCTTAATCTTAAACTCGATTTTGATCTGGTATGCAATCTTGGTCTTCAATTTTGATATTGTTATTGATATTGATATTGATCTAATCATGATGAAAATTTTGAACTCGATTATAATCTTTAATTATTTTTAATCTTATTTTCATTCATATTTATAACATTGATCTTATTCTTGATAATTATCTTCATCTTTATTTTGATCTCAGTTTTGATCTCGTATTTCAGTTTTAAACTTATATTCTTCATCTTTATCTTGCTCCTAATATTCATCTTAAACTCGATTTTGATCTCGGTGGTAATATTCATTTTCAACCTTGATATCATTATTTCTATTTATCATGATCCTTTAATGATGAGGATGTTGATATTGATTATAATCCATATTTGATGTTTATCATTTTGCAATCTTAATTTAATATTGATTTTGTTCATGACCAAGAGGTTGATCTTGATTTTAATCATTATTTCAATCTTCATCTTATGTTATTCATCTTTATCTTCTTTTTAATCTTAATCTTAAACTCGATTTTGATCTTGTTTGTAATCTTGGTCTTCAATCTTGATATTGTTATTAATTTTGATATTGATCTAATCATGATGAAAATTTTGAACTCGATTATGATCTTTAATTATTATTAATCTTATTCTCATTCACAATTATAACATTGATCTTATTCTTCATAATTATATTCATCTTCATTTTGATATCAGTTTTGATCTTAGATTTTAGTTTTAATCTTATAATCTTCATATTTATATTGCTCCTAATATTCATCTTAAACTCGATTTTGATCTCGGTGGTAATATTGATTTTCAATCTTTATATTATTATTTATATTTATCTTGATCTTTTACTGATGAGGATGTTGATCTTGATTATGATCCATCTTTGATGTTTATCATTTTGCAATCTTAATTTAATATTGATTTTGTTCATGACCATGATGTTGATCTTCATTTTAATCAAGATTTCAATCTTCATCTTATGATATTTATCTTTATATTCTTTTTAATCTTAATCTTAAACTCGATTTTGATCTGGTTTGCAATCTTGGTCTTCAATTTTGATATTGTTATTGATATTGATATTGATCTAATCATGATGAAAATTTTGAACTCGATTATGATCTTTAATTATTTTTAATCTTGTTCTCATTCATATTTATAACATTGATCTTATTCTTGATAATTATCTTCATCTTTATTTTGATCTCAGTTTTGATCTCGTATTTCAGTTTTAAACTTATATTCTTCATCTTTATCTTGCTCCTAATATTCATCTTAAACTCGATTTTGATCTCGGTGGTAATATTCATTTTCAACCTTTATATCATTATTTATATTTATCATGATCTTTTAATGATGAGGATGTTGATCTTGATTATAATCCATATTTGATGTTTATTATTTTGCAATCTTAATTTAATATTGGTTTTGTTCATGACCAAGATGTTGATCTTGATTTTAATCATTATTTCAATATTCATCTTATGTTATTTATCTTTATCTTCTTTTTAATCTTAATCTTAAACTCGATTTTGATCTTGTTTGTAATCTTGGTCTTCAATCTTGATATTGTTATTAATTTTGATATTGATCTAATCATGATGAAAATTTTGAACTCGATTATGATCTTTAATTGTTTTTAAACTTATTCTCATTCATATTTATAACATTGATCTTATTCTTGATAATTATCTTCATCTTTATTTTGATCTCAGTTTTGATCTCGTATTTCAGTTTTAATCTTATAATCTTTATATTTATATTGATCCTAATATTCATCTTAAACTCGATTTTGATCTCGGTGGTAATATTCATTTTCAACCTTGATATCATTATTTCTATTTATCATGATCCTTTAATGATGAGGATGTTGATCTTGATTATAATCCATATTTGATGTTTATCATTTTGCAATCTTAATTTAATATTGATTTTGTTCATGACCAAGATGTTGATCTTGATTTTAATCATTATTTCAATCTTCATCTTATGTTATTCATCTTTATCTTCTTTTTAATCTTAATCTAAAACTCGATTTTGATCTTGTTTGTAATCTTGGTCTTCAATCTTGATATTGTTATTAATTTTGATATTGATCTAATCATGATGAAAATTTTGAACTCGATTATGATCTTTAATTATTATTAATCTTATTCTCATTCACAATTATAACATTGATCTTATTCTTGATAATTATATTCATCTTCATTTTGATATCAGTTTTGATCTTAGATTTTTGTTTTAATCTTATAATCTTCATATTTATATTGCTCCTAATATTCATCTTAAACTCGATTTTGATCTCGGTGGTAATATTGATTTTCAATCTTGATTTTATTATTTATATTTATCTTGATCTCTTAATGATGAGGATGTTGATCTTGATTATGATCCATCTTGTATGTTTATCATTTTGCAATCTTAATTTAATATTGATTTTGTTCATGACCATGATGTTGATCTTCATTTTAATCAAGATTTCAATCTTCATCTTATGATATTTATCTTTATATTCTTTTTAATCTTAATCTTAAACTCGATTTTGATCTGGTTTGCAATCTTGGTCTTCAATTTTGATATTGTTATTGATATTGATATTGATCTAATCATGATGAAAATTTTGAACTCGATTATGATCTTTAATTATTTTTAATCTTGTTCTCATTCATATTTATAACATTGATCTTTTTCTTGATAATTATCTTCATCTTTATTTTGATCTCAGTTTTGATCTCGTATTTCAGTTTTAAACTTATATTCTTCATCTTTATCTTGCTCCTAATATTCATCTTAAACTCGATTTTGATCTCGGTGGTAATATTCATTTTCAACCTTTATATCATTATTTATATTTATCATGATCTCTTAATGATGAGGATGTTGATCTTGATTATGATCCATATTTGATGTTTATCATTTTGCAATATTAATTTAATATTGATTTTGTTCATATCCATGATGTTGATCTTCATTTTAATCAAGATTTCAATCTTCATTTATGATATTTATCTTTATATTCTTTTTAATCTTAATCTTAAACTCGATTTTGATCTGGTTTGCAATCTTGGTCTTCAATTTTGATATTGTTATTGATTTTGATATTCTTCTCATCATGATGAAAATTTTGAACTCGAATATGAATTTTAATTGTTATTAATCTTATTCTCTTTCTTAATTATAACATTGAACATATTCTTAATAATTATCTTCTTCTACATTTTGATCTTAGTTTTGATCTCAGATTTTAGTTTTAATCTTATAATCTTTATATTTATATTGCTCCGAATATTCATATTAAACTCGATTTTGATCTCGGTGGTAATATTGATTTTCAATCTTGATATTATTATTTATATTTATCTTGATCTTTTAATGATGAGGATGTTGATCTTGATTATGATCCATCTTTGATGTTTATCATTTTGCAATCTTAATTTAATATTGATATTGTTCAAGACTATGATGTTGATCTTCATTTTAATCAAGATTTCAATCTTCATCTTATGATATTTATCTTTATATTCTTTTTAATCTTAATCTTAAACTCGATTTTGATCTGGTGTGCAATCTAGATCTTCAATTTTGATATTGTTATTGATATTGATATTGATATAATCATGATGAAAATTTTGAACTCGATTATGAACTTTAATTGTTATTAATCTTATTCTCATTCACAATTATAACATTGATCTTATTCATGATAATTATCATCATTTTCATTTTGATCAAAGTTTTGATCTCAGATTTCAGTTTTAATCTTATATTCTTCATCTTTATCTTGCTCCTAATATTCATCTTAAGCTCGATTTTGATCTCGGTGGTAATATTGATTTTCAATCTTGATATTATTATTTATATTTATCATGATCTCTTAATGATGAGGATGTTGATCTTGATTATGATCCATATTTGATGTTTATCATTTTGCAATATTAATTTAATATTGATTTTGTTCATATCCATGATGTTGATCTTCATTTTAATCAAGATTTCAATCTTCATTTATGATATTTATCTTTATATTCTTTTTAATCTTAATCTTAAACTCGATTTTGATTTGGTTTGCAATCTTGGTCTTCAATTTTAATATTGTTATTGATTTTGATATTCTTCTAATCATGATGAAAATTTTCAACTCGATTATGAATTTTAATTGTTATTAATCTTATTCTCATTCTTAATGATAACATTGAACATATTCTTAATAATTATCTTCATCTACATTTTGATCTTAGTTTTGATCTCAGATTTTAGTTTTAATCTTATAATCTTTATATTTATATTGCTCCGAATATTCATCTTAAACTCGATTTTGATCTCGGTGGTAATATTGATTTTCAATCTTGATATTATTATTTATATTTATCTTGATCTTTTAATGATGAGGATGTTGATCTTGATTATGATCCATCTTTGATGTTTATCATTTTGCAATCTTAATTTAATATTGATATTGTTCAAGACTATGATGTTAATCTTCATTTTAATCAAGATTTCAATCTTCATCTTATGATATTTATCTTTATATTCTTTTTAATCTTAATCTTAAACTCGATTTTGATCTGGTGTGCAATCTAGATCTTCAATTTTGATATGTTATTGATATTGATATTGATATAATCATGATGAAAATTTTGAACTCGATTATGATCTTTAATTGTTATTAATCTTATTCTCATTCACAATTATAACATTGATCTTATTCATGATAATTATCATCATTTTCATTTTGATCAAAGTTTTGATCTCAGATTTCAGTTTTAATCTTATATTCTTCATCTTTATCTTGCTCCTAATATTCATCTTAAGCTCGATTTTGATCTCGGTGGTAATATTGATTTTCAATCTTGATATTATTATTTATATTTATCTTGATCTTTTAATGATGAGGATGTTGATCTTGATTATGATCCATCTTTGATGTTTATCAATTTGCAATCTTAATTTAATATTGATATTGTTCATGACCATGATGTTAATCTTCATTTTAATCAAGATTTCAATCTTCATCTTATGATATTTATCTTTATATTCTTTTTAATCTTAATCTTAAACTCGATTTTGATCTGGTTTGCAATCTTGGTCTTCAATTTTGATATTGTTATTGATTTTGATATTCTTCTAATCATGATGAAAATTTTGAACTCGATTATGAATTTTAATTGTTATTAATCTTATTCTCATTCTTAATTATAACATTGAACATATTCTTAATAATTATCTTCGTCTACATTTTGATCTTAGTTTTGATCTCATATTCTAGTTTTAATCTTATAATCTTCATATTTATATTGCTCCTAATATTCATCTTAAACTCGATTTTGATCTCGGTGGTAATATTGATTTTCAATCTTGATATTATTATTTATATTTATCTTGATCTTTTAATGATGAGGATGTTGATCTTGATTATGATCCATCTTTGATGTTTATCATTTTGCAATCTTAATTTAATATTGATATTGTTCAAGACTATGATGTTGATCTTCATTTTAATCAAGATTTCAATCTTCATCTTATGATATTTATCTTTATATTCTTTTTAATCTTAATCTTAAACTCGATTTTGATCTGGTTTGCAATCTTGGTCTTCAATTTTGATATTGTTATTGATTTTGATATTCTTCTCATCATGATGAAAATTTTGAACTCGATTATGAATTTTAATTGTTATTAATCTTATTCTCATTCTTAATTATAACATTGAACATATTCTTAATAATTATCTTCATCTACATTTTGATCTTAGTTTTGATCTCAGATTTTAGTTTTAATCTTATAATCTTCATATTTATATTGCTCCTAATATTCATCTTAAACTCGATTTTGATCTCGGTGGTAATATTGATTTTCAATCTTGATATTATTATTTATATTTATCTTGATCTTTTAATGATGAGGATGTTGATCTTGATTATGATCCATATTTGAAGTTTATCATTTTGCAATATTAATTTAATATTGATTTTGTTCATATCCATGATGTTGATCTTCATTTTAATCAAGATTTCAATCTTCATCTTATGATATTTATCTTTATATTCTTTTTAATCTTAATCTTAAACTCGATTTTGATCTGGTTTGCAATCTTGGTCTTCAATTTTGATATTGTTATTGATTTTGATATTCTTCTCATCATGATGAAAATTTTGAACTCGATTATGAATTTTAATTGTTATTAATCTTATTCTCATTCTTAATTATAACATTGAACATATTCTTAATAATTATCTTCATCTACATTTTGATATTAGTTTTGATCTCAGATTTTAGTTTTAATCTTATAATCTTTATATTTATATTGCTCCGAATATTCATCTCAAACTCGATTTTGATCTCGGTGGTAATATTGATTTTCAATCTTGATATTATTATTTATATTTATCTTGATCTTTTAATGATGAGGATGTTGATCTTGATTATGATCCATCTTTGATGTTTATCATTTTGCAATCTTAATTTAATATTGATATTGTTCAAGACTATGATGTTGATCTTCATTTTAATCAAGATTTCAATCTTCATCTTATGATATTTATCTTTATATTCTTTTTAATCTTAATCTTAAACTCGATTTTGATCTGGTTTGCAATCTTGGTCTTCAATTTTGATATTGTTATTGATTTTGATATTCTTCTCATCATGATGAAAATTTTGAACTCGATTATGAATTTTAATTGTTATTAATCTTATTCTCATTCTTAATTATAACATTGAACATATTCTTAATAATTATCTTCATCTACATTTTGATCTTAGTTTTGATCTTAGTTTTGATCTCAGATTTTAGTTTTAATCTTATAATCTTCATATTTATATTGCTCCTAATATTCATCTTAAACTCGATTTTGATCTCGGTGGTAATATTGATTTTCAATCTTGATATTATTATTTATATTTATCTTGATCTTTTAATGATGAGGATGTTGATCTTGATTATGATCCATCTTTGATGTTTATCATTTTGCAATCTTAATTTAATATTGATATTGTTCAAGACTATGATGTTGATCTTCATTTTAATCAAGATTTCAATCTTCATCTTATGATATTTATCTTTATATTCTTTTTAATCTTAATCTTAAACTCGATTTTGATTTGGTTTGCAATCTTGGTCTTCAATTTTGATATTGTTGTTGATTTTGATATTCTTCTAATCATGATGAAAATTTTCAACTCGATTATGAATTTTAATTGTTATTAATCTTATTCTCATTCTTAATGATAACATTGAACATATTCTTAATAATTATCTTCATCTACATTTTGATCTTAGTTTTGATCTCAGATTTTAGTTTTAATCTTATAATCTTTATATTTATATTGCTCCGAATATTCATCTTAAATTCGATTTTGATCTCGGTGGTATTATTGATTTTCAATCTTGATATTATTATTTATATTTATCTTGATCTTTTAATGATGAGGATGTTGATCTTGATTATGATCCATCTTTGATGTTTATCATTTTGCAATCTTAATTTAATATTGATATTGTTCAAGACTATGATGTTGATCTTCATTTTAATCAAGATTTCAATCTTCATCTTATGATATTTATCTTTATATTCTTTTTAATCTTAATCTTAAACTCGATTTTGATCTGGTGTGCAATCTAGATCTTCAATTTTGATATTGTTATTGATATTGATATTGATATAATCATGATGAAAATTTTGAACTCGATTATGATCTTTAATTGTTATTAATCTTATTCTCATTCACAATTATAACATTGATCTTATTCATGATAATTATCATCATTTTCATTTTGATCAAAGTTTTGATCTCAGATTTCAGTTTTAATCTTATATTCTTCATCTTTATCTTGCTCCTAATATTCATCTTAAGCTCGATTTTGATCTCGGTGGTAATATTGATTTTCAATCTTGATATTATTATTTATATTTATCATGATCTTTTAATGATGAGGATGTTGATCTTGATTATGATCCATATTTGATGTTTATCAATTTGCAATATTAATTTAATATTGATTTTGTTCATATCCATGATGTTGATCTTCATTTTAATCAAGATTTCAATCTTCATTTATGATATTTATCTTTATATTCTTTTTAATCTTAATCTTAAACTCGATTTTGATTTGGTTTGCAATCTTGGTCTTCAATTTTAATATTGTTATTGATTTTGATATTCTTCTAATCATGATGAAAATTTTCAACTCGATTATGAATTTTAATTGTTATTAATCTTATTCTCATTCTTAATGATAACATTGAACATATTCTTAATAATTATCTTCATCTACATTTTGATCTTAGTTTTGATCTCAGATTTTAGTTTTAATCTTATAATCTTTATATTTATATTGCTCCGAATATTCATCTTAAACTCGATTTTGAGCTCGGTGGTAATATTGATTTTCAATCTTGATATTATTATTTATATTTATCTTGATCTTTTAATGATGTGGATGTTGATCTTGATTATGATCCATCTTTGATGTTTATCATTTTGCAATCTTAATTTAATATTGATATTGTTCAAGACTATGATGTTAATCTTCATTTTAATCAAGATTTCAATCTTCATCTTATGATATTTATCTTTATATTCTTTTTAATCTTAATCTTAAACTCGATTTTGATCTGGTGTGCAATCTAGATCTTCAATTTTGATATTGTTATTGATATTGATATTGATATAATCATGATGAAAATTTTGAACTCGATTATGATCTTTAATTGTCATTAATCTTATTCTCATTCACAATTATAACATTGATCTTATTCATGATAATTATCATCATTTTCATTTTGATCAAAGTTTTGATCTCAGATTTCAGTTTTAATCTTATATTCTTCATCTTTATCTTGCTCCTAATATTCATCTTAAGCTCGATTTTGATCTCGGTGGTAATATTGATTTTCAATCTTGATATTATTATTTATATTTATCTTGATCTTTTAATGATGAGGATGTTGATCTTGATTATGATCCATCTTTGATGTTTATCAATTTGCAATCTTAATTTAATATTGATATTGTTCATGACCATGATGTTAATCTTCATTTTAATCAAGATTTCAATCTTCATCTTATGATATTTATCTTTATATTCTTTTTAATCTTAATCTTAAACTCGATTTTGATCTGGTTTGCAATCTTGGTCTTCAATTTTGATATTGTTATTGATTTTGATATTCTTCTAATCATGATGAAAATTTTGAACTCGATTATGAATTTTAATTGTTATTAATCTTATTCTCATTCTTAATTATAACATTGAACATATTCTTAATAATTATCTTCGTCTACATTTTGATCTTAGTTTTGATCTCATATTCTAGTTTTAATCTTATAATCTTCATATTTATATTGCTCCTAATATTCATCTTAAACTCGATTTTGATCTCGGTGGTAATATTGATTTTCAATCTTGATATTATTATTTATATTTATCTTGATCTTTTAATGATGAGGATGTTGATCTTGATTATGATCCATCTTTGATGTTTATCATTTTGCAATCTTAATTTAATATTGATATTGTTCAAGACTATGATGTTGATCTTCATTTTAATCAAGATTTCAATCTTCATCTTATGATATTTATCTTTATATTCTTTTTAATCTTAATCTTAAACTCGATTTTGATCTGGTTTGCAATCTTGGTCTTCAATTTTGATATTGTTATTGATTTTGATATTCTTCTCATCATGATGAAAATTTTGAACTCGATTATGAATTTTAATTGTTATTAATCTTATTCTCATTCTTAATTATAACATTGAACATATTCTTAATAATTATCTTCATCTACATTTTGATCTTAGTTTTGATCTCAGATTTTAGTTTTAATCTTATAATCTTCATATTTATATTGCTCCTAATATTCATCTTAAACTCGATTTTGATCTCGGTGGTAATATTGATTTTCAATCTTGATATTATTATTTATATTTATCTTGATCTTTTAATGATGAGGATGTTGATCTTGATTATGATCCATATTTGAAGTTTATCATTTTGCAATATTAATTTAATATTGATTTTGTTCATATCCATGATGTTGATCTTCATTTTAATCAAGATTTCAATCTTCATCTTATGATATTTATCTTTATATTCTTTTTAATCTTAATCTTAAACTCGATTTTGATCTGGTTTGCAATCTTGGTCTTCAATTTTGATATTGTTATTGATTTTGATATTCTTCTCATCATGATGAAAATTTTGAACTCGATTATGAATTTTAATTGTTATTAATCTTATTCTCATTCTTAATTATAACATTGAACATATTCTTAATAATTATCTTCATCTACATTTTGATATTAGTTTTGATCTCAGATTTTAGTTTTAATCTTATAATCTTTATATTTATATTGCTCCGAATATTCATCTCAAACTCGATTTTGATCTCGGTGGTAATATTGATTTTCAATCTTGATATTATTATTTATATTTATCTTGATCTTTTAATGATGAGGATGTTGATCTTGATTATGATCCATCTTTGATGTTTATCATTTTGCAATCTTAATTTAATATTGATATTGTTCAAGACTATGATGTTGATCTTCATTTTAATCAAGATTTCAATCTTCATCTTATGATATTTATCTTTATATTCTTTTTAATCTTAATCTTAAACTCGATTTTGATCTGGTTTGCAATCTTGGTCTTCAATTTTGATATTGTTATTGATTTTGATATTCTTCTCATCATGATGAAAATTTTGAACTCGATTATGAATTTTAATTGTTATTAATCTTATTCTCATTCTTAATTATAACATTGAACATATTCTTAATAATTATCTTCATCTACATTTTGATCTTAGTTTTGATCTCAGATTTTAGTTTTAATCTTATAATCTTCATATTTATATTGCTCCTAATATTCATCTTAAACTCGATTTTGATCTCGGTGGTAATATTGATTTTCAATCTTGATATTATTATTTATATTTATCTTGATCTTTTAATGATGAGGATGTTGATCTTGATTATGATCCATCTTTGATGTTTATCATTTTGCAATCTTAATTTAATATTGATATTGTTCAAGACTATGATGTTGATCTTCATTTTAATCAAGATTTCAATCTTCATCTTATGATATTTATCTTTATATTCTTTTTAATCTTAATCTTAAACTCGATTTTGATTTGGTTTGCAATCTTGGTCTTCAATTTTGATATTGTTGTTGATTTTGATATTCTTCTAATCATGATGAAAATTTTCAACTCGATTATGAATTTTAATTGTTATTAATCTTATTCTCATTCTTAATGATAACATTGAACATATTCTTAATAATTATCTTCATCTACATTTTGATCTTAGTTTTGATCTCAGATTTTAGTTTTAATCTTATAATCTTTATATTTATATTGCTCCGAATATTCATCTTAAATTCGATTTTGATCTCGGTGGTATTATTGATTTTCAATCTTGATATTATTATTTATATTTATCTTGATCTTTTAATGATGAGGATGTTGATCTTGATTATGATCCATCTTTGATGTTTATCATTTTGCAATCTTAATTTAATATTGATATTGTTCAAGACTATGATGTTGATCTTCATTTTAATCAAGATTTCAATCTTCATCTTATGATATTTATCTTTATATTCTTTTTAATCTTAATCTTAAACTCGATTTTGATCTGGTGTGCAATCTAGATCTTCAATTTTGATATTGTTATTGATATTGATATTGATATAATCATGATGAAAATTTTGAACTCGATTATGATCTTTAATTGTTATTAATCTTATTCTCATTCACAATTATAACATTGATCTTATTCATGATAATTATCATCATTTTCATTTTGATCAAAGTTTTGATCTCAGATTTCAGTTTTAATCTTATATTCTTCATCTTTATCTTGCTCCTAATATTCATCTTAAGCTCGATTTTGATCTCGGTGGTAATATTGATTTTCAATCTTGATATTATTATTTATATTTATCTTGATCTTTTAATGATGAGGATGTTGATCTTGATTATGATCCATCTTTGATGTTTATCAATTTGCAATCTTAATTTAATATTGATATTGTTCATGACCATGATGTTAATCTTCATTTTAATCAAGATTTCAATCTTCATCTTATGATATTTATCTTTATATTCTTTTTAATGTTAATCTTAAACTCGATTTTGATCTGGTTTGCAATCTTGGTCTTCAATTTTGATATTGTTATTGATTTTGATATTCTTCTAATCATGATGAAAATTTTGAACTCGATTATGAATTTTAATTGTTATTAATCTTATTCTCATTCTTAATTATAACATTGAACATATTCTTAATAATTATCTTCATCTACATTTTGATCTTCGTTTTGATCTCCGATTTTAGTTTTAATCTTATAATCTTCATATTTATATTGCTCCGAATATTCATCTCAAACTCGATTTTGATCTCGGTGGTAATATTGATTTTCATTCTTGATATTATTATTTATATTTATCTTGATCTTTTAATGATGAGGATGTTGATCTTGATTATGATCCATCTTTGATGTTTATCATTTTGCAATCTTAATTTAATATTGATATTGTTCAAGACTATGATGTTGATCTTCATTTTAATCAAGATTTCAATCTTCATCTTATGATATTTATCTTTATATTCTTTTTAATCTTAATCTTAAACTCGATTTTGATCTGGTTTGCAATCTTGGTCTTCAATTTTGATATTGTTATTGATTTTGATATTCTTCTCATCATGATGAAAATTTTGAACTCGATTATGAATTTTAATTGTTATTAATCTTATTCTCATTCTTAATTATAACATTGAACATATTCTTAATAATTATCTTCATCTACATTTTGATCTTAGTTTTGATCTCAGATTTTAGTTTTAATCTTATAATCTTCATATTTATATTGCTCCTAATATTCATCTTAAACTCGATTTTGATCTCGGTGGTAATATTGATTTTCAATCTTGATATTATTATTTATATTTATCTTGATCTTTTAATGATGAGGATGTTGATCTTGATTATGATCCATATTTGAAGTTTATCATTTTGCAATATTAATTTAATATTGATTTTGTTCATATCCATGATGTTGATCTTCATTTTAATCAAGATTTCAATCTTCATCTTATGATATTTATCTTTATATTCTTTTTAATCTTAATCTTAAACTCGATTTTGATCTGGTTTGCAATCTTGGTCTTCAATTTTGATATTGTTATTGATTTTGATATTCTTCTCATCATGATGAAAATTTTGAACTCGATTATGAATTTTAATTGTTATTAATCTTATTCTCATTCTTAATTATAACATTGAACATATTCTTAATAATTATCTTCATCTACATTTTGATATTAGTTTTGATCTCAGATTTTAGTTTTAATCTTATAATCTTTATATTTATATTGCTCCGAATATTCATCTCAAACTCGATTTTGATCTCGGTGGTAATATTGATTTTCAATCTTGATATTATTATTTATATTTATCTTGATCTTTTAATGATGAGGATGTTGATCTTGATTATGATCCATCTTTGATGTTTATCATTTTGCAATCTTAATTTAATATTGATATTGTTCAAGACTATGATGTTGATCTTCATTTTAATCAAGATTTCAATCTTCATCTTATGATATTTATCTTTATATTCTTTTTAATCTTAATCTTAAACTCGATTTTGATCTGGTTTGCAATCTTGGTCTTCAATTTTGATATTGTTATTGATTTTGATATTCTTCTCATCATGATGAAAATTTTGAACTCGATTATGAATTTTAATTGTTATTAATCTTATTCTCATTCTTAATTATAACATTGAACATATTCTTAATAATTATCTTCATCTACATTTTGATCTTAGTTTTGATCTCAGATTTTAGTTTTAATCTTATAATCTTCATATTTATATTGCTCCTAATATTCATCTTAAACTCGATTTTGATCTCGGTGGTAATATTGATTTTCAATCTTGATATTATTATTTATATTTATCTTGATCTTTTAATGATGAGGATGTTGATCTTGATTATGATCCATATTTGAAGTTTATCATTTTGCAATATTAATTTAATATTGATTTTGTTCATATCCATGATGTTGATCTTCATTTTAATCAAGATTTCAATCTTCATCTTATGATATTTATCTTTATATTCTTTTTAATCTTAATCTTAAACTCGATTTTGATCTGGTTTGCAATCTTGGTCTTCAATTTTGATATTGTTATTGATTTTGATATTCTTCTCATCATGATGAAAATTTTGAACTCGATTATGAATTTTAATTGTTATTAATCTTATTCTCATTCTTAATTATAACATTAAACATATTCTTAATAATTATCTTCATCTACATTTTGATATTAGTTTTGATCTCAGATTTTAGTTTTAATCTTATAATCTTTATATTTATATTGCTCCGAATATTCATCTCAAACTCGATTTTGATCTCGGTGGTAATATTGATTTTCAATCTTGATATTATTATTTATATTTATCTTGATCTTTTAATGATGAGGATGTTGATCTTGATTATGATCCATCTTTGATGTTTATCATTTTGCAATCTTAATTTAATATTGATATTGTTCAAGACTATGATGTTGATCTTCATTTTAATCAAGATTTCAATCTTCATCTTATGATATTTATCTTTATATTCTTTTTAATCTTAATCTTAAACTCGATTTTGATCTGGTTTGCAATCTTGGTCTTCAATTTTGATATTGTTATTGATTTTGATATTCTTCTCATCATGATGAAAATTTTGAACTCGATTATGAATTTTAATTGTTATTAATCTTATTCTCATTCTTAATTATAACATTGAACATATTCTTAATAATTATCTTCATCTACATTTTGATCTTAGTTTTGATCTTAGTTTTGATCTCAGATTTTAGTTTTAATCTTATAATCTTCATATTTATATTGCTCCTAATATTCATCTTAAACTCGATTTTGATCTCGGTGGTAATATTGATTTTCAATCTTGATATTATTATTTATATTTATCTTGATCTTTTAATGATGAGGATGTTGATCTTGATTATGATCCATCTTTGATGTTTATCATTTTGCAATCTTAATTTAATATTGATATTGTTCAAGACTATGATGTTGATCTTCATTTTAATCAAGATTTCAATCTTCATCTTATGATATTTATCTTTATATTCTTTTTAATCTTAATCTTAAACTCGATTTTGATTTGGTTTGCAATCTTGGTCTTCAATTTTGATATTGTTGTTGATTTTGATATTCTTCTAATCATGATGAAAATTTTCAACTCGATTATGAATTTTAATTGTTATTAATCTTATTCTCATTCTTAATGATAACATTGAACATATTCTTAATAATTATCTTCATCTACATTTTGATCTTAGTTTTGATCTCAGATTTTAGTTTTAATCTTATAATCTTTATATTTATATTGCTCCGAATATTCATCTTAAATTCGATTTTGATCTCGGTGGTATTATTGATTTTCAATCTTGATATTATTATTTATATTTATCTTGATCTTTTAATGATGAGGATGTTGATCTTGATTATGATCCATCTTTGATGTTTATCATTTTGCAATCTTAATTTAATATTGATATTGTTCAAGACTATGATGTTGATCTTCATTTTAATCAAGATTTCAATCTTCATCTTATGATATTTATCTTTATATTCTTTTTAATCTTAATCTTAAACTCGATTTTGATCTGGTGTGCAATCTAGATCTTCAATTTTGATATTGTTATTGATATTGATATTGATATAATCATGATGAAAATTTTGAACTCGATTATGATCTTTAATTGTTATTAATCTTATTCTCATTCACAATTATAACATTGATCTTATTCATGATAATTATCATCATTTTCATTTTGATCAAAGTTTTGATCTCAGATTTCAGTTTTAATCTTATATTCTTCATCTTTATCTTGCTCCTAATATTCATCTTAAGCTCGATTTTGATCTCGGTGGTAATATTGATTTTCAATCTTGATATTATTATTTATATTTATCATGATCTTTTAATGATGAGGATGTTGATCTTGATTATGATCCATATTTGATGTTTATCAATTTGCAATATTAATTTAATATTGATTTTGTTCATATCCATGATGTTGATCTTCATTTTAATCAAGATTTCAATCTTCATTTATGATATTTATCTTTATATTCTTTTTAATCTTAATCTTAAACTCGATTTTGATTTGGTTTGCAATCTTGGTCTTCAATTTTAATATTGTTATTGATTTTGATATTCTTCTAATCATGATGAAAATTTTCAACTCGATTATGAATTTTAATTGTTATTAATCTTATTCTCATTCTTAATGATAACATTGAACATATTCTTAATAATTATCTTCATCTACATTTTGATCTTAGTTTTGATCTCAGATTTTAGTTTTAATCTTATAATCTTTATATTTATATTGCTCCGAATATTCATCTTAAACTCGATTTTGAGCTCGGTGGTAATATTGATTTTCAATCTTGATATTATTATTTATATTTATCTTGATCTTTTAATGATGTGGATGTTGATCTTGATTATGATCCATCTTTGATGTTTATCATTTTGCAATCTTAATTTAATATTGATATTGTTCAAGACTATGATGTTAATCTTCATTTTAATCAAGATTTCAATCTTCATCTTATGATATTTATCTTTATATTCTTTTTAATCTTAATCTTAAACTCGATTTTGATCTGGTGTGCAATCTAGATCTTCAATTTTGATATTGTTATTGATATTGATATTGATATAATCATGATGAAAATTTTGAACTCGATTATGATCTTTAATTGTCATTAATCTTATTCTCATTCACAATTATAACATTGATCTTATTCATGATAATTATCATCATTTTCATTTTGATCAAAGTTTTGATCTCAGATTTCAGTTTTAATCTTATATTCTTCATCTTTATCTTGCTCCTAATATTCATCTTAAGCTCGATTTTGATCTCGGTGGTAATATTGATTTTCAATCTTGATATTATTATTTATATTTATCTTGATCTTTTAATGATGAGGATGTTGATCTTGATTATGATCCATCTTTGATGTTTATCAATTTGCAATCTTAATTTAATATTGATATTGTTCATGACCATGATGTTAATCTTCATTTTAATCAAGATTTCAATCTTCATCTTATGATATTTATCTTTATATTCTTTTTAATCTTAATCTTAAACTCGATTTTGATCTGGTTTGCAATCTTGGTCTTCAATTTTGATATTGTTATTGATTTTGATATTCTTCTAATCATGATGAAAATTTTGAACTCGATTATGAATTTTAATTGTTATTAATCTTATTCTCATTCTTAATTATAACATTGAACATATTCTTAATAATTATCTTCGTCTACATTTTGAACTTAGTTTTGATCTCATATTCTAGTTTTAATCTTATAATCTTCATATTTATATTGCTCCTAATATTCATCTTAAACTCGATTTTGATCTCGGTGGTAATATTGATTTTCAATCTTGATATTATTATTTATATTTATCTTGATCTTTTAATGATGAGGATGTTGATCTTGATTATGATCCATCTTTGATGTTTATCATTTTGCAATCTTAATTTAATATTGATATTGTTCAAGACTATGATGTTGATCTTCATTTTAATCAAGATTTCAATCTTCATCTTATGATATTTATCTTTATATTCTTTTTAATCTTAATCTTAAACTCGATTTTGATCTGGTTTGCAATCTTGGTCTTCAATTTTGATATTGTTATTGATTTTGATATTCTTCTCATCATGATGAAAATTTTGAACTCGATTATGAATTTTAATTGTTATTAATCTTATTCTCATTCTTAATTATAACATTGAACATATTCTTAATAATTATCTTCATCTACATTTTGATCTTAGTTTTGATCTCAGATTTTAGTTTTAATCTTATAATCTTCATATTTATATTGCTCCTAATATTCATCTTAAACTCGATTTTGATCTCGGTGGTAATATTGATTTTCAATCTTGATATTATTATTTATATTTATCTTGATCTTTTAATGATGAGGATGTTGATCTTGATTATGATCCATATTTGAAGTTTATCATTTTGCAATATTAATTTAATATTGATTTTGTTCATATCCATGATGTTGATCTTCATTTTAATCAAGATTTCAATCTTCATCTTATGATATTTATCTTTATATTCTTTTTAATCTTAATCTTAAACTCGATTTTGATCTGGTTTGCAATCTTGGTCTTCAATTTTGATATTGTTATTGATTTTGATATTCTTCTCATCATGATGAAAATTTTGAACTCGATTATGAATTTTAATTGTTATTAATCTTATTCTCATTCTTAATTATAACATTGAACATATTCTTAATAATTATCTTCATCTACATTTTGATATTAGTTTTGATCTCAGATTTTAGTTTTAATCTTATAATCTTTATATTTATATTGCTCCGAATATTCATCTCAAACTCGATTTTGATCTCGGTGGTAATATTGATTTTCAATCTTGATATTATTATTTATATTTATCTTGATCTTTTAATGATGAGGATGTTGATCTTGATTATGATCCATCTTTGATGTTTATCATTTTGCAATCTTAATTTAATATTGATATTGTTCAAGACTATGATGTTGATCTTCATTTTAATCAAGATTTCAATCTTCATCTTATGATATTTATCTTTATATTCTTTTTAATCTTAATCTTAAACTCGATTTTGATTTGGTTTGCAATCTTGGTCTTCAATTTTGATATTGTTATTGATTTTGATATTCTTCTCATCATGATGAAAATTTTGAACTCGATTATGAATTTTAATTGTTATTAATCTTATTCTCATTCTTAATTATAACATTGAACATATTCTTAATAATTATCTTCATCTACATTTTGATCTTAGTTTTGATCTTAGTTTTGATCTCAGATTTTAGTTTTAATCTTATAATCTTCATATTTATATTGCTCCTAATATTCATCTTAAACTCGATTTTGATCTCGGTGGTAATATTGATTTTCAATCTTGATATTATTATTTATATTTATCTTGATCTTTTAATGATGAGGATGTTGATCTTGATTATGATCCATCTTTGATGTTTATCATTTTGCAATCTTAATTTAATATTGATATTGTTCAAGACTATGATGTTGATCTTCATTTTAATCAAGATTTCAATCTTCATCTTATGATATTTATCTTTATATTCTTTTTAATCTTAATCTTAAACTCGATTTTGATTTGGTTTGCAATCTTGGTCTTCAATTTTGATATTGTTGTTGATTTTGATATTCTTCTAATCATGATGAAAATTTTCAACTCGATTATGAATTTTAATTGTTATTAATCTTATTCTCATTCTTAATGATAACATTGAACATATTCTTAATAATTATCTTCATCTACATTTTGATCTTAGTTTTGATCTCAGATTTTAGTTTTAATCTTATAATCTTTATATTTATATTGCTCCGAATATTCATCTTAAATTCGATTTTGATCTCGGTGGTATTATTGATTTTCAATCTTGATATTATTATTTATATTTATCTTGATCTTTTAATGATGAGGATGTTGATCTTGATTATGATCCATCTTTGATGTTTATCATTTTGCAATCTTAATTTAATATTGATATTGTTCAAGACTATGATGTTGATCTTCATTTTAATCAAGATTTCAATCTTCATCTTATGATATTTATCTTTATATTCTTTTTAATCTTAATCTTAAACTCGATTTTGATCTGGTGTGCAATCTAGATCTTCAATTTTGATATTGTTATTGATATTGATATTGATATAATCATGATGAAAATTTTGAACTCGATTATGATCTTTAATTGTTATTAATCTTATTCTCATTCACAATTATAACATTGATCTTATTCATGATAATTATCATCATTTTCATTTTGATCAAAGTTTTGATCTC
Organism: Costus lasius; assembly: GCA_027563935.2. NCBI lineage: Eukaryota > Viridiplantae > Streptophyta > Magnoliopsida > Zingiberales > Costaceae > Costus > Costus lasius. Next base: position 113,578,814 of record CM050447.1, on the reverse strand, counting down.
AGATTTCAGTTTTAATCTTATATTCTTCATCTTTATCTTGCTCCTAATATTCATCTTAAGCTCGATTTTGATCTCGGTGGTAATATTGATTTTCAATCTTGATATTATTATTTATATTTATCTTGATCTTTTAATGATGAGGATGTTGATCTTGATTATGATCCATCTTTGATGTTTATCAATTTGCAATCTTAATTTAATATTGATATTGTTCATGACCATGATGTTAATCTTCATTTTAATCAAGATTTCAATCTTCATCTTATGATATTTATCTTTATATTCTTTTTAATGTTAATCTTAAACTCGATTTTGATCTGGTTTGCAATCTTGGTCTTCAATTTTGATATTGTTATTGATTTTGATATTCTTCTAATCATGATGAAAATTTTGAACTCGATTATGAATTTTAATTGTTATTAATCTTATTCTCATTCTTAATTATAACATTGAACATATTCTTAATAATTATCTTCATCTACATTTTGATCTTCGTTTTGATCTCCGATTTTAGTTTTAATCTTATAATCTTCATATTTATATTGCTCCGAATATTCATCTCAAACTCGATTTTGATCTCGGTGGTAATATTGATTTTCATTCTTGATATTATTATTTATATTTATCTTGATCTTTTAATGATGAGGATGTTGATCTTGATTATGATCCATCTTTGATGTTTATCATTTTGCAATCTTAATTTAATATTGATATTGTTCAAGACTATGATGTTGATCTTCATTTTAATCAAGATTTCAATCTTCATCTTATGATATTTATCTTTATATTCTTTTTAATCTTAATCTTAAACTCGATTTTGATCTGGTTTGCAATCTTGGTCTTCAATTTTGATATTGTTATTGATTTTGATATTCTTCTCATCATGATGAAAATTTTGAACTCGATTATGAATTTTAATTGTTATTAATCTTATTCTCATTCTTAATTATAACATTGAACATATTCTTAATAATTATCTTCATCTACATTTTGATCTTAGTTTTGATCTCAGATTTTAGTTTTAATCTTATAATCTTCATATTTATATTGCTCCTAATATTCATCTTAAACTCGATTTTGATCTCGGTGGTAATATTGATTTTCAATCTTGATATTATTATTTATATTTATCTTGATCTTTTAATGATGAGGATGTTGATCTTGATTATGATCCATATTTGAAGTTTATCATTTTGCAATATTAATTTAATATTGATTTTGTTCATATCCATGATGTTGATCTTCATTTTAATCAAGATTTCAATCTTCATCTTATGATATTTATCTTTATATTCTTTTTAATCTTAATCTTAAACTCGATTTTGATCTGGTTTGCAATCTTGGTCTTCAATTTTGATATTGTTATTGATTTTGATATTCTTCTCATCATGATGAAAATTTTGAACTCGATTATGAATTTTAATTGTTATTAATCTTATTCTCATTCTTAATTATAACATTGAACATATTCTTAATAATTATCTTCATCTACATTTTGATATTAGTTTTGATCTCAGATTTTAGTTTTAATCTTATAATCTTTATATTTATATTGCTCCGAATATTCATCTCAAACTCGATTTTGATCTCGGTGGTAATATTGATTTTCAATCTTGATATTATTATTTATATTTATCTTGATCTTTTAATGATGAGGATGTTGATCTTGATTATGATCCATCTTTGATGTTTATCATTTTGCAATCTTAATTTAATATTGATATTGTTCAAGACTATGATGTTGATCTTCATTTTAATCAAGATTTCAATCTTCATCTTATGATATTTATCTTTATATTCTTTTTAATCTTAATCTTAAACTCGATTTTGATCTGGTTTGCAATCTTGGTCTTCAATTTTGATATTGTTATTGATTTTGATATTCTTCTCATCATGATGAAAATTTTGAACTCGATTGTGAATTTTAATTGTTATTAATCTTATTCTCATTCTTAATTATAACATTGAACATATTCTTAATAATTATCTTCATCTACATTTTGATCTTAGTTTTGATCTCAGATTTTAGTTTTAATCTTATAATCTTCATATTTATATTGCTCCTAATATTCATCTTAAACTCGATTTTGATCTCGGTGGTAATATTGATTTTCAATCTTGATATTATTATTTATATTTATCTTGATCTTTTAATGATGAGGATGTTGATCTTGATTATGATCCATATTTGAAGTTTATCATTTTGCAATATTAATTTAATATTGATTTTGTTCATATCCATGATGTTGATCTTCATTTTAATCAAGATTTCAATCTTCATCTTATGATATTTATCTTTATATTCTTTTTAATCTTAATCTTAAACTCGATTTTGATCTGGTTTGCAATCTTGGTCTTCAATTTTGATATTGTTATTGATTTTGATATTCTTCTCATCATGATGAAAATTTTGAACTCGATTATGAATTTTAATTGTTATTAATCTTATTCTCATTCTTAATTATAACATTGAACATATTCTTAATAATTATCTTCATCTACATTTTGATATTAGTTTTGATCTCAGATTTTAGTTTTAATCTTATAATCTTTATATTTATATTGCTCCGAATATTCATCTCAAACTCGATTTTGATCTCGGTGGTAATATTGATTTTCAATCTTGATATTATTATTTATATTTATCTTGATCTTTTAATGATGAGGATGTTGATCTTGATTATGATCCATCTTTGATGTTTATCATTTTGCAATCTTAATTTAATATTGATATTGTTCAAGACTATGATGTTGATCTTCATTTTAATGAAGATTTCAATCTTCATCTTATGATATTTATCTTTATATTCTTTTTAATCTTAATCTTAAACTCGATTTTGATCTGGTTTGCAATCTTGGTCTTCAATTTTGATATTGTTATTGATTTTGATATTCTTCTCATCATGATGAAAATTTTGAACTCGATTATGAATTTTAATTGTTATTAATCTTATTCTCATTCTTAATTATAACATTGAACATATTCTTAATAATTATCTTCATCTACATTTTGATCTTAGTTTTGATCTTAGTTTTGATCTCAGATTTTAGTTTTAATCTTATAATCTTCATATTTATATTGCTCCTAATATTCATCTTAAACTCGATTTTGATCTCGGTGGTAATATTGATTTTCAATCTTGATATTATTATTTATATTTATCTTGATCTTTTAATGATGAGGATGTTGATCTTGATTATGATCCATCTTTGATGTTTATCATTTTGCAATCTTAATTTAATATTGATATTGTTCAAGACTATGATGTTGATCTTCATTTTAATCAAGATTTCAATCTTCATCTTATGATATTTATCTTTATATTCTTTTTAATCTTAATCTTAAACTCGATTTTGATTTGGTTTGCAATCTTGGTCTTCAATTTTGATATTGTTGTTGATTTTGATATTCTTCTAATCATGATGAAAATTTTCAACTCGATTATGAATTTTAATTGTTATTAATCTTATTCTCATTCTTAATGATAACATTGAACATATTCTTAATAATTATCTTCATCTACATTTTGATCTTAGTTTTGATCTCAGATTTTAGTTTTAATCTTATAATCTTTATATTTATATTGCTCCGAATATTCATCTTAAATTCGATTTTGATCTCGGTGGTATTATTGATTTTCAATCTTGATATTATTATTTATATTTATCTTGATCTTTTAATGATGAGGATGTTGATCTTGATTATGATCCATCTTTGATGTTTATCATTTTGCAATCTTAATTTAATATTGATATTGTTCAAGACTATGATGTTGATCTTCATTTTAATCAAGATTTCAATCTTCATCTTATGATATTTATCTTTATATTCTTTTTAATCTTAATCTTAAACTCGATTTTGATCTGGTGTGCAATCTAGATCTTCAATTTTGATATTGTTATTGATATTGATATTGATATAATCATGATGAAAATTTTGAACTCGATTATGATCTTTAATTGTTATTAATCTTATTCTCATTCACAATTATAACATTGATCTTATTCATGATAATTATCATCATTTTCATTTTGATCAAAGTTTTGATCTCAGATTTCAGTTTTAATCTTATATTCTTCATCTTTATCTTGCTCCTAATATTCATCTTAAGCTCGATTTTGATCTCGGTGGTAATATTGATTTTCAATCTTGATATTATTATTTATATTTATCTTGATCTTTTAATGATGAGGATGTTGATCTTGATTATGATCCATCTTTGATGTTTATCAATTTGCAATCTTAATTTAATATTGATATTGTTCATGACCATGATGTTAATCTTCATTTTAATCAAGATTTCAATCTTCATCTTATGATATTTATCTTTATATTCTTTTTAATGTTAATCTTAAACTCGATTTTGATCTGGTTTGCAATCTTGGTCTTCAATTTTGATATTGTTATTGATTTTGATATTCTTCTAATCATGATGAAAATTTTGAACTCGATTATGAATTTTAATTGTTATTAATCTTATTCTCATTCTTAATTATAACATTGAACATATTCTTAATAATTATCTTCATCTACATTTTGATCTTCGTTTTGATCTCCGATTTTAGTTTTAATCTTATAATCTTCATATTTATATTGCTCCGAATATTCATCTCAAACTCGATTTTGATCTCGGTGGTAATATTGATTTTCATTCTTGATATTATTATTTATATTTATCTTGATCTTTTAATGATGAGGATGTTGATCTTGATTATGATCCATCTTTGATGTTTATCATTTTGCAATCTTAATTTAATATTGATATTGTTCAAGACTATGATGTTGATCTTCATTTTAATCAAGATTTCAATCTTCATCTTATGATATTTATCTTTATATTCTTTTTAATCTTAATCTTAAACTCGATTTTGATCTGGTTTGCAATCTTGGTCTTCAATTTTGATATTGTTATTGATTTTGATATTCTTCTCATCATGATGAAAATTTTAAACTCGATTATGAATTTTAATTGTTATTAATCTTATTCTCATTCTTAATTATAACATTGAACATATTCTTAATAATTATCTTCATCTACATTTTGATCTTAGTTTTGATCTCAGATTTTAGTTTTAATCTTATAATCTTCATATTTATATTGCTCCTAATATTCATCTTAAACTCGATTTTGATCTCGGTGGTAATATTGATTTTCAATCTTGGTATTATTATTTATATTTATCTGGATCTTTTAATGATGAGGATGTTGATTTTGATTATGATCCATCTTTGATGTTTATCATTTTGCAATCTTAATTTAATATTGATATTGTTCAAGACTATGATGTTGATCTTCATTTTAATCAAGATTTCAATCTTCATCTTATGATATTTATCTTTATATTCTTTTTAATCTTAATCTTAAACTCGATTTTGATCTGGTGTGCAATCTAGATCTTCAATTTTGATATTGTTATTGATATTGATATTGATATAATCATGATGAAAATTTTGAACTCGATTATGATCTTTAATTGTTATTAATCTTATTCTCATTCACAATTATAACATTGATCTTATTCATGATAATTATCATCATTTTCATTTTGATCAAAGTTTTGATCTCAGATTTCAGTTTTAATCTTATATTCTTCATCTTTATCTTGCTCCTAATATTCATCTTAAGCTCGATTTTGATCTCGGTGGTAATATTGATTTTCAATCTTGATATTATTATTTATATTTATCTTGATCTTTTAATGATGAGGATGTTGATCTTGATTATGATCCATCTTTGATGTTTATCAATTTGCAATCTTAATTTAATATTGATATTGTTCATGACCATGATGTTAATCTTCATTTTAATCAAGATTTCAATCTTCATCTTATGATATTTATCTTTATATTCTTTTTAATCTTAATCATAAACTCGATTTTGATCTGGTTTGCAATCTTGGTCTTCAATTTTGATATTGTTATTGATTTTGATATTCTTCTAATCATGATGAAAATTTTCAACTCGATTATGAATTTTAATTGTTATTAATCTTATTCTCATTCTTAATTATAACATTGAACATATTCTTAATAATTATCTTCATCTACATTTTGATATTAGTTTTGATCTCAGATTTTAGTTTTAATCTTATAATCTTTATATTTATATTGCTCCGAATATTCATCTTAAACTCCGTTTTGATCTCGGTGGTAATATTGATTTTCAATCTTGATATTATTATTTATATTTAAGTTGATCTTTTAATGATGAGGATGTTGATCTTGATTATGATCCATCTTTGATGTTTATCATTTTGCAATCTTAATTTAATATTGATATTGTTCAAGACTATGATGTTGATCTTAATTTTAATCAACAGTTCAATCTTCATCTTATGATATTTATCTTTATATTCTTTTTAATCTTAATCTTAAACTCGATTTTGATCTAGTTTGCAATCTATGTCTTCAATTTTGATATTGTTATTGATATTGATATTGATATAATCATGATGAAAATTTTGAACTCGATTATGATCTTTAATTGTTATTAATCTTATTCTCATTCTAAATTATTACATTGAACATATTCTTAATAATTATCTTCATCAACATTTTGATCTTAGTTTTGATCTCAGATTTTAGTTTTAATCTTATAATCTTCATATTTATATTGCTCCTAATATTCATCTTAAACTCGATTTTGATCTCGGTGGTAATATTGATTTTCAATCTTGATATTATTATTTATATTTATCTGGATCTTTTAATGATGAGGATGTTGATTTTGATTATGATCCATCTTTGATGTTTATCAATTTGCAATATTAATTTAATATTGATATTGTTCATGACCATGATGTTAATCTTCATTTTAATCAAGATTTCAATCTTCATCTTATGATATTTATCTTTATATTCTTTTTAATCTTAATCTTAAACTCGATTTTGATCTGGTTTGCAATCTTGGTCTTCAATTTTGATATTGTTATTGATTTTGATATTCTTCTAATCATGATGAAAATTTTCAACTCGATTATGAATTTTAATTGTTATTAATCTTATTCTCATTCTTAATTATAACATTGAACATATTCTTAATAATTATCTTCATCTACATTTTGATATTAGTTTTGATCTCAGATTTTAGTTTTAATCTTATAATCTTTATATTTATATTGCTCCGAATATTCATCTTAAACTCCGTTTTGATCTCGGTGGTAATATTGATTTTCAATCTTGATATTATTATTTATATTTAAGTTGATCTTTTAATGATGAGGATGTTGATCTTGATTATGATCCATCTTTGATGTTTATCATTTTGCAATCTTAATTTAATATTGATATTGTTCAAGACTATGATGTTGATCTTAATTTTAATCAACATTTCAATCTTCATCTTATGATATTTATCTTTATATTCTTTTTAATCTTAATCTTAAACTCGATTTTGATCTAGTTTGCAATCTATGTCTTCAATTTTGATATTGTTATTGATATTGATATTGATCTAATCATGATAAAAATTTTGAACTCGATTATGATCTTTAATTGTTATTAATCTTATTCTCATTCACAATTATAACATTGATCTTATTCATGATAATTATCATCATTTTCATTTTGATCAAAGTTTTGATCTCAGATTTCAGTTTTAATCTTATATTCTTCATCTTTATCTTGCTCCTAATATTCATCTTAAGCTCGATTTTGATCTCGGTGGTAATATTGATTTTCAATCTTGATATTATTATTTATATTTATCATGATCTCTTAATGATGAGGATGTTGATCTTGATTATGATCCATATTTGATATTTATCATTTTGCAATATTAATTTAATATTGATTTTGTTCATATCCATGATGTTGAGCTTCATTTTAATCAAGATTTCAATCTTCATTTATGATATCTATCTTTATATTCTTTTTAATCTTAATCTTAAACTCGATTTTGATCTAGTTTGCAATCATGGTCTTCAATTTTGATATTATTATTGATTTTGATATTCTTCTCATCATGATGAAAATTTTGAACTCGATTATGAATTTTAATTGTTATTAATCTTATTCTCATTCTTAATTATAACATTGAACATATTCTTAATAATTATCTTCATCTACATTTTGATATTAGTTTTGATCTCAGATTTTAGTTTTAATCTTATAATCTTCATATTTATATTGCTCCTAATATTCATCTTAAACTCGATTTTGATCTCGGTGGTAATATTGATTTTCAATCTTGATATTATTATTTATATTTATCTGGATCTTTTAATGATGAGGATGTTGATTTTGATTATGATCCATCTTTGATGTTTATCAATTTGCAATCTTAATTTAATATTGATATTGTTCATGACCATGATGTTAATCTTCATTTTAATCAAGATTTCAATCTTCATCTTATGATATTTATCTTTATATTCTTTTTAATCTTAATCTTAAACTCGATTTTGATCTGGTTTGCAATCTTGGTCTTCAATTTTGATATTGTTATTGATTTTGATATTCTTCTAATCATGATGAAAATTTTCAACTCGATTATGAATTTTAATTGTTATTAATCTTATTCTCATTCTTAATTATAACATTGAACATATTCTTAATAATTATCTTCATCTACATTTTGATATTAGTTTTGATCTCAGATTTTAGTTTTAATCTTATAATCTTCATATTTATATTGCTCCTAATATTCATCTTAAACTCGATTTTGATCTCGGTGGTAATATTGATTTTCAATCTTGATATTATTATTTATATTTATCTGGATCTTTTAATGATGAGGATGTTGATTTTGATTATGATCCATCTTTGATGTTTATCAATTTGCAATCTTAATTTAATATTGATATTGTTCATGACCATGATGTTAATCTTCATTTTAATCAAGATTTCAATCTTCATCTTATGATATTTATCTTTATATTCTTTTTAATCTTAATCTTAAACTCGATTTTGATCTGGTTTGCAATCTTGGTCTTCAATTTTGATATTGTTATTGATTTTGATATTCTTCTGATCATGATGAAAATTTTGAACTCGATTATGAATTTTAATTGTTATTAATCTTATTCTCATTCTAAATTATTACATTGAACATATTCTTAATAATTATCTTCATCAACATTTTGATCTTAGTTTTGATCTCAGATTTTAGTTTTAATCTTATAATCTTCATATTTATATTGCTCCTAATATTCATCTTAAACTTGATTTTGATCTCGGTGGTAATATTGATTTTCAATCTTGATATTATTATTTATATTTATCTAGATCTTTTAATGATGAGGATGTTGATTTTGATTATGATCCATCTTTCATGTTTATAAATTTGCAATCTTAATTTAATATTGATATTGTTCATGACCATGATGTTAATCTTCATTTTAATCAAGATTTCAATCTTCATTTATGATATTTATCTTTATATTCTTTTTAATCTTAATCTTAAACTCGATTTTGATCTGGTTTGCAATCTTGGTCTTCAATTTTGATATTATTATTGATTTTGATATTCTTCTCATCATGATGAAAATTTTGAACTCGATTATGAATTTTAATTGTTATTAATCTTATTCTCATTCTTAATTATAACATTGAACATATTCTTAATAATTATCTTTATCTACATTTTGATCTTAGTTTTGATCTCAGATTTCAGTTTTAATCTTATATTCTTCATCTTTATCTTGCTACTAATATTCATCTTAAGCTCGATTTTGATCTCGGTGGTAATATTGATTTTCAATCTTGATATTATTATTTATATTTATCATGATCTCTTAATGATGAGGATGTTGATCTTGATTATGATCCATATTTGATGTTTATCATTTTGCAATATTAATTTAATATTGATTTTGTTCATATCCATGATGTTGATCTTCATTTTAATCAAGATTTCAATCTTCATCTTATGATATTTATCTTTATATTCTTTTTAATCTTAATCTTAAACTCGATTTTGATCTGGTTTGCAATCTTGGTCTTCAATTTTGATATTGTTATTGATTTTGATATTCTTCTGATCATGATGAAAATTTTGAACTCGATTATGAATTTTAATTGTTATTAATCTTATTCTCATTCTTAATTATAACATTGAACATATTCTTAATAATTATCTTCATCAACATTTTGATCTTAGTTTTGATCTTAGATTTTAGTTTTAATCTTATAATCTTCATATTTATATTGCTCCTAATATTCATCTTAAACTCGATTTTGATCTCGGTGGTAATATTGATTTTCAATCTTGATATTATTATTTATATTTATCTGGCTCTTTTAATGATGAGGATGTTGATTTTGATTATGATCCATCTTTGATGTTTATAAATTTGCAATCTTAATTTAATATTGATATTGTTCATGACCATGATGTTAATCTTCATTTTAATCAAGATTTCAATCTTCATTTATGATATTTATCTTTATATTCTTTTTAATCTTAATTTTAAACTCGATTTTGATCTGGTTTGCAATCTTGGTCTTCAATTTTAATATTGTTATTGATTTTGATATTCTTCTCATCATGATGAAAATTTTGAACTCGATTATGAATTTTTATTGTTATTAATCTTATTCTCATTCTTAATTATAACATTGAACATATTCTTAATAATTATCTTCATCTACATTTTGATTTAATTTTTGATCTCAAATTTTAGTTTTAATCTTATAATCTTCATATTTATATTGCTCCTAATATTCATCTTAAACTCGATTTTGATCTCGGTGGTAATATTGATTTTCAATCTTGATATTATTATTTATATATATCTGGATCTTTTAATGATGAGGATGTTGATCTTGATTATGATCCATCTTTGATGTTTATCAATTTGCAATCTTAATTTAATATTGATATTGTTCATGACCGCAATGGAATGGTGTGTCCGAGAGGAGAAATAGAACGTTACTTGATATGGTTCGTTCTATGATGAGTCAGGCTACTCTTCCATACTCCTTTTGGGGTTTTGCACTAGAGACAGCTGCAAAGGTACTAAACCGAGTGCCATCCAAGGCAGTTTCAAAGACGCCATATGAGTTATGGTATGGGAAACAGCCTAGCTTGACATTTATCAGGATCTGGGGTTGCGAGACTTATGTCAAAAAGCTCGCCTCTGGGAAACTGGAGAGCAGATCTGAGAAATGTATCTTTGTCGGTTACCCTAAGGAAACTAAGGGTTATTATTTCTACGATCCCAAAGAGAACAAGGTTTTTGTTGCTCGGACGGCCATATTTCTTGAGAAGGAATTTCTTCTGCAAGAGGCCAGTGGGAGAGAAATAAAGCTGGATGAGATTCCAGAAGAAGGACAAAGTAGTCAAGCACAGTTGGATGAGCCTGAGCCGGTGGATCAGGTTATTGAACAACCTGAGGCTCAGATAACACGGGAACCGCGAAGATCGGGAAGGATCCGTCGACAGCCTGAGCGCTATGACGGAGTCTACATCATTGATAATGATGAACCCCTAACTTATGCGGATGCGGTCAGTGGACCGGAGTCAGCTAGATGGCTTGAAGCTATGCGAGCCGAGATGGACTCCATGTCAGATAACCAAGTCTGGGATTTGGTTGATCCGCCTCCGGGAGTAATCCCAATAGGCTGTAAATGGATCTTCAAGAAGAAGATTGACATGGATGGTAACGTAGTTACCTATAAAGGCAGGCTAGTTGCGAAAGGTTTCAAACAAATCTACGGGATAGATTATGATGAAACTTTCTCTCCTGTAGCCATGTTTAAGTCTATTCGGATTCTTTTCGCGATAGCTGCATATTACGATTATGAGATCTGGCAGATGGATGTGAAAACAGCTTTCCTTAATGGAAATCTGGATGAGGATGTGTATATGACACAACCGGAAGGTTTCACTGATCCATCAGATCGTCATAAAATATGCAAGTTAAAGAAGTCCATTTATGGACTTAAGCAAGCATCTAGAAGCTGGAACATTCGTTTTGATGATTCAATCTCTGAGTTTGGTTTCATCAAGAACGAAGATGACCCGTGTGTATATAAGAGGTTTAGTGGGAGCATAATTACATTCCTAATCCTCTACGTCGATGATATCTTAATCATTGGAAATGATATTCCTGAACTGCATGCTGTTAAAGCATGGTTAGGAAAATGTTTCCAGATGAAAGATCTAGGAGAAGCAGCCTATGTGTTAGGTGTGAAGATCTACCGGGATAGATCTAAGAGGCTTCTCGGGCTGTGCCAGAGTACTTACATCGATAAAGTCCTGGAGAGATTCCATTTAGAGAATTCTAAACGTGGATATCTTCCAGTCAGACATGGTCTGAATCTTTCGAAGAGTCAGTGTCCACAAACACAGACTGAGAAAGATGAAATGGACAATACGCCTTATGCTTCGGCTATTGGGTCCATAATGTATGCGATGTTGTGTACCCGCCCAGACGTCGCTTACGGGTTAAGTGTGACCAGTCGGTTCCAAAGTAATCCAGGTTTGGCGCACTGGATTGCAGTCAAGAACATTATAAAATATCTGCGGAGGACCAAAGATATGTTCTTGATATATGGTGGTCAGGAAGAACTCAGTATAGAAGGATATACTGACGCTTCGTTCCAGTCGGACCAGGATGATTTCCGATCGCAATCAGGCTATGTTTTTAGCTTGAATGGTGGAGCAGTGGTGTGGAAGAGTTTCAAACAGTCAACTGTTGCTGATTCCACAACAGAAGCCGAGTATGTTGCAGCCTCGGAAGCATCCAAGGAGGCAGTTTGGATTCGCAAGTTCGTGAGAGAACTTGGTGTCGTTCCTTCGAGTGCAGATCCTTTGGTTATCTTCTGTGATAACACTGGAGCAATCGCACAAGCAAAGGAACCACGGTCGCACCAGAAGTCCAAGCACATACAGAGACGGTTTCACTTGATCCGGGAGATCATTGATCGAGGCGAGATCAAGATTTGCAAGGTTCATACAGATGACAATCTGGCAGACCCGCTTACCAAGCCTCTGGCGCAGTAGAAGCATGAGAAGCACTGTAATAATATGGGTTTGAGATTTCTCAACCATTAGATTAAGTGCAAGTGGGAGATTGTTGGGGTATGCCCTTAAGGCTAATGTTTGAGGCCTTGGGATTGTATAAGTATCATGTAATAAACTCTTATGTTTATAAAGGCATGGTTATTATTCAGGTTGTTACCTTGTCTGCTGTAATAAGTATACTTCTGAATAATGTCTCAAAGCTGTTCAGCTAGGCTGACAGGCTATATGTCCTTAGTCGAGATATCTTGGTGAACATGAGACAGCCTTGATATGATTGAGACTAATATGTGTGCTAATCTTATAGGATGCTTCGAGCATGGAATAAGATGTAGACTCATGGGTACATTGGATGTACTGGACAGACCCTTCTAGGATATTCAATTGTTTGTCACAATGTGAATAATCCTTGATAGCAGCAAGTGGCACATTTTCCTTTGACTTGAGATCACTTGTGTTTCTAAATGATGATTGTCATTGTTTTGAGGTAGTTCAATATCATTTGAAACATAATGATTATAGACTATCTTGGATGGTGAGCTTGAGTCAGGTTAGGGCACTAGTGATAGATAAAGGATTGCCGTCTCCTTGTTCAAGGAGTGTGATGTTCTAAAGGGCCCCCCTGTATGAGATGATTGAGATAGTGTATGGCCATACCCAGATGACTATGTTCATCTGATCTAATCATGCTCATTGTATTGGAGTTACAGGCTTGACATGCTTGTCCAATAAGAACATCCAGTGGCAAAGGAAATATGTATGCCTGGTGAGATGATTCACACTTGTGCCATGGTTTGGGTGTAGTCTTGGAAGACTCTTTCCTTTATATCGGGAGACAGTGATGTGTTGCTAGATACCCCTCACTGATCGTGATAACGTAAGTTATCGTTACCGACATTTAAAGGAAACCCTCAGGGTCGCACAATTTGATGATATGGCTTACTTGAGTCAGATCGTGTGGACTGAATCGTTTGGGTTCAGTTTAAAGGGTTTTAATCTCTGATTGTAAGTGAGATCTGGTCTGATCATGTTTGATTGATTAGGGCTTGAGATCGGTAAGCTTCGATCGAGAGAGATGATGCTAGATCGGTGAGATCAAGAGCATCATGAGATGAACGGTTAGATTGGAAACCTTAGGGTTTGGTTGATCTAGACCGATTGGCTTGGTTTGGTCTTTGAACCAAATTGGTTTGGACCAATTTGGATTGAACCGGTTCACATGGGTGAACGCATGGTTCGATCCATAAGGCGTTTTGGGCGGTTTGATTGGAGTGGGAACGCTTGGCTTAATGGTGTTTCCTATTTTGGAAAGGCATTTAGCGCATGTTCCCTAAAAACGCCAAAATGTCTTGAACGCTTGACATTGAACTCTCGGCTCCTTGCTCTTGCTGGACGAGACTTGGGAGAGTTCTTGTTGACGAGGAGAGGAGGATCGGCCAAGGCAAAAAGAAGTCTTCATCTCTTCCCTTTACTCGATCAAGGACAACTCTTGGAACCTTGCTAGCACAAGGAGCACCAAGGAAGTGGGCGCATCCTCATCTTGTGTGCGCGTCCTTTGGAGGAGATCTTTCTTGCTCTCTCTTCCAAGATTCCATCTAACCGTGATGGCTATGGTATGGATCTCAACTTCATCAAAGTTGATCATGTGTTCATGCTAAGATCTTGAAAACCCTTGCTTCCGCTTGCGATTTTTCATGCGCCACCCCCTTAGGGTTTTCGCCCCCCTCTCAAAAGGGGTTTTATCTGCTTGCGCTCCCCCTTGAAGGGGACCCTACATATTTATCTTTATATTCTTTTTAATCTTAATCTTAAACTCGATTTTGATCTAGTTTGCAATCTTGGTCTTCAATTTTGATATTGTTATTGATTTTGATATTCTTCTCATCATGATGAAAATTTTGAACTCGATTATGAATTTTTATTGTTATTAATCTTATTCTCATTCTTAATTATAACATTGAACATATTCTTAATAATTATCTTCATCTACATTTTGATTTAATTTTTGATCTCAAATTTTAGTTTTAATCTTATAACCTTCATATTTATATTGCTCCTAATATTCATCTTAAACTCGATTTTGATCTCGGTGGTAATATTGATTTTCAATCTTGATATTATTATTCATATTTATCTGGATCTTTTAATGATGAGGATGTTGATCTTGATTATGATCCATCTTTGATGTTTATCAATTTGCAATCTTAATTTAATATTGATATTGTTCATGACCATGATGTTAATCTTCATTTTAATCAAGATTTAAATCTTCATCTTATGATATTTATCTTTATATTCTTTTTAATCTTAATCTTAAACTCGATTTTGATCTGGTTTGCAATCTTGGTCTTCAATTTTGATATTGTAATTGATTTTGATATTCTTCTCATCATGATGAAAATTTTGAACTCGATTATGAATTTTAATTATTATTAATCTTATTCTCATTCTTAATTATAACATTGAACATATTCTTAATAATTATCTTCATCTACATTTTGATCTTAGTTTTGATCTCATATTCTAGTTTTAATCTTATAATCTTCATATTTATATTGCTCCTAATATTCATCTTAAACTCGATTTTGATCTCGGTGGTAATATTGATTTTCAATCTTGATATTATTATTTATATATATCTGGATCTTTTAATGATGAGGATGTTGATCTTGATTATGATCCATCTTTGATGTTTATCAATTTGCAATCTTAATTTAATATTGATATTGTTCATGACCATGATGTTAATCTTCATTTTAATCAAGATTTCAATATTCATCTTATGATATTTATCTTTATAGTCTTTTTAATCTTAATCTTTAACTCGATTTTGATCTGGTTTGCAATCTTGGTCTTCAATTTTGATATTGTTATTGATTTTGATATTCTTCTCATCATGATGAAAATTTTGAACTCGATTATGAATTTTAATTATTATTAATCTTATTCTCATTCTTAATTATAACATTGAACATATTCTTAATAATTACCTTCATCTACATTTTGATATTAGTTTTGATCTCATATTCTAGTTTTAATCTTATAATCTTCATATTTATATTGCTCCTAATATTCATCTTAAACTCGATTTTGATCTCGGTGGTAATATTGATTTTCAATCTTGATATTATTATTTATATTTATCTGGATTTTTTAATGATGAGCATGTTGATTTTGAATATGATCCATCTTTGATGTTTATCAATTTGCAATCTTAATTTAATATTGATATTGTTCATGACCATGATGTTAATCTTCATTTTAATCAAGATTTCAATCTTCATTTATAATATTTATCTTTATATTCTTTTTAATCTTAATCTTAAACTCTATTTTGATCTAGTTTGCTATCTTGGTCTTCAATTTTGATATTGTTATTGATTTTGATATTCTTCTCATCATGATGAAAATTTTGAACTCGATTATGAATTTTAATTGTTATTAATCTTATTCTCATTCTTAATTATAACATTGAACATATTCTTAATAATTATCTTCATCTACATTTTTATCTTAGTTTTGATCTCAGATTTTAGTGTTAATCTTATAATCTTCATATTTATATTGCTCCTAATATTCATCTTAAACTCGATTTTGATCTCGGTGGTAATATTGATTTTCAATCTTGATATTATTATTTATATTTATCTGGATCTTTTAATGATGAGGATGTTGATCTTGATTATGATCCATCTTTGATGTTTATCAATTTGCAATCTTAATTTAATATTGATATTGTTCATGACCATGATGTTAATCTTCATTTTAATCAAGATTTAAATCTTCATCTTATGATATTTATCTTTATATTCTTTTTAATCTTAATCTTAAACTCGATTTTGATCTGGATTGCAATCTTGGTCTTCAATTTTGATATTGTTATTGATTTTGATATTCTTCTCATCATGATGAAAATTTTGAACTCGATTATAAATTTAATTATTATTAATCTTATTCTTATTCTTAATTATAACATTGAACATATTCTTAATAATTATCTTCATCTACATTTTGATCTTAGTTTTGATCTCAAATTTTAGTTTTAATCTTATAATCTTCATATTTATACTGCTCCTAATATTCATCTTAAACTCGATTTTGATCTCGGTGGTAATATTGATTTTTAATCTTGATATTATTATTTATATTTATCTGGATCTTTTAATGATGAGGATGTTGATCTTGATTATGATCCATCTTTGATGTTTATCAATTTGCAATCTTAATTTAATATTGATATTGTTCATGACCATGATGTTAATCTTCAATTTAATCAAGATTTCAATATTCATCTTATGATATTTATCTTTATATTCTTTATAATCTTAATTTTAAACTCGATTTTGATCTGGTTTGCAATCTTGGTCTTCAATTTTGATATTGATATTGATTTTGATATTCTTCTCATCATGATGAAAATTTTGAACTCGATTATGAATTTTAATTGTTATTAATCTTATTCTCATTCTTAATTATAACATTGAACATATTCTTAATAATTATCTTCATCTACATTTTGATCTTAGTTTTGATCTCATATTCTAGTTTTAATCTTATAATCTTCATATTTATATTGCTCCTAATATTCATCTCAAACTCGATTTTGATCTCGGTGGTAATATTGATTTTCAATCTTGATATTATTATTTATATTTATCTTGATCTTTTAATGATGAGGATGTTGATCTTGAATATGATCCATCTTTGATGTTTATCAATTTGCAATCTTAATTTAATATTGATATTGTTCATGACCATGATGTTAATCTTCATTTTAATCAAGATTTCAATATTCATCTTATAATATTTATCTTTATATTCTTTTTAATCTTAATCTTAAATTCTATTTTGATCTAGTTTGCAATCTTGGTCTTTAATTTTGATATTGTTATTGATTTTGATATTCTTCTCATCATGATGAAAATTTTGAACTCGATTATGAATTTTAATTATTATTAATCTTATTCTCATTCTTAATTATAACATTGAACATATTCTTAATAATTACCTTCATCTACATTTTGATCTTAGTTTTGATCTCAATTTTAGTTTTAATCTTATAATCTTCATATTTATATTGCTCCTAATATTCATCTTAAACTCGATTTTGATCTCGGTGGTAATATTGATTTTCAATCTTGATATTATTATTTATATTTATCTGGATTTTTTAATGATGAGGATGTTGATTTTGAATATGATCCATCTTTGATGTTTATCATTTTGCAATCTTAATTTAATATTGATATTGTTCATGACCATGATGTTAATCTTCATTTTAATCAAGATTTCAATCTTCATTTATAATATTTATCTTTATATTCTTTTTAATCTTAATCTTAAACTCGATTTTGATCTGGTTTGCAATCTTGGTCTTCAATTTTGATATTGTTATTGATTTTGATATTCTTCTCATCATGATGAAAATTTTGAACTCGATTATGAATTTTAATTATTATTAATCTTATTCTCATTCTTAATTATAACATTGAACATATTCTTAATAATTATCTTCATCTACATTTTGATCTTAGTTTTGATCTCATATTCTAGTTTTAATATTATAATCTTCATATTTATATTGCTCCTAATATTCATCTTAAACTCGATTTTGATCTCGGTGGTAATATTGATTTTCAATCTTGATATTATTATTTATATATATCTCGATCTTTTAATGATGAGGATGTTGATCTTGATTATGATCCATCTTTGATGTTTATCAATTTGCAATCTTAATTTAATATTGATATTGTTCATGACCATGATGTTAATCTTCATTTTAATCAAGATTTAAATCTTCATCTTATGATATTTATCTTTATAGTCTTTTTAATCTTAATCTTTAACTCGATTTTGATCTGGATTGCAATCTTGGTCTTCAATTTTGATATTGTTATTGATTTTGATATTCTTCTCATCATGATGAAAATTTTGAACTCGATTATAAATTTAATTATTATTAATCTTATTCTCATTCTTAATTATAACATTGAACATATTCTTAATAATTATCTTCATCTACATTTTGATCTCATATTTTAGTTTTAATCTTATAATCTTCATATTTATATTGCTCCTAATATTCATCTCAAACTCGATTTTGATCTCGGTGGTAATATTGATTTTCAATCTTGATATTATTATTTATATTTATCTGGATCTTTTAATGATGAGGATGTTGATTTTGATTATGATCCATCTTTGATGTTTATGAATTTGCAATCTTAATTTAATATTGATATTGTTCAAGACCATGATGTTAATCTTCATTTTAATGAAGATTTCAATCTTCATCTTATGATATTTAGCTTTATATTCTTTTTAATCTTAATCTTAAACTCGATTTTGATCTGGTTTGCAATCTAGTCTTCAATTTTGATATTGTTATTGATATTGATATTGATCTAATCATGATGAAAATTTTGAACTCGATTATGATCTTTAATTGTTATTAATCTTAGTCTCATTCACAATTATAACATTGATCTTATTCATGATAATTATCATCATTTTCATTTTGATCAAAGT
This sequence comes from Costus lasius, assembly GCA_027563935.2. Lineage (NCBI taxonomy): Eukaryota > Viridiplantae > Streptophyta > Magnoliopsida > Zingiberales > Costaceae > Costus > Costus lasius. Next base: position 113,559,318 of record CM050447.1, on the reverse strand, counting down.
TTTGATCTCAGATTTAAATTTTAATCTTATATTCTTCATCTTTATCTTGCTCCTTATATTCATCTTAAGCTCGATTTTGATCTCGGTGGTAATATTAATTTTCAATCTTGATATTATTATTTATATTTAACTTGATCTCTTAATGATGAGGATGTTGATCTTGATTATGATCCATATTTGATGTTTATCATTTTGCAATATTTACTTAATATTGATTTTGTTCATATCCATGATGTTGATCTTGATTTTAATCATGATTTCAATCTTCATCTTATGATATTCATCTTTATCTTCTTTTTAATCTTAATCTTAAACTCGATTTTCATCTTGTTTGTAATCTTGGTCTTCTATCTTGATATTGTTAATGATGAAAATTTTGAACTCGATTATGATTTTTAATTGTTATTAATCTTATTCTCATTCTTAATTATAACATTTAACATATTCTTAATAATTATCTTCATCTACATTTTGATCTTAGTTTTGATCTCATATTTTAGTTTTGATCATATAATCTTCATATTTAAATTGCTCCTAATATTCATCTTAAACTCGATTTTGATCTCGGTGGTAATATTGATTTTCAATCTTGATATTATTATTTTTATTTATCTGGATCTTTTAATGATGAGGATGTTGATCTTGATTATGATCCATTTTTGATGTTTATCATTTTGCAATCTTAATTTAATATTGCTTTTGTTCATGACCATGATGTTGATCTTCAGTTTAATCAAGATTTCAATATTCATCTTATGATATTTATCTTTATATTCTTTTTAATCTTAATCTTAAACTCGATTTTGATCTAGTTTGCAATCTAGGTCTTCAATTTTGATATTGTTATTGATATTGATATTGATCTAATCATAATGAAAATTTTGAATTTGATTATGATCTTTAATTGTTATTAATCTTATTATCATTCATAATTATAACATTGATCTTATTCATGATAATTATCATCATTTTCATTTTGATCAAAGTTTTGATCTCAGATTTCAGTTTTAATCTTATATTCTTCATCTTTATCTTGCTCCTAATATTCATCTTAAGCTCGATTTTGATCTCGGTGGTAATATTGATTTTCAATCTTGATATTATTATTTATATTTATCTTGATCTCTTAATGATGAGGATGTTGATCTTGATTATGATCCATATTTGATATTTATCATTTTGCAATCTTAATTTAATATTGATTTTGTTCTTATCCATGATGTTGATCTTGATTTTAATCATGATTTCAATCTTCATCTTATGATATTCATCTTTATCTTCTTTTGAATCTTAATCTTAAACACGATTTTCATCTTGTTTGTAATCTTGGTCTTCTATCTTGATATTGTTATTGATATTGATATTCATCTAATCATGATGAAAATTTTGAACTCGATTATGATTTTTAATTGTTATTAATCTTAGTCTCATTCTTAAATATAACATTGAACATATTCTTAATAATTATCTTCATCTACATTTTGATCTTCGTTTTGATCTCATATTCTAGTTTTAATCTTATAATCTTCATATTTATACTGCTCTTAATATTCATCTTAAACTCGATTTTGATCTCGGTGGTAATATTGATTTTCAATCTTGATATTATTATTTATATTTATTTGGATCTTTTAATGATGAGGATGTTGATCTTGATTATGATCCATCTTTGATGTTTATCAATTTGCAATCTTAATTTAATATTGATATTGTTCATGACCATGATGTTAATCTTCAATTTAATCAAGATTTCAATATTCATCTTATGATATTTATCTTTATATTCTTTATAATCTTAATTTTAAACTCGACTTTGATCTGGTTTGCAATCTTGGTCTTCAATTTTGATATTGATATTGTTTTTGATATTCTTCTAATCATGATGAAAATTTTGAACTCGATTATGAATTTTAATTGTTATTAATCTTATTCTCATTCTTAATTATAACATTGAACATATTCTTAATAATTATCTTCATCTACATTTTGATCTTAGTTTTGATCTCATATTCTAGTTTTAATCTTATAATCTTCATATTTATATTGCTCCTAATATTCATCTTAAACTCGATTTTGATCTCGGTGGTAATATTGATTTTCAATCTTGATATTATTATTTATATATATCTCGATCTTTTAATGATGAGGATGTTGATCTTGATTATGATCCATCTTTGATGTTTATCAATTTGCAATCTTAATTTAATATTGATATTGTTCATGACCATGATGTTAATCTTCATTTTAATCAAGATTTCAATATTCATCTTATGATATTTATCTTTATAGTCTTTTTAATCTTAATCTTTAACTCGATTTTGATCTGGTTTGCAATCTTGGTCTTCAATTTTGATATTGTTATTGATTTTGATATTCTTCTAATCATGATGAAAATTTTCAACTCGATTATGAATTTTAATTATCATATATCTTATTCTCATTCTTAATTATAACATTGAACATATTCTTAATAATTATCTTCATCTACATTTTGATCTCATATTTTAGTTTTAATCTTATAATCTTCATATTTATATTGCTCCTAATATTCATCTCAAACTCGATTTTGATCTCGGTGGTAATATTGATTTTCAATCTTGATATTATTATTTATATTTATCTGGATCTTTTAATGATGAGGATGTTGATTTTGATTATGATCCATCTTTGATGTTTATGAATTTGCAATCTTAATTTAATATTGATATTGTTCAAGACCATGATGTTAATCTTCATTTTAATGAAGATTTCAATCTTCATCTTATGATATTTTGCTTTATATTCTTTTTAATCTTAATCTTAAACTCGATTTTGATCTGGTTTGCAATCTAGGTCTTCAATTTTGATATTGTTATTGATATTGATATTGATCTAATCATGATGAAAATTTTGAACTCGATTATGATCTTTAATTGTTATTAATCTTAGTCTCATTCACAATTATAACATTGATCTTATTCATGATAATTATCATCATTTTCATTTTGATCAAAGTTTTGATCTCAGATTTAAATTTTAATCTTATATTCTTCATCTTTATCTTGCTCCTTATATTCATCTTAAGCTCGATTTTGATCTCGGTGGTAATATTAATTTTCAATCTTGATATTATTATTTATATTTATCTTGATCTCTTAATGATGAGGATGTTGATCTTGATTATGATCCATATTTGATGTTTATCATTTTGCAATTTTTACTTAATATTGATTTTGTTCATATCCATGATGTTGATCTTGATTTTAATCATGATTTCAATCTTCATCTTATGATATTCATCTTTATCTTCTTTTTAATCTTAATCTTAAACTCGATTTTCATCTTGTTTGTAATCTTGGTCTTCTATCTTGATATTGTTAATGATGAAAATTTTGAACTCGATTATGATTTTTAATTGTTATTAATCTTATTCTCATTCTTAATTATAACATTTAACATATTCTTAATAATTATCTTCATCTACATTTTGATCTTAGTTTTGATCTCATATTTTAGTTTTGATCATATAATCTTCATATTTAAATTGCTCCTAATATTCATCTTAAACTCGATTTTGATCTCGGTGGTAATATTGATTTTCAATCTTGATATTATTATTTTTATTTATCTGGATCTTTTAATGATGAGGATGTTGATCTTGATTATGATCCATTTTTGATGTTTATCATTTTGCAATCTTAATTTAATATTGCTTTTGTTCATGATCATGATGTTGATCTTCAGTTTAATCAAGATTTCAATATTCATCTTATGATATTTATCTTTATATTCTTTTTAATCTTAATCTTAAACTCGATTTTGATCTAGTTTGCAGCAATCTAGGTCTTCAATTTTGATATTGTTATTGATATTGATATTGATCTAATCATAATGAAAATTTTGAATTTGATTATGATCTTTAATTGTTATTAATCTTATTATCATTCATAATTATAACATTGATCTTATTCATGATAATTATCATCATTTTCATTTTGATCAAAGTTTTGATCTCAGATTTCAGTTTTAATCTTATATTCTTCATCTTTATCTTGCTCCTAATATTCATCTTAAGCTCGATTTTGATCTCGGTGGTAATATTGATTTTCAATCTTGATATTATTATTTATATTTATCTTGATCTCTTAATGATGAGGATGTTGATCTTGATTATGATCCATATTTGATATTTATCATTTTGCAATCTTAATTTAATATTGATTTTGTTCATATCCATGATGTTGATCTTGATTTTAATCATGATTTCAATCTTCATCTTATGATATTCATCTTTATCTTCTTTTGAATCTTAATCTTAAACACGATTTTCATCTTGTTTGTAATCTTGGTCTTCTATCTTGATATTGTTATTGATATTGATATTCATCTAATCATGATGAAAATTTTGAACTCGATTATGATTTTTAATTGTTATTAATCTTAGTCTCATTCTTAAATATAACATTGAACATATTCTTAATAATTATCTTCATCTACATTTTGATCTTCGTTTTGATCTCATATTCTAGTTTTAATCTTATAATCTTCATATTTATACTGCTCTTAATATTCATCTTAAACTCGATTTTGATCTCGGTGGTAATATTGATTTTCAATCTTGATATTATTATTTATATTTATCTGGATCTTTTAATGATGAGGATGTTGATCTTGATTATGATCCATCTTTGATGTTTATCAATTTGCAATCTTAATTTAATATTGATATTGTTCGTGACCATGATGTTAATCTTCAATTTAATCAAGATTTCAATATTCATCTTATGATATTTATCTTTATATTCTTTATAATCTTAATTTTAAACTCGATTTTGATCTGGTTTGCAATCTTGGTCTTCAATTTTGATATTGATATTGATTTTGATATTCTTCTAATCATGATGAAAATTTTGAACTCGATTATGAATTTTAATTGTTATTAATCTTATTCTCATTCTTAATTATAACATTGAACATATTCTTAATAATTATCTTCATCTACATTTTGATCTTAGTTTTGATCTCCGATTTTAGTTTTAATCTTATAATCTTCATATTTATATTGCTCCGAATATTCATCTCAAACTCGATTTTGATCTCGGTGGTAATATTGATTTTCAATCTTGATATTATTATTTATATTTATCTTGATCTTATAATGATGAGGATGTTGATTTTGAATATGATCCATCTTTGATGTTTATCAATTTGCAATTTTAATTTAATATTGATATTGTTCATGACCATGATGTTAATCTTCATTTTAATCAAGATTTCAATCTTCATCTTATGATATTTAGCTTTATATTCTTTTTAATCTTAATCTTAAACTCGATTTTGATCTGGTTTGCAATCTAGGTCTTCAATTTTGATATTGTTATTGATATTGATATTGATCTAATCATGATGAAAATTTTGAACTCGATTATGATCTTTAATTGTTATTAATCTTTGTCTCATTCACAATTATAACATTGATCTTATTCATGATAATTATCATCATTTTCATTTTGATCAAAGTTTTGATCTCAGATTTAAATTTTAATCTTATATTCTTCATCTTTATCTTGCTCCTTATATTCATCTTAAGCTCGATTTTGATCTCGGTGGTAATATTAATTTTCAATCTTGATATTATTATTTATATTTATCTTGATCTCTTAATGATGAGGATGTTGATCTTGATTATGATCCATATTTGATGTTTATCATTTTGCAATATTTACTTAATATTGATTTTGTTCATATCCATGATGTTGATCTTGATTTTAATCATGATTTCAATCTTCATCTTATGATATTCATCTTTATCTTCTTTTTAATCTTAATCTTAAACTCGATTTTCATCTTGTTTGTAATCTTGGTCTTCTATCTTGATATTGTTAATGATGAAAATTTTGAACTCGATTATGATTTTTAATTGTTATTAATCTTATTCTCATTCTTAATTATAACATTTAACATATTCTTAATAATTATCTTCATCTACATTTTGATCTTAGTTTTGATCTCATATTTTAGTTTTGATCATATAATCTTCATATTTAAATTGCTACTAATATTCATCTTAAACTCGATTTTGATCTCGGTGGTAATATTGATTTTCAATCTTGATATTATTATTTTTATTTATCTGGATCTTTTAATGATGAGGATGTTGATCTTGATTATGATCCATTTTTGATGTTTATCATTTTGCAATCTTAATTTAATATTGCTTTTGTTCATGACCATGATGTTGATCTTCAGTTTAATCAAGATTTCAATATTCATCTTATGATATTTATCTTTATATTCTTTTTAATCTTAATCTTAAACTCGATTTTGATCTAGTTTGCAATCTAGGTCTTCAATTTTGATATTGTTATTGATATTGATATTGATCTAATCATAATGAAAATTTTGAATTTGATTATGATCTTTAATTGTTATTAATCTTATTATCATTCATAATTATAACATTGATCTTATTCATGATAATTATCATCATTTTCATTTTGATCAAAGTTTTGAGGATGTTGATCTTGATTATGATCCATATTTGATATTTATCATTTTGCAATCTTAATTTAATATTGATTTTGTTCATATCCATGATGTTGATCTTGATTTTAATCATGATTTCAATCTTCATCTTATGATATTCATCTTTATCTTCTTTTGAATCTTAATCTTAAACACGATTTTCATCTTGTTTGTAATCTTGGTCTTCTATCTTGATATTGTTATTGATATTGATATTCATCTAATCATGATGAAAATTTTGAACTCGATTATGATTTTAATTGTTATTAATCTTAGTCTCATTCTTAAATATAACATTGAACATATTCTTAATAATTATCTTCATCTACATTTTGATCTTCGTTTTGATCTCATATTCTAGTTTTAATCTTATAATCTTCATATTTATATTGCTCTTAATATTCATCTTAAACTCGATTTTGATCTCGGTGGTAATATTGATTTTCAATCTTGATATTATTATTTATATTTATCTGGATCTTTTAATGATGAGGATGTTGATCTTGATTATGATCCATCTTTGATGTTTATCAATTTGCAATCTTAATTTAATATTGATATTGTTCATGACCATGATGTTAATCTTCATTTTAATCAAGATTTCAATATTCATCTTATGATATTTATCTTTATATTCTTTATAATCTTAATTTTATACACGATTTTGATCTGGTTTGCAATCTTGGTCTTCAATTTTGATATTGATATTGATTTTGATATTCTTCTAATCATGATGAAAATTTTGAACTTGATTATGAATTTTAATTGTTATTAATCTTACTCTCATTCTTAATTATAACATTGAACATATTCTTAATAATTATCTTCATCTACATTTTGATCTTAGTTTTGATCTCCGATTTTAGTTTTAATCTTATAATCTTCATATTTATATTGCTCTGAATATTCATCTCAAACTCGATTTTGATCTCGGTGGTAATATTGATTTTCAATCTTGATATTATTATTTATATTTATCTTGATCTTTTAATGATGAGGATGTTGATCTTGATTATGATCCATCTTTGATGTTTATCATTTTGCAATCTTAATTTAATATTGATATTGTTCAAGACTATGATGTTGATCTTCATTTTAATCAAGATTTCAATCTTCATCTTATGATATTTATCTTTATATTCTTTTTAATCTTAATCTTAAACTTGATTTTGATCTGGTTTGCAATCTTGGTCTTCAATTTTGATATTGTTATTGATTTTGATATTCTTCTAATCATGATGAAAATTTTCAACTCGATTATGAATTTTAATTGTTATTAATCTTATTCTCATTCTTAATTATAACGTTGAACATATTCTTAATAATTATCTTCATCTACATTTTGATCTTAGTTTTGATCTCAAATTTTAGTTTTAATCTTATAATCTTTATATTTATATTGCTCCGAATATTCATCTTAAACTCGATTTTGATCTCGGTGGTAATATTGATTTTCAATCTTGATATTATTATTTATATTTAAGTTGATCTTTTAATGATGAGGATGTTGATCTTGATTATGATCCATCTTTGATGTTTATCATTTTGCAATCTTAATTTAATATTGATATTGTTCAAGACTATGATGTTGATCTTCATTTTAATCAAGATTTCAATCTTCATCTTATGATATTTATCTTTATATTCTTTTTAATCTTAATCTTAAACTCGATTTTGATCTGGTTTGCAATCTAGGTCTTCAATTTTGATATTGTTATTGATATTGATATTGATCTAATCATGATGAAAATTTTGAACTCGATTATGATCTTTAATTGTTATTAATCTTATTCTCATTCACAATTATAACATTGATCTTGTTCATGATAATTATCATCATTTTCATTTTGATCAAAATTTTGATCTCAGATTTCAGTTTTAATCTTATATTCTTCATCTTTATCTTGCTCCTAATATTCATCTTAAGCTCGATTTTGATCTCGGTGGTAATATTGATTTTCAATCTTGATATTATTATTTATATTTATCATGATCTCTTAATGATGAGGATGTTGATCTTGATTATGATCCATATTTGATGTTTATCATTTTGTAATATTAATTTAATATTGATTTTGTTCATATCCATGATGTTGATCTTGATTTTAATCATGATTTCAATCTTAATCTTAAACACGATTTTCATCTTGTTTGTAATCTTGGTCTTCTATCTTGATATTGTTATTGATATTGATATTCATCTAATCATGATGAAAATTTTGAACTCGATTATGATTTTTAATTGTTATTAATCTTATTCTCATTCTTAATTATAACATTGAACATATTCTTAATAATTATCTTCATCTACATTTTGATCTTAGTTTTGATCTCCGATTTTAGTTTTCATCTTATAATCTTCCTATTTATATTGCTCCGAATATTCATCTTAAACTCGATTTTGATCTCGGTGGTAATATTGATTTTCAATCTTGATATTATTATTTATATTTATCTTGATCTTTTAATGATGAGGATGTTGATCTTGATTATGATCCATCTTTGATGTTTATCATTTTGCAATCTTAATTTAATTTTGATATTGTTCAAGACTATGATGTTGATCTTCATTTTAATCAAGATTTTAATCTTCAACTTATGATATTTATTTTTATATTCTTTTTAATCTTAATCTTAAACTCGATTTTGATCTGGTTTGCAATCTTGGTCTTCAATTTTGATATTGTTATTGATTTTGATATTCTTCTAATCATGATGAAAATTTTGAACTCGATTATGAATTTTAATTGTTATTAATCTTGTTCTCATTCTTAATTATAACATTGAACATATTCTTAATAATTATCTTCATCTACATTTTGATCTTAGTTTTGATCTCCGATTTTAGTTTTAATCTTGTAATCTTTATATTTATATTGCTCCGAATATTCATCTTAAACTCGATTTTGATCTCGGTGGTAATATTGATTTTCAATCTTGATGTTATTAGTTATATTTAAGTTGATCTTTTAATGATGAGGATGTTGATCTTGATTACGATCCATCATTGATGTTTATCATTTTGCAATATTAATTTAATATTGATATTGTTCAAGACTATGATGTTGATCTTCATTTTAATCAAGATTTCAATCTTCATCTTATGATATTTATCTTTATATTCTTTTTAATCTTCATCTTAAACTCGATTTTGATCTGGTTTGCAATCTAGGTCTTCAATTTTGATTTTGTTATTGATATTGATATTGATCTAATCATGATGAAAATTTTGAACTCGATTATGATCTTTAATTGTTATTAATCTTATTCTAATTCACAATTATAACATTGATCTTATTCATGATAATTATCATCATTTTCATTTTGATCAAAGTTTTGATCTCAGATTTCAGTTTTAATCTTATATTCTTCATATTTTTCTTGCTCCTAATATTCATCTTAAGCTCGATTTTGATCTCGGTGGTAATATTGATTTTCAATCTTGATATTATTATTTATATTTATCTTGATCTCTTAATGATGAGGATGTTGATCTTGATTATGATCCATATTTGATGTTTATCATTTTGTAATATTAATTTAATATTGATTTTGTTCATTGTTGGGGTATGCCCTTAAGGCTAATGTTTGAGGCCTTGGGATTGTATAAGTATCATGTAATACATTCTTGTGTTTATAAAGGCAATGGTTATTATTCAGGTTGTTACATCATCTGCTGCAATGTGTGTTCTTCTGAATAATGTCTCAATGCTGTTCAGCTAGGCTGACATGCTAAATGTCCTTAGTCGATATATCTTGGTGAACATGAGACAGCCTTGATATGATTGAGACTAATATGTGTTCTAATCTTATAGGATGCTTCGAGCATGGAATAAGATGTAGACTCATGGGTACATTGGATGTACTGGACAGACCCTACTAGGACATTCAATTGCTTGTCACAATGTGAATGATCCTTGATTGCAACAAGTGGCACATGTCCTCTGACTTGAGATCACTTGTGTTTCTAAATGATGATTGTCATTGTTTTGAGGTAGTTCAATATCATTTGAAACATAATGGTTATAGACTATCTTGGATAATGATCATGAGTCAGGTTAGGGCACTAGTGATAGATAGAGGATTGCCGTCTCCTTGTTGAAGGAGTGTGGTGTTCTATAGGGGCCCCCTAGATGAGATGATTGAGAAAGTGTATGGCCATACCCAGGTGACTATGTGCATCTGATCTAATCATGCTCATCATATTGGAGCTACAGGCTTGACACGCTTGTCCAATAAGAACATCCAGTGGCAAAGGAAACATGCATGCCTTGTGAAGTGGATTCACACTTGTGCTGTGGTTTGGGTGTAGTCTTGGAAGACTCTTTCCTTTATATCGGGAGACAGTGATGTGTTGCTAGATACCCCTCACTGATCGTGATAACGTAAGTTATCGTTACCGACATTTAAAGGAAACCCTCAGGGTCGCACAATTTGGTGATATGGCTTACTTGAGTCAGATCGTGTGGACTGAATTGTTTGGGTTCAGTTTAAAGGGATTTAATCTCTGATTGTAAATGAGATCTGGTCTGATCATGTTTGATTGATTAGGGCTTGAGATTGGTAAGCTTCGATCGAGAGAGATGATGCTAGATCGGTAAGATCAGGAGCATCAGGAGATGAACGGTTAGATCTGGAACCTATTGGTTCAATGAGGTCTAGACCATGGCTTGGGCTGATTTGATTTGGTTTTTTGGACCAAAGTCAATTGGATCGATTGAGCATGAACCGGTTCACATGTGTGTGAACGCTTGGTTCAATGCTTAAGCGTTTTGGTCGGTTTTCAAAGCATTACTTCATGTAATTCCATTTTTGGAAAGTCATCAAGGCGACTTTGTAAAAACGCCTCAACGCTTCTCTTGGATGATGACCGCTTGCAATCTCGTGGAGAGGAGAGTGTGTTGACGACAAGAGGAGGCATTCGGCCGAGACAAGCCATCTCTATCCTCTCCTTCACGCGACAAGGTCCCATTGAAGCACTTTGCTAGCACAAAGGATTCAAAGGAGCAAGCCATCTTCACTTGTTGTGTGCGTCACCTTTGGAGAAGGAGCACTTGCGTCTTTGCTTCCAAGGCACCAACCAAACCGATGGCATTGGTATGATCTACTCTTGATCTATTCAATCTATGATAGTTGATCATATGGCATGCAAAAGATCATCAAACCCTTGCTTCCGCTTGCAAAATTTTATTTGCGCCATGCTTAGGGTTTTTGCCCCCCTCTCGAAAGGGGTTTCTTCATTCATATCCATGATGTTGATCTTGATTTTAATCATGATTTCAATATTAATCTTAAAATCAATTTTCATCTTGTTTGTAATCTTGGTCTTCTATCTTTATATTGTTATTAATATTGATATTCATCTAATCATGATGAAAATTTTGAACTCGATTATGATTTTTAATTGTTATTAATCTTATTCTCATTCTTAATTATAACATTGAACATATTCTTAATAATTATCTTCATCTATATTTTGATCTTAGTTTTGATCTCAGATTTTAGTTTTAATCTTATAATCTTCATATTTATATTGCTCTGAATATTCATCTTAAACTCGATTTTGATCTCGGTGGTAATATTGATTTTCAATCTTGATAATATTATTTATATTTATCTGGATCTTTTAATGATGAGGATGTTGATCTTGATTATGATCCATCTTTGATGTTTATCATTTTGCAATCTTAATTTAATATTGATATTGTTCAAGACTATGATGTTGATCTTCATTTTAATCAAGATTTCAATCTTCATCTTATGATATTTATCTTTATATTCTTTTTAATGTTAATCTTAAACTCGATTTTGATCTGGTTTGCAATCTTGGTCTTCAATTTTGATATTGTTATTTATTTTGATATTCTTCTAATCATGATGAAAATTTTCAACTCGATTATGAATTTTAATTGTTATTAATCTTATTCTCATTCTTAATTATAACATTGAACATATTCTTAATAATTATCTTCATCTATATTTTGATCTTAGTTTTGATCTCAGATTTTAGTTTTAATCTTATAATCTTCATGTTTATATTGCTCTGAATATTCATCTTAAACTCGATTTTGATCTCGGTGGTAATATTGATTTTCAATCTTGATATTATTATTTATATTTATCTTGATCTTTTAATGATGAGGATGTTGATCTTGATTATGATCCATCTTTGATGTTTATCATTTTGCAATCTTAATTTAATATTGATATTGTTCAAGACTATGATGTTGATCTTCATTTTAATCAAGATTTCAATCTTCATCTTATGATATTTATCTTTATATTCTTTTTAATCTTAATCTTAAACTCGATTTTGATCTGGTTTGCAATCTTGGTCTTCAATTTTGATATTGTTATTGATTTTGATATTCTTCTAATCATGATGAAAATTTTGAACTCGATTATGATCTTTAATTGTTATTAATCTTATTCTCATTCACAATTATAACATTGATCTTATTCATGATAATTATCATCATTTTCATTTTGATCAAAGTTTTGATCTCAGATTTCAGTGTTAATCTTATATTCTTCATATTTATCTTGCTCCTAATATTCATCTTAAGCTCGATTTTGATCTCGGTGGTAATATTGATTTTCAATCTTGATATTATTATTTATATTTATCTTGATCTCTTAATGATGAGGATGTTGATCTTGATTATGATCCATATTTGATTTTTATCATTTTGCAATATTAATTTAATATTGATTTTGTTCATATCCATGATGTTGATCTTAATTTTAATCATGATTTCAATCTTCATCTTATGATATTCATCTTTATCTTCTTTTTAATCTTAATCTTAAAATCGATTTTCATCTTGTTTGTAATCTTGGTCTTCTATCTTGATATTGTTATTGATATTGATATTCATCTAATCATGATGAAAATTTTGAACTCGATTATGATTTTTAATTGTTGTTAATCTTATTCTCATTCTTAATTATAAAATTGAACATATTCTTAATAATTATCTTCATCTACATTTTGATCTTAGTTTTCTTCTCATATTCTAGTTTTAATCTTATAATCTTCATATTTATATTGCTCCTAATATTCATCTTAAACTCGATTTTGATCTCGGTGGTAATATTGATTTTCAATCTTGATATTATTATTTATATTTATCTGGATCCTTTAATGATGAGGATGTTGATCTTGATTATGATCCATCTTTGATGTTTATCAATTTGCAATCTTAATTTAATATTGATATTGTTCATGACCATGATGTTAATCTTCATTTTAATCAAGATTTCAATCTTTATCTTATGATATTTATTTTTATATTCTTTTTAATCTTAATCTTAAACTCGATTTTGATCTGGTTTGCAATCTTGGTCTTCAATTTTGATATTGTTATTGATTTTGATATTCTTTTCATCATGATGAAAATTTTGAACTCGATTATGAATTTTAATTGTTATTAATCTTATTCTCATTCTTAATTATAACATTGAACATATTCTTAATAATTATCTTCATCTAAATTTTGATCTTAGTTTTGATCTCAGATTTTAGTTTTAATCTTATAATCTTCAAATTTATATTGCTCCGAATATTCATCTTAAACTAGATTTTGATCTCCGTGGTAATATTGATTTTCAATCTTGATATTATTATTTATATTTATCTTGATCTCTTAATGATGAGGATGTTGATCTTGATTATGATCCATATTTGATGTTTATTATTTTGCAATAGTAATTTAATATTGATTTTGTTCATATCCATGATGTTGATCTTGATTTTAATCATGATTTCAATCTTCATCTTATGATATTCATCATTATCGTCTTTTTAATCTTAATCTTAAACTCGATTTTCATCTTGTTTGTAATCTTGGTCTTCTATCTTGATATTGTTAATGATGAAAATTTTGAACTCGATTATGATTTTTAATTGTTATTAATCTTATTCTCATTCTTAATTATAACATTGAACATATTCTTAATAATTATCTTCATCTACATTTTGATCTTAGTTTTGATCTCATATTTTAGTTTTAATCTTATAATCTTCATATTTATATTGCTCCTAATATTCATCTTAAACTCGATTTTGATCTAGGTGGTAATATTGATTTTCAATCTTGATATTATTATTTATATTTATCTGGATCTTTTAATGATGAGGATGTTGATTTTGATTATGATCCATCTTTGATGTTTATCAATTTGCAATCTTAATTTAATATTACTTTTGTTCATGACCATGATGTTGATCTTCATTTTAATCAAGATTTCAATATTCATCTTATGATATTTATCTTTATATTCTTTTTAATCTTAATCTTAAACTCGATTTTGATCTAGTTTGCAATCTAGGTCTTCAATTTTGATATTGTTATTGATATTGAAATTTATCTAATCATAATGAAAATTTTGAATTTGATTATGATCTTTAATTGTTATTAATCATATTATCATTCATAATTATAATATTGATCTTATTCATGATAATTATCATCATTTTCATTTTGATCAAAGTTTTGATCTCAGATTTCAGTTTTAATCTTTTATTCTTCATCTTTATCTTGCTCCTAATATTCATCTTAAGCTCGATTTTGATCTCGGTGGTAATATTGATTTTCAATCTTGATATTATTATTTATATTTATCTTGATCTTTTAATGATGAGGATGTTGATCTTGATTATATGATCCATCTTTGATGTTTATCATTTTGCAATCTTAATTTAATATTGATATTGTTCAAGACTATGATGTTAATCTTCATTTTAATCAAGATTTCAATCTTCATCTTATGATATTTATATTTATATTCTTTTTAATCTTAATCTTAAACTCGATTTTGATCTGGTTTGCAATCTTGGTCTTCAATTTTGATATTGTTATTGATTTTGATATTCTTCTAATCATGATGAAAATTTTGAACTCAATTATGAATTTTAATTGTTTTTAATCTTATTCTCATTCTTAATTATAACATTGAACATATTCTTAATAATTATCTTCATCTACATTTTGATCTTAGTTTTGATCTCAGATTTTAGTTTTAATCTTATAATCTTCATATTTATATTGCTCTGAATATTCATCTTAAACTCGATTTTGATCTCGGTGGTAATATTGATTTTCACTCTTGATATTATTATTTATATTTATCTTGATCTTTTAATGAAGAGGATGTTGATCTTGATTATGATCCATCTTTGATGTTTATCTTTTTGCAATCTTAATTTAATATTGATATTGTTCAAGACCATGATGTTAATCTTCATTTTAATCAAGATTTCAATCTTTATCTTATGATATTTATCTTTATATTCTTTTTAATCTTAATCTTAAACTCGATTTTGATCTGGTTTGCAATCTAGGTCTTCCATTTTTATATTGTTATTAATCTTAGTCTCATTCACAATTATAACATTGATCTTATTCATGATAATTATCATCATTTTCATTTTGATCAAAGTTTTGATCTCAGATTTCAATTTTAATCTTATATTCTTCATCTTTATCTTGTTCCTAATATTCATCTTAAGCTCGATTTTGATCTCGGTGGTAATATTGATTTTCAATCTTGATATTATTATTTATATTTATCTTGATCTCTTAATGATGAGGATGTTGATCTTGATTATGATCCATATTTGATGTTTATCATTTTGCAATATTAATTTAATATTGATTTTGTTCATATCCATGATGTTGATCTTGATTTTCATCATGATTTCAATCTTCATCTTATGATATTCATCTTTATCTTCTTTTTATTCTTAATCTTAAACTCGATTTTCATCTTGTTTGTAATCTTGGTCTTCTATCTTGATATTGTTAATGATGAAAATTTTGAACTCGATTATGATTTTTAATGGTTATTAATCTTATTCTCATTCTTAATTATAACATTGAACATATTCTTAATAATTATCTTCATCTACATTTTGATCTTAGTTTTGATCTCATATTTTAGTTTTAATCATATAATCTTCATATTTATATTGCTCCTAATATTCATCTTAAACTCGATTTTGATCTCGGTGGTAATATTGATTTTCAATCTTGATATTATTATTTATATTTATCTGGATCTTTTAATGATGAGGATGTTGATCTTGATTATGATCCATTTTTGATGTTTATCATTTTGCAATCTTAATTTAATATTGCTTTTGTCCATGACCATGATGTTGATTTTTATTTTAATCAAGATTTCAATATTCATCCTATGATATTTATCTTTATATTCTTTTTAATCTTAATCTTAAACTCGATTTTGATCTAGTTTGCAATCTAGGTCTTCAATTTTGATATTGTTATTGATATTGATATTGATCTAATCATGATGAAAATTTTGAACTCGATTATGATCTTTAATTGTTATTAATCTTATTCTCATTCACAATTATAACATTGATCTTATTCATGATAATTATCATCAATTTCATTTTGATCAAAGTTTTGATCTCAGATTTCTGTTTTAATCTTATATTCTTCATCTTTATCTTGCTCCTAATATTCATCTTAAGCTCGATTTTGATCTCGGTGGTAATATTGATTTTCAATCTTGATATTATTATTTATATTTATCTTGATCTCTTAATGATGAGGATGTTGATCTTGATTATGATCCATATTTGATATTTATCATTTTGCAATCTTAATTTAATATTGATTTTGTTCATATCCATGATGTTGATCTTGATTTTAATCATGATTTCAATCTTCATCTTATGATATTCATCTTTATCTTCTTTTGAATCTTAATCTTAAACACGATTTTCATCTTGTTTGTAATCTTGGTCTTCTATCTTGATATTGTTATTGATATTGATATTCATATAATCATGATGAAAATTTTGAACTCGATTATGATTTTTAATTGTTATTAATCTTAGTCTCATTCTTAAATATAACATTGAACATATTCTTAATAATTATCTTCATCTACATTTTGATCTTCATTTTGATCTCAGATTTTAGTTTTAAACTTATAATCTTCATATTTATATTGCTCTGAATATTCATCTTAAACTCGATTTTGATCTCCGTGGTAATATTGATTTTCAATCTTGATATTATTATTTATATTTATCTTGATCTTTTAATGATGAGGATGTTGATCTTGATTATGATCCATCTTTGATCTTTATCATTTTGCAATCTTAATTTAATATTGATATTGTTCAAGACTATGATGTTGATCTTCATTTTAATCAAGATTTCAATCTTCATCTTATGATATTTATCTTTATATTCTTTTTAATCTTAATCTTAAACTCGATTTTGATCTGGTTTGCAATCTAGGTCTTCAATTTTGATATTGTTATTGATATTGATATTGATCTAATCATGATGAAAATTTTGAACTCGATTATGATCTTTAATTGTTATTAATCTTAGTCTCATTCTTAAATATAACATTGAACATATTCTTAATAATTATCTTCATGTACATTTTGATCTTCGTTTTGATCTCAGATTTTAGTTTTAATCTTATAATCTTCATATTTATATTGCTCTGAATATTCATCTTAAACTCGATTTTGATCTCGGTGGTAATATTGATTTTCAATCTTGATATTATTATTTATATTTATCTTGATCTTCTAATGATGAGGATGTTGATCTTGATTATGATCCATCTTTGATGTTTATCATTTTGCAATCTTAATTTAACATTGATATTGTTCAAGACTATGATGTTGATCTTCATTTTAATCAAGATTTCAATCTTCATCTTATGATATTTATTTTTATATTCTTTTTAATCTTAATCTTAAACACGATTTTGATCTAGTTTGCAATCTAGGTCTTCAATTTTGATATTGTTATTGATATTGATATTGATCTAATCATAATGAAAATTTTGAATTTGATTACGATCTTTAATTATTATTAATCTTATTATCATTCATAATTATAACATTGATCTTATTCATGATAATTATCATCATTTTCATTTTGATCAAAGTTTTGATCTCAGATTTCAGTTTTAATCTTATATTCATTATCTTTATCTTGCTCCTAATATTCATCTTAAGCTTGATTTTGATCTCGGTGGTAATATTGATTATCAATCTTGATATTATTATTTATATTTATCTTGATCTCTTAATGATGAGGATGTTGATCTTGATTATGATCCATATTTGATGTTTATCATTTTGCAATCTTAATTTAATATTGATTTTGTTCATATCCATGATGTTGATCTTGATTTTAATCATGATTTCAATCTTCATCTTATGATATTCATATTTATTTTCTTTTTAATCTTAATCTTAAACTCGATTTTCATCTTGTTTGTAATCTTGGTCTTCTATCTTGATATTGTTATTGATATTGATATTCGTATAATCATGATGAAAATTTTGAACTCGATTATGATTTTTAATTGTTATTAATCTTAGTCTCATTCTTAAATATAACATTGAACATATTCTTAATAATTATCTTCATCTACATTTTGATCTTCGTTTTGATCTCAGATTTTAGTTTTAATCTTATAATCTTCATAGTTATATTGCTCTGAATATTCATCTTAAACTCGATTTTGATCTCCGTGGTAATATTGATTTTCAATCTTGATATTATTATTTATATTTATCTTGATCTTTTAATGATGAGGATGTTGATCTTGATTATGATCCTTCTTTGATGTTTATCATTTTGCAATCTTAATTTAATATTGATATTGTTCAAGACTATGATGTTGATCTTCATTTTAATCAAGATTTCAATCTTCATCTTATGATATTTATCTTTATATTCTTTTTAATCTTAATCTTAAACTCGATTTTGATCTGGTTTGCAATCTAGGTCTTCAATTTTGATATTGTTTTTGATATTGATATTGATCTAATCATGATGAAAATTTTGAACTCGATTATGATCTTTAATTGTTATTAATCTTAGTCTCATTCTTAAATATAACATTGAACATATTCTTAATAATTATCTTCATCTACATTTTGATCTTCGTTTTGATCTCAGATTTTATTTTTAATCTTATAATCTTCATATTTATATTGCTCTGAATATTCATCTTAAACTCGATTTTGATCTCGGTGGTAATATTGATTTTCAATCTTGATATTGTTATTTATATTTATCTTGATCTTTTAATGATGAGGATGTTGATCTTGATTATGATCCATCTTTGATGTTTATCATTTTGCAATCTTAATTTAATATTGATATTGTTCAAGACTATGATGTTGATCTTCATTTTAATCAAGATTTCAATCTTCATCTTATGATATTTATCTTTATATTCTTTTTAATCTTAATCTTAAACACGATTTTGATCTAGTTTGCAATCTAGGTCTTCAATTTTGATATTGTTATTGATATTGATATTGATCTAATCATGATGAAAATTTTGAACTCGATTATGATCTTTAATTGTTATTAATCTTATTCTCATTCACAATTATAACATTGATCTTATTCATGATAATTATCATCATTTTCATTTTGATCAAAGTTTTGATCTCAGATTTCAATTTTAATCTTATATTCTTTATCTTTATCTTGCTCCTAATATTCATCTTAAGCTTGATTTTGATCTCGGTGGTAATATTGATTTTCAATCTTGATATTATTATTTATATTTATCTTGATCTCTTAATGATGAGGATGTTGATCTTGATTATGATCCATATTTGATGTTTATCATTTTGCAATCTTAATTTAATATTGATTTTGTTCATATCCATGATGTTGATCTTGATTTTAATCATGATTTCAATCTTCATCTTATGATATTCATATTTATTTTCTTTTTAATCTTAATCTTAAACTCGATTTTCATCTTGTTTGTAATCTTGGTCTTCTATCTTGATATTGTTATTGATATTGATATTCATATAATCATGGTGAAAATTTTGAACTTGATTATGATTTTTAATTGTTATTAATCTTAGTCTCATTCTAAAATATAACATTGAACATATTCTTAATAATTATCTTCATCTACATTTTGATCTTCGTTTTGATCTCAGATTTTAGTTTTAATCTTATAATCTTCATATTTATATTGCTCTGAATATCATCTTAAACTCGATTTTGATCTCGGTGGTAATATTGATTTTCAATCTTGATATTATTATTTATATTTATCTTGATCTTTTAATGATGAGGATGTTGACATTCATTATGATCCATCTTTGATGTTTATCATTTTGCAATCTTAATTTAATATTGAAATTGTTCAAGACTATGATGTTGATCTTCATTTTAATCAAGATTTCAATCTTCATCTTATGATATTTATCTTTATATTCTTTTTAATCTTAATCTTAAACTCGATTTTGATCTGGTTTGCAATCTAGGTCTTCAATTTTGATATTGTTATTGATATTGATATTGATCTAATCATGATGAAAATTTTGAACTCGATTATGATCTTTAATTGTTATTAATCTTATTCTCATTCACAATTATAACATTGATCTTATTCATGATAATTATCATCAATTTCATTTTGATCAAAGTTTTGATCTCAGATTTCAGTTTTAATCTTATATTCTTCATCTTTATCTTGCTCCTAATATTCATCTTAAGCTCGATTTTGATCTCGGTGGTAATATTGATTTTCAATCTTGATATTATTATTTATATTTATCTTGATCTCTTAATGATGAGGATGTTGATCTTGATTATGATCCATATTTGATATTTATCATTTTGCAATCTTAATTTAATATTGATTTTGTTCATATCCATGATGTTGATCTTGATTTTAATCATGATTTCAATCTTCATCTTATGATATTCATCTTTATCTTCTTTTGAATCTTAATCTTAAACACGATTTTCATCTTGTTTGTAATCTTGGTCTTCTATCTTGATATTGTTATTGATATTGATATTCATATAATCATGATGAAAATTTTGAACTCGATTATGATTTTTAATTGTTATTAATCTTAGTCTCATTCTTAAATATAACATTGAACATATTCTTAATAATTATCTTCATGTACATTTTGATCTTCGTTTTGATCTCAGATTTTAGTTTTAATCTTATAATCTTCATATTTATATTGCTCTGAATATTCATCTTAAACTCGATTTTGATCTCGGTGGTAATATTGATTTTCAATCTTGATATTATTATTTATATTTATCTTGATCTTCTAATGATGAGGATGTTGATCTTGATTATGATCCATCTTTGATGTTTATCATTTTGCAATCTTAATTTAATATTGATATTGTTCAAGACTATGATGTTAATCTTCATTTTAATCAAGATTTCAATCTTCATCTTATGTTATTCATCTTTATCTTCTTTTTAATCTTAATCTTAAACTCGATTTTCATCTTGTTTGTAATCTTGGTCTTCTATCTTGATATTGTTAATGATGAAAATTTTGAATTCGATTATGATTTTTAATTGTTATTAATCTTATTCTCATTCTTAATTGTAACATTGAACATATTCTTAATAATTATCTTCATCTACATTTTGATCTTAGTTTTGATTTCATATTTTAGTTTTAATCTTATAATCTTCATATTTATATTGCTCCTAATATTCATCTTAAACTCGATTTTGATCTAGGTGGTAATATTGATTTTCAAGTTTGATATTATTATTTATATTTATCTGGATCTTTTAATGATGAGGATGTTGATCTTGATTATGATCCATCTTTGATGTTTATCATTTTGCAATCTTAATTTAATATTGTTTTTGTTCATGACCATGATGTTGATCTTCATTTTAATCAAGATTTCAATATTCATCTTATGATATTTATCTTTATATTCTTTTTAATCTTAATCATAAACTCGATTTTGATCTAGTTTGCAATCTAGGTCTTCAATTTTGATATTGTTATTGATATTGATATTGATCTAATCATAATGAAAATTTTGAATTTGATTATGATCTTTAATTGTTATTAATCTTATTATCATTCATAATTATAACTTTGATCTTATTCATGATAATTATCATCATTTTCATTTTGATCAAAGTTTTGATCTCAGATTTCTGTTTTAATCTTATATTCTTCATCTTTATCTTGCTCCTAATATTCATCTTAAGCTCGATTTTGATCTCGGTGGTAATATTGATTTTCAATCTTGATATTTTTATTTATATTTATCTTGATCTCTTAATGATGAGGATGTTGATCTTGATTATGATCCATATTTGATGTTTATCATTTTGCAATCTTAATTTAATATTGATTTTGTTCATATCCATGATGTTGATCTTGATTTTAATCATGATTTCAATCTTCATCTTATGATATTCATCTTTATCTTCTTTTTAATCTTAATCTTAAACTCGATTTTCATCTTGTTTGTAATCTTGGTCTTCTATCTTGATATTGTTATTGATATTGATATTCATCTAATCATGATGAAAATTTTGAACTCGATTATGATTTTTAATTGTTATTAATCTTAGTCTCATTCTTAAATATAACATTGAACATATTCTTAATAATTATCTTCATCTACATTTTGATCTTAGTTTTGATCTCAGATTTTAGTTTTAATCTTATAATCTTCATATTTATTTTGCTCCTAATATTCATTTTAAACTCGATTTTGATCTCAGTGGTAATATTGATTTTTGATCTTGATTTTATTATTTATATTTATCTTGATCATTTAATGATGAGGATGTTGATCTTGATTATGATCCATCTTTGATGTTTATCAATTTGCAATCTTAATTTAATATTGATATTGTTCATGACTATGATGTTGATCTTCATTTTAATCAAAATTTCAATCTTCATCTTATGATATTTATCTTTATATTCTTTTTAATCTTAATCTTAAACTCGATTTTGATCTGGTTTGCAATTTTGGTCTTCAATTTTTATATTGTTATTGATATTGATATTGACCTAAACATGATGAAAATTTTGAACTCGGTCATGATCTTTAATTGTTATTAATCTTATTCTCATTCAAAATTATAACATTGATCTTATTCTTGATCTCATATTTCAGTTTTAATCTTATATTCTTCATATTTATCTTGCTCCTAATATTCATCTTAAACTCGATTTTGATCTCGGTGGTAATATTGATTTTTAACCTTGATATCATTATTTATATTTATCATGATGTTTTAATGATGAGGATGTTGATCTTGATTATGATCCATATTTGATGTTTATCATTTTGCAATCTTAATTTAATATTGATTTTGTTCATGACCATGATGTTGATCTTGATTTTAATCATTATTTCAATCTTCATCTTATGTTATTCATCTTTATCTTCTTTTTAATCTTAATCTTAAACTCGATTTTGATCTTGTTTGTAATCTTGGTCTTCAATCTTGATATTGTTATTGATATTGATATTGATCTAATCATGATGAAAATTTTGAACTCGATTATGATCTTTAATTGTTATTAATCATATTCCCATTCTTAATTGTAACATTGAACTTATTCTTGATAATTATCTTCGTCTTCATTTTCATATCAGTTTTGATCTTAGATTTTAGTTTTAATCTTATAATCTTCATATTTATTTTGTTCTTAATATTCATCTTAAACTCGATTTTGATCTCGGTGGTAATATTGATTTTCAAACTTGATTTTATTATTTATATTTATCTTGATCTTTCAATGATGAGGAGGTTGATCTTGATTATGATCCATCTTTGATATTTATCATTTTGCAATCTTAATTTAATATTGATTTTGTTCATGGCCATGATGTTGATCTTGATTTTAATCATTATTTCAATCTTAATCTTATTATATTCATCATTATCTTCTTTTTAATCTTAATCTTAAACTCAATTTTGAACTTGTTTGTAATCTTGGTCTTCAATCTTGATATTATTATTGATATTGATATTGATTTTTTATTGTTATTAATCTTAATCCCATTCTTAATTATAACATTGATCTTAGTCTTGATAATTATCTTCATCTTCATTTTGATCTCAGTTTTGATCTCAGATTTTAGTTTTAATCTTATATTCTTCATCTTTATCTTGCTCCTAATATTCATCTTAAACTCGATTTTGATCTCGGTGGTAATATTGATTTTCAACCTTGATATCATTATTTATATTTATCTTGATTTTTAATGATGAGGATGTTGATCTTGATTATGATCCATATTTGATGTTTATCATTTTGCAATCTTAATTTAATATTGATTTTGTTCATCACAATGATGTTGATCTTGATTTTAATCATGATTTCAATCTTCATCTTATGATATTCATCTTTACCTTCTTTTTAATCTTAATCTTAAACTCGATTTTGATCTTGTTTGTAATCTTGGTCTTCAATCTTGATATTGTTATTGATATTGATATTCATCTAATCATGATGAAAATTTTGAACTCGATTATGATTTTTAATTGTTATTAATCTTAATCCCATTCTTAATTATAACATTGATCTTAGTCTTGATAATTATCTTCATCTTCATTTTGATCTCAGTTTTGATCTCAGATTTCAGTTTTAATCTTATATTCTTCATCTTTATCTTGCTCCTAATATTCATCTGAAACTCGATTTTGATCTCGGTGGTAATATTGATTTTCAACCTTGATATCATTATTTATATTTATCTTGATCTTTTAATGATGGGGATGTTGATCTTGATTATGATCCATATTTGATGTTTATCATTTTGCAATCTTAATTTAATATTTATTTTGTTCATGACAATGATGTTGATCTTGATTTTAATCATGATTTCAATCTTCATCTTATGATATTCATCTTTATCTTCTTTTTAATCTTAATCTTAAACTCGATTTTGATCTTGTTTGTAATCTTGGTCTTCAATCTTGATATTGTTATTGATATTGATATTGATCTAATCATGATGAAAATTTTGAACTCGATTATGAGCTTTAATTGTTATTAATCTTATTCTCATTCTAAATTATAACATTGATCTTATTCTGGATGATTATCTTTATCTTTATTTTGTTCTTAGTTTTGATCTCAGATTTCAATTTTAATCTTATATTCTTTATCTTTATCTTGCTCCTAATATTCATCTTAAACTCGATTTTGATCTCGGTGGTAATATTGATTTTCAATCTTGATATTATTATTTATATTTATCTTGATCTTTTAATGATGAGGATGTTGATCTTGATTATGATCCATATTTGATGTTTATCATTTTGCAATCTTAATTTAATATTGATTTTGTTCATGACCATGATGTTGATCTTGATTTTAATCATTATTTCAATCTTCATCTTATGTTATTCATCTTTATCTTCTTTTTAATCTTAATCTTAAACTCGATTTTCATATTGTTTGTAATCTTGGTCTTCTATCTTGATATTGTTATTGATATTGATATTCATCTAATCATGATGAAAATTTTGAACTCGATTATGATTTTTAATTGTTATTAATCTTAATCCCATTCTTAATTATAACATTGATCTTAGTCTTGATAATTATCTTCATCTTCATTTTGATCTCAGTTTTGATCTCAGATTTCAATTTTAATCTTATATTTTTCATTTTTATCTTGCTTCTAATATTCATCTTAAACTCGATTTTGATCTCGGTGGTAATATTGATTTTTCATCTTGATATTATTATTTATATTTATCTTGATCTTTTAATGATGAAGATGTTTATCTTGATTATGATCCATATTTGATGTTTATAATTTTGCAATCTTAATTTAATATTGATTTTGATCATGACCATGATGTTGATCTTGATTTTAATCATTATTTCAATCTTCATCTTATGTTATTCATCTTTATCTTCTTTTTAATCTTAATCTTAAACTCGATTTTCATCTTGTTTGTAATCTTGGTCTTCTATCTTAATATTGTTATTGATATTGATATTCATCTAATCATGATGAAAATTTTGAACTCGATTATGAGCTTTAATTGTTATTAATCTTATTCTCATTCTTAATTATAACTTTGATCTTATTCTTGATAATTATCTTTATCTTTATTTTGTTGTTAGTTTTGATCTCAGATTTTAATTTTAATCTTATATTCTTCATTTTTATCTTGCTTCTAATATTCATCTTAAACTCGATTTTGATCTCGGTGGTAGTATTGATTTTCAATCTTGATATTATTATTTATATTTATCTTGATCTTTTAATGATGAGGATGTTTATCTTGATTATGATCCATATTTGATGTTTATCATTTTGAAATCTTAATTTAATATTGATTTTGTTCATGACCTTGATGTTGATCTTGATTTTAATCATTATTTCAATCTTCATCTTATGTTATTCATCTTTATCTTCTTTTTAATCTTAATCTTAAACTCGATTTTCATCTTGTTTGTAATCTTGGTCTTCTATCTTAATATTGTTATTGATATTGATATTCATCTAATCATGATGAAAATTTTGAACTCGATTATGAGCTTTAATTGTTATTAATCTTATTCTCATTCTTAATTATAACTTTGATCTTATTCTTGATAATTATCTTTATCTTTATTTTGTTGTTAGTTTTGATCTCAGATTTCAATTTTAATCTTATATTCATCTTAAACTCGATTATGATCTCGGTGGTAATATTGATTTTCAATCTTGATATTATTATTTATATTTATCTTGATCTTTTAATGATGAGGATGTTGATCTTGATTATGATCCATATTTGATGTTTATCATTTTGCAATCTTAATTTAATATTGATTTTGTTCATGACCATGATGTTGATCTTGATTTTAATCATTATTTCAATCTTCATCTTATGTTATTCATCTTTATCTTCTTTTTAATCTTAATCTTAAACTCGATTTTCATCTTGTTTGTAATCTTGGTCTTCTATCTTAATATTGTTATTGATATTGATATTCATCTAATCATGATTAAAATTTTGAACTCGATTAGAATCTTTAATTGTTATTAATCTTATTCTCATTCTTAATTATAACATTGATCTTATTCTTAATAATTATCTTTATCTTTATTTTGATCTCAGATTTCAGTTTTAATCTTATATTCTTGATCTTTATCTTGCTCCTAATATTCATCTTAAACTCGATTTTGATCTCGGTATATTTATCTTGATCTTTTAATCATGAGGATGTTGATCTTGATTATGATCCATATTTGATGTTTATCATTTTGCAATCTTAATTTAATATTGATTTTATTCATGACCATGATGTTGATCTTAATTTTAATTATGATTTCAATCTTCATCTTATGATATTCATCTTTATCTTCTTTTTAGTCTTGATCTTAAACTCGATTTTGATCTTGTTTGTAATCTTTGTCTTCAATCTTGATATTTATATTGATATTGATATTGATCTAATCATGATAAAAATTTGAACTCGATTATGAGCTTTAATTGTTATTAATCTTATTCTCATTCTTAATTATAACATTGATCTTATTCTTGATAATTATCTTTATCTTTATTTTGTTATTAGTTTTGATCTCAGATTTTAATTTTAATCTTATATTCTTCATCTTTATCTTGCTCCTAATATTCATCTTAAACTCAATTTTGATCTCGGTGGTAATATTGATTTTCCATCTTGATATTATTATTTATATTTATCTTGATCTTTTAATGATGAGGATGTTTATCTTGATTATGATCCATATTAGATGTTTATCATTTTGCAATCTTAATTTAATATTGATTTTGTTCATGACCATGATGTTGATCTTGATTTTAATCATTATTTCAATCTTCATCTTATGTTATTCATCTTTATCTTCTTTTTAATCTTAATCTTAAACTCGATTTTCATCTTGTTTGTAATCTTGGTCTTCTATCTTAATATTGTTATTGATATTGATATTCATCTAATCGTGATGAAAATTTTGAACTCGATTATGAGCTTTAATTGTTATTAATCTTATTCTCATTCTTAATTATAACTTTGATCTTATTCTTGATAATTATCTTTATCTTTATTTTGTTGTTAGTTTTGATCTCAGATTTCAATTTTAATCTTATATTCTTCATTTTTATCTTGCTCCTAATATTCATCTTAAACTCGATTATGATCTCGGTGGTAATATTGATTTTCAATCTTGATATTATTATTTATATTTATCTTGATCTTTTAATGATGAGGATGTTGATCTTGATTATGATCCATATTTGATGTTTATCATTTTGCAATCTTAATTTAATATTGATTTTGTTCATGACCATGATGTTGATCTTGATTTTAATCATTATTTCAATCTTCATCTTATGTTATTCATCTTTATCTTCTTTTTAATCTTAATCTTAAACTCGATTTTCATCTTGTTTGTAATCTTGGTCTTCTATCTTAATATTGTTATTGATATTGATATTCATCTAATCATGATGAAAATTTTGAACTCGATTAGAATCTTTAATTGTTATTAATCTTATTCTCATTCTTAATTATAACATTGATCTTATTCTTAATAATTATCTTTATCTTTATTTTGATCTCAGATTTCAGTTTTAATCTTATATTCTTGATCTTTATCTTGCTCCTAATATTCATCTTAAACTCGATTTTGATCTCGGTATATTTATCTTGATCTTTTAATCATGAGGATGTTGATCTTGATTATGAACCATATTTCATGTTTATCATTTTGCAATCTTAATTTAATATTGATTTTATTCATGACCATGATGTTGATCTTAATTTTAATTATGATTTCAATCTTCATCTTATGATATTCATCTTTATCTTCTTTTTAGTCTTGATCTTAAACTCGATTTTGATCTTGTTTGTAATCTTGGTCTTCAATCTTGATATTTATATTGATATTGATATTGATCTAATCATGATAAAAATTTGAACTCGATTATGAGCTTTAATTGTTATTAATCTTATTCTCATTCTTAATTATAACAATGATCTTATTCTTGATAATTATCTTTATCTTTATTTTGTTATTAGTTTTGATCTCAGATTTTAATTTTAATCTTATATTCTTCATCTTTATCTTGCTCCTAATATTCATCTTAAACTCGATTTTGATCTCGGTGGTAATATTGATTTTCCATCTTGATATTATTATTTATATTTATCTTGATCTTTTAATGATGAGGATGTTTATCTTGATTATGATCCATATTAGATGTTTATCATTTTGCAATCTTAATTTAATATTGATTTTGTTCATGACCATGATGTTGATCTTGATTTTAATCATTATTTCAATCTTCATCTTATGTTATTCATCTTTATCTTCTTTTTAATCTTAATCTTAAACTCGATTTTCATATTGTTTGTAATCTTGGTCTTCTATCTTAATATTGTTATTGATATTGATACTCATCTAATCATGATGAAAATTTTGAACTCGATTATGAGCTTTAATTGTTATTAATCTTATTCTCATTCTTAATTATAATATTGATCTTATTCTTGATAATTATCTTTATCTTTATTTTGTTGTTAGTTTTGATCTCAGATTTCAATTTTAATCTTATATTCTTCATTTTTATCTTGCTCCTAATATTCATCTTAAACTCGATTTTGATCTCGGTGGTAATATTGATTTTCAATCTTGATATTATTATTTATATTTATCTTGATCTTTTAATTATGAGGATGTTGATCTTGATTATGATCCATATTTGATGTTTATCATTTTGCAATCTTAATTTAATATTGATTTTGTTCATGACCATGATGTTCATCTTGATTTTAATCATTATTTCAATCTTCATCTTATGTTATTCATCTTTATCTTCATTTTAGTCTTAATCTTAAATTCGATTTTCATCTTGTTTGTAATCTTGGTCTTCTATCTTAATATTGTTATTGATATTTATATTCATCTAATCATGATGAAAATTTTGAACTCGATTAGAATCTTTAATTGTTCTTAATCTTATTCTCATTCTTAATTATAACATTGATCTTATTCTTGATAATTATCTTTATCTTCATTTTGATCTCAGATTCAGTTTTAATCTTATATTCTTCATCTTTATCTTGCTCATAATATTCATCTTAATCTCGATTTTGATCTCGGTGGTAATATTGATTTTCAATCTTGATATTATTATTTATATTTATCTTGACCTTTTAATGATGAGGATGTTGATCTTGATTATGATCCATATTTGATGTTTATTATTTTGCAATCTTAATTTAATGTTGATTTTGTTCATGACCATGATGTTGATCTTGATTTTAATCATGATTTCAATCTTCATCATATTATATTCATCTTTATCTTCTTTTTAGTCTTAATCTTAAACTCGATTTTGGTCCATTTTGTAATCTTGGTCTTCTCTCTTAATATTGTTATTGATATTGATATTCATCTAATCATGATGAAAATTTTGAACTCGATTATTTGCTTTAATTGTTATTAATCTTATTCTCATTCTTAATTGTAACATTCAACTTATTCTTGATATCTTCAACTTTATTTTGATCTCAGTTTTGATCTTAGATTTTAGTTTTAATCTTATAATCTTCATATTTATCTTGCTCCTAATATTCATCTTAAACTCGATTTTGATCTCGGTGGTAATATTGATTTTCGACCTTGATATCATTATTTATATTTATCTTGATCTTTTAATGATGAGGATGTTGATCTTGATTATGATCCATATTTGATGTTTATCATTTTGCAATCTTAATTTAATATCAATTTTTTTCATGACATTGATGTTGATCTTGATTTTAATCATGATTTCAATCTTCATCTTATGATATTCATCTTTATCTTCTTTTTAATCTTAATCTTAAACTCGATTTTGATCTTTGTTGAGCTGGTTCAAATTAATTTCAAAAGTCAGCCGGACCGAGTTTTTATCATAATAAACTACCCAAAGCCTAAAACCAAATCAAGCTAGCCACTCACCCGCGCCGCCCAATCGCCGCCGTGCAAGGCTGCCAGACCTACGTCCATTGCTTGCGCCGGTGAGCTCCTGAGGGCGCGTCGAGTGTATGTTTGCCGCTAAACTTCGCTAGTCTACTCCTGACGATGAAGGGAGGCTCCCCAACCAGCTGTGGTGAGCTTTTGACGCACGGTTAAAGCACCCGAAGCAGCCGAAGGTATAGACGGCGGCGCCGCCGCTATCGACACACAAATCCACATAGAAACTCAACGGAACTAAACTAGAACTTCAGAGAAGTAGACTTACATTGCTACGAAATTGTATCATAGCCCAGAATAGAGAAATCATCGTCGCCTGCTGCACAGGTAGCTGAAGTGGCACAGACTCCGGCGAACTCCCTTTACTTCCAATTTCTTCCTCCTGGCGGCTCGTCGGACCTTGAAGATGCTCTAGGGTTTGTCTCTCGCCAACGAGAGCAGAAGCCCTCCAATATGGATGCATGACACATCCCAGAAAAGCAAAGCGCCGCCGACAACTCGGTTGGCGAAAAATTCGGGGAAGATGACGAGTCGGCTCGACCCCAGAACCAGAACATAACTTTAAGACAAAATTAACTCGCGCGATTTAATATTGAACTGCGACTTAGCCTAGCAATTCAACCGAACCAAACCAACCCATGCGTCGCAGGTTCGAGCCCTAGAGAACGCGTTTAAACTTTTTAATATAAAACTTAATTTTTAACCTTTTAAAAATTCAGGAAAAATTCTAGAAAAATCCTAAAAATTCCAAAACATAATTTCTAATTTTCTAAAATTATTTTTCAATAACTTGGGATATTACAATACTACCCCCCTTAAAGGAAATTTGGTCTTCCAAATTTACCATAAACAAAATAACAACTTTTCTTTTAATCTAAAAGAATTCATTTGATAAACACTTTGCAAAAGGACTAAAAATTGATTAATTTGACTTGTAAACATTTCATGTTTTAAACTTGTCAACATACAGATAGATCATAAACAAAAAGAATCATGCAACTTAAATCCAAAATATGCTTATACAAAATCATGAACAGAAAGAACTTAATAAAAAATGCTTAAAACTGAAGTGAGCCAAACTCACCAACAAAACTAAAGTGATCAGCAGATCACAAATAGAGTGATGGTAAAATTACAAACAGAAGTGGTCAACAACCACAAGCACAAACAATGTCCTAGACTAGTTGGACTATATTATCCTCAACTTACTAGGCACAATCTTGGAATTAATCTTTTCTTGTATTCTCAATCTTTAGACCACAAAGCTTATCACCTTAACCTTTAAAAAGTAAATCTGAAATTTAAATTTTAAAGCATGAACTTTGAACTGTGAACCCTATGGCTCAATCTCACAAATCTTGTGTCCTTACTATAATCCAATAAACAACTTAAGCTATTCATTGAAGACAAGATCATAATCCTTAGCAGTCCCCTTATATCCTATGTTCCTAAAAGTTCAACTAGGATCTTAAGTTCAAGTTTAGGTTTTCCCTAAGCCATAAACTATTCCTCTGATACCAAATATGTTACACCCTAGTACTAAGATTAGAATAAAATAATCTGCCGTAACTTTATAATCTAGGAACAATAATATAAGCCTGACTGCTACAAAAATTCTCTTTACAAATACAGACATCAGAGTAAGCAACTAAACTTTTTCAACAACTAATGCCTCAGCTGATAACTTATTACATGTTTCATGATTCACAATCATTCAAGAATAATCTATCAAGTAAAACTTTCTATCTATTCCTTGAATTCCATAGTTAATACCAGTACCTGAAATATCAACAAGACTCAGCAAAACATTGCTGAGTAAGCCTCTCCCCAGAAGAAAGGGTAGTCCCTTAGATTCAAAGGAGGGAAACTAGCAAGAAGCATGAACAATAAGACTGTAACAAACTAAATACTGAAAACTGTAAACTAAAAGTTGGAACTGAAAAATGGAAACTGTAAAATGAAAGGTGTAAACTGGATACTGGAAACTAGAAGCTGTAAACTGAAAACTATAATGCAACTGGATAAACTATATCAACTGTGTTATCTATGTATCAAAAACAGAAACTAATGTAAAATATAGAAACTGATGTCATACATGAAAACCACTATGAGCAATACCTATTGGCTCATGGGGTCGTCACCCCCGAATACGCATGATAAGGTGAATCCCGCACATTACATGGTGAACACACACGCTACCATGTGTCACAAATCACGAAGCATGCTAACATGGGACCCTGATCTGTCCACAAAGTGGATACTGACCCCGAAGGGAATTGGGTATGTGCTCAATACAACTGTCTACATACGTTGATACTAGGAAACTGGTTATGTTCATTGCAACTGTCCACACATGTGGATACTAGGAAACTAGTTGTACAGATATGTTGTCCACAACGTGGATACTGACAATAACATGCTAGAAACATACTTGACTAGTATATAAAAACTGAGAACTGATATAACAACAATACAACTAGCAAATCTTCGATATACACAGGATACTATACTATCTGAGTCAACAGAAATAAGGATAACAAACCTTTATCTGTAGAAATCTGGTTTGAGGTCTTACCTTTAAAAAGCCAAGAAAACTAGTTATGAAGCGATGCAAGCCAAATAGTGGATCAATCACTCTAAAACAAAGATTTATACATAAACTTTATCAAATAAGATTCAAATGTGAAAACAGAGACCACCAATAGATGCAACACATCCCAAAACCTGGGGACCATACCCAAAATTACACAAAATATACAAAATTGCACTTAACCAGTCAAAATCAGCTTAAACCAAGTCAGACCGACACTTTAAACCAAAATTACACAAAATATACAAACCAACTAGAGACATACCTAGCACCATTGGATTGGTAATTTCATAGGCTTTCCATTGACTACCTGAACTGGCCCAGATTTGACCGAAATTGGGTCGAACAAGTCCAAAAAATAGTGTTGGGCCAAAATTGAAATTGAACCGCTTAATCTGTTGGGCTGGTTCAAATCAATTTCAAAACTCACCCGACCCTGGTTTATTTCAAAATAAACTACCCAAAACCTAAAACCAAATCGAGCCAGCCACTCGCCCACGCTACCCAATCGCCCCGTGCAAGTCTGCCGGACCTCTGTCCGTTACTTGTGCCGGGGAGCTCTTGAGGGCGCGTCAAGCATCTATTCGCCTCCAAAGTTCGCCAGTCTACTCCTGACAATGAAGAGAGGCTCCCAACCAGTTGCGACAAGCTTTCGACGTACGGTCGATGCACCCGAAGCAACCGAAGGTATCGACGATGGCGGTGCCACCGTCGACACACAAATCCGCATAGAAACTCAACTAGACTAAACCAAAACTTCAGAGAAGTAGACTTACCTTACTACGAAGCTGTATCATAGCCCAGAATAGAGAAATCATCATTGTTGGCTGCATAAGAAGCTAAAGCGGCACAGACTCTAGCGAACTCCCTTTTTTTCCAAGTTCTTCCTCCTGGTGGCGCGCCACAACTTGAAGATACTCTAGGGTTTGTCTCTCACCAACGAGAGTAGAAGCCCTCTAATATGGATGCACGACACGACCTGGAATAGCAAAGCGCCGCCGACGACTCATTTGGCAAAAAATTCAGGGAAGAGGGCGAGTCGGCTCGCCCTCAGAACCAGAACATAACTTTAAGACAAAACTAAATTCGCGCAATTTAATATTGAACCTCGACTTAGCCAAGCAGTTTAACCAAACCAAACCAAACCACGCGTTGTGGGTTCGAGCCCCAAAGAATGCCTTTAAATTTTTAATATAAAACTTAATTTATAACCTTTTAAAAATTCAGGAGAAATTCTAGAAAAATTCCAAAACATAATTTTTGATTTTCTAAAATTATTTTTCAAAAACTTGGGATATTACATTGATATACTGGATGAACCCGCCTTGAGAATTCGACTTGATGTGACTTGCCATCGACTTAAGTTCATTGATATCTCTAAATTGTAAGTGGTGTACTTTGATACATCCTAATGCTCCACCGTAACAGGGGAGTCATAACAGTTGTCATTGGGTGCCTCATTAGCCATATGAGAGGTTCAATGAGCCAATACAGGATTTGTCCCTACCTTAATTGGAAGCTTGATATCCTTGGGTGTCCCACATATGGATGCATGACTGAAAGTGTAAGGTCATACCCAGGTGTGAACCTACTTTAGTCATGACCATTAGATTGGGTCAAATAAGTGTGACACACTTGTCCATTCTGTATATCATCTTGGCAAAAAGACTATAGTGTACAAGTACTTTGTTGTGGTTTAGGGGCTATCTATGACGACATACATTATGAGGACTTGGATAGTAATGATGTACGATTAAGTGACACTCATTGCTTATGATGGCGTGAGGTTATCACTGTTAATGTATGAAGAACATAAAGGTCGCACACCAGGACCCTCGAGATCTCATATTGATCAGATAGCCTAGATCAAGTCATTTAGTTGATTTAGGTCTATCTGGGAGATTCATCCATCACAGATGCATTTGATGAGTTGGAGATAATCATATTAGTTAGGTTACATTTTAACATTAGTTGACCCCGATTGACCTATGGGTGACCACATTTAACCTCAACTGACTAGGTTTAGTAGATGGGTCAAATGACTTAATTTGTGCCGGATTTATTCAGAGGCTTATCGACGTGATTTAAACATAACTAGATGGGCCCATAGATTAAGCACAATAATGAATATTTATATTCATTTAATGGGAATTAATTCCCAATTTATGCAACGAGACCCGCTCTAACATCCTATATATGCAGTGGCTAGGGGGCGCACGCATACTATGTACTTCTTTCTTCAACCCTAGCCACCAATCATAGTTGAGTAGCCACCTCTCCTCCCTTTAAATGGTGGCACCACCATGAGTTGGCGAGAGCAAGAAGGTGGAAAGGAGACTTGATCATCTTCCAAGCGCAAGTGGCCGAGCCTCCCTATTCTTGCTTCCATCCACCTCTTATCTCCTTGGCGCTTCTTCATTGAATAAGGTGCATAAAGAGAAGAACTTCTCCCCCTTAGCACATCTAGAAGGTGGCGCAAGAAAGAGGACTCTCCTAGGGCATGGATCTCACCTTCCGAGGCTAGCACTAGGCGTGGAGTTTGAGAGGTCTCAAGGAGCCCGTATGTGCGAGACTGCAGAGAATATTCCCTTGTGTGTCTACATCATTAGAGGCTTCTTCCTAAATCACATAAGGTATTACCCCAACACATTCGGTGGTTTATCTTGTAAGACGATCCTGCGTATTCTAAAAATTCTATTTCAGGCCTTCGCTTATGCTTTTTTTAATAGTTTTAAAAGGCCTAGGGTTTTCCAACAATGCCATGATTAGAGATCAATTGTCCCCCTTTAACCATGAAGTGACACTTCTCTCAATTTAAGACCCAGTTTGCTTATTCACATCACTATAAAACTCGAGAAAGTTTAGATAAACATGAGTCAAAACTAGATCCATAAATTAAAAAGTCAACAATGATAATTCCCCGTACACAAGATTTTTTTTTTTGCCCAAAGGCAAGAAGAGATTTTATAAAGATCTAAAAAATATATGTTACAGAATATGTACAAACTCCACTAACTCTCTCATCCTAGGATCATAAAAATTTTGACAGAGTTTCCCCTATATATATGGATGCGTGGATCCTGCTACAACACAACAACTCTCAACCATACATATTAAGAACCATCTCACATAACAAAAAGGGCAAAGAAGCACAAGAGTACAACACCAGAGCATCAAAATACATCACGTTTCCTCATTCTTTTTTACACGGTGAGTTTGTTGACTTGTAGCATTCCAGCGGAATGAGCCAGAAAAGCATGCCAAGGAAACAAAGAGCATACAAAAGCCTCCAGGGAGGTGCCTTAGGAACCCTCCCAATCCCTCCAAGAGCTAAGAAAAGCAGAAACATGAGGGTCATGGTTAGCTGCAAGCAAAAATTTCTTGCCAAAACTTGCAAAATAAACAAACATTTGATGAGTAAAGCCGCCATAGAGAAGAAATCCGAAGAACCCCAAGCAAAAATCCATGATAACAGAAAACCCGAGAGCTCCAAGGAAAAAAGAAGAAAACAGGCACTTTCCAAACCCATACAGTGACGAAGCCTGCCAGAGAGGAAGAAGCATCAGAAAACCAAGGAGAAAAAGTCATTATAATTCCCATGATTGCAAAAAAGATCGCGTGGTCTGGTCCAAGCCAGGAGGCCGAATGTAGCTCAATACTTTTGCTTTGACATCAGCCAACAAGATGTTATAATAAGCAAGAGGACCACCCATGTTTGGGGCACCAAAAAGCACCGCATTTCTGTACCGCCATATATAATAGATAGCTCCAGACATGAACAGGCGCCGGATATAAGTTTTATTGTTGTCCCCAGCCGTCCAAGAATGGATAAGGTGACTCTCCATGTCATCCCATGAGTCCGTAGAAATCCTGATACCACATCTCCTTTTGATTTGTATCCAAAAATCAGCAATGGCTTTACATTGGAAGAAAATATGATTGTGCATTTCGGGGGCAGAGTTGCAAAGCTTACACGTCGGGTTTTGAATAACCCCCCAGTTGTGGAGTCTGGTACGGGTGCTTAGCCGCCGCAAACAACGAAGCCATGTGATGAAGGAGTACCGCGGAATATGCCCCTTAAACCATACAATATTTTTCCACTAAATGTCACTAGCAAGAAATTGCTTTTCGTATGCCGATTTTAGAGAAAAACACCCATGAGAAGTCGCCTTCCAGAAAATACAGTCTTCCTGCAGGTTAGAATTAATAGGGATACGAGGAATGGTGTTATAGACCTCAAGCAGCCTGATGGATCTCGGGTGAGGAAGCTGCCACCTGGCATTGACGATCAAGGAGTTGAGGCAAGCATCTTTTCCCGGCGGGTTCTCAAATCTGATGTCCTCTACCAAGTTTTAAAGAAGACGAGATTCAAACCAAGGGTCATGCTAGAGCCGAATGGAAGCTCCATTAGCGATCGTATAACCCACCATCCTGATGCAAGTGTCACGAGTAGATAAGATGTTACGGAAAGGCCAAGGGGTCCGATTGGTCAACTGAACTGACCAAATTGAGTCCGATCCCAGGTATCGCTCATGAATCCACTTCACCCAAAGGGTGGCTTTATCAGTAACAACGCTCCAAATATGGCGCATAGTGAAAGCTGTATTGAGCTTCCCTATGTCCCGTAGCCCAATGCCCCCCCATATGCGTTGGTTTGGTGACATTAATCCAACCCACGTTTGCAATGCTATTTTTGTGCCCCACCGACCATAAAAAGTTAGCAAGCATAGAATTTAGTGAGGAAATCACCTTGGTGGGTAGTTTCAACGCACTGCACCAGAAATTGATGTTGCCATAGCAGATATATTTGATCAATTCCACTCGCCCAGCATAGGATAATGTCTTTCCCACCAGGTTGAGAGATAATTTGCTATTTTTTTCCAAAAGGGGCATACAGGCTCTCTTCTTGCTTTGGCGACTGGTAATAGGAATACCTAAGTAGCGGAACGGCATAAAACCTGTTGGAATACCCAGGATAGAAGAGACTTTACCTTGGATATGCGATCCACAAGAGGCCGAGTAAAAGATTTGCGATTTGCCCTTGTTTATTTGGAGACCCATACACAAAATTTGCCCCTTCCTAAGGAAAGCTTGATATCCACGGGCATTATAAGGATGCATGACTGAAAGTGTATGGCCATACGCAGGTGAAAATATGATTTAGTCATAACCATATGATTGGGTATAAACAAAGTGGCGACATACTTTGTCTAATCGAATGTCATTTTGGCAAGGGATGCACTACTAGGTGCCACTTCTTGCTTGTGACATACATAGGTACCTTATTGCAATGATGGGGATATCGATATTGATATCTATTCCAAAGACTTGGGTAGCAGTGATGTATTGCTAGGTGCCACTCATTGCTTGTGGTGACATAAGTTTATCACTGCGAACTTTAGAAAAACCTACAAGGTTGCACACGTTGATACTCGAGTTCTCATATTCATCGGGTAGCCTTATAATCGAGTTATTTCATAACTCGAATTGATTTGAGAGATTCTATCAGTGCTAATGTACCTAATGAGATGGAGGAGATTCATTGGAGCTAAACTTCATTTTTGGCAGGTTGATCACGAGTTAACCATGGTTATCCAATTTTAATTGGGGTTGCATTGGATTGAATCTGATGGCTTAATCAACTTGCTGAATGAGGTCTGACATAGCCCATGGCTTAGAGCCCTTGGCAGTGCTTAGGTGGCTAGGACTAGGTCTAGGGTCTTGTTACCCATGTTTGGGCTATGATCACATTATCTTTTTTTGTTCTTGTCAAGCGTGCCTTTACTGCTTCATTTTATTTCACCATAGGATTGCATGCTTGTAATGGTAGAAATAAGATAAAATTATGTGGTGCCCAGACCATAAAAATCCTCATTAAATTATGTCATGTCCTGATTTTTTCCTTCTAACGCTTAACCATCATCAAACTATCGATCAAGGGTGTTGTGTACTGTTTCCCACCCACATGGGACACACTCATTTGCCTTTACGAGGCGTGTGGTGATCATAATTTCCCTAGTCCAATTAAAACTCCAGATGCACCTTTCACAAGGACATTGTTGGACCTGGGTATAATGGTCAGGTTGGACTTGCCTAGATTTTTCATATATGTTGGTTCATATAATGAAATTTCTAGAGGAAGCCTCAAGAAGTTAGGACTTTGTGCTGTATCTAGCTCTCACTAGACACAAAGTGCCCTGAACTATCTTGAGAAGGGGAATTTCCAAGTTGTAATTGTTGGGAATCCCCGAGCTATAAGAAAACGAAAACAGTGGAAGCGAGTCCGAAACGAGATTCCTAATTCAACAAGGACCGACTTACGAAGAATACAAGGGATGTGATAGGGGCAGTACCTTATTAAGCAACTTTTAGAAGCGGCTGATGATGAAGACGCGCAAGGGCCCGTCCTCTGCAATTGCGCATACACGGACTCCTCGAATCCTCTCCAATCTCCGCGCTGGGTGCTAGCCCCGAAAGATGAGATCCACGCCTCTAGCCTTCTCAACTTGCACCACTGCCAAGGAGAAGAAGGGATGTTGGCGACAAGGAGTGGGTAGCACTGCCACTTGTCCCAACCTTTGATGCCGAAAAACTTTTACTGTCGTCACCTCCTAGACCCTCATGCCAAGGAGCAGAGGGGAGGCGACAACTAGAGAGAAGAGAAGAGTCTGGTACAAAAGAATCTCCCAGGTGGGCCTCTCTATTTATAATAGCATAGCTAGACGCACACTGGAGATACTTCCCATGTGGGATAATGAGCATAGGCGCCTACTCACAATTAAGCGTCATGGGTTCGAATCTCCGCATACGCAATTAATTATAAATTGTGCCTAAGCATAGGCACCTACTCACAACTAAACATCATGAGATCAAATCCCCGCAGACGCAATTAATTGTAAATTGGGGCCCAGGCTTATTAATTAGCCAAGAGAAAAATTCTCTTGCCAATTAATAATTTTATTTTATTCATGTGACTAAAGTGTCAAGCCCAAACTTGCACCTAGACCCTTGTTTGACTCATTTTGACAACATAGGTCAACAGAGGTCAAACGTGATCCACTAGAGTCAACTAGTGGTCAAACATGAATAAAATATCATCCTCTCTATAAAAGTCTCAATGCATCAGTTCCCCAAAAGATCTGAATCACACAATGATTCGATCAGAGGCTAAACGATCAGTATGAGAACTCGAGTGTCAAGGTGTGCGACCCTGTAGGTTCTTCAGACATTGGCAGTGATGACTAAATCATCAGAAGCAATGAGTGGCACCTAGCAGTACATCATTGCTACCCAAGTCATCAGAATTGTGTCATCATCGACATCCCTTAAAACTGCGACAAAGTACAAGTGCAGCCTTGTCCTTTTGCCAACTGATGTCCAGATTAGGCAAGTGTGTTACACTTGTTAATCCCAATAATATGGCATGACTAAATCAGGTTCCCACCTGGGTATGGCCATACACTTTCAGTCATCCATATAGGGCGCCATGGACAATCAAGCTTCCCCGTAAGGAAGGGGCAAATCCTCTATTGGCACATTGAATCCCTCATGTAGGTTATGACATACCCAATGACAACCATTATGACTTCCCTTTTACGGCGAAGCGTTAGGTTGCATCAAAGTACATCAATCACTATATAGAGATACCAATGCTCTCAAGTCTAGGACAAGCGCAACTCTGTCACTGTGATATTCATCTCGTGACACTGAGATAAATCCTCACGGTGGGTCGATCCAGTACATCCCCCTTGATATACTCATATGCCTGCGTTAGCAACCCGTGCTCAACCAGCGCATATACTAGTCTCAAGCGAATCATAGCTGTCCCATATCCACCATGATTCTTGACTAGGGATAAACACAGAGACTAGATAAAATCTATCTCTTAGGGACATTGTATATGCAAATGTACATATGCGTAGATGTACAAACTTGCATGACAACGACAATGCCAGGATAACTCATCTATCAACTAGATGTGATACACATATCCCAATGGACCATCCTGAGGTCCTAAGGCATAAACACTAATAGTAATTTGCTACCGTGCCGACCTGAAGTAGCTTGCGTAATGATGAATTGTATTTACATTACATTTTTACCTGTATTTTATATGATATTTTCGGCTTATTTTATGATTTTATACTAATTTTTAGTATTTTTACTTCACTTGGCATAGAATCTTCACTTTCTTGGTTGTTATGAAAATACAGGTAAAATGGCATAAAAATGGTAAAGTTTAGGAGTTTTTAAGCTATAACATGATTCCTGAGGAAATTATGAGGTCGCACATTAAATTTGGGGTGAAAACAGTGTCAAACGTAACTTTCATGGCCTCAGCCGTGAGTTTCAAGTGCGAAGGGTGAAAACGCGGCTAAGTAAAAATGTTCATAGAAACTTTCATGGGTGAGGCAATGAATCATTCATAGGCCATGAATATTTCAGTGTACAAGAGCTTTAATTCATAGAAACTTTCATGGCCGCAGCCGTGAACAGTTTACGGGCCGTCAGTTTTTCTACCCATTCGAGTTTTTCACTCGATTTGACCCCAAATCGAGTCAGATTTGAACCAAACTCTCTAGAATTCTTCCTTGAAGGGTTCTACACTGATTAAACTATAAAAGGATGAATTTTGGAGGGTTTAAGGAGGCTTCTTTGGACAAGAACAGACAAAGGTGGTAGCTAGGGCAAAAATCGATTCCTGGGCAGAAATTCGAGTAGGAAGATCACGCAAAGGAAGAATTGGACATTCCATCTTCATCTCTAGATCGAGGATAAGGATTTCCAATTACCTTTCTAGTGTTTTCTTATAATCTTATTGAGTTTTCAAGCAATTTTCATCCATGAACATGATGCTTGCTTTGAGCATGAGCGTGTAAACTTATTTTTGGGATTTGGGGAATGGTCCGTTGATAAATTTATGAATTAAATCTTTTGCATAAATCTTTGTTAAGAATCTTATTGAGTTGATTTGATTAGAATTGTACGTATTCCACTTTAATACTCTAGACAAGTTTTATTGCATTTGAGACGTCGTGAGAAGGACCGGGAGGTGAATCGCGATGTTGGATCTATTCTCATCAAATCTGTGAATTCGATCACGAGAGTAGTTCGGATTCCCTTGAAGGATTTCAAGATTTTTCACATAACTTAATGAGCCTAATTGCGTTAATTGTCACGAGAGTAGGGAATTAGCGTAACTAGGTACCGGATTACACTACGGGAGGAGGTAATCTGTACATTAGGAAAAATTCCTTTTAACGCTTTAATTTTCTGTTCAAAGGTTTATTTTTTATTAAATTCATAATCAACAGAGTGGTGATACCCCGAATCCTGATTTTATCCAAATTGATTTTTACCCAAAACACTATATTTGTTTCTTTTTATTTGTAGTTGAAGTTTCCAAAAACAAAAACCACAAATTTGAGTTGTCTAGATATAGATCAATCGTGTAGTCGGTACTTGACCGCCAAGTCCTCGTTGGGAACGATAATCTTTTTATTACTTCAATAAAGTCATGCACTTGCAGATGCATCAAGTTTTTGGTGCCTTTGCCGGGATCAAGCCAGCCAATATCGATTTAATCATCAGATTTATAAACTAGACATTTTTTACTTTTGTTTTTATTTTTTGTTTTTGTTTGTTTATCACAGTCTTTTTCTTTATAGTTAGTTTATTTTATTTTTCTCTTTTTAGATTAACATGATGTATGAACAGGAGAACTCATAAATCACTAGACTAGATATTTTATGCTTTATTTTGCATCTCCTTTTTTACATTATGTATTTATGAATTTTATTGCATAAATTAAAAATATGATGTTCAACCAATGTCAATGGTCAAATCAGAGGTATGTGCCACCGATAATGATAAGAGAATATGGCACGGATGCATTATAATTTCCTTTATTCAACAAACTAATTATTTAAGCATACAATATTCTAAGTTGAAATTTATTACTTGCGATATTTGTGGATATCATAGGAATCATTATACTGAATGTCAATCAAGGATTCCTTCATGCTTTAACTCATGCCCTAGTACCTACAATCCAAGTTGGAAGAACCATCAAAACTTGCTTTATCAGAACAACCCAACATTTATTCCATAGTCAAACTTTAGTAAACCTCAAAAATCCAACTTAGAAGCCATGCTTGAAAACTCTATGGCTGATACGACCAAACAAGGTGACGGACTTCATAGTATAATTTATGGCATTGATAAAAATGACATAGAGGAAGGAATCCATGATGAATTTGAGAATTTTATAGAATTGGAAAAATCATTAGTCATGACTGCAATCGCGGATTATGATTTACCTTATTCAAATTTTGATGATTTTAAAAATTCTAAATACCCCATTAACCCTTCTCAGCACTTTACCAGCCATCCAGTCCCCTCTCACATAATATAGTGCCTTGCAACACAAATACTTAGGACATATTTGAAGAAAAATTTGAACTTTTAGAATCTTTTGAGAAGAAGGATGATGAATTTAAGGATCCTCAAGTAAGAATTAGCGAGATAGATGAGGATGAATATGATAGTGCTAGGATGGAATACCACCCCATTGAAGAGAAAGAAATTGAGGAGAAAGATGAGGAAGAGAATCCTAAGCATATTCTACCACCACCACCATATAAACCATCAATTCCTTTTCTCCAAAAAAAATCATTAGGGATTTGCATGATAGATGATGAAAGAGATGATTATATGGATAATGATGAAGAGGTGATTGAACTATTATTTGATTCAAATCCAACCACAGGTACCCAAAAGATGATAACACGAGATTCT
Source organism: Costus lasius (assembly GCA_027563935.2). NCBI lineage: Eukaryota > Viridiplantae > Streptophyta > Magnoliopsida > Zingiberales > Costaceae > Costus > Costus lasius. The sequence continues at coordinate 113,514,651 of CM050447.1, read as the reverse complement.
TAATCACATTGAGATTGAGGTAAGTGAAAAATCCATTGTGAAATTTGAAAACTTTAGGTATGAATTTTTTGATCCTAATTTCAGTCTTCTTCCAATTGCTGATGTAAATCTAAAGGAAGAACGCATGATATTACTTTTGGATAAATGTAGAAAAATTATTGGGTATTCTTTCCATGACTTTAATTTTTGTTTTTATATACATGTACTAACCACTGCAACATGGATCCACCTGTATAACTGGATATATACTTTAGTGGGCACACTCTTGAGACGAAGGAAAAGCAAAAGACTATATGCTATCTACTATGCCATTGATTCACCAAGTCCACCATGGCATGAAGCTATGGTCAAGCTAATGATCTTAAATAAGCGTTTTTTGGGTGGCAACCCAAATATTTAACTTTTACTATTCTTAGTTTTAGTTTTTGATTTTCTATAAATTTTTAGGAATTTTTGCAACATGATTTGATGAATTTTTATTGATGGAAAATATTTTAATAAGTTGTTTTATATACGAGAATTTTTAGAAAATTTTTACTTGAAGAACAAGCACCAAACGAGACATTCACGGGTGTGGCCGTGAGTCCCTCATTGGCCGTGAATGCTGTGTCCGAAGGAAACGCCCAAAAGTCCATAGAAACTTTCAAGGTCATGGCCATGAGTCACTCATGGGCTGTGAGTTTTATTTTGCAAAAGGGACTTAAGTTACAAAAATATTCATGGCCGTAGTCGTGAACGACTTATGAGCAATGAAGACTTAGGTTCACACATCACGGGCGAAAGTTAGGGTTCACGCCTTTGCTCTTGAATCCGAATTTTCACCTGATCTTTCTTCAGCACCGGCAACCCTTGCCATTGATCCTCCGATGAGATTTCGGCCAGATTTTCTCAGAAATCATCGGACAACCTCAAGAACACAGTTTCACCGCCGAAGCATGATTTTAGCCCAATTATCACTTATATTTGTGAGAAGTCTCTTACCTAGCTATTACATTTGGTTTCTCTACTTGATTTACATACTTTTGCACTGAATTGGAGCCGAGATTACTTGATTCTTGAGTGAGATTTATGCAAAATTGTGATTGAAGGTTAGATAGAGTTACTGTAGCTTCACGATTTTTGTGTATTTTGAGAAATTATGAGACCAAAGAGGAGGACACATTCGTATCACTGTCAGCTCAGATGCTAGAGATATCTACTCCACCATCAGCTCAGACTAAGACTCATACTGATTTTCCGTCAGACATTTTACCAAATTTACTACCTACTACACCAGAGCTTCTAGAGGATACGCCTTCACCACAGCTAGCTGAGGCTTTTGCTGATTTGCCATCATATATTCTACTCGATTTACATGTAGATACATTAGAGGACTCTGAGGACACCGAGACTGATTGATAATCTCTGTGAGTATTTTATTGTTTTATTCTTTTTTTATAGGTTGAGGACGATGCATACTTTTCTTTATGGGATGATGCATGTTTGTTTTTCATTGATAATTGTGGATTAAATGATATAGCATATGCAACAATTTAAGTATATGGTGTCTTCATGTATTTTGATTGTATTCGAGCTTTATAGGAATGCATTTTTGAATGTTTATGTTTTTTAAGGGTATACAAGTTTATTTTATCATGGGGGCTGAGATGCCCTTCCCTGAGTTGTTCATTGAGCAGGTCCGTGAGATATTGCATTATAAGGAGGAAGAGATAAGGAGACATAGGGCATCCTTGGCGTAGACCCCTGGTACCTTTGAAGAAACCCACGTCCTCCCCATTTAAGTTGATAGTAAAGGTTGGGGTTGTCACACAAGCTATAACCCTTTCAATGAACTAGGTGGGGAATAAATAAGCGCGGAGTACGTGCTCCAAAAAGTCCCAACAAACCGAATTGAAGGCTTTTTGAATATCCACTTTGATAGTCATCCGGGGGGCCCCAGTCCTCTTATGATAATTATGCATGATCTCCTGGCACAGAAGGATGTTTTCATGGATTGATCTGCCCTTTATAAAAGCATGTTGATTGTCGTCGATAATATCCGGGAGGGAGTTACGGAGGCGGTCTGCGAGGGCCTTAGAGATAAAGCTGTAGATCAATTGGCACACCGATATGGGTCGAAACTCTGTAAAACTCGAGGGATTAGAAATTTTAGGGATTAGAGTTATGGAGGTAATATTTACCCTTTTGAGGAGCTGACCATGCTCCAAACAATCCATGAAACAATGTCACCAAGCCCACGCAACTCGGTGGGTTCGGGCTGCCTGATCTTGGGAAGCTGAACTTGGCTTTCCTCATGCGCCACATATGGAACGTTGGGACCGACAAGAATTCGCTCTCGGTCAAATGGATTCATGAGAAGTACCTACGTTCAGATACTATTTAGTTAGTTAAGCTATTGAATCATGCTCCATGGGCCATCCGCAATATATTATCAGCTAGGGAATAGTGCAAGAGGATGGTGGGCTTCAGAATTGCAAACGGTTCCTCCATTCGGTTATGGCTTGACCCATGGTTTGAGTCCAGAATCTTGCTCGATTTAGTTGAAGATATCAGATTTGAGAACCCCTGGGGAAAGAGGCGCGCCTTGGCTCCTTACTTGTCAATGGCAGATGGGAGATTCCTGTCCCGCGATCTCACAGCCTACTTGATGTGTTTAGGGCATTCTCACAAGTCCCAATCCACCAGCATCATGGAGAGGATCGGCTATACTGGAAGATGACCACGCATGGGAATTTCATGCATAAATCAGCATATGAAGGTCTCTTCCACACAGACACTGTGCCCTAGAAAGATTTGGTCTGGTTTAAAGGAAGGATCCCGCGGCACTCCTTTTTCATGTGGATGCTTTGCTTAGAGAGATTAATCACCTGTCAGCACCTATTTGAGTGGGGAATAGTGCCAGACCCAATTTGCATTCTCTGTAAATCTCACCCAGAAACCATTGCCCACCTTTTCTTCAACTGTGAAGCTGTTGCCGGTCTCTGGGGGAGAGTAAAGAGGGGGTGTGGCATTACATTTGAGGGGAGCACCTGGGCTGACACTCTTGATAGGCTGTCTCACTATTGGAGCCAGGGGAGAGATCCTAAGCTCTACATCAAAAAGCTATTCTTCTCTCGGGTAGCCCATTATATCTGGCGATTTAGGAATAAGACACTATTTGGTTAACAGGAGGGGGGGATTCTGGACCTCTATAAACTCTTGGTCTCCGATGTTAAGGCCAAGGTCATGTGCCGCATTAGGGGGGAGAACAAGAACCAACAGATTTTGACTTTCGTGCGCTCTTGGGAGACGGTTTATTGAGGAATTTGGCTCTTTCTATTTTGAGACTTTCTGTTTTTGAGTCTTCCGGGGTTATTTTGCTTCTAATATATCTACAGTCTGCATTTTGCATGGCATAACATTTTCTCTTTGCTTCTTCATCCTTTTGATGGACCTATTTTATTCCCCAGCAGTGTATGCTGATCTTATGCTCACATGGCTGATCCTTTATCTCCTGTGGTTCTAGCAACTATGTAGATGGGCAACATTGAGTATGATGCATCTAGAGCTCGGCAAGGCCTTCTAGTGCAATATGATTTGGCGGCCAGGCCCCGTGATTGGAGATTAGAGGGACCCTGCTTCCCATCTTACCTAGCTTCTGTTCCCGCCTCAGGGGCTGGAGCTCGGCAAGACTCGCTCTGCTTGCTTAGGCACGCTAAACGGACGATGGAAAGGCTGCATCCTCATGCATCAGCGTGTCTTGAAGTTGTTCTTTGTGTGGCTGGGCTTGGTCTGTACTAACTTTTGGGTTTACTGGGTGTACTGTCAACGGAGGGAAGGGCCTAATGTTGATTATACTTCTGTTTTTTTCCCTCGTGCAAACTCCCTTGGTGTTTGGTTTTTGTTTTTTGGGTGCTATGAATGCTATTAGAATGTACTGCAGTGTCCATGCGCTAGAATTACAGGGGAGGCTCTGCCGGATTTTTTTAAAAATCTGATGTACGGGTAGAGTGGTAGTGGATGTAAATACACATGTATCTATATCTTTGGAATAAATACAATCTTCTTCTTGCCCTTGGCAAAAAAAAAGTTTATTTTATCCTTAATTCTGAACTTAGGAAACATTTTGAGTATTTGATTTGATGACTTAGGGAATTTTTGAAAGTTCATTTAGAGTTAAATTGTTGAGTAAATTCAATTCTGGTATTGATAAAAAACATATGTGAATTGTTATACGTTCATGAGAACACGTGCATAGTAGAATTAATTGAAGTTTAATTTATCTAACTTTACTTGATGGAGAACTTTTTATGAATAGAAAATTAGTGATATTTCTTTAACTGAGACTTGCTCTAACTCCTCTGGTTGAGGAATCTAAAGTCATGAGTTATATTATACTATGAATTGGTATACTTTAAGTTTATTGTGATCAAGTAAATATTTATCTCTCATGTAGAAAGATCGATAATGATTTAAGTGCCATGCCCTTGACCGACACTCAACAGAAATAAAAAAAGAAAAAAAATAAAAAAACATAGAAAAAGAGGGAGCTGTAGGTCAAGTGGACAACTCCGCTGACTTTAAGATTGAGACTATAAGTGAAATTATAATGTTCTGTGGTATACTTTAAACAATGTTATGATGCTAATAGGACTGGACGCATAACAGTTTAAAGACCAAATTGCATTAAAAGTCTCTAATCATTAACATAACTGAAATTCTTGAAGTACAAATTTTATCTGTTAAGTGAAGTGGATTTATTAAGATGAGAGTATTTGATACTTAGTAAGTGAAGATTGAATGTTATAACATGTGTTATGAATTTTATCCTTCTTGGAATAAGAACTCTTGAGAATTAATTTTCATTTTTATTTTTCTTAAATTACTTGAGTTCTGAAAGATCAATTGCTTGAATTGTTGACTAAAGATACTATTAAGGAGATAACAAATAAGATTGTTATTTATCTTTACATTCTCCATACATATCAGAGTATTGCTTGAGGACAAGCAAACTTTCAAGTCTAGGGTATTTTGATTCGTTGTATTTGCATCACATTTTTACCTGTACTTTATATGATATTTTGGCTTTTTTTGTGATTTTATACTAATTTTTATTATTTTTACTTTACTTAGCATGGAATCTTCATTTTTCTTGATTTTTATGAAAATGAAGGTAAAATGGCATAAAAATAGTGGATTTAATGAGTTTTGAAGCCATAGCATAATTCCCGAGAAAATTAAGAGGTCGCACGTCAAATTTGGGGCGAAAATAGTGTAAAACATAACTTTCATAGCCGCAGCCGTGAGTTTCAAGGTTGGCCGTGAGTTTCGAGTGCAAAGGGTGAAAACGGGGCTAAGTAAAAAAGTTTACATAAAATTTCACGGGTGAGGCCGAGAATCTTTCACGGGCCGTGAATATTTCTGTATACAAGAGCTTTTATTCATAGAAACTTTCATGGCTACAGCCATGAATAGTTTACAGGCTGTCAGTTTTTTCATCTCTTCGAGTTTTTCACTCGATTCGACCCCAAATCGAGTCAAATTTGAACCAAACTCTCCAGAATTCTTCATTGAAGGGTTCTACAATGATTAAACTATACAAGGAAGGATTTTAGAGGGTTTAAGGAGGCTTTTTTGGACAAGAATAAACAGAGGCGGTGACTAGGGCAAAAATCAATTCTTGGGCAGAAATTCGAGCAGGAAGATCACACAAAAGGAAGAATTGGACATTCCATCTTCATCTCCTGATCGAGGATAAAGATTTTCAATTACCTTTCTAGTGTTTTCTTATAATCTTATTGAGTTTTCATACAATTTTTATAGATGAACATGCTGTTTGTTTTGAACATGAGTGTGTAAACTTATTTTTGGGATTTGGGGAATAGCCCGTTGATTGATTTATGAATTAAATCTTTTGCATAAATCTTTGTTAAGAATCTTATTAAGTTGATTTGATTAGAATTGTACGTATTCCGCTTTAATACTCTGGATAAGTTTTATTGCATTTGAGACGTCGCGAGAAGGACCGGGAGGTGAATGACGACGTTGGATCTATTCTTGTCAAACTTGTGAATTCAATCACAAGAGTAGTTCGGATTCGCTTGAAGGATTTCAAGATTTTTCATATAACTTAATGGGCCTAGTTGCGTTAATTGTCACGAGAGTAGGGAATTAGCATAACTAGGTACCGAATTATACTTCGGAAGTAATTTGTACATTAGGAAAAATCCCTTTTAACGCTTTAATTTTTTGTTCAAAGGTTTAGTTTTTATTAAATTCATAATCATTAGCGTGGTGAAACCCCGAATCCTGATTTTATTTGAATTGATTTTTATCCAAAACACTATATCTATTTCTTTTTATTTGTACTTCGAAGTTTCCAAAAACAAAAACCACAAATTTAATTCGTCTAGATATAGATCAATCGTATAGCCGGTACTTGACCGCTAGATCCTCGTTGGGAACGATAATCTTTTTATTACTTCGATAAAGCTATTCACTTGCGGACGCATCACGTAACCTTGTACATCACATCCCACCCTCATGGGACGCAAGGCTGTGTACGAAATAAGGATCCCATCTCACTAAGAAAGTCGAGCAACTTCTTGATCGATTTTTGAGGATCGTCGATTCGAATAAGATAGTAAGAAACAATCATTTATAAAAGTCCAGTATAAATGGTTGAAATGTGATATGAATATGCTTGTTGACAAACAATAGAAGGAGTCGAATGTCACTGCGATTTTTCCTAAGTTGGTTGGAACCAACTATAAGGATTGGTATTGGAACTTTAGGATAGTCCTCAGGCTCGAGGAGAAGTTGTATGTCATCGGGTAGCATCTTTCTGAACCCATCTCATCTACAGCCTCAACAGCTCGAGGAGAAGTTTGATACTAGCATGTCATCGGGTAGTGTCTTTCTGAACCCATCTCATCCACTATAGTGTGTGTGGATAGGTCTAATAAATTAGCTAGAGAAAGGGTACAAATCCTTCACAGATATATCTATCATAAGTAGATGTAGTAAAGAAACCAGCTTGATAAATCTATAAATGTTTTTGGATTTGTTAGAAAGCAATTGAGCCATTGTTTATGTCAATTATGTGAGTGTGAGATTTTCTCATAGCTCAATCTTTCTAGAACTCCTCATTTGTATTATTTTTCTGATTGATTTAAGATCATAGGCCCACATAGTTTTGTCAAGTAGGGCGGACATTGTGTCATCTGGACTGGCCGGGTCTCTTGATAAAACAAAATTGCTAGCCAATTTGGTCTATAAAATCGTCATCAAAGTAATTCTCAAAAATAACAAAAATATTTGTGAAAATAAGACGAGGAAAAGAAACATGTTTTGATGAAAAATTAAAATTCAGATTTTATGTTTTTTATGAGCATATTGAATAGCATGAGATAGGTATCTTGCTTGTGCATTGTGTTGTGGTCATAGTCAAGCCCCTTGCATGCCTATGATGTAGTTGTGTAAGGTCTGTGTGTTGCTCCTTCTTTTGTTTTGTAAATTTGAAGATTAAGGATAGTAGTCGCATTGGCGCATCCACCTTGCTTGGAGCAACTTGAAGGTGGCGGCATCAAAGAGGGTTTGACCGAATCTCATGGAGTGCTTTTAGGTTTTCCTAGAGGTGCCTCTAGGGTTTGAGAGCTATCCCTTGGATTGGAGGACCTTGAAGCCGAGCATGGACAAAGTTCTTAGTGGCGGCTAGGTTAGGACTAGTCTTCGGGGCTTGTCACCTAAGTAAAGCATTGAACCCTATTAGCATGTATTGGTTCAATGTGTTGATTAGGCTATGACCATATCACTTGTTTACTACTTTCCATATCTGCTAAAGTATGCCTGTGTTGTTTTATCTTGTTGTTATCACCATAGGATTGCATGTCTTTAATGTTAGACAAAAGATAAAACTAAGAGGATGCGACCTCAAAAACCCCCAAATAAAATATCAAGTTTGAAATAAGCCTTCTAACTCGTAGCCCTCATCAAGCTATCGATCAGTGGTGTTGTGCACTATTTTCCACCCTCGTGGGACACACCGACTTATCTTTAGAAAGTGCATGCTGACAATGGTTTTCCCAGTCCAGTTTTAACCTAGACGTACCTTCGCAAGGAAACTCGTTGGCCTTGGGCATAACAGTTAAGAATAGACTTGATTAATTTTTCACATGTGGTGGCCACATGGTGGGACTCTAGTGGCATCATTGAGAGGTTAGGATTTCATGCTGTATTCAGCCCTCGCTGGACATGAAATGCCTCGACTATCTCAATAAGGGAAATTGCCAAGTGCAATCGAAAGTCGACGTGCCCACCTTAAGAAGCATGGGTTACTTTGTGCATCTCATCCCACCCTCGTGGGACGTGAAGTTTCGTGTAAAATAAGGATCTCATCCCACTAGGAAATCACGAATTTCTTGATTGACTTTGTGGGTTGTCAATTCGATTAAAATAGTGGGAGCCACAATCATTTAATACATAGTCCAAATTAAATAATTCAAAGTAGTACTAATCTGCTTTTTCTTGATTGTTGTAGATATAATGGCAACAAACAATAGTAGATGGTCACTGCGATCTATCTTGGAAAGGAACAAGTTGGTTGAAACCAACTTATTGGACTGGTATCTCAACTTGAGGATTGTTCTCAAGTATGAGAAGAAGCGGTATGTCCTTGAGCAGCCTATTCCTAAACCCCTTCCATGCTCAGCCTCAACAGCCGAGACTAATGCTTTTCATAAGCATCAAAAGGATGCATATGAGGATATTAATTTGATGCTAACCAACATGTCACCTGAATTGTGAAGGCAATATGAGTATAAATGTACCTCTTAGATCATAAGTGATCTAAAGCAGCTTTTCGATGAAGCGGTTAGTACTTGTACCTTTAAGGCAATCCATCAATGCAACAGTAAGCCAAAGGGTTTGACTAAGTCATTGAAAATAAAGTTGGAAAGGATAAGGAAAGATAGGTGCTATAATTGTGGAAGGCCAATCCACTTTAAAAGGGACTTAGTACAACTTCAGAATAAGGTGAAGAGAAGTAGGGCTTCATCTTCTAGCTCATTTATTTATGTTACTAAAGTCAACCTTTCTATTTTTATGTCATGGGTATTGGATACTGCATGCACAGCTCATATTTGCACAAATATGCAGGGGCTCAAGAAAAGTAGACCGGTGCGGCCTAGAGAGATTGACCTATGAGTTAGAAACGGAGCACAGGTTGCTGCTGTTGTTGTAGGAATTTTGATGCTCTCCCTGCCTTCTGGACTTCAGTTAGAGTTAGATAATTGCTATTATGTACCTTCTCTTACTAAAAATATTGTATCCATTCCTTGTTTGGCAAGGAAAGTTTTTAAGTTTGAAATAAAGGAGAACTCTTGTTTTTTTTCATTTGCAAACATATTTTAGGGGAAGGGTACTTTATGAAATGGATTATATGTCTTGGACATGGATAACTCTATATGTAACATAAATAATAAAAATATCAAACTAAGTGGTTCAGTTGGTGCATACCTTTGGCATTGTAGATTAGTCCATATAAACAAAAATTGCATTCAACAACTTCATGCAAATGGATTGTTAGATTCAACCTCCTTGGAGGAGTTTGATACATGTGAACCTTGTTTGTTGGGGAAAATGACAAAAGCACCTTTTACCAAGATAGATGAGAGGGCAGAAGGTTTATTGGATCTCATACATAATGATGTGTGTGGGCCTTTTAGTAAACAAGCCAGAGGATGGTATAACTACTTCATCACATTTACTGAAGACTTCAGTAGTTATGGTTATGTCTATTTGATGAGACATAAATCAGAATCCTTTGAAAAATTTAAGGAGTTCATAAATGAAGTAGAGAATCAGCTTGGTAGATCCATTAAAACTCTTCGATCAGATAGCAGTGGAGAGTACCTGAGTGGTGAGTTCTTTGACTATCTTAGAGAGTGTGGGATCCTAGCCCAACTCACCCCTCCTAGAACACCCCAATGGAATGGTATGTCTGAGAGGAGAAATCGAACTTTGTTCGACATGGTTCAATCTATGATGAGTCATGCAGCTCTACCAACCTCATTCTGGGGACATGCACTTGAAACAGCTTCTCTCATACTGAATTACATTCCATCTAAGAGTGTCTCCAAGATTCCATACGAGGTATGGAGTGGAAGACACCTGAATGTCTCTTTTATCAAAATCTAGTGATGTGAGGCCTATGTCAAACATCAAGATTCTAACAAGCTAGAACCTAGATCTGATAAATGTGTGTTTGTAGGGTATCCTAAGGAAACTAAATGATACTACTTCTACGTTCCCACCGAGAACAAAGTCTTTGTTGCTCGGGGTGTTGTCTTTCGAGAGAAAGAATTTCTCATGAATGAAGTTAGTGGGAGAAAGTTTGACTTGGACGAGGTCCAAGTACAACCACAAGATACAGAAATGGAACCTGAGCCATCTGCGCCGGTTGATGTACCAGAGACTCAGACACAGGCCCCACGTAGGTCTGGGAGGATTCGTTGTGCACCTGAGAGGTATGGGTCGTTGCCGACTCAACATGATGAGATCTTCATTATAGAGGATGAACCCAGAACCTATGATGAGGCGGTCACTGGACCGGACTCCGATAAATGGCTTGAGGCCATGAGATCTAAGATGGATTCCATGTCGGCTAACCAAGTCTAGGATTTGGTTGAGCTGCCTGATGGGATAAAACCAATAGGGTGTAAATGAGTCTTCAAAAGGAAGATAGACATAGATGGCAATATAGTTACCTATAAGGGTAGACTTGTGGCTAAATGATTCAAACAAGTCCACGGGGTGGACTATGATGAAACCTTCTCGCCAGTAGCCATGATTAAATCTATTCGAATCTTGCATGCTATAGCTGCATATCGTGATTATCAGATATGACAGATGGATGTTAAGATAGCATTCCTTAACGGGAAGCTGACAGAGGATGTGTATATGATACAGCCTGATGGCTTCATCCATCCTGTAGAGGCCAACAAGGTCTACACACTAAAAAGATCCATATCTTAAAGCAAGCATTTCGAAGTTGGAATCTTCGGTTTGATGAAGCTGTGAGAGATTATGGCTTCATCAAAAGTGAAGATGACGCTTGTGTATATAGAAAATTCAGTGGGAGCTTGGTGACTTTTCTGGTCTTGTATGTCGATGACATACTACTCATCAGAAACGACATTCCTAATCTTCAGTCTGTAAAGACATGGTTGGGGAAGTATTTCGAGATGAAAGACTTAGAGGAGGCCACCTATATTCTAGGCGTGAGGATCTACTGAGATAGATCCAAGAAGCTTTTAGCCCTTAGTCAAAGTACATACATTGATAAGGTCTTAGAGAGGTTCAACTTGGAGTAATCCAAGAAGGGATACCTTCCAGTGAGACATGACATCATTCTCTCAAAAAGCCAGTGTATCACCACACATGCTGAGAGGGATAACATGGATCGTGTACCCTATGCTTGGGCAGTAGGATCGATCATGTATGCAATATTGTGTACTAGATCAGATGTGGCTTATAGTGTAAGCATAACCAGCCGATACCAATCCAATCCATGTCTGCAGCACTGGGTGGCTGTAAAGAACATCCTTAAGTATTAGAGAAGAACTAAAGATTTATTCTTGGTCTATGGATGACAGGAAGAGCTCAGTGTTCAGGGCTACACTGATGCATCATTCCAGTCAGATCCTGATGAATTCAGATCACAGGCAGGCTATGTGTTCAAGTTAAATGGAGGCGCTATATGCTGGAAAAGGTTTAAGCAATCCACCACAGCTGATTCTACAGCAGAAGCTGAGTATGTTGCTGCTTCTGAGGACGCCAAAGAAGCTATTTGGATCAGGAAGTTTATTTTTGAGCTTCAGGTGCTTCCAACCGCTATGGATCTGACTGAGCTCTATTGTGACAACAATGAAGCGATTGCACAGGCAAAGGAACCACGATCTCATCAAAAGTCCAAACACATACTCAAAAGATTTTACCTGATCAGAGAGATCATAGACAGAGGTGATGTCAAGATTAGCAGAGTTGACACTAACAATGATCTAATAGACCCACTAACCAAGGCTTTGGCGTAGCAGAAGCATGATGGTCATCCTAGGGATATAGGGTTGAGATTTCCCAACAACTAGGTCTAAGTGCAAGTGAGAGATTGTTGGTATATATGCCCTTAGGACCAGATATTGGTCTATTCTTTTTTTTTTTTGCCAAAGGCAAGAATTTTGATATTTAATTCCAAAGAAAGATATTTACAAGCTATAAACAATCACTCACTCCCCTATCATCCCTAACACCCTTCGAGAAAATTTTGATAGAGTCTCCCTATTTTTCTAACGCGTGAACCCTGTGCTACATACAGTTCACTACCAAAAAAACCAAAATGAGGAGGAGGCAATATTTGAGTAGCCCTGTACCAATTACATCATCACAAGGATACCACAATAACAACCTGCAAAACATTACAGTAAAGGAGCCATGCTGCAATCCTCAGCATGCTTCGCCTGAGTGAGATGCAACTGGAATTGATGCACTCCATCCACTATCTTGGAGATCCATAATGCCGCGCGTATGTATCTTGTGTGTTGCATGAGAAGCCCGAGTCTGGGAAGAATACTGCAACAATGTTATCCCAGGGTGCATCAGCCTCGTTTCAGGGAATATATTTGAGGCAGGTAGCTATGTTATCCCAAGATGCGTTAGTCTCAATCTAGGGAGGAGTGTAGGATCCGTGACTTGGATAATACCGGCCCGAGGAAAATCATGACCATAGTATAGAAAATCAGAAAACCATAGTATGGAAACCAGAAAACATAGTATAGAAAATCATATAACAGTTAACGAGAAGAGTGTCAGGTCGATGTGCTTAAAAGCCTGGCAATTTTCAGAAGCCCCAATTGACGAGAAAGAGCCATATAAATAGCAAGAGATCTAGACAAAGAATCAGCCCTGTGAAAAATTATCGCATGGAAATGTCCCATGAATGCAAGAAGGATCTGGTGGTTTCGTCCATGTCCGGAGGGCAAATGTAATTCATCACTTTAGTTGTAACTTCGGATTTTAAGATATTGTAGTACGCTAAGAGGCCCGTATTGGGAGCCCCAAAGGGGACTACATTCCTGTACCGCCAAATGTAATACATGGCCCCGGAAAGAAATAGTCTGCGAATATAATTTATCTTGTTCCCTCCCAACCTCCAATGGTTCACAAGAAACCCCTCTACGGTATCCCAGGTAGTGATAGTTGGGCTGAGATCACATCCACTGGATTAGCCCCGAAAATTCGGCTATGGCTTTGCATTGAAAAAAGAGATGATTATGGGTCTCAGGCTCAGAATTGCAAAGCAAACAGGTTGGGTTAAGTACTACGCCCCAGTTGTGCAGCCTTGAGCGGGTGCTCAGCCTCCTCAGGCAGAGAAGCCAAGCAGTGATGGTATAGCGAGGAATATGCCCCTTGAACCAAACAATCCCGTGCCAAGGTACTTCCGTGTTAAGAAAGAAATGTTCATAGGCTAATTTGATAGAGAAAGCCCCGCGAGTGGTTAGTTTCCAGTATATGCGGTCCTCTTGTAAGTTTGGATGAATAGGGATACTAGGGATGGCTCTAAAGACATCTAGTAAGCGGATGGATCTCGGGTGTGGCACCTCCCATCTGTGATTCACTATTAAAGCATTTAGGTGAGTGCCTCTCCCCGGCGGATTCTCGAATCGAAGATCCTCAACTAAGTCCAAGAGGATGCGAGAGTCAAACCAAGGGTCCAGCCAGAGCCGAATAGAGGACCCATTTGCAATATTGTAGCCCACCATCCTTAAGCATATGTCACGAACCGAAATAATGCTACGAAAAGACCAGGGTGTTGTAGCGGAGAGCTTGACAGTCCAGATAGAGTCAGAACGCAAGTGCCGCTCGTGGATCCACTTCACCCAAAGCGATTGCTTATTGGTTATAACACTCCAGAGGTGGCGCAGGAGAAAAGCCTTGTTGAGCTTTTCAATATCCCTCAGCCCAATGCCGCCCATACTCTTAGGTTTGGTAAGTTTTATCCAAGCAACTTTAGCGATCCCCTTTCGTTGGCCTGTCGACCAAAGGAAATTGGCAAGCATGGTATTTAGAGTCTTGATTACCCCAGAAGGTAGCTTTAGTGCGCCGCACCAGAAATTTAAGTTGCCATAGCAAATAGATTTTATTAGTTCAATTCTACCAGCGTAGGATAAAAGTTTAGCTCTCCAAGAGGAAAAATATTTGGCTAGCTTTTCTAGGAGAGGCATGCAGTCCTTTTTTGGATTTTTTTGCTGGTTATAGGGATGCCCAGATAGTGGAAGGGCAAAGCAACCTTAGAAATCCCCAGTAAATAGGAAATATCAATCTGGCTCTGCAAGCTACATGAATTAGAGAAGAATATGTTCGATTTGGCCTTATTAATTTGGAGGCCAGTGTTTTGATGAAAAGTATCCAGCACCCGACAAATAGCCTCGGCCGATCGAGTAGAGGCGTCATAGAAGATAATGACATCATTTGCGAATTGTAGATTTGTTATTCCCAGACGCTCGCACTTGTCATGGGGGCTGATATTATCCAAGCGAGGTTCCTCGGTGAGCAGATCAGAAAGGTATTGCATCACAATAATAAATAGATATGGAGACATCGGGCACCCTTGGCGCAGCCCCCTTGTACCCTTAAAAAACCCCACGTCCTACCCATTTATGGAGATAGTGAAAGTAGGGGTAGAAACACATGTCATGACCCGCTCGACAAAACTAATAGGGAATTGATATGCACGCAGGATATAATCAATAAAACTCCAGCTTGTTGAGTCAAAGGCCTTTTGGAGATCCACTTTGATAGCCATTCGCGGGGGCCCGACCTTTTTTATGATAATCATGCATAACCTCTTGGCAAAGCAAGATATTTTCATGAATAGAGCGACCCTGGATAAACACATGTTGGTCTATTCTATGTACTATTTGACATTAATATTTTATATATATCATTTTGGCATTGTCATTATTATATTTTGTCTACATCTGCGATTGTGTACTTACATAATAATATCCCTGGAGACAGATTATGTCTGTGCTCGTACTCTATCCCTAGTCAAGTACCTGAGTTGATATAGGGATAGCTCTGATACATGTGAGACTGGTATATAGGCTGATTAGGCACAAGGTGCTAACGCAGACATATGAGTATATCAGTGGAAGATATACTAGATCGACCCGCTGTGAGGCTCTAACTTGATGTCATGAGTTAACCTCACAAGTGACAGGAGATGCATTGATCCTTTGACTTGAGGTCATTGACTCTTCCATATAGTTAGGGACATACTTTGATACAACCTAACACCTCACCGTAGTTGGAAGGTCATAACGGTTGTCATTGAGTATGTCACGACCGATATGAAAAGATCAATGGACAAATATAGGATTTGCCCCTTCCTAAGGGAAGCTTGATATCCATGGGGCCCCCCTATAGTTCTATGACTGAAAGTGTATGGCCATACCCAGGTGAAAACCTGATTTAGTCATGACCATGAGATTGGGTGAAAGCAAGTGGTGACACACTTGTCCAATCGAATATCAGTTTGGCAAAAGGACTGTAATGCATTAGTACCTTGTTGCGATGATGGGGATGTCGATGTCGATATCCATTCCGAAGACTTGGGTAGCAGCGATGCACTGCTAGGTGCCACTCACTGCTTATGTTGTCCTAAGTTCATCACTGCCAATGTTAGAGGAACCTATAGAGTCGCACACCTTGATGCTCGAGTTTTCATATTGATCGGATAGCCTTAGGATCGAGTTATTTTATAACTCGGATCTATTTGGGAGATTTCATTAGCACCAATGGGCCTGATGAGATGGAAGAAACTTATTGGAGATAAATTTCATTTTTGGCATATTGACCAAAACTAACCATGGTGCCTCATTTGACCTTGAGTTAAGTTGGATTGGATCTAATGACTTGGTTAACATGCATAATGAAGTTTGGGCTATGCCCATTACCCAATGGGGATTTTTGATAAGTTGTTATGAAGAGTTAAATGGGTTTAAGGGGAAGAAACAAAGAGATAGGCGCATATTGAATCTTAGTGAGACTAGGATTGGCACTTATGCCTTAATTAATGTATTTCATGTGATTAATTAAATTCAAATTTGAATTAATCATTTAAGATTTTAGTGGAGATAAAATAGGGGTTGATAATTTAAATTAATTAGAGTACTAATTGGATTAGGACTTGATTAATTAAATTCCTAAAATCATGCTCTAATCTCCACCTTCCATCGGCGCAAGTGAAGCAAGGCTTGGCGGCACCCTTCTCTTCTTCTTCCTCTTGGCGCATCCTCTTCCTTGTGGGTTGTGAAAGAGATATTGGAAGATTCTCCCTTGGTGTGGATCTTCTTCCCGAGGCTAGCACCGGGTGTGGAAGAAGAAAACTCAAGCATTGGTTGTGTGCGAGACTGCAGAGGGTGAACACTTTGGCGTCTGCATCAACATCTCCATCAATCACATTAAGGTATTATCTCTTACTCACCATGTCGATCCCCTCACATGCATTGATCTTCTGGGTTTTTGGGACTGGCATATTTTGGGGATTTGCTTCTGCTTGCATCTCTGATGTATGTAAAATTTTTAAAATCTCTCGGGTTTCCCAATAGTTCCATCTAAAGTGTGTCTCCAAGACTTTGTAGACTGGGAGGCAACCTGACCCATTATCAGGATCAAGAGATATAAGACTCTTAGTCATACATATGAGCACTAGAGTGCTAGAACCAAGATCTAATAATTGTATATATGGGGTATCCTGAGAGATACTACTTCCATGATCCTATAGGAGAGCAACCCGGTTGCTCCTTAGGGTGCTATTTTTCTTGGGAAAGTTTTTCTCTTGGGAAAGTTTTTCTCTTGAAAAAGGCTAGTGGGAGGAAATTTGACTTGGATGTAGTCCAAGGTTAGCCATTTGACACACATGGTCAAGGATGGAATCTGAGCCACTCATACAGGTTATGGGCAACCTGAGTCTCATAAGACACCGGCTGTACAGGTTGAATGGATTCATCAGGCTCTGACTTATGGGTAACTCCTAACTCAATGCAGAGAATCTTCATCCTATAGTGCCTGAGTGTAGTGGGAGCTTGATGATATCCATGATCTTGTATGTCGGGGACATACTGATCACAGAGTTGACATCTCGATCGTTCCCTTGATGAATTTTTGATTGGGAAGTGTTTCATGGTGAATGACTTGATGGACTCCACCTATCAATTAGGTGTAAGGATTTTCATAGATAGTTTCCAAGAAACTCCTAGTCCTAAGTCAGATAAAATACATTGATACTGAAGAGGTTTTCCATGGGAAATTCCTTCTAGAGAGGCTTTTCTTCTGTCTCTCCAATAGATGTGCTTGTGGCACATGCTAAGAGAGAAGTCATAAGTTGAGTCTTTAATACTTAGGTTGAAGGATCAATCATGTATTCGATGGTATGTGATAGACCAGATGTGATTTATGTCGATGGCATAATCAACCAATACCAGGACCAATCCAAGTGTGTGGCACTGGATAAGGAGATAAGAACATCCTTAGGTTCTGAAAGGAACTAAGGAATGGTTATTGGCCTGTATAGATAGGAAAAAACTCAGTGGTTACACTTGGCAGCTTGTACCAGTTATACCAAAGTTGTAGTAAGGCTATTGTGGTAGTGCTGGAAGCTAAGGGAGTTTTGTAGACTACTAAAAGTAGAGTATGTTGATGCTTTTGGGAAGCAATTGGAATAGTGCGAGTTCTTCACTTTATTTCACATGCCTCTGTTGTGAGTACATTGGTGCAAAAAATACATGATAAAGAACCAAATATTTAAAACAATATACTCAAATGCTTATACCTTGTCTTGGGGATAGAGGTGTTATTGACATAGCATATAATGATACTAATATAGTCTTGGTAGGCTCACTGACTAATGCTCTAACGTAGCAGGAGCATGGTAGGTCATGCTTAGGATATAGTGTTGTGGTCTCTCAATGGCATAGTCCTAGTGCAAATGTGAGATTATTAGTGTTGATGCCCTAGGACCTATAATTGGTTGAGTGTGATGTGTGTCACATCTATGTTTGATATATGACATATCCTGGCATGGTCATTGTTCTACATTTTGTACATCTGCTGCATATGTATAATTGCAAGAACAATGTCTCTAGAGATAGATTTTATCTAGTCTCTATTCTTGTCCCTAGTCGAGTATCATAGTGGATATGAGACAGCTATCATACATTTGCGAGTAGCAAATGCGCTTGTTGGACACGAGTTGCTGATGCACACATATGGGTATATAAAGAGAGATATACTGGACTGACCCGCTATAAAGATTCATCTTGTTGTCACTAGATGAATATCACAATGATAGAGGTATGCTTGTCCTTGACTTGAGGGCATTGATATCACTATATGGTGAGTGATGCACTTTGATACAACCTAACCCTTTGTCGTAGTAGGGGTGTCATAAAGATTGCCATTGGGTGTATCATAAGCCATATGAGAGATTAAATGAGCCAATATAGGATTTGCCCCTTCCTTGCGAGGAAGTGTGATGTTCATGGCGCCCCTATATGGTTGCATTATTGAAAGTATATGGTCATACCTAGGTGAGTACCTGATTTAGTCATGACCATTTAATTATGTTAAATAAGTGTGACACACATGTCCAATCTAGACATCAGCATGTCAAAAGGACAAAAGTGTACAAGTACATTATCACAATTTTAGGGGATGTCGATGATGACTCAATTCTGATAACTTACGTAGCAATGATGTACTGCTAGGTTCCATTCATTGCTTGTGATGACATGAGGCTATCACTACTACCAATGTCTAAAGAACCTATAGGGTCACACACCTACACACTCGAGGTCTCATACTGATCGGATAGCCTCAGATCGAATCATTGTGTGATTCAGATTATTCTGGGAGACTGATGCTTTGAGATTACTTCTTTGTAGATGAGATTTTACTTAGTTCATGTTTGACCACTAGATGACTTTTAGTGGACCATGTTTGACATTTGTTGACCTAAGTTGTCAAAATGAGTCAAACAAGGGTCTCAGTGCAAGTTTGGAAAAATAATCACTAAGAATAACTAGTTAATCTATGATAAATAGAGAGGCTTTCTTGAGTGATATTTTCACCTTTCCCCTTCTCTCTTCCCAAGTTGTTGTCTCCCCTCTCCTCCCTATTAGCATGAGGGTTTTGAAGGTGATAACACAAGAAAGAAGTTTTTGCATCAAGGTTGGGACAAGTGGAAGTGCTTCCCACTCCTTGTCGCCAACACTCCCTTTTCTCCTTTGGCACTTGGTCTTAGGGATTGGTGCAAGTAGAGAAGTTCCTAGAGGCGTGGATCTCACCTCCTAAGTCTAGCACCAAGCGTGGAGGTTTGAGGGACTTCGAGGAGCCCGTGTGTGCAAGAATTCAGATGACACTCCCTTGCATGTCTACTTCATCTTAATCGGACGCCCCTAGGGTTTGCGAAATAAGGTACTACTCTTTCACTTCTGTCGGTTTCTCACTCATAAGTAATCCTAGCGCTCTAGGAATTCTATTTCGGGCCTATGCTTCTGCTGTAATAAAATTTTAAAATTGGTCCGAGGATTCCTAACATGAAGAACAAAGGGGCAAGAGCAACATCACTTGGCACATCTTCTTCCTCCTCAAAGCCGCAAGCAAAGTTCACCATCCTCTTGGTGTGGTGCTTAGTGGTTTGATCTTTTTGCCCTTGCTCTTGGCACATCCTTCCCTTGTGGTTGGCGTAAGTAAGCAAGAGCTCTCCCAAGGCATGGATCTTCTTCCTGAGGCTAGCACTAGGTGTGGGAGAAGAGGACTCGAGGATCTTCTATGTATGAAAATGCAAAGGGCGAACACTTGGGCCCATGCACATTGTTTCTTCCCTAATCGCTTCTAATGTACTTGCTCTTGTCATCGTGTAGATCCCCTCTTTTGACTCAATCTTCTGTGTTTTTGAGATTGGCCTGTTTCAGGGAATTGCTTCCATTGTGTTTGTAGTAAAATTTCAAAATCCCCAGGTTTTCCGAATAGTGGTATCAAAGCAACTTGCAAGACTTAAATAATATTGATTACTTTGTTGAATGCTCACATGCCATCTGAACTTTTTCATCCTAGCTTTGTCGTTATTATGCTATTGTTTACATATGCGATTATGTACTTGCATGATAATGTCTCTGGATATAGATTAGATCTATGCTCAAACTCTTGTCTCCAATCAAGTACTTGAGAAGATATGGGATAGCTCTGGTACAAGTGAGACTAGTATATGGGCTGGTTAGGCATGAGATGCTAACACATACATATTAGTATATCAGTGGTGGATATGCTGGACACCTGCTGTGAGGCTCTAACTTGGAATCATGAGTGAACCTCACAAGAAACAAGAGATGCATTGATCCCTTGACTTGAGGCCATTGATTCTTCTATATGGTTAGAGACATGCTTTGATACAACCTAACATCTCACCGTAGTTGAGAGGTCATAACGGTTGTCATTGAATATGTCACGACCCATATAAAAAGGTCAATGGATAGACAGAGAATTTGCCCCTTCCTAAGGGAAGCTTGATATCCATGGGCTCCCCTATGGTTGCATGACTAAAAGTATATGGCCATACCCAGGTGAAAACTTAATTTAGTAATGACCATGAGATTGGGTGAAAACAAGTGATGACACACTTATCTAATCGGATATCAGTTTGGCAAAGAGACTATAATGAATCGGTACCTTATTACGATGATGGGGATGTCAATGTTGATATCCATTCCAAAGACTTGGGTATTAGCGATGCACTGCTAGGTGCCACTCACTGCTTGTGATGACCTTAGTTCATCACAGGAAACGTCAGAGGAACCTACACGGTTGCACACCTTGATACTCGAGTTCTCGTATGGATCGGGTAACCTTATGATCGAGTTATTGGATAGCTCGTATCTATTTAGGAGATTTCATTAGTGCCAATGTGCCTAATGAGATGGAAGAGACTTACTTGAGCCAAACTTCATTTTTGGCACGTTGACCCAGAATGGAGTATGCTTAGCCACATTTGACAATGGATTGCGTTAGATGGGATCCAATGGCTTAATCAACTTGTGTAATGAATTTTGGGCTAGCCCATTATCCAATGGGGCCTGCTAATAAGTTGTCATGAAGAGATAAGAGGGCATAAGGGTATAATGGGGAGAAATCATCCCCATTGGCACCTAAGGGGTATAATGTGGATGAGTTGGCACCTAAGGCTTCATTAGGCATGCCTTGCCACCCATGCCTCTTCCTTGGATGGAATGCTTGCCTCTATGGCAAAGCTTGAGGAGCATATGGGTTTATGGACTTGTATGGCAAGCATTCCATCCAAGGAGCATATATCTGTCCATTGATCTTCTCATATGCGTTATGACATACTCAATGACAACCATTATAACCTCCTAACTATGGTCAGGTATTAGTTTGTATCAAAGAATGCCCCTAACCATATGGGAGAGTCAATGACCTCAAGTCTAAGGATCAATGCATCACCTGTCATTTGTGAGGTTAACTCATGACACCAAGTTAGAGCCTCATAACGGGTCAATTCAATATATCTACCACTGATATACTCATATGTTTGTGTTAGCACCATGTGCTTAACCAGCCCATTTACTAGTCTCACATGTACCAAAGCTGTCACTTATCCACTCAAGTACTTGACTGGGGATAAAGTTTGAGCACAGATACAATCTGTCTCTAGGGACATTATCATGCCAGTACACAAAGAACGCAGATATAAATATAGAATAATAATGACAATGCCAAAATGATATATATAACATATCAATGTCAAGTTGTATAAAAGATAGACTAACAATGGGTCCAAGGGCATATCCACCAACACTTGAGCCGAGAGTTCTTTGACTATCTGAGAGATTGTGGGATTGTATCCCAGCTCACTCCTCATGGAATAGTGTGCCTGAGAGGAGGAATCAAACTTTGCTAGACATGGTTCAATGTATGATGAGTCATGCAATTCTACCACCCTCTTTCCAGGCTCATGCACTTGAGATAGTTTCTCTGGTTCTGAATAACATTCCGTCCAAGAGTGCTTCCAAGATTCCATATGAGGTATGAACTGGGAGACAGGGGAATCTCTCTTTTATTTGAGTATGAGGATGTGAGGCATATGTCAAATGTGAAGATTCTAGCAAGCTAGAACCCAAATCTAATAAATGCATGTTTGTGGGATATCCTAAGAAAACTAAAGGAGACTACTTTTATTTTCCCACTATGAACAAGGTTTTTGTTGCTTGAGGCACTGTCTTTCTAGAGAAGGAATTTCTCTTGAAGGAAGCTAGTGGGAGGAAGTTTGATTTGGAGGAAGTCCAAGATCAACCACAAGAGACTGAGATGGAACCTGAGCTACCTACACTTGTTGTTATGCAATCGGAGGCTCAAACACATGCCACACATAGGTCTAGGGTGATTCATTATGCACCCGAGAGGTATGGGTCACTACCAACCCAACACGATGGAATCTTCATCATTGAGGATGAACTTAGGACCTATGAGGAGGTGGTCACAGGATTGTACTCCAAGCGAAGGCTTGAGGCCATACGATCTGATATAGATTCCATGTCTACTAACTAAGTCTGGGATTTGGACGAGATGCCTAATGGGGTAAAACCCATAGGGTGTAAATGAGTCATCAAGAGGAAGACTGGCATGGATGGCTGTTGGAAAACCCTGAGATTTTAAATTTTAATTACAAGCACAGCCGAAGCAAATCTCTAAAATAGACAATCCTAATAACCTAGAGGATCGATACAAGCGAGGGGGTCGACACGATGTAAGGAGAACGTACCTCATAGCAATGAAGAGCAATGCCGATGTAGGTGCCCAAGTGTGTGCCCTCTGCTGTCTCACACACAGCCGATGCTCGAGTCCTTTTCTTCCATGCCCGGTGATAGACTCGGGAAGAAGCTCCACGCCTTAGGATCCTCTCCACACCACTTGCGCCACCTTTAAGAGAAGATGCGCCAAGAAGAGCAAAGGGAGGAGGTGATGTTGCCAAGGTCTTCCTTCACATGCGCCAAAGAAGGAGGATGAAGAAGAAGCTTGCGGCCTAAGGAAGAGAGTGTGCCACTTGAACTTTAACCTCGCCCCTTTGATGATGCTCACGCCACTTTTTTGTGCTCTCGCATATGTTAATATATCATATAGCAAGGGGCGGCAAGGCTTGGTATATAAGTGCAATGCAAGAGGAGATATGTGGTTAGCATTAAGGGTAAGAGCAATTAGGGTTAAAGGTAAGGAAAGACTCCAAGCCTTTACCATAAACCTCTACCCATCTACCAAATGTGTCTAGGACTTGCCATACAAGTCCATAAACCCATATGCGCCACAAGCCTTGCCAAAGAAGCAAGCATCCAATCCAAGGAAGAGGCATGGGTGGCAAGGCATGCCAAATGAAGCCTTAGGTGCCTACTCATCCCCATTATACCCCTTAGGCACAAATGGGGATGATTTCTCCCCATTATACCCTTATTCCCCCTTACCTCTTCATGAAAACTTATTAGCAGGCCCCATTGGATAATGGGCTAGCCCAAATTTTATTAGACAAATTGATTAAGCCATTGGATCCAATCCAATGCAACCCAAAGTCAAATGTGGCTAACCATGGTCAATTCTGGGTCAACCTACCAAAAATAAAGTTTGACTCTAATAAGTCTCTTCCATCTCATGAGGCACATTAGCGCAGATGAAATCTCCCAAATAGATCTGAGCTATCCAATAACTTGATCATAAGGCTATCCGATCAATACAAGAAGTCGAGTATCAAGGCGTGCGACTCTATAGGCTCCTCTAATGTTAGCACTGATGAACTAAGGTCATCCCAAGCAGTGAGTGACACCTAACAGTGCATCATTGCTACCCAAGTCTTTGAAATGGATATCGACATCAACATCCCCATCATTGCAACAAGGTACTGATGCATTACAATCTCCTTGCTAAACTGATATTCGATTGGACAAGTGTATCACCACTTGTTTTCACCGAATGTCATGGTCATGACTAAATCAGCCTTTCACCTGGGTATGGCCATACACTTTCAGTCATGCAACCATAGGGGGGCCTGTGGATATCAAGCTTCCCTCAGGAAGGGGCAAATTCTCTGTCTATCCATTAATCTTCTCTTTTGGGTCATGATATACTCAATGACAATCGTTATGACTTTCCAACTATGGTGAGGTGTTAGGTTGTATTAAAGCATGTCCCTAACCATATAGAAGAGTTAATAACCTCAAGTCAAGGGATCAATGCATCTCTTGTTACTTGTGAGGTTAACTCATGACTCCAAGTTAGAGCCTCACAGCGGGTCGGTCTAGCATATCCACCACTGATATCCCCATATGTCTGCGTTAGCACCTTGTGCCTAACCAGCCCATATACCAGTCTCCCTTGTACTAGAGCTGTCCCATATCCACTCAGGTTCTTGATTGGGAATAAGAGTTTGAGCACAAATCTAATCTGTCTCTAGGGACGTTATCATGCAAGTACATAATCGCAAATGTAAATATAGCATAATAACGACAATGTTAGAATGATATATATAAAATATTAGGATCAAGTAGTACATAAGATAGACCAACAATGGGTCCAAGGGCATGAACACCAGCAATCCTCCACTTGCACTTAGACCTAGTTGTTGAGAAATCTCAACCCCATGTCTCTCGTATGACCATCATGCTTCTGCTGCACCAAAGCCTTGGTCAGTGGGTCTACTAGATTGTTCGCTTTGTCAACTCTGCTAATCTTGACATCACCTCGGTCAATGATCTCTTTGATCAGGTGAAATCTCTTGAGTATGTGTTTGGACTTTTGATGAGACTGTGGTTCCTTTGCTTGTGCAATTGCTCCATTGTTGTCACAATAGAGCTCAATCGGATTCACAACAATTGGAACCACCTAATAATGTTCAGAAATGAACTTCCTTATCCAAATGGCTTATTTGGCTACCTCAGAAGTGGCGACATACTCATCCTCGATTGTAGAATCAACAATGGTGGATTGCTTGAAGCTTTTCCAACTTATAGTGCCTCCATTCAACTTGAACACATAGCTTGCTTGCGATCTGAAGTCATCAGGGTCTGACTGAAATGACCCATCAGTGTAGCCCTGAACACGAGCTCTTCCTATCCCCCATAGACCAAAAATAAATCCTTAGTTCTTCTGAGATACTTCGGGATATTCTTTGTAGCCACCTAGTGCTTCAGACCTAGATTGGATTGGTATTGGCTAGTTATACTCACTGCATAAGCCACATCTGGTCTAGTACACAACATTGCATATATGATCGAACCTACTGCCGAATCATAAGGTACTCGACTCATATCATCCCTCTCAGCCTGTGTGGTGGGACACTAGCTCTTTGAGAGAATAAGGCCATGTCTCACTAGAAGGTATCCCTTCTTGAATTGCTCTAAGTTGAACTTTGCTAGGACCTTATCAATGTAGGTACTTTGAGTAAGGGCCAGGAGCCTCTTGGATCTATCCTTATAGATCTTCATGCCTAGGATATAGGCGGCCTCCCCAAATTCCTTCATCTCTAAACACTTCCCTAACCATGTCTTCACAGACTGAAGACTAGGGATGTCATTTCCGATGAGCAGTATGTCGTTAACATACAAGACCAGAAAAGTCACCAAACTCCCACTGAATTTTTTATACACATAGGCATCATCATCACTTTTGATAAAGCTATAATCTCTTATTGCATGATCAAAGTGAAGATTCCAACTTCGAGATGTTTGCTTTAACCCATAAATAGATCTCTTTAGCCTACATACCTCATTGGCCTCTACAGGATGGATGAAGCCATCAGATTGTGTTATATACACATCCTCTGTCAGCTTCCCGTTAAGGAATGTTGTCTTAACATCCATCTGCCATATCTCATAATTATGATATGCAGCTAGAGTAAGCAAGATTCGAATGGATTTAATTATGGCAACTGGCAAGAAGGTTTCATCATAGTCCACCCCGTGGACCTGTTTGAATCCTTTAGCCACAAGTCTACCCTTATAGGTAACTATATTGTCATCTATGTCAGTCTTCCTTTTGAAGACCCATTTGCACCCTATGGGTTTTACCCCATTAGGTTGCTCAACCAAATCCCAAACTTAGTTACCTGACATGGAATCCATCTCGGATCTCATGGCCTCGAGCCTTCTCTCAGAGTTCGGTCTAGCGACCACCTCATCATAGGTCCTGGGTTCATCTTTAATGATGAAGATCATGTTGTGTTGAGTTGGTAGCGACCTCATACCTCTTAGGTGCCCAATTAATCCTTCTAGACCTATGCGGGAACTGTGTCTGAGCCTCTGGTTGCCCAGCAATCGGTGCAAGTAGCTCAGGTTCCATCTCTGTGTATTGTGGTTGCACTTGGACCTCATCTAAGTCAAACTTCCTCCCACTAACTTATTTCATGAGAAATTCTTTCTCTAGAGAGACGGCACCCCGAGCAACAAAAACTTTATTCTCGGTGGGAACATATAATTAGTATCCTTTAGTTTCCTTATTAGATAAGGGTTCTAGCTTGCTAGAATCTTGACATTTGACATAAGCCTCACATTCCCAAACTCTGATAAAAGATAGTTTATGGTGTCTCCCACTTCATACCTCATATGGTATCTTGGAGACACTCTTAGATAGAACATTATTCAGTAAGAGAGAAACTATTTCAAGTGCATGACCTAGAACGATGCTGGTAGAGTTGCATGACTCATCATGGATCGAGCCATGTCCAAGAAGGTTCGATTCCTCCTCTCAGACACACTATTCCATTGAGGTGTCCAGGAGGAGTGAGTTGGGATAGAATCCCATACTCTATCAGATAGTCAAAGAACTCACTGCTCAAGTACTCTCCCCCATGATCTGATCGAAGAGCTTTAATAGATATACCCAGCTATTTTTTTTCCCAAAGGCAAGAAGAGGTTTTATAAATAAAAAAATATGTTACAAGATATATACAAACTCTTGTCTCTCTCACATCCTAGGATCAAGAAAATTTTGACAGAGTTTCCCCTGTTTACATGGTCGCATGGATCCCTGCTACATCACTAACATCACAAATAATCATCGATAAACAAGAAATAGTTGCTCACACAGGAGAAGTGACATCACAATGATACAAGAGCAGCATTTTTTCATAAGATGCGCATTACTGTATATAATTCCCTCCCTCCTATTTGAATACTAGCATTTCCCTAAGAGCTCGAGTGTGCTGCTTGAGCGAGGCTGACGTGAGCACAAGTCGCGAAGGCAAATGATAGTGTCCAGCACGCACCCAAAACATAGTAGTAACCTATGCAAAGTCAAACAACAAAAGAGAGCATGTGATAAGCATACATAAGAAAAGAAGCCAGGGACTAAGAGTAAATCCCCGAGATCCCCTAAGGTCCAGCAATATCCTCCCATCTATTTGCGAAATTCAAGACATATGGATCATGATGTGCACGAGGAATATAGTTCTTGATTTTGAATTTGATATATGAGATTAAGCTTTTGAGAAAGTCCATAAGCCTATTTTTGTGAGCGCCTAAAATTTGGTTATTGCGGTATCGCCAAATATAGTAGAAAGCCCCAGTAAGCATAAGTTTTTGAATATAAGTTTGAATAGGGTGCAAATGTTGCCCATGGTTGCTAGCTAAATGCATGAATACCCCTTCGCAAGTGTTAAAATCAAAGCTAATACCATATTTCCTTGCAATTAAATGCCGATACCCGGTGAATGTTTCACAATGCAGGAATAGGTGATCAATTGTCTCAAGGTGAGAGTTGCATAGCATACATGTAGGATCCTGCACTAGCCCCCAAGTGTGGAGACGTGTCCTGGTACATAATCTACCCTAGTAGAGTAACCAAAGGAAGAAAGAATGGTGCCGTATTCTCCCTTTGAACCACACATAATCCTTCCAAGAAACATCCGTCCCCGCACTTGCCCTTCATAAGCAGATTGGATGGTTAAGCTATCATTAGGAGTGCGGTTCCAAAATACAAGGTCCGAGCTGAGATTAGAATGAATTTACCTTTTAGGAATATTAGCATAGATATCAATGAGGCTCAATGAGCGAGGTCTAGGAATAGTCCACTCGTGATCCGTGATGATGGAATTGAGTCGGATATTCCTCCCCGGGGGATTTTCAAATCTGACATCCTCTACGAGTTCCAGAAGAAGTCTAGGCTCGAACCAAGGATCAAGCTATAGTCTAATAGACTCACCATTTGCAATTTTGTAACTAACCATTTGCATGCAAGTGTCACGAACGGTGAGGAGGTTTCGCATAGGCCACAGGGCGTGCCTGGACAGCTGGACCGACCATATAGTGCCTGATTGTAAATACCTCTCATGAATCCATTTCACCCAGAGTGAATTTTTGTCCTGGATTATATTCCAAATGTGCTTAATGAGGAATGCCCGGTTTAACTTCTCAATGTCTCTGATTCCAAACCCATCTAGAGCCATGGGTTTAGTGATATTTCTCCAGGCTACCTTTGCAAGGCCCTTTTTTTGACCCTGAGACCATAGAAAGTTTCAAGGGCTGAGTTTAGATTTGAGATGACACCCGTTGGGAGCTTAATAGAACTACACCAAAAGTTTATGTTCCCGTAGGACATTGTTTTAATTAATTCAACTCTACCGGCATAAGATAGGCACTTTTCTCTCCAGGCAGTGAGGTACCTAGATATTTTTTCAATCAATGGCAGATAATCTTTCGTCTTGATAGGCTTACTAGTGATCGGAATACCGAGATACCGGAACGACATGCTCCCTTTTTGGATGCCAAGTATAGAGGAGATTTGCGATTGCAATCCAGAATTTGAAGAAGCCGAGAAGAAAACATGGGATTTTGCTTTATTGATCATAAGGCCTGTATTTTGGTGGAAGGTCTCAAGCACCTTGTTAACTGCCCTGGCAAAGGTTTTAGAAGAGTCGCAAAAGATGATCACATCGTCTGCAAATTGGAGATTCGTGATACCCATGCTTGCACATTTCTTGTGGGGGGAGAAGGTGGCCTTTCTCACGCTCCGCTGATAAAAGGTCAGAAAGATGTTGCATGATCATTATGAAGAGATACGGGGAGAGAGGACAACCTTGGCGCAATCCTCGAGTGCCCTAGAATAAACCGACATCTTCTCCATTAAGGTTGATCGTGTAAGATGGCGAGGAGATGCAGGTCATGATTCTTAGATAAGAACCACCCGGGGAAATTGTAGGCATTCAGGAAATATTCAATAGCATCCCATCTAACTGAGTCGAAAGCCTTATGCAGATCCAACTTTATCGCCATGCGGGGCATGCCGAGTTTGGATCTACCCAGCTAGTTCTTTACTTCATGTCTGAACTCCTTAAATTTCTCAAAGGATTTAGATTTATGTCTTATCAAATAGACATAACCATATCTATTGAAGTTATTAGTAAATGTGATGAAGTAGTTGTACACTCCTATGGCTTATTTACTGAAATGGCCCACACACATCGCTATGTATGAGATCCAATAAACCTCCTGCCCTCTCACCAATTTTGGTTATGGGCGCCTTTGTCATCTTTCCTAATAAACAAGGCTCATAAGTTTCAAACTCCTCCAAGTAGGTTGAATCTAACAATCCATTTGCATGGAGTTGTTGAATGCGATTCTTGTTTATATGGACTAATTGACAATGCCAAAGGTATGCACAAACTGAACCACTTAGTTTGATCCTTTTATGATTTATGTTACATATAGAGTTATCCATGTCCAAGACACATAAGCAATTTCATAAAGTACCCTTCCTATAAAACACATTTGCAAATGAAGAAGAACAAGGGTTCTCCTTTATTTCAAACTTAAATCCCTTTCTTGCCAAGTAAGGAATGGATACAATATTTTTACTAAGAGAAGGTACATAATAGCAATTATCTAACCCTAACTGAAGTCCAGAAGGCAAGGAGCGCATCAAAATTTCTACAACAATAGCAGCAACCTATGCCCCATTTCCAACTCATAGGTCAATCTCTTCAGGCTGCACCAATCTACTTTTCTTGAGCCCCTGCATATTTATTCAAATACGAGCTCTATATGCAGTATCCAATACCTATGATATAGTTATAGAAAGGTTGACTTCGGTAACATAAATACCTGAGCTAGAAGATGAAGCCCTACTTCTCTGCACCTTGTTCTGAAGTTGTACTAAGTCCTCTTTAAAGTGGATTGGTTTTCCACAATTATAGCCCTTATAATTCCTTATTCTTTCCAACTTTATTTTCAATGCTTTAGTCAAACCATGTGGCTTCCTATCACATTGATGGACCGCCTTAGAGGTATGATCATCTACCATTTCATCGAAAAGCTACATTAGATCACTAATGATCTCAAAACCACTTTTCTCCTCATATCGACTTCGCAATACAGGTGACATGTTGGTTAGCATCAGATCAATAACCTCATATGCATCCTTTTGATGCTTATGAAAAGCATCAATCTCGGCCGATGTGGCTGAGCATGGAAGGGATTCAGGAATAGGCTACTCAAGGACATACAGCTTCTTCTCATGCCTAAGGACAATCCTCAAGTTGAGATACCTGTCCAATAAGTTGGTTTTAACCAACCTATTCCATTCTAGGATAGATCATAGTGACCATATGCTATTGTTCATTGCCATTTTATCTACAACAACCAGAAAAAGCAGATTAGTACTACTTCAAATCATTTAATCTGGACTTGTATTAAATGATTATGACTCCCACTATTTTAATCGAATTGACAACCCACAAAGTCAATCAAAAAATCCAAGATTTCCTAGTGAGATGGGATACTTATTTCACATGAGACATTGCATCCCACGAGGGTGGGATGAGATGCACAAAGTGACCCATGCTTCTTAAAGTGGCCACACCGGCCGATTGCACTTGGCAATTCCCCTTTTTGAGACAGTCTAGGCATTTTAGGTCCATCGAGGGCTGGAAACGTCATGAAACCCTAACCTCTCAACGATGCCTCTAGAGTTCCATCATGTGACCGCCACATATGAAAAACTAGTCAAGTCTTATCCTAACCATTATACCCAAGGCCAACGAGTTTCCTTGTGAAAACACGTCCAGGTTAAAACTGGACTGGGAAACTATTATCACCACGTGCCTTCTAAAGATAAGTTGGTGTGTCCTATGAGGATGGGAAACAATGCACAACACCACTGATCGATAGCTTGATGAGGGCTACGAGTTAGAAGGCTACATACTTGATATTTTTATTTGAGGGTTTTTGAGGTCTTATCCTCTTAGTTTTATCTTTTGTCTAACATTACAAGCATGCAATCCTATAGTGATAACAACAAGAAAAAACATCACAGACATGCTTTAGCAGATAAGGAAACCAGTAAAAGGTGATGTGGTCATAGCCTAATCAACACATTGAACAAACACAAGCCAAAGGTGTTCAATGCTTAACTTAGGTGACAAGCCCCAACAAGACGTAACCTAGCTGCCCTCTATCTTGAACTTCAAGAGTGGCTCCATGGTCCTCCTTACCACGATTTAGCTCACAAACCCTACAAGTACCCCTAGGGAAACCCTAGAAGCACCCTCAAAGGTTTGGCCAGTGCCAAGGTAGCTCCTACAAAGGTGATGTGCCACTGTGCAAGCACCAAGAGGGATAGCTCTCAAGCCTAAAGGCTAAACCAAACCCAATCTTGCGCCACCAAGCATAGATGCGCTATCAAGGGTTGAAGCTTCTCCATGCATGTTGCGCCACCATGCAAGGTGCGCAAGCATGCAAGCTTCAAGCATGCACCAAGATGCTTGCTGCATGACGGGGCGCCCTAATCTTCTTTATGTATTTACAAAAAAAAAAAAGTAAAAGGCAGCACGCATGCCTCACAAGAATACGTCACAGGTAGACAAGGGGCTTGACTTATGACCACAACACCATGCACAGGTAAGGTACCTATCTCATGCAATTTTATATACTCATGAAAAATACAAAATATGAAATTTTAGTTTTTCAACAAAACATGCCTCTCTTCCTTCACCTCTTATTGCAAATCCTTGGTTCTTTGTTTCTCTCAGGAGTCTACAAGTGGCATATTGGTTGCCCTTCTTGCAATCTTTCACTTGTTAAGATTAGAGCAATCACCTAGTCATGTGAAGAAAGCGAAGATCCAAAGGAAATCGAAAAGAAGGGCATAATCTTAATAAGTCTCTCATGATAGGTCTATCCCATCATGAGAGGAAAAATTATTTGTTCCACATATGGGTCTATCCCAGTCATGTGAAGAAAGCGAAGATCCAAAGGAAATCGAAAAGAAATAAGGAACAAGAAACCTACAAATTTTCCATTTTACAAATAACATGCACATGTCATAATTTTCAAAAAATTGAATGGCATGTGAGCATACAAAAATGCATTAAAAACATCATTTGAGTTTTGCAAGTTGCTCTAATACCACAGTTTGGGAAACCCCGAGTATTTTAAATTTTAATTACAAGTACAGCGGAAGCAAATCCCTGAAATAGGCCAGTCCCAAAAATCCAAAGGATCGATACAAGCAAACGGGTGGACACGATGTAAGAAGAAAGTACCTCAGAGCAATGAAGAGATAGGCGCCCAAGTGTGCGTCCTCTGTAGTCTCACATACAGCAGATGATCGAGTCCTCTTCTTCCATGCCCGGTACTAGCCTCGAGAAGAAGATCCATGCCTTAGGAGCCTCTCCACACCACTTGTGCCACCTTCAAGGGAAGATGCACCAAGGAGACCAAAGGGATGAGGTGATCCCGCCAAGGTCTTCCTTCACATGAGCCAAAAAGGAGGATGAAGAAGAAGCTTGCAGCCTTAAGGAAGAGATTGCGCCACTTGAACTTTAGCCTCGCCCCTTTGATGATGCTCATGCCACTTTTTTCTGCTATTAGGGTTAGAGATAAGGAAAAACTCCAAGTCATCTACCAAATGTGCTTAGGACTTGCCATACAAGTCTATAAACCCATATCCATCGCAAGCCTTGCCATAGAGGCAAGCATTCCATCAAAGGAAGATGCATGGGTGGCAAGGCATGCCTAATGAAGCCTTAGGTGCCAACTCATCCCCATTATACCCCTTAGGCTCCAATAGAGATGATTCTCCCCATTATACCCTTATGTCCTCTTATCCCTTCATGAAAACTTATTAACAGGCCCCGTTGGATAATGGGATAGCCCAAACATCATTACACAAGTTGATTAAGCCATTCGATCCAATTCAATGCAACCCAAAGTCAAATATGGCTAACCATGGTCAATTCTGGGTCAAACTGTCAAAAATAAAGTTTGGCTCTAATAAGTCTCTTCTATTTTATCAGGGCCATTGTCGCTGATGAAATCTCTCAAATAGATATGAGCTATCCAATAACTCGATCATAAGGCTACTAGATCAATACGAGAACTCGAGTATCAAGGTGTGCGACCCTGTAGGTTCTTCTGACATTGGCAGTGATGAACTAAGATCATCACAAGTAGTGAGTGACACCTAGCAATGCATCACAGTTACCTAAGCCTTCAGAATAGATATCGACATTGACATCCCCATCATCGCAACAATGTATCGATGCATTACAGTCTCTATGTCAAACTGATATCCGATTGGACAAGTGTGCCACCACTTGTTTTCACCCAATCTCATGGTCATGACTAAATCAGACTTTCACCTAGGTATGGCCATACACTATCAGTCATGCAACTATAGCGGGGCCCGTGGATATCAAGCTTCCCTCAGGAAGGGGTAAATCCTCTGTTCGTCCATTGATGTTCTCATATGGGTCATAACATACTCATTGACAACCGTTATGACCTCCCAACTATGGTGAGGTGTTAGGTTGTATCAATGCATGTCCCTAACCATATAGAAGAGTCAATAACCTCAAGTCAAGGGATCAATGCATCTCCTATTACTTGTGAGGTTAACTCATGATACCAAGTTAGAGCCTCACAGCGGGTCGGTCTATCATATCCACTACTGATATACCCATATGTCTGCATTAGCACCTCGTGCCTAACAAGCCCATATACCAGTCTCACTTGTACTAGAGCTATCTAATATCCACTCAGGTACTTGACTGGGACAAGAGTTTGAGCACTCATCTAATCTGTCTCCAAGGACATTATCATGCAAGTACATAATCATAGATGTAAACATTACATAATAACGAAAATGCAAGAATGATATATATAAAATATCAGTGTCAAGTAGTATATCAGATAGACCAACAATGGGTCCAAGGGCATAAACACCAACAATGGCAACATAGTTACCTATAAGGGTAGACTTGTGGCTAAAGTATTTTGGCATATCCATAGTGTGGACTATGATGAAACCTTTTTGCTAGTTGCCTGGATCAAATTCATTTGAATCTTGCTTGCTACAACTGCATATCATGATTATGTGATATGACAAATGGATGTTAAGGCAGCATTCATTAATGGGAAGCTAACAGATGATGTGTATATGACATAGAACCAGGGTTTCACTACATATCCAAACACACACTCATATGCTTCCACCTTGTCTAAAAGACAAAGGTGTTATCTTGACATTGCAGATTTTGACACCGATACAATCATGATAGGCTTACTGACCAGAGCTTTGGTGCAGCAGGAGTGTGGTGGATCATGCTAGGGACATGGTGTTGAGTTAACTCAATAATGTCCTAGTGCAAGTGGGAGATTATTGGTATATATGCCCTAGGACCAATGGTTGATCCATTGTGTGTGTCACATTTATATGAGATATTACACATACATTGGAATGGTTGTTGTTATGCTTATGGTACATATGCGTCATATGTACATTTGCATAAATAATATCACTAGACAAAGATTTTATCTAGTCTCAGTAGATTGTCCCCAATCAATTATCATAGTGGATAAGGGATAGCTATGATGCATTTGAGACTGGTATATGTGCTAGTTGAGCATGCATTGCTAATGCAGACATAATGGTATATCTAGGTTGATATACTAGACTAACCCGCAGTGAAGATTCGACTTGGTATCTCAAGTCAAAAG
Organism: Costus lasius; assembly: GCA_027563935.2. Lineage (NCBI taxonomy): Eukaryota > Viridiplantae > Streptophyta > Magnoliopsida > Zingiberales > Costaceae > Costus > Costus lasius. The sequence continues at coordinate 113,479,567 of CM050447.1, read as the reverse complement.
TCAGAGTGACAGAGGTGCAGTTATCCTTGACTTGAGGTCATTGATATATCTGTATGGTAAGTTAATGTACCAGGACTTCCTACGGTTCTCAGCTCCATAATCAACCAGCATGCATGCGCAACATATAACAAGAAGGAAAACAGAGAAGTAATTCAGCTAGCATGCTACAAGGAAGGAATGTACCTAAGGCCCCCTTTAGGGAAGGGAACCAAAACCCCTTTCTTTGTCTCCCCCTACTCCTGTGAACTTGCTGCTGAAGTTGATTAATGGGAGATTAAATGGCCTACAAACAAATCAAAGGCAGAAGGGGCTACATGGATACAAGTTCCAATCTCACTTAAACTAATAAAGTGTTCTTATGGGGGGAGCTTGTTTAGGTATTCAAACTCCAGCCGAGGGTCTTCAAGGTTGTCCTCCAAGGGCCTCCACATGAGTTCCTCAACTCAGCTCCTTCAACTACTCATGGGAGAAAGGAAGGAGGGGAATAGGGGAATTCTGTGCAGTGGAGAAGATGGGAACCAATGAGTCTCAGTAGCTCAACACAACATAAAGTTTTTTCTTAAAATTTTTAATAGAATGGAGACTACCCTCCCAAAACCAAGTACAATGACTTAAAACCTTCCCACTCAATGTTACACTCCCTCTCATAGGAGAATTCAAAAAATGATGGTGTAAATAAGGTGTTGGCGCAAATGCAGTTTTTCTTCATTTGGTGATGCAATTTAGCTGGTGTATGGGCTATATCTGGTAGGTTTCCTCCTTGCCTACTAGCTAGACTCCCTCCGTTGTGCATACCAGACAACTCAGCTGGTAAGTGGCTGTGGTATGCAGGTTTCCTCTTTGGTTCATTAGCTGGAATTCCTCCCTTGCGCACGGTGCCTCTTCCTGGTTTTATGCTAGCCTGTAATGTGTTGAAGCTGGGTAGGATGTTGACCACTTATGCTGCTTGATTTGTGTTGATTCTGGATAGCAGGTGGGCTGGTCTTTGGGCTTCTCAATTGTGCTAAATGTGGACTTTGTGGGAGTTGCCATATTGCTAGATTGTGACTTGATATTGAGAGTGGTCTCTGGGCTATTCAATTGGGCTAATTGTTGACTTGTTGGAGGTGCAACCTTGCCAAATTTGGCTCTTCAGTTGAGGGTTGGGTGATGAGGGGATGAGGTGCCTTGTATAAGTACATGGACTCAAACCTAGACTATTGCAACCTACTACATTATCTAGGAAAGTAAACAACTTGAAAGAAAACAAACTGCTAGGCTACCCCTAGGCACATGAAGTGCTACATGGTGAGAGTAGAATCCATTTTGTATCACAAAACTCAGCAGTGTAGAATCGAATGAGTAGAATCTACATTGTACCTCACAGCCTACACCTGAGCCAGTTAGTTCTCTAGAGTTAGAGATTATTTCTAAGAGGCCAGCTGCTAGGCTAGAGAGCCACGATCAGAGGATCATGAGATGGTACGCTAGGAAGCGTACCGGTCGTTCTACTTCTTCTTGGGAGAGGAGTGTTACTAGATGTCTTTCACTAGTACCAGAGACCATAGAGATACCAGTGGTACCCCCAGAGCAGGCCCCTGTTACTATTGAGGAGGAGCGTATTGAGCAGCAGACCACCTCTACCTCTATGGATATGGAGGAGGCTACCACATCTGAGCCTCCTTCCGATCTTTTAGAGTTTGCTATTCCTGCTGATATTCAGTCTATGGAGGTGGACACTTCAGATGATTCTGTTCACATACCTGAGATTCCCTCTCCATACTTAGTTCAGGGTGACTTGCCAGGCCCTGAGGCTACTACACCTGAGTTACCAGACGATGAGGAGGGATCTCCAGAGATTTTTATTGACTTGCCAGAGATTTCTATAGATATTCCAGAGCTGCATTCTTCACCATCTATAGCACCAGAGCCATCTAAGGCTCCTGAGACAACACCTTCTACACCAGAGGTGTCACACATACCTGAGGTGTTGATAGGTGTTATTTTTATAGGATTTAGAGTCTTATCTATACCATCATTTTAGGCTTAAGTTCTATTTTATGTTAAAAATTTGATAATTTTTACCATTAAGTTTAGAATCTTCACTATTTTTTGATTGTTTATGAAATGTAGGTTATTTCCATATATTTTTGATAATATTTTGAATATTTGAAGTTATGGAAAGGTTCAGCACATTACAAGCATCATGCAGAAAAATTTTGGGAATTTTTTAGGGTAATATATGCTGATCACAGCCTGGCCGTGCTTGCGATCACGGCCGTGATCAGATCGGCGTCTCTATCCCTTGTTTAGCAAAGTCATCACGGCATGTCCGTGTCAACCGTCACAGCCGTGACGGCCAAAATCTAGAAATTCCATGACATCATCACGGCCTGAAGAATGGGTGTGATCAGGGTTTTCCAAGCTCATCACCGTGATGGCCATCACGGCCGTGAAGAGCCCCTACACAAATTCCTGCCGAACTCATCACCGTCGTGCTCATGGGCGTGTCCAGCTTCCAGGAAATCTTCGTGCGCATCATGGCCTGCCCGTGTCCAGCATCACGGCCATGCTTACTTCGTTGCAGGTTCCAGAACTCATCACGGCCAAGGCGTCCATTGATCCGGACCTTTCACTAGTTTTTCATCAAATCCGACGCTCCAGATCCCTAGAAATTGGGGGAAACTCCCAAGTAATCTTCCTAACTGCCCAAGGGTTCGATTAAGATATAAAAGTCATGATTTTGGGTGGTTACGGGGTTCAAACTTTTGAAGGACGCGACCTAGGGTGAAAAGGGGCGATTTTGCTTGTGCAAGGGCCTGATTCGACGGATTTCTTTGGGGCTTTCGAGAGAGGACTGAAGATTCATCGTCTCCTACCCTTGGATTGTAATTTCTTTTCCTTTCGAATATAATTTCTTGGGTTTTCATTGTTGAATGATGTATTTCTTAGCATAAAACCCTAGTTCGGGACTCAAGCGTAGCCCGTTGAACAATTCTGCACATGTAAAACATTTTTATTGAATCTCTGTGCTATTTTTATTAAATTGACTTATTTAAATGAGTTGTGCTTATTGTGTATAATTGTTTTGGCCAAACTTTTGTATGTGTTAAGTGTGACGAGATGAAGCAAGAGGTGAATCGTAATACTCGAACTTTCTCATTTAAACTTGTGACTAGAATTTCGAGAGTCGTTCAACGTCACTCGAGGATTTATGATCTTTCATAGAGCCCATTGGGTCTTTAAGTTTGTTTTGCTATGAGAGTAGGAAATTAGCTTAATTAGGCACCAGATTACGCTTCGTGAAAAGGTAATCCGTACAATAGGATTGATTGCCTTAAGTTATTTACTGTCGGATTGCGCTTCGAGAGAAGGAGATCCGTTTTCTAATTCGTTTTGATTTAATGTTTTACATTTAAAGCATTCAACATGTTGAAACCTGAAGTTCCAAACATTTCTAAAATTACAACTTACCCGATTTGTCATTGATTTCTTGAGTCGATATTTCTAGATTAGTTTAGATTTTTCCATTTTTATTTTGGATTGTCTAGCTATCAATGACACTTAAGGTTGGTACTTGACACCCTGCTCCCTTGGGACGATATTTTACTACTGTGATAGAAACTGTACACTAGTCTATCAAGTTTTGGCGCCGTTGCCGGGGAGCAAGGCTTAGTCGATATCGACTAACTGTTGAGTTGATAGACTAGATACTTTTTATTTTTATTTTGTTTTTTTGTTTTTATTTTATTTCATTTGTTAATATCTCTTGTCTTCTACCTTTCTTGAAGCCTATATTATTCTTTGGTCTACTAACCCTATACATGTCAAGAACAATTAGAACAGGTCAGCTTGTGATAGAAAATCCAGAGATTGAAAGAACCTTTCGAGCTCAAAGAAAAGTTTTGGATCACCAGCTTGAAGAACCTCATCCAAACACATCTACAATGGACCAGAAACGTTCACTAAAAGATTTTGCTGCACCAAACGTTCAGGGCCTGCACTCTAGCATTGCTCGACCGGTGGTTGAAGCAAATAACTTTGAGATAAAGCCGGCCCTTGTGCATATGATTCAGCAGAACCAATTCAGCGGTTCACCACAGGATGACCCCAATTTACATCTGTCTATTTTTTTTTTTTTTTTTGCCAAGGGCAAGAAGATGTATATTATTTATCCAAAGAAAAAGTATATACAACATTGTTTCAACACTCGGCTCCTCTTCTCTCTGCACAAAATTGAAGAAAATTTTGGCAGCACCTCCCCTGTAAACACTAGCGCGTGGTCCTGTGCTATAGGTAGACATCTCTCCAAAAAAAAAAAAACAAAACAAGAAGGAACAGGAGAAAAGCTAACGGGGTACAACTATTAAACACAACTGCAGAACATCTGTCTATTTTTCTTGAATACTATGATACCCTCAAAATTAATGGGGTAACTTCTGATGCTATCTGCTTACGTCTTTTCCCTTTTTCTCTTAGGGACCGCGCACTAGGATGGCTATAGTCCCTCCCGGAAGGCTCAATCACAACATGGGATCAGCTTTCCCATGCGTTCCTCGCCAAATATTTTCCACCGAGCAAGACCGCTCAACTGAGGAACCAGACAACGAACTTCAGCCAGAGGGAAGGCAAGTCGCTCTACGAGGCCTGGGACCATTTCAAGGAGTTGCTACGAATGTGCTCGCATCACGGACTAGAAAAATGGGTACTAGTGCATACTTTTTATAATGGTCTCCTATATAATACTCGTCTGTCAGTAGATGCAGCCGCGGTTAGAGCGCATCTGACTAAGAATATAGACGATGCCATGAATTTGATCGAGGACATGACTGTAAATCACTACCGGTGGACGAATGAGAGAAACGTCCCGGTGAGAGGAGGAGGTAAGCATGATCTGGACATGCTCAGTTCATTGGTGGCAAAGGTTGACTCCTTGTCGTACCAACTTACTTCAATGAATTTTAATACATCGTCTGTCAATTTGATTACTTGTGAAATTTGTGGGAATTCTGGACATGGTGCTACTGACTGCCAAATAATGACACCCTCTTCTTTTGATGTTTCTGTTGAGTAGGTAAATGCCTTAGGTAATCCTAATCAGAGGCAACAGAATAATCCTTTCTCAGGCACCTATAATCCCCGTTGGCGAAATCATCCCAACTTCTCCTACCGAAACAACCAGAACCAGGCCAATCCCCAGAATTTCAACAGTCAGGCACCGTAGGGAAACTTTGGGAATCAGTTTGCTTAGGCATCCTTCAGGCCACCACCAGGACTTCCACCACGACAATTCAACCAACCACAGAAGTCCAATTTAGAAATACTGCTTGAGAACTTCGTCACCACGCAGTCAAAGCGAAATGAAGATGTTGACTAGTCTATCAGGTAGTTGAATTCTAAGGTGGATTCACTGATTACTCACTCAAGGAAGTTGGAGAACTAGATTGCCCAGCAAGCAAGTTCATCGGCCCGACCTTCTGGGAAGCTGATGGGAAATATCGGGTATAATTTTAAAATTTTGTAGTCCCAGGACACAGCGGAAAGAGCATTATACCCGAAACATATTCCCTTCCCAAGGATCCATACGAGAGAGAAGACACAAGGATGTGTTAGAGATGTACCTCCTTTGCTTGCAAAGTCGTTGAAGCCATGTTGAAGGCGTCCAAGTGTTCGCCCTCTACAAGTATCCACGTGTCGACCGTCTCAACGTTGCTCCCTTCCACGCCCGGCGCTAGCCTCGGGAAGAGAAGATCACCTCTTGGAATCTCCTTCCTCTCCCCTCTTTTGTTCTTTACGCCAACAAGTCTCCTCCAAGGAGACTCTCGGCCAAGAAGAGGATGAAGGATAATGGTGCTTCTTCTTCTTCTTCCTCCTTTGCTCTTCACGCCAACAAGTCCCCTCCAAGGAGACTCTCGGCCAAAGAAGAAGGATGAAGTAAGGTGGCGCAACTTCAAGGAGTTCTTGCTTTGTTCTCCACGCCAACAAGTCTCCTCCAAGGAGACTCTCGGCCAACAAAGAAGAAGAGATGGTGGCGCTCCACAAGAATAAGAAGGGGCGGCCTGAATTCAGTGTTTGCGCAACTCCAATGTCGCCAAACCTTGAGGAGAATTCTGTGCTTGTTCTTTTTTTTTTTTGAGGCGGCGAATACCCTATCCTTTTATAAGCAACCAAGCCATAGCTGCCCCCCCCCCCCCTATTTTTCCTCTATTCACTTCGCGCAATTCCTCCAAGGAATCGCCACAAGATTTCAGCCACAAATCTCCTTGAATTTAGGGTAATTTGAGTTAGGACGTGGCCGAATATTTGTTTGAATTAAATCAAACATACTCGCCCCACATCAGTCCACACGTCCAAGGAAACAAATTAGGATTCAAATTTTTCCCTTATAGGCGCAAATTCCATAAGTGGAATTATTTCATGTGCCGTGCATGAATCCAACCTCTATTAGGATTCGAATTTGCCATAATTAGATTTAATTCACAATCCCATATTGGATTTGAATCTCCATGCTAATTATGTCCTTGAATTAAATCCTTATTGGACTAGGATTCGCGCCCAACCCAATGGGCCTCATCCAAAGCCAATTCCTATTAGGATTGGAATCCTAGTTGGATCATGACTTGCGCCCAAGACAATGGGCCTTGTCTAGATCCAACTCCTCTTAGGATTTGAATCCTAATTAGATTAGGATTCCAATTCCTAATTGGATTAGGATTCTAATTCTTAATTGAATCCTTGTTGGATTAGGAGTCTAACTCCTAATTGGATTAGGATTCTAATTCTTAATTGAATCCTTGTTGGATTAGGAGTCTAACTCCTAATTGGATTAGGATATGCGCCCAACCATTATGGGCTTTATCCAATCCAAATTTGAATCCTTATTGAACTTAGGAGTCCAACTCCTTAATTTAGATTCAACCATGAATCTGCCTTGGATATGAACTCAAATATATATATTCCAAGATATCTAGATCATAAAACAACGTCAAGAGTATATTGCGTGTGACCCCGTAGGATCCAAATGACGATGGCAATGATGACAGAACATCATAAGTAGTGAGGGGTATCTAGCAACACATCACTACTACCCATGTCATTGGACTAAAGTCATATGGCAACAACTCCCTAACAAGCAACGAGGATTCCCATGCATTATAGATCCCTTTGCCTAAACTGATATCCTACCATTGGATCAGTCTCAAGTTCATTCATCCAATGCATTAGTCATGACTCAACTAGTGTGGCCACACATTCCTATCATGCACCAATAAGGTGGGGCGCCCCCAGAGTGGATATCATGCTTCCTCCGAAGGAAGGGGCAAATCCTACTATTGGTCATCCATGTCCCTACATGACTTATGACATGCCCAATGATAGCCGTTTTAATCTCCCAATTACGGAGAGACATAAGACTGTATCAAAGCACATCCATCATCAAATCTAGACATGAATACCTCAAGTCTAAGGATCAATACAAACCTCTTGCATGTGAGATTGACTTGTTGACTAGACAAGTCAATCCTCACGGTGGATCACTCCAGTGCATCCAATGCACCAGTATGTCTGCGTTACTGTGCCCCGCACCTAACCAGCCCATACACCAGTCTCACATGTACCAAAGATGTCTCATATTTGCTAAGGTACCTTGACTGGGGATAACTTATGAGAATGGATCCAATCAATCTCACGGGACATTTTTTATGCAATCCAATACATTAACGCAGGTAAAGCAATCTGCATAATAACGACCATGCCTCTATAGAGAAGAATAATTCTATCAAAGTACATTCAAACAATGCCTGACCATGTCCATACATTAGTCTGCAGGGCATATACACCAACAATCTCCCACTTGCACTAAGACCAAGGGCAACTGATGTTTAATCAGTCCCAATGTCTCTAGTATGACCCATTTAGCTTCCGCTGCACCAGAGGTTATGTCAGTGGGTTTTTCCAGATTGCTATCTGTGTTTATTTTAACAAATTTGAATCATCATCTTTATCCATGATCTCCAAGATCAGATGATATTGCTGCAGTACATACTTGAGTGCTAAGTTCCATGTTATGGCCACAATAAGAATTATATTGGACCATTTAGGAACTAAATTCAAGTTCAAATGAATGAAGTTGCTTCCTTGGCTGCCACAAGAAGCAGTAATGTACTCAGCCTTAATAGTAGAATTTGCCACTGCGGTTTGTCTAATGCTCTTCCAGCACACAACACCACAACAAGGCAAAGCGCAAATCCTGACTGTGATCAATAGTCATTAGACTGGAACGAAATATCAGTGTACCCCTGTACACAAAATTCTTCCTGTCCATTATAGACTAGACCACAAACCTTTATACGTCCCAAGTATGAAAAGATTTTTATCATAGCTATCCAGTGTAAAACACTGAGATTTGATTGAGACTTACTGGCCATGCTCCAAGCATTTGCCACAAATGGTCTTGTGCATTATGCACAAAACATGATCTATCCAATAAACCAACGTTACTACCCTCTTGCTGTGTCATAGGACATACCATCTTTGAGAGTCAGACCATATCCCTCTAGAAGGTATCAATATTTGGAGTCACACAATATAAACCTCTCCAGAAACTCTTGGATGAACATAGATTGACTAAAGGCAATGACTTTCTTGGATCTCTATCTATAGACCCTCATGCCAAGAACGTTGGCATCATTCCCGAGATCATCCTTCTCGAAATACTTCTCCAGCTTGGTCTTCACTATGTGAAGAGCTGAGATATCATTTGAGTAGGATATCATCAATCATCTAGAACAAGAATTATTATTATGGTGCTCCCACTGATCTTCTTGTAAACACAGGTTCTCTTCAACATGCTTGCATAAGACCATGCATATCTTTATGGCTATTATATGAAAACACTTGCTATTTCCGTATGGATATCCTTCTCCAGACATCCAACAAGAAAAATAGTTTTTCATAATATGTCATAACAGAAAATGCAACAAGCAGATACCTAATGGACACATACATGGCTTCTGGTGAAAATTTCATCAATATCTACCCAGTAGATTTGTTAGAAATTTCTGTCTACCAGCCTTCCATTATAAGTAACAGTGTTACTTCCCATGTCTATCTTCCTAGAAGATCCATTTACAACCTATGGGTGTTACCCCTTTGGCGGCTTATCCAAGTCCCAGACTTGATCAGCTGACACGAAGTTCATTATGATCCTAATGGCGCTTAGCCATTTCCTGGAATCTGGTCCATCGACCTCTTCCATTTCATCATAAGTCTTAGGTTCATCCCAGTTTAACAATTCGTCATGCCCAGCACTTCGAATCCTCCAGACTTATGTGGTTCCTGTGTTACTTGAATCCCAGGTTGACTTTCAACCTGTATGTGAGATTCTACTCTCCATTTATGTCTAAGTGTTTTGTGGTTGATTCTGGACCTAGTCCAAATCAAATCTACTCCCACTAGTTTCTCTCAAAAGAAATATTTTCTCAAGAGAGACAGCAGTTTGAGCAACAAATAGTTTGTTCTTTTTGGAATAGAAATAGCACCCCATAGTGCCCCACAAACACATACTTTTGAATCACTGCACATTATATTCCCAAATCCTTTGAAGAAATGAGATATTTGCAGTTTCCAACTCAAAAGCTACCTTAGACACATATTCCAATGGAGCGACAGTACATCTATTTGCATGGCGTCAAGTAGCAAATTTGCATGACTATTCAAAGATGGAACCCACATCCAATGTGTTCCACTTTTACCACACAGTCGTGGTGTTCCAAGCAAACTGTGAGATAACCCCACACTCCTTAGGACAGTCATCAAATTCTCCACTAATCACTTTGATCCAATCAGAGTGTTTTAATAGATCCACCAATTTGATTCAATACTCCATTTGTGAACTTCCAAAGTTCTTAGGTTTAGATATGGCATACCCATAGCATGCAACACCCCTTTGTGCTTGTTTACATGGGCCTACACTCACTGCTGTGTAATAGATCCAACAAGCTACCTCCCTTCCACCTTTTATGGTGAAGGCAACATCTGTCACATTGTTCCTTTGAACAAGCCTCATATGTATCATAATCCTGAAAGAATAATGATCCCAATAGTCCATGGACTTTTGGATGTGACCTTTGTTTTATGGTTCAAGAGACAATGCTTATAAAAGGGTGTTTATTGAATCATTGGATCTGATCTTGTGTTACATACAGAACCACAAACTATTATCAACTGTATCACTTCAATAGAACATCTCAGATTTAAAGAAAAATATCTTTTATTATTTCAAACTGAAATCCTTTCCAAAAAGAATGATGTTCTAATACATAAGCTTATACATAATAGCAAAGTTCTAGATAAAGTCTTTAAGGCAGTGAGATGACAGTAGCATCCAATGTTCTGTCCCTGACCCAAGAGTCGATCCCACCAAGCCTCAACGTCCTACTTCTTTTGAGCTCCTGCACATGATGAACATATGTAAGCTCTACATGCGGTACCCAGTACCCATGGTTAAGAAGTATACATAAAGACCTCGGTAACACAATACCTGAAGCGGATGGATTACATCCCTTCTTCTTTGCCATGCTCTTCTTGGGCCTCAATCCTCTTCGAAATGCCCATGCATTCCTAGTCTTCCGAAGTATTAGCTGTGAAGATACAGAATCATGGTCATTCTCAGATTCAGGCATACACTCTGAAGATCCAACAGAACTCTCCTGATCATTGTCTACCGAGCATGGTGTGAAGAGACCTTTGAGATGTATGATAAGATCATAAATCCCCATGTCATCACACTCAACCTTGACCTCTGGAGTCATGCACTCTAAGACAAGAGGAGTGTACAGATTGTTATCCTCACAGTGTTCAAGATAGACATTCCACTCCCACTCAGTACAAAAGTATATACTGGGCTGGGATGGAGGTCTTTCAAGAAGATGCACCTTGTTTTCTTGTTATAGTATCTTGGACAAAATCTTGAACCACTTTGTCTGATTTGTCCCATCCAATTTGTTTTTATAAAGTCTCAATCTTAGATTAGGAGATGCCATCTACAATAAGCAAATAAGTAAAATAAGTACTATGATAAAGCATTTAACTAAGACTTTAATTAAATGCTATGCTCCCACTATTTCCAAAAGCAAGTTGAGAACTCTCAAACTCAACATGGAAATCTGTGAGTAGGATCCTAATTTCACATGAGGTCTCCGCGACTCACGAGGGTGAGTTGGGATGCACAGAGAGTCTCATGCTTCCTTAGGTAGGCATGCCAGCCGATTGTGCCGCGCATAACTCCTCTTAGTTAAGACAGACTAGGTGTCCTGTGTCCAGCGAGAGCTGAAAACAACACAGAACCCTATCCTCTCAACAGCTGCCTCCAGTGTTTCATCATGTCGGTGACATATGAAAAACCAGTCAAGTCTGATCCTAGCCGTTATGCCCAGGGTCAACGAGTTTCCTTGCGAAGGCGCGCCCGGTTAAAACGGACTGGGGAACCACCACACACCTCCTAAAGATAAGTGGGTGTGTCCCACGAGAGTGGGAAACAGTTCACAACACCACTGATCGATAGTTTGATGAGGGCTATGCGTTAGAAGGCTACTGACTTGATATTTCAATGAGAGTTTTGCATGTTAATTTTATTTTTTTCTAGCATGCAGTTTTTTCCTATGGTTATGGCAGCAAAGAAAAACATCACAGGCATGCTATGGATAGAATAATAAACCATCACAGGCATGCTAATATGGTCTATATGGTCATAGCCCTTTTCATACACATAACTTGTCACGAGCCATGTGACATGTTATCGTGCATCCAAGGGTTGCGAGTCCCTATAGCAGATCAGCCCCATGCCAGAAGCCGAAAGCATGTGTCCTTCCTTCATCCGCAAGCCCATCACCACGCTTCCAAAGCTGGCGCCAATTCTGACTTTGGTTGAAGAAGACTCCTTGTTGTCAAGATGAAGCCTTAACCTATCTTCTAATTCTACATCTTTTCCAAGATGAAAAATCTTTACACCAAGATAGGGGAGAACCACACGCAGGTGGAAAGAAATTTTACAAGCATTCATCACAAGTGGAAACATGCTTCCACATTACAACACAGGAGGGCACTCGCTATGATCATATCAACCCACTCAAGAGGCAAGAGGCACATATAAAATTTGAAAAGCCGAGCAATATCAAATTTTAATTACCCTATGCGCCCACATCATCCAAAACACTCTCTTAACCAAATTTATGCTAAAATTAGATCACGTTCCATGATGATTTCATAGACCCTATCGGCTGGCAGTTATTGTCAGATCAAGAGACCCGACCAGTCCGAAGACACAATGCCCGTCCTACTTGACAAAACCACGTGCGCCTTTAGTTTTAAATCCATCGTGAACACAATCAAATTTTGGTCATAAAATTGAAAAGAGAAGATTGGATGAAAAACGCTTTCTACGTGAAACGTGCATGGATAGAAGAAAAATTTTCCAAAACTTTTTCACATAAGCAAATATACACCTTGTGTTTCTCGCAAGTAGCTTTGATACCACTGATGGGAAATACCGGGTATAATTTTAAAATTTTGCAGTCCCAGGACGCAGCGGAAAGAGCATTATACCCGAAACATATTCCCTTCCCAAGGATCCATGCGAGACAGAAGACACAAGGATGTGTTAGAGATGTACCTCCTTTGCATGCAAAGTCGTTGAAGCCATGTTGAAGGCGTCCAAGTGTTCGCCCTCTACAAGTATCCACGCGTCGACTGTCTCAACGTTGCTCCCTTCCACGCCCGGTGCTAGCCTCGGGAAGAGAAGATCACCTCTTGGAATCTCCTTCCTCTCCCTCTTTTGTTCTTTATGCCAACAAGTCTCCTCCAAGGAGACTCTCGGCCAAGAAGAGGATGAAGGATAATGGCGCTTCTTCTTCTACTTCCTCCTTTGTTCTCCACGCCAACAAGTCTCCTCCAAGGAGACTCTCGGCCAACAAAGAAGAAGAGATGGTGGCACTCCACAAGAATAAGAAGGGGCGGCCTGAATTTAGTGTTTGCGCAACTCCAATGTCGCCAAACCTTGAGGAGAATTTTGCGCTTGTTCTTTTTTTTTTTTGAGGGGGCGAATACCCTATCCTTTTATAAGCAACCAAGCCATAGCCCCCCCCCCCCCCCTCCCTTATTTTTCCTCTATTCACTTGGCGCAATTCCTCCAAGGAATCGCCACAAGATTTCAGCCACAAATCTCCTTGAATTTAGGGTAATTTGAGTTAGGACTTGGCCGAATATTTGTTTGAATTAAATCAAACATACTCGCCCCACATCAGTCCACACGTCCAAGGAAACAAATTAGGATTCAAATTTTTCCCTTATAGGCGCAAATTCCATAAGTGGAATTATTTCATGTGCCATGCATGAATCCAACCTCTATTAGGATTCGAATTTACCATAATTAGATTTAATTCACAATCCCATATTGGATTTGAATCTCAATGCTAATTATGTCCTTGAATTAAATCCTTATTGGACTAGGATTCGCGCCCAACCCAATGGGCCTCATCCAAAGCCAATTCCTATTAGGATTGGAATCCTAGTTGGATCATGACTTGCGCCCAAGACAATGGGCCTTGTCTAGATCCAACTCCTCTTAGGATTTGAATCCTAATTAGATTAGGATTTCTACTCCTAATTGGATTAGGATTCCAATTCCTAATTGGATTAGGATTCTAATTCTTAATTGAATCCTTGTTGGATTAGGAGTCTAACTCCTAATTGGATTAGGATTCTAATTCTTAATTGAATCCTTGTTGGATTAGGAGTCTAACTCCTAATTGGATTAGGATATGCGCCCAAGCATTATGGGCCTTATCCAATCCAAATTTGAATCCTTATTGAACTTAGGAGTCCAACTACTTAATTTAGATTCAACCATGAATCTGCCTTGGACATGAACTCAAATATATATATTCCAAGATATCCAGATCATAAAACAACGTCAAGAGTATATTGCGTGTGACCCCGTAGGATCCAAATGATGATGGCAATAGTGACAGAACATCATAAGTAGTGAGGGGTATCTAGCAACACATCACTACTACCCATGTCATTGGACTAAAGTCATATGGCAACAACTCCCTAACAAGCAACGAGGATTCCCATGCATTATAGATACCTTTGCCTAAACTGATATCCTGCCATTGGATCAGTCTCAAGTTCATTCATCCAATGCATTGGTCATGACTCAACTAGTGTGGCCACACATTCCTGTCATGCACCAATAAGGTGGGGCGCCCCCAGAGTGGATATCATGCTTCCTCCGAATGAAGGGGCAAATCCTACTATTGGTCATCCATGTCCCTACATGATTTATGACATTCCCAATGACAGCCGTTTTAATCTCCCAATTACGGAGAGACGTAAGACTGTATCAAAGCACATCCATCATCAAATCTAGACATGAATACCTCAAGTCTAAGGATCAATGCAAACCTCTTGCATGTGAGATTGACTTGTTGACTAGACAAGTCAATCCTCACGGTGGATCATTCCAGTGCATCCAATGCACCCGTATGTCTGCGTTAGTGTGCCTCGCACCTAACCAGCCCATACACCAGTCTCACATGTACTAAAGATGTCTCATATCTGCTAAGGTACCTTGACTGGGGATAACTTATGAGAATGGATCCAACCAATCTCATGGGACATTATTTATGCAATCCAATACATTAACGCAGGTAAAGCAATCTGCATAATAACGACCATGCCTCTATAGAGAAGAATAATTCTATCAAAGTACATTCAAACAATGCCTGACCATGTCCATACATTAGTCTGCAGGGCATATACACCAACAGAAGCTCCCCTCTAAGCCCGAAGCAAATCCGAGGGAGCACTGTAACGCCATTATGACGCGGAGTGGCAAGCAATTGACGGATCCCTCGTTGGAGGTTAGAGATGATAATGCTTGTGTGCCAGATGAGCAGAGGATAGAGAGTCAAACCACCCAGAAACAACTAGCAGAAAGGGAGGCCGAACCTGAGCCAGAATATGTGCCTCCACCTCCCTACAAGCCTCCGGTACCATTTCCATAGAGGTTAGCCAAGGCTAAGTTAGACAAACAGTTTGGCAAATTTCTGGAAGTGCTCAAGAAGCTGTACATAAACATACCATTCACATAAGCACTCTCCCAGATGCCCACATATGCTAAGTTCTTCAATGATATACTGTCCAACAAGAGGAAGATAGAGGAGTAGGGGATGGTGGCACTGACAGAAGAATGCAGTGTAATTATCCAGAATAATCTACTGCCCAAGCTTAAAGATCCGGGCATTTTCTCTATTCTGTGCAGAATTGGGAATGTACCATTTGAGAGAGCCCTCTGTGATTTGGGGGCTAGTGTGAGCCTCATGCCACCTTCTGTCTTTCAGAAATTTGACATGGGAGATTTAAAGGCTACCTCTATCGCCTTGCAGCTTGCTGACAGATCTGTGCGACATCCAGTAGGGATAGTGGAAGATGTCCCCATTATGGTCGGGGATTTTTTTATGCCAGCAAACTTCATGGTTCTCGAGATGTCAGAGGATTCCCGGTTGCCCCTCATTTTAGGTAGGCCCTTCCTTGCTATCGCTGGGGCTGTGATTGATGTGAAAAACAGGAATCTATCCTTGAATATTGGAGAAAACAGTTTGGAGTTTGACATTTCTACAGGCTTAAAGAGACCAAGTTTTTCTGGGTCATCTTGTCGCGTCGATATTGTGGAAGACAACTTTGAGGTCCTAAGGGACATTGTAGACCCGCTTGAGGCATGCCTCTTAGGCAACTTTGAGCATGTGGATGAAGAGTTAGAAAAAGAGGTACACAGTTATACAAGGTTTTTGGATACTAGCCCTAGTATGGACCCACAGAAAGTCCAGGGTGAGGTTTTGGAAGTCATGATACAGAAAGAGCCAGTGAGGGCAGACATTGAGTTGAAGGCCCTACGTAGCAATTTGCACTATGAATTTCTTGATGAAGGTTCGTCTTGCCCCATTATAGCCAGTTTAGATTTAACCGAGTCAGAGACAAGACGCCTACTCGACGAGCTTCGCGCTCACAAAAAGGCGATAAGCTACTCTTTAGATGATATCACTAGTATCAACCCATCAATTTGTATGCATCATATTTTCCTTAAGAAAGATAGCAAGGCTTCCATTGAATATCAGAGAAGATTGAATCCTAATATGAAGGAAGTCATTAAGAAGGAAATATTAAAGCTTTTGGATGCAGGGGTTATCTACCCCATCTCAGATAGTGAATGGGTTAGTCCAGTGCACATCGTTCCAAAGAAGAGCGGGATCACAGTGGTAAAGAATGAGAACAATGAGCTAATTCCCACCTGCACTGTTACCGGGTGGCATATGTGCATTGATTACAGAAGGCTCAACAAAGCCACCAGAAAGGATCATTTCCCGCTGCCTTTCATCGACCAGATGTTGGAACGACTTTCAGCTAATTCATATTTTCGTTTCCTTGACGGTTTTTCAGGTTTCTTGTAGATCCCCATCCACCTGGAAAATCAAGAGAAGACGACCTTCATGTGTCCCTATGGCACGTTCGCTTACCGGAGGATGCCGTTTGGATTATGCAACGCACCTGCGACGTTCCAGCAATACATGATCGCGATATTTTTTGAGTTCATTGAGGACATCATGGATGTCTTCATGGATGATTTACGGAGAGACGTAAGACTGTATCAAAACATACCCATCATCATATATAGACATGAGTACCTCAAGTCTAAGGATCAATGCAAACCTCTTGCATGTGAGATTGACTTGTTGACTAGACAAGTCAATCCTCACGGTGGATCACTCCAGTGCATCCAATGCACCTGTATGTCTGCGTTACTATGCCCCGCACCTAACCAGCCCATACACCAGTCTCACATGCACCAAAGCTGTCCCATATCGGCTAAGGCACCTTGACCGGGGATTACTTATGAGAATGGATCCAATCCAAACTCCTGGGACATTATCTATGCAATTCAATACATCAACGCAGGTAAAGCAATCTGCATAATAACGACCATGCCTTTATCAATTTCATTAATTCTATCAAAGTACATTCAAACAATGCCTGACCATGTCCATACATTGGTCTGCAGGGCATATACACCAACAATCTCCCACTTGCACTAAGACCAAGGGTAACTGATGTTTAATCAGTTCTTATGTCTCTAGTATGACTTATTTAGCTTCCGCTGTGCCAGAGGCTATGTCAGTGGGTTTTCCAGATTGTTATCTGTGTTTATTTTAACAAGTTTGAATCATCATCTTTATCCATGATCTCCAAGATCAGATGATATCGCTGCAGTACGTACTTGAGTGCTAAGTTCCTTTACACATGCTTACGGCCCCAGTAAGAACTATACTGGACCATCAAGCACCAGGGACTAAATCAAGTTCAAATGAATGAAGCTGCTTCCTTTGCTGCCACAAGAAGCTGCAATGTACTCAGCATTAATTGTAGAATTTGCCACTATGGTTTGCATAAAGCTCTTTCAGCCTACAACACCACATCAAGGCAAAGCTCAAATCCTGGCTGTGAACGATAGTCATTAGACTGGAACGAAGTGTCAGTGTACCCCTGTACACAAAGTTCTTCCTGACTATCACAGACTAAAATTCAATCCTTTATACTTCCCAAGTACGAAGGGTTGCTTTCACATTTATCCAATGTATGAACACTAGGATCTGATTGAAACTTGCTGGCCTTGCTCCAAGCATTCGCCACACATAGTCTTGTGTCAGTTGCACAAAACATGATGTATCCTATACCCAATGTATTAGGATTATAGATTCATGTTATCTCTCTCCTGTTGTGTCAAAAGACATTGCATCATGGAGAGAATCAGACCATGTCTCTCTGGAAGGTATCATCCTTTGGAATGATCCAACATAAACCTCTCCAGAATCTCTTGGATGAACGTAGATTGACTAAAGGGCAATGACTTTCTTGGATCCCTTTTGATCCACATGCCTAGGATGTAGGATGCATTCCCTAGGTCATTCTTCTCGAAATACATTCCAAGCCTGTACTTCACCGCGTGAAGAGCTGGGATGTCATTTCATGTGAGGAGAATATCGTCAATCAATTAGAACAAGAAACATTATGATGCTCCCACTGATCTTCTTGTAAACACAGGATACTTGTATAATACCATACATATCTTTATGGCGACTGTATGAAAATATTTTGGCTATTTCCATCTAGACATCCTTTTCCAGACGTCCATTAAGAAAAGCAATTTTCATAACAACACGCTATAACAGAACATGCAATTATAACAAGTAGATACCTAATGGACTCAAACAAAGCTATCGGTGAAAAATTTCATCACTATCCACCCAGTGGATTTATCTGAAATTTCATTCACTAGCTTGTCATCATAGGTAACAATGTTACCTTCCATGTCTATCTTCCAAGAAGATCCACATACAGCCTCTAGGTGTTACCCCTTTGGCGGCTCAATCAAGTCCCATACTTGATTAGCAGACATGGAGTCCATTACGGTTCTTATGGCACTCAGCCATTTCTTGGAATCTGGTCCACTGACCGCTTCCATTTCCTCATAAGTCTTTAGGTTCATCCTAGATGAAAAATTCGTCATGCCCACAACCTGTGAGAGTATTTCGAATCCATTCAAACTCATGTGGTTCCTGTGTTACTTGAACCTCAGGTTGACTTTCAACCTGCATGTGTGATTCTACTCTCCATTTGTGTCTAACTGTATTGTGGTTGATTTTTGGACCTTGTCCTAATCAAATATACTCCCACTAGCTTCTTTCAAAAAGATATCTCCTCAAGAAAGATAGCAGTTTGAGCAACAAATATTTTTGTTCTCATCGGGATAGAAGTAGCACTCTCAGTGCCCCACAAATACACACTATGGAGTGTCAGAACAGTTGCTTGCATGGCCTCTAAAGGAAGTAAATCTGCATGACTATTCAAAGATGGAACCACATCCAATGTGTTCCCTTTTATTTCTTTGAATTTCACCACACAGTTGTGGTGTTCCAAGTAAGCTATGAGACAACCCCACACTCCTCAAGATAGTCATCAAATTCTTCACTTCCCACTTTGATCCAATCAAAGGGTTTTAATAGATTCTCCAATTCGATTCTATACTTCATTTCTTAACTTCTTGGATTTCTCCAAAGTTACGTGTTGGATATGACATATCCCAACTTAATGAAGTATACCACTTGGTGCTTGTCTCCATGTCTACACACATTGCTGTGTACTAGATCCAACAAGCATCTAACCTCTCTCTCCTTCCTAAATGAAGGTAGCAACTGTCATCTTGTCCATTAGACAAGGCTCACATATATCATAACCCTAAAAGGATAATGATCCCAATAGTCCATGGACTTTTGGATGTGACTTTTGTCTTATGGCCCAAGAGACAATGCAAAGAGATGGTATTGATTGAATCATTGGATTTGATCTATTCAGTGTTACACACAGAACTACAAGCTATTATCAATTGTACCACTACTATAGAACATTCCAGATTTAAAGAAATACCAATTTTTTCAAACTGAAAATCCATTCAAAATAATGGACATAATGTTCTAATACAAAAGCTAGTACATAATAGCAAAGTTCTAGTTGAAGTCTTTGAAGGTAGTGAGATGACATCAACAGCAGCATCCAATGCTCCGTCCCTGACTCGAAAGTCAATCCCACCAAGCCTTATTGTCCTACTTCTTTTGAGCCCCTGCATATGAAAAAAAAACATATGTAAGCTCCTCATGCGGTACCCAGTACCCATGAATAAGAAGTAGACATAAAGACCTCAGTAACACAATACCTAAAGTAGATGGATAACATCCCTTCTTTTGTGCCATGCTCTTCCTGGGCCTTAATCCATCCTGAAATTTCCATGCATTCCCAGTCTTCCGAAGTTTTAGCTTCGAAGATACAGAACCATAGTCGTTCCTGGATTCAAGCAAACACCCAGAAGATCCAACAACACTCTCTTGATCACTATTTGAAGTGCCTGGTGTGAAGAGACGTCGAAGGTGTATGATCATATCATAAATCCCCATCTCATCACACTCAACCTGGACCTTAGGGGTCAAGCACCTCAAAATAAGAGCAGTGTAATGTTCACTATCCACACAATGTTCAAGATAGACATTCCACTCCCACTCTGTACAAAAATATATACAGGGCTGGGTTGGAGGTCTTTCAAGAAGATACACCATATTCTCAGTTCTAGAAGTTTGGACAAAAGTCTGAACCATCTTGTCCAATTTGTTCCATCCAGTTTATTTTTAAGAAGTTTCAATCTAGGTTCAGGAGATGGAATCATCTACAATAAGCAAACAAGCAAAATAAGTACTATGATAAAGCATTTAACAAGGACTTTAAATTAAATGATATACTCCCACTATTTCCTTAACAAGTTGATAACTCTCAAAACTCAACTTGGAAATACGTGAGTAGGATCCTAATTTCACGCGAGGTCTCCGCGACTCACGAGGGAGAGTTGAGATGCACAGAGAGTCCCATGCTTCCTTAGGTAGGCATGCCAGCCAATTGTGCCACGCACAATTCCTCTTAGTTAAGACAGACTAGGCGCCCTGTGTCCAGCGAGGGCTGGATACAACACAGAACCCTATCCTCTCAACAGCTACCTCTAGTGATTCATCATGTCAGTGACATATGAAAAACTAGTCAAGTCTGGTCCTAACCGTTATGCCCAGGGCCAACGAATTTCCTTGCGAAGGCACGCCCAGGTTAAAACTGGACTGGGGAAATCATTGTCACCACACACCTCCTAAAGATAAGTGGGTGTGTCCCATGAGGGTGGGAAACAGTTCACAACACCACCGATCGATAGTTTGATGAGGGCTACGCGTTAGAAGGCTATCGACTTGATATTGTATTGAGAGTTTTTGCATTTTGTTTTATTCTTTTCTAGCATGCAGTTTTCCTATGGTTATAGCAGCAAAGGAAGAACATCACAGGCATGCTATGGACAGAATAATAAACCATCACAGGCATGCTAGTTTGGTCGATATGGTGATAGCCCTTTTCATACACATAACTTGTCACGAGCCATGTGACATGTTATCGTGCATCCAAGGGTTGCGAGTCCCTTTAGCAGATCAGACCATGCCTGAAGCCGAAAGCAAGCATCCCTTCCTCCAACCGCAAATCCATCACCACACTTCCAAAGCTGGCACCACTCTGAAATCGGTTGAAGAAGACACCTTGTTGTCTTTGATGAACCTTAACCTAACCTATCTTATGTAAACAATTCTACATCTATTCTAAAGAAAGATGAAAATTTTTTACATCAAGAAAGGGGGAGAACCACACGCAGGTGGTAGAAAGATTTTACAAGCATTCATCACAGGTGGAAACATGCTTCCACATCACAACACAGGAGGGCACTCGCTATGACCATATCAACCCATGGAAGAGACAAGTGGCGCATATATAAAATTTGAAAAACTGGAATAATCAAATTTTATCCCCTTATGCACCAACTCCATCCAAAGCACTCTCTCAATCAAATTTATGCTAAAATTGGGATCAAGTTTCATGATGATTTCATGGACCCTATCGGCTGGCAATTTTGTCAGATTAAGAGACCCGGCCAGTCCGAAGACACAATGCCCATCCTACTTGACAAAACTACGTGCGCCTTTGGTTTTAAATCCATCATAAACACAATCCAAATTTCGGCCATAAAAATTGATAAAACAAGTTTAGATGAAAGCGCCTTCTAGGTGAAACGCGCATGGATGAAAGAAAAATTTTCCAAAATTTTTTGACACAAGCAAACGTACACCATGTGTTTCTCACAAGTAGCTCTGATACCACTATTGGGGAATGCCGGGTGTAATTTAAAAAAATTTGCAGTCCCAGGATGCAGCGGAAGAAGCATTACCCCCGACACACATTTCTTTCCCAAGGATCCATGCGAGAGAGAGAACACAAGGATGTGTTAGGGTTAGTACCTCTATTGCTTGTTAGGATGAAGGTGCCAAGTTGAAGATGCTCAAGTGCTCATCTTCTACAAGTATCCAAGCGTTGACCTTCTCAACGTTGCTCCCTTCCACGCTCGGGGCTAGCCTCGGGAAGAGAAGATCACCTCTTGGAATCTCCTTCTCCTTCCTCCTTGCTCTTCACGCCAACTTATCTCCTTGCTTGGAGACTCTCGGCCAAAGACAAGAGGACGAGAAGAGAGGGTGGCGCTCCACAAGAAGAAGAGGGCGGCTTGAATTCTGGGGCTTGCACAACTCCAAGTTGCCTTTTCCTCAAGAAGAATTCTGCACTTGATGTTCATCCAATGATCATCTCAAGAGGGGGCGCATACCCCTTCTTTTATAACCAACCAAGCCAAACTGCCACCTCTCTTTCCTTCTATGCTCTTGGCGCAATTCCTCCAAGGAATTGTCATAAGAGTTCAGCCATAAACCTCCTTGAATTGGCGCATCATGAAGCTTGGAAAGAATCAAGCTTCTTGCCATATCAAGAGGACTAATTTGAGTTCCAATTTAATTAGGACTTTCCATATATGATTGGCCAAATCTTTGCTGGAATAAATCAAGCCATATTTGCCAACATATCAGCCCCACACGTCCAAGATAGTTTCCAATTGAGGGAACCAATTTCCAAAAGGATTCATACACTTCACATTGGCGCAACACAATGAGCCTTATCCAAATCCAATTCTCTTTAGGATTTGAATCCTAGTTGGATTAGGATTTGCGCCCAACCACTATGGGCCTTATCCAAATCTAATTCTCATTAGGATTTGAATCCTAATTAGATTAGGATTCTCATTTCTAGTAGAATTAGAATTCCAACTCCTAATTAAATTAGGATTCCAACTCCTAGTTGGAATAGGACTCTATTTCCCAATAGGGTTAGGATTCTAACTCCTAATTAAATTAGGATTCCAACTCCTAGTTGGATTAGGATTCCAATTCCTAATAGGGTTAGGATTCCAACTCCTAATTAGATTAGGATTCCAACTCCTAGTTGGATTAGGATTCCAATTCCTAATAGGATTAGGATTCCAACTCCTAACTAAATTAGGATTCGAATCCAACATGGTATATAATCCCTTGTTCAAGTCCAACTTGACTAGGATATATATACAAACCCATGAATCCTAATTGGACTCAGATTCAACCATGAATCTATCTTGGACTCAGAATAATGAACTCAAATATATTCCAAGATTTCCAGATCATAAAACAACGTCAAGAGTCTATTGCGTGTGACCCGGTAGGATCCTAATGACGATGGCAATGATGATTGAATATCATCATAAGTAGTGAGAGGTATCTAGCAACACATCACTACTACCCATGTCATAGGACTTAAGTCATCTGACAACAACTCCCTAACAAGCAACGAGGATTCCCATGCATTCTAGATCCCATTACCTAAACTGATATCCCGCCATTGGATTAGTCCATATTTATTAATCCAATCTATTGGTCATGACTCAATCAGTGTGGCCACACATTCCTGTCATGGACCAATGAGGTGGGGCGCCCCAAAGTGGATATCAAACTTCCAGTTAAGGAAGGGGAAAATCCTACTATTGGTCATCCATATCTCTACATGACTTATGATATGTCCAATGACAGTCGTTTTGATCACCCATTTACGGAGAGACGTAAGACTATATCAAAACATACCCATCATCATATCTAGACATGAATACCTCAAGTCTAAGGATCAATGCAAACCTCTTGCATGTGAGATTGACTTGTTGACTAGACAAGTCAATCCTCACGGTGGATCACTCCAGTGCATCCAATGCACCTGTATGTCTGCGTTACTGTGCCCCGCACCTAACCAGCCCATACACCAGTCTCACATGCACCAAAGCTATCCCATATCGGCTAAGGCACCTTGACCGGGGATTACTTATGAGAATGGATCCAATCCAAACTCCTGGGACATTATCTATGCAATTCAATACATCAACGCAGGTAAAGCAATCTGCATAATAACAACCATGCCTTTATCAATTTCATTAATTCTATCAAAGTACATTCAAACAATGTCTGACCATGTCCATACATTGGTTTGCAGGGCATATACACCAACACTATAATACATAGATACCTTGTTGCGATGATGGGGATGCCGATGTTGATATACATTCCAAAGACTTGGGTAGCAGCGATGCACTGCTAGGTGTCACTCACTGCTTGTGATGATATGAGTTCATAACTGCCAACATCTAAGGAACCTACAAAGTTGCACATCTTGATGCTCGAGTTTTTATATTGATCAGGTAGCCTTTAGATCGAGTTATTTTATAACTCAGATTTATTTGAGAAATTTCATCAACACCGATGTGCCCAATGAGATGGAACATACCTATTAAAGGCAAACCTCATTTTTCGCAGGTTGACCCCAGGTTAACCATGGTTAGCTGTATTTAACTTAGAGTTGCATCGGATTAAGTTTGATGGCATAGTCAACTTATTCATTGAAGTATGGCATGACTTAATGCATCATGTGGATGAGATTAATGGGATTAAGGGCTTAATGGGGATGTTAATTGGGCCTAGGTGCATAGAGTCCTAATTGGATTAGGATTAGTGCCTAAGAGGCCTAATAAGGTATCTCTAAGCGTATGGACTTAGTCCAAACGCATGAGAGAAAGGTTTTCCTTTTTGGAAACATCCTTGGGCACATATGGCAGCCCCTAGGCATGTGGCACATTGCCTTGGGCACATATGAATCCTAATTAGATTATGAGTGGCACCTAAGAAGTTTGTAACCACAAGCATAATGATTTATCGTAGTAGTACTTAAGAGTCGATCCCACAGGGACAGTGATCAAATACCAAATGATTATAAATTAGTAACTAGACAATTGGGTAAGTGTTTAGGTTTTCAAAAAGTAAATCAAATAAAATGCAAAAGGCAAGTGATACGTCTGCAAGTAAATAGATTTATCAAAGAAATAAAAAGATTATTGTTCCCAATGAGGATTTGGCAGTCAAGTACCGACTACACAATTGATTTATATCTAGACGAATCAAATTTGTGTTGGTGTATATGCCCTAGGACCTAGTTTTGGTCCATTATATGTACTACTTAACATTGATATTTTATATATATCATTCTGGCATTGTCATTATCTATGTTTGTCTACATCTGCGAATATGTACTTACTTGATAATGTCCCTGGAGACAGATTGGATCTGTGCTCAAATGATTGTCCCCAATCGATGTACCTAAGTGAATATGGGACAACTCCGGTACTTGTGAGACTGGTATATGGGCTGGTTAGACACGAGGTGCTAACGCAGGCATATGGGTATATCAGTGGTGGATATACTGGACTGACCCACTGTGAGGCAATAACTTGGTGTCACGAGTTATTCTCACAAGTGATAGGAGATGCATTGATCCCTTGACTTGAGGTCATTGGCCATTCTATATGGTTAGGGATTTGCTTTGATACAACCTAACGCCTTTCCGTAGTTGGGAGGTAATAACGGTTGTTATTGGGCATATCATGACCCATATGAGAAGGTCAATGCATAGACATAGGATTTGCCTCTTCCTAAGGGAAGCATGATATCCATGGAGCTCCTCTATGGTTATATGACTGAAAGTGTATGGCCATACTCAGGTTAGACCTGATTTAGTCATAGCCATGAGATTGGATAAAAGCAAGTGGTGACACAATTGACCAATCGGATATTAGTTCGGCAAAGAGACTGTAATGCATCTGTACCTGGTTGCGATGATGGGGATGTCAATGTCGATATCCATTCCGATGACTTGGGTAGCAGCGATGCACTACTAGGTGCCACTCACTGCTTGTGGTGACCATAGGTCAGCACTGCCAACGTCAGAGGAACCTACAGGGTCGCACACCTTGATACTCGAGCTCTCGTATTGATCGGGAAGCCTTATGATCGAGTTATTGGATAACTCGGATCTATTTTGGAGATTTCATCAGTGCCAATGGGCCTGATGAGATGGAAGAAATTTATTGGGGCCAACTTCCATTTACGGCATATTAACCATGGTTAGCCTAATTTGACCTTGGGTTAAATTAGATTGGATCCAAGGGCTTGGTTAACATGCATAATGGACATTGGGCTGGGCCCATTGAAAAGTTGGGCTTAATGGGATTAAGGAGATGAAGAGGGCAGGCGCATGCTTAACCCTTGTTAGACTACGGTTAGCACCTATGCCTCATGTGATTTTAATTAATCATGTGGGATAAAATAGGGGCTAATTAATTAATTAATTAATTAGAGTCCTATTTTTGTGGGATCTAATGGACTAATTTATTTAAATTAATTAGAGACCTAATTGGATTAGGATTTAATTAATTAAATAAATAATTGGAGTCCTAATTGGATTAGGACTTGATTTAAATCTTGATCAAACCGCCCACTTGAGTCCTAATTAGATTAGGACTTGATTCCCTCCTTCTTCTCCTAGCCGCCCACTTGGCTTAATTATAGCCATGTTTTCGGCGCCCCTTGCCCTATAAATAACCCCCCTAGTCGCCCCTCTCATGAGACTTATTCCTTGGAGGCGTGAGCATCATCAAGAGGGCGAAAGCAAGGGACAAGGGCGCAACTTCCTCCTTCCTTCCATCAAGCCGCAAGTGATCCTCTTCCTCTTCTCCTTGGCGCAAGGTGAAGTAGAACTTGGCGGCATCTCCTTCTTCCTCCTTGCTCTTGGCGCTTCTTCCTTTGATGGTGGCGCAAGTTTCTTGGAGGGCTCTCCTAAGGCTTGAATCTTCTTCCCGAGGCTAGCACCGGGCGTGGAAGAAGAGGACTCGAGGTGATCCGTGTGTGTGAAACTACAGAGGGCGCACGCTTGGGCACCTACTACGACATCAGCCCCGCCTTGCTCAAGGGATCTTCTATCTCATCGTGTCGACTCTCTCGCATGTGATCTTCATTGGGTTTTCGGCCTGTTTTGGGGATATTCTTCTGCTGTGCAATGTGTTTGCATCTCTAAAATTTTGTAAAATATCCCTGGGGTTTCCCAACAGTGGTATCAGAGGGACTTGCGAGACTCGAACGATGTATTTTCATGCTTTTCCATGCTCACATGCCATATCTCAATTTTCGCAAATTGCATGATCACATGGCGAACGATTTTTCTAAGTAGGAAAATTAGGGTTTCTTGTTTCTATCATCTTTTCAATCTCTTTTAGATTTTTGGGTTATTTTTCTTGCATGATTTAAGGATCAAAGGCGCACGTGGTTTTGTCAATTAGGACGGGCATTGTGTCTTCGGACTGGCCAGGTCTCTTGATCTGACAAAATTACCAGCCGAAAGGATCTTTGAAATCATCATGAAAAATAGATTGCGAATAACTAAAAGATTTGTGAGAAGAAGATGAGAAAAAGAGACTAGTTTTATGAAAAAGTAAAATTTCAAATTTTATGTTTTTCATGAGCATGTAGAACTGCATGTGTAGATACCTTGCTTGTGCATAATGTTGTGATCATGAGTCAAGCCCCTTTGCATGTCTGTGATGTATCTTTGTGAGGCCTGCGTGCCGCTTTTCTTTTCTTTTATTTTTGTAACAAGAAGAAGAAGATTAGGGCGCAACCACATGGAATCCTGGCATGCTTGATGGCGCATGGAGTGGCGCAAGATGGCATGGCCGAACCCTAGGGTTTGAGAGCTAGCCATCTTGGCTCCTTGCATGGTGGCGCATCATCTATGGAGAAAGGCCCATGGCATTGGCCGAACCCATGAGGGACACCTCTAGGGTTTGAGAGCTAAACCATGGTGAGAAGGACCTTGGAGCCAACCTTGAAATTCAAGTTAGAGGTCGGCTAGGTTAGGTCTTGTCTTTGGGGCTTGAATCCTAGGTCAAGAGTTGAACCTCCTTTTGGCATGGGTTGGTTCAATGTCTTGAATAGGCTATGATCACATCATTCTTTTACTATTTTCATACATATCTGCTAAAGCATGCCTGTTTTATCGTTATGTTATCACTATAGGATTGCATGCCTGTAATGTTAGACATAAGATAAAACTGATGAGACCTCAAAAACCCTCATAAATAAATATCAAGTCTAGTAGCCTTCTAACGCGTAGCCCTCACTAAGCTATCGATCAGCGGTGTTGTGAACTGTTTCCCACCCTCGTGGGACACACCTACTTATCTTTAGAAAGTGTGTGGTGGCAATGGTTTCCCTAGTCCGTTTTAATCGGGCGCGCCTTCGCAAGGAAACTCGTTGGCCCTGGGCATAACGGTTAGGAATGGACTTGACTAGATTTTCACATGTGCTGGGCATATGGTGGAACTCTAGAGGCATCGTTGAGAGGTTAGGGTTTCATGCTGTATCCAGCCCTCGCTGGACATGAAATGCCGAGACTGTCTCAATAAGGGGAATTGCTTGGAGCAATCGGCCGGCCTGCCCACCTTAGGAAGCATGAGTTACTTTGTGCATCTCATCCCACCCTCATGGGACGCGAAGCCTCATGTGGAAAAGGGATCCCATCTCACTAGGAGGTCTTAAACTTCCCGATTGACTTTGTGGGTTGTCAATTCGATTAAAATAGTAGGAGCCATAATCATTTAAAACAAGTCCTGTTTAAATGATTTGAAGTAGTACTAATCTGCTGTTTCTTGGCTTGTTGTAGAACAATGGCAATGAACAATAGCGGTTGGTCACTGCGATCTATCCTTGAGAAGGACAAGTTGGTTGGATCCAACTTGATGGATTGGTATATGAACTTGAGAATTGTGCTCAAGCTCGAGAGAAAGCTCTATGTCCTTGAGCAGCCCATTCCTGAACCACTTCCATGCTCGGCCTTAGTGGCTGAGAGGGATGCTTATGATAAGCATCAGGCTGATACTTTGGAGGTTCCACAATTGATGCTAACCAACATGTCGCCCGAGCTTCAAGGGCAATATGAATTGAAGAGTGCCTATAAGATTATCACTAATCTAAGACAACTCTTTAATGAATTGGTTAGGCTCAATCCTCCTAAAGTTAATATTCAGTGTGTTGAGCCGAAAGGTTTGACCAAGGAACTGAAATTAAAGATGGAATAGATCAGGAACAATAAGTGCTATTCATGTGGAGGGCCACCTCACATGTTGAAGGACATGGTGCGACTTCAGAATGAGAAGAAGAGAGGCAAGGCTTCGTCTTCTAGCTCAGGTATTTATGTTACAGAAGTCAACCTTTCTACTTCTATGTGATGGGTATTGGATACCGCATGTGGAGCTCATATTTGTACAAATATGTAGGGGCTCAAGAAAAGTAGATCGGTTCGGGTTGGAGAGATTGACCTACGAGTTGGAAACGGGGCACAGGTTGCTGCTGTTGCTGTAGGAGTTTTGACTCTCTCCCTACCATCTAGACTTCAGTTAGAGTTAGATAATTGCTATTATGTACCTTCGCTTACTAGGAACATTGTATCCATTCCTTGCTTGGCAAAGAAAGGATTTAAGTTTGAAATAAATAAGAACTCTTGTTCTTTTTCATTTGCAAATATGTTCTATGGGCAGGGTACTCTGTGCAATGGTCTATATGTGTTAAACATGGATAACTCTATTTGTAACATAAATAATAAAAGGACCAAACTGAGTGGTTCAGTTGGTGCTTTCCTATGGCATTGTCGATTAGCCCATATAAACAAGAATCGCATTCAACAACTCCATGTAAATGGGTTGTTAGATTCAAGTTCCTTGGAGGAATTTGATACATGTGAGCCTTGTTTGTTAGGGAAGATGACAAAGGCGCCTTTCACCAAGACTAGTGAAAGGGTAGGAAGTTTGTTGGATCTCATACATAGCGATGTGTGTGGGCCATTCAATAAGCAAGCCAGAGGAGGCCACAACTACTTCATCACATTTACTGATGATTTCAGTAGATATGGTTATGTCTACCTAATGAGACATAAGTCTGAATCATTTGAGAAATTCAAAGAATTCAGACATGAAGTAGAGAACCAGCTTGGTAGATCCATTAAGGCTCTTCCATCAGATCGTGGTGGAGAGTACTTGAGTGGTGAGTTTCTTGACTATCTGAGAGAGTGTGGGATTTTATCCCAACTCACTCCTCTTGGAACACCTCAATGGAATGGTGTGTCTGAAAGGAAAAATTGAATTTTGGTGGACATGGTTTGATGTATGATGAGTCATGCAACTCTACCTCCCTCATTCTGGGGACATGCACTAGAGACAGCTTCTCTAATACTGAATAACGTTCCATCTAAGAGTGTCTCAATGATTCCATACTAGGTATGGAGTGAGAGACGCCCTAATCTCACTTTTATCAGGATCTGGGGATGTGAGGCTTATGTCAAGCGTCAGGATTCTAGCAAGCTAGAACCTAGATCTGATAAATGCGTGTTTGTGGGGTACCCTAAGGAAACTAAGGGTTACTACTTCTATGTTCCCACCGAGAACAAAGTTTTTGTTGCTCGGGGTGTTGTCTTTCTAGAGAAAGAATTTCTCATGAAAGAAGTTAGTGGGAGGAAGTTTGACTTGGATGAAGTCCAAGTGCAACCACAAGACACAGAGATGGAACCTGAGCCACCTGCACTAGTTGCTGGGCAATGTGAGGCTCAGACACAGGCCCCACGTAGGTCTGAGAGGATTCGTTGTGCACCTGAGAGGTATGGGTCGCTGTAGACCCAACACAACGGGATCTTCATCATTGAGGATGAACTCAGGACTTATGATGAGGCGGTTAGTGGACCGGACTCCGAGAGATGGCTGGAGGCCATGAGATCCGAGATGGATTCCATGTCAACTAACTAAGTCTGGGATTTGGTTGAGCTACCTGATGGGGTAAAGCCCATAGGGTGTAAATGGGTCTTCAAGAGGAAGATAGACATGGATGGAAACATAGTTACCTATAAAGGTAGACTAGTGGCTATGGGATTCAAGCAAATCCACGGGGTGGACTATGATGAAACCTTCTCGTCAGTTGCCATGTTCAAATTCATTCGGATTCTGCTTGCTACAGCTGCATATCATGATTACGAGATATGGTAGATGGATGTAAAAATAGCTTTCCTTAATGGGATACTGACTGAGGATGTGTATATGACACAACCTGATGGCTTCATCCATCCTGCAGAGGCCAATAAGGTCTGCAGGCTAAAAATATCTATTTATGGATTAAAGCAAGCATCTCGAAATTGGAATCTTCGATTTGATGAAGCTGTGAGAGATTATGGCTTTATCAAAAGCGAAGATGACGCCTGTGTATATAGAAAATTCAGTGGGAGCTTCGTGACTTTTCTGGTCTTGTATGTCGATGGCATACTGCTCATCGGGAATGACATTCCTAGTCTTCAAGCTGTGAAGACATGGTTAGGGAAATGTTTCGAGATGAAGGACTTAGGGGAGGCCGCCTATATCCTAGGCGTGAGGATCTACAAGGATAGATCCAAAAAGCTCCTAGCCCTTAGTCAGAGTACTTACATTGAAAAGGTCATGGAGAGGTTTAGCTTGGAGCAATCCAAGAAAGGGTACCTTCCAGTGAGACATGGCCTTACTCTCTCAAAGAGCCAGTGTCCCACCACACAGGCTAAGAGGGATGACATGAGTCGACTGCCTTATGCTTTGGCAGTGGGATCGATCATGTATGCAATGTTGTGTACTAGACCAGATGTGGCTTATGCTGTGAGCATAACCAGCCGATACCAATCCAAACCTAGATTACAACACTGGGTGGCTGTAAAGAACATCCTAAAGTATCTGAGAAGAACTAAGGATTTGTTCCTAGTCTATGGGGGACAGGAAGAGCTCAGTATGCAGGGCTACACTGATGCGTCTTTCCAGTCTGACCCTGACGACTTCAGATCGCAGGCCGACTATGTGTTCAAGATGAATGGAGGCGCTGTATGCTGGAAGAGGTTCAAGCAATCCACCATAGCTGATTCTACAACCGAGGCTGAGTATGTGGCCGCTTCTGAGGTAGCCAAAGAAGCTGTTTGGATAAGGAAGTTTATTTCTGAACTTCAGGTGGTTCCCAGTGCAGTGGATCCCATTGAAATCTACTGTGATAATAATCGAGCCAATTGCACAAGCCAAGGAACCACTGTCTCATCAAAAATCCAAACACATACTCAGGAGATTTCACCTGA
This sequence comes from Costus lasius, assembly GCA_027563935.2. NCBI lineage: Eukaryota > Viridiplantae > Streptophyta > Magnoliopsida > Zingiberales > Costaceae > Costus > Costus lasius. The sequence continues at coordinate 113,447,488 of CM050447.1, read as the reverse complement.
TCAGAGAGATCATCGACAGAGGTGATGTCAAGATTAGCAGAGTTGACACAGAGAACAATCTGGCAGACCCATTGACCAAGGCTTTGGCTCAGCAGAAGCATGATGGTCACGCTAGAGATATGGGGTTGAGATTTCTCAACCTCTAAGTCTTAGTGCAAGTGGGAGATTGTTAGTGTATATGCCCTAGGACCTAGTTTTGGTCCATTATTTGTACTACTTAACATTGACATTTTATATATATCATTCTGGCATTGTCATTATCTATGTTTGTTTACATCTGCGAATATGCACTTACTTAATAATGTCCCTGGAGACAGATTGGATCTGTGCTCAAATGATTGTCCACAGTCGATATACCTAAGTGAATATGGGACAACTCTGGTACTTGTGAGACTGGTATATGGGCTGGTTAGACACGAGGTGCTAACGCAGGCATATGGGTATATCAATGGTGGATATACTGGACCGACCCGCTGTGAGGCAATAACTTGGTGTCACAAGTTATTCTCATAAGTGATAGGAGATGCATTGATCCCTTGACTTGAGGTCATTGGCCATTCTATATGGTTAGGGATATGCTTTGATATAACCTAACGCCTTGCCGTAGTTGGGAGGTAATAACGATTGTCATTGGGCATATCACGACCCATATGAGAAGGTCAATGCACAGACATAGGATTTGCCTCTTCCTAAGGGAAGCATGATATCCATGGAGCTCCTCTATGGTTATATGACTAAAAGTGTATGGCCATACCCAGGTTAGACCTGATTTAGTCATAGCCATGAGATTGGATAAAAGCAAGTGGTGACACACTTGACCAATCGGATATTAGTTCGGCAAAGAGACTGTAATGCATCTGTACCTGGTTGCGATGATGGGGATGTCGATGTCGATATCCATTCCGATGACTTGGGTAGCAGCGATGCACTGCTAGGTGCCACTCACTGCTTGTGGTGACCATAGGTCAGCACTACCAACATCAAAGGAACCTACAGGGTCGCACACCTTGATACTCGAGCTCTCGTATTGATCGGGAAGCCTTATGATCGAGTTATTGGATAACTCGGATCTATTTTGGAGATTTCATCAGTGCCAATGGGCCTGATGAGATGGAAGAAATTTATTGGGGCCAACTTCCATTTACGGCATATTAACCATGGTTAGCCTAATTTGACCTTGGGTTAAATTGGATTGGATCCAAGGGCTTGGTTAACATGCATAATGGAGATTGGGCTGGGCCCATTGAAAAGTTGAGCTTAATGGGATTAAGGAGAAGAAGAGGGCAGGTGCATGCTTAACCCTAGTTAGACTAGGGTTAGCGCCTATGCCTCATGTGATTTTAATTAATCATGTGAGATAGAATAGAGGCTAATTAATTAATTAATTAGAGTCTTATTTTTGTGGGATCTAATGGACTGATTTATTTAAATTAATTAGAGTCCTAATTGGATTAGGATTTAATTAATTAAATAAATAATTGGAGTCCTAATTGGATTAGGACTTGATTTAAATCTTGATCAAACCGCCCACTTGAGTCCTAATTAGATTAGGACTTGATTCCCTCCTTCTACTAGCTGCCCACTTGGCTTAATTGTAGCCATGTTTTAGGCGCCCCTTGCCCTATAAATAACCCCCCTAGCCCCCCCTCTCATGAGACTTATTCCTTGGAGGCGTGAGCATCATCAAGAGGGCGAAAGCAAGGGACAAGGGCGCAACTTCCTCCTTCCTTTGATCAAGCCGCAAGTGATCCTCTTCCTCTTCTCCTTGGTGCAAGGTGAAGTTGAACTTGGCGGCATCTCCTTCTTCCTCCTTGCTCTTGGCGCTTCTTCCTTTGGTGGTGGCGCAACTTTCTTGGAGGGTTCTCCTAAGGCTTGGATCTTCTTCCCGAGGCTAGCACCGGGCGAGGAAGAAGACGACTCGAGGTGATTCGTGTGTGTGAAACTGCAGAGGGCACACGCTTGGGCGCCTACTACGACATCAGCCTCGCCTTGCTCAAGGTATCTTCTATCTCATCGTGTCGACTCTCTCGCATGTGATCTTCATTGGGTTTTTGGGACCGGCCTGTTTCGGGGATATTCTTCCGCTGTGCAATGTGTTTGCATCTCTGAAATTTTGTAAAATATCCCTGGGGTTTCCCAACAATTTGTGGTTTTTTGTTTTGGAAACTTCTAATTACAAATTAAAGTCTACAGAGGTAGTGTTTTGGGTAAAAATCAATTTAGATAAAATCAGGATTCAGGAATTCACCACGGTGACGATTATGAATTTGATGAAAATAAACCTTTGAACAGAAAATTAAAGTCTTAAAAGGGATTTTTCCTAAGGTACATATTACTTCCTCCCGAAGCATAATCCGGTACCTAATTACATTAATTCCATACTCTCGTGACAATTAATACAGTTAGATCCTTTAAGTTCTATAAAAATCATGTAAATCCTTTCAAACTAATCCGAACTACTCTCGTGATCAGATTTGTAGGTTTGAAAAGAATAGATCCGACGTCGCGATTCACCTCCCGGTTCTTCACACGACGTCTCAAACGCAATAAAACTTGTCCAAAGTATTAAAGTGGAATACGTGCAATTCTAATATAATCATCTCAATAAGATTTTTAATAAATATTCATGCAAATAATTTAATTTATAAATCAATCAACGGACTACTCCCCAAATCCAGAAGATAGATTTATGTGAACATGTTCTTTGAATACAGCATGTTTAGTGATAAATTCAACATGTAATCTCTCAAAAATAATGCAAAGAGACGTAAGGAAAGTAATTAGAACTCTTTGCGTGATGAAGATGAAAAATCAAATCCTTCCTTTTCATGATCTCTCATCAGAATTCTGCCTAGAAATCGATTTTCACCCTAATTGCTGCCTCTGTTTGTTTTTGTCCGTAGAAGCCCCTTTAAATCCTCCAAAATCCTTCCTTTTATAGTTTAATCAGTGTAGAACCCATCTAGAAAGGCTTTTGCAAAGTTTGGTTCAATTCCGACTTGATTCGGGGTCGAATCGAGTGAAAAACGTGAAGGGGCGAAAATATTCACGGCCCGTAAACTGTTTACGGCCACGGGTGTGAAAGTTTCTATTTACTACACATAGTGTATTCACAGCCTGTGAATATATTTATGGCCATGGGTGTGAAAGTTGCGTTTGACCTCCGTTTGTCCTCCGATTTGGCTCAAATTTGACGTACAACCTTGTCTTTTCACCACGAATCAGCTTGTGGTTTCAAAACTCATAAAATCCATCGTTTTGAGTAATATTCATGGCCCATAAAAGATTCACAGGTGCAACCGTGAATATTGCATCTAGCCTCGGTTTCCCTCCAAATTTGATGTGAGACCTCATAATTTCCTCGGGAATTATGCTATGGCCTTAAAACTCACAAAATCCATTATTTTTATGCCATTTTACCTGTATTTTCATAAAAACTAAGAAAAGTGAAGATTTCATACAAAGTGAAGTAAACGTGCTAAAAATTAGCATAAAATTATAAAATAAGCCCAAAATATCATATAAAATACAGGCAAAAATATGATGTAAATGCCACTCATCAGCAAGCTGATTTTAGCAAGAGAATGTTCTGGATACAAAAAAAAAGGTTTAGAGACATCAGAACTTTAGGTTCATCTCGTTGGCGGATGTTAAACTCGAGCAAGATAATATCATAACAATGCAATTTTAAAGCATTTAAGGAGATATCCAAAGGTACAGATTACCCTCTTTTGACAGCATAATCCAGTGTCAATCTAGATTAGCGTCCTACTTTCGTGACTAATGGGATCTAGATTGATCCAATGGGTTTATAGATATCATAAAGTTTCTCACACAAATCCTGCCTCATTTCTTGACAGCTCAAAGCATGTTCGATCCAGCAGATGTCGGGTCGCAACTCTCCTTTACCCTGGTACCCTCTTGTCTCCCTGCTGCTGGGATTTCATTCCAGTGTTTATGGATTTTCCTGTCTCCCTGCTACGGGTTTCGATGGTTGTCAATCGAAGTTTTCTGGTCATCCTGGGAGGCTAGCCCTCTCGGCTCTTTTCCGCTGGCCTTCCACCCGGGGCCGAGTTTGGTTTCGCGATTTTGGAGGTTTCGCTGCTCCCGTTTTTCTGAGATTTTTCTGAACACTAGGATTTTGGCTTCGCCCTGGTCATGCGGGCTATTCCATGGCGCGCGCGATTCCTAGAAACCGAGTTGGGAGGGCTTCCCGAATCCCCATCTCCGGGCCTCCCCCAGCTGCTCCGCCCATCTTGAACCGTAATCCTGTTGCTCCCATTTCCTGGAGTTCTTTGTTCGCTAGACCTTCCTCTAGCAGTTCCTCCTGCGATCTTGTGCACTCTGATGTCAAATGCGTTGGCGGAGTTCTCGACATCTCTGTCCCTGACGACGAGTTTGCCGAGAACTGCTCTTTCTGGGAGAACACACTTATTGGGCATTTCATCGGTTTTCGGCCGAACTTTCTCGTCTTAAAAGAGAAGATTACTCTTCTATGGAAGCCCAAGGAAGAGCTGGAGGTTTTCTCTCTTCCAGCGGGCTTTATTCTCTTCCGTTTTGGTTTAGCTGAAGATAAATTGAATGTCTTAGAGAGGGGAGGGGGCCCTGGTTTGTCTTTGGGAAGATCCTGATTCTCAAGCCGTGGACCCCGGAGAAAGAGTTATCTTGGGTAAATTTGTCTTCCATTCCCATATGGACCCGCATGCACAATCTACCCCTAAAGTGGTGGTCCCGTGGCATCATCGGGCAGGTGTCAAGTGTGTTTGGAAGACCCCTCTCAATGGATGCGGCTACGGCTTCAAAGTCTAGACTGGGGTTCGCTAGAGTCTGTGTGGAAATGGAGGCTATTTCTGATTTCCCTGAGCTCCTCTCAGTTACAGTGAACGGAGGCACCAAAGCCCACATCCGGTTTGAGTATGAAGCGGTCCCGCCAGATGTACAACTTGCAATCTCTATGGCCATGCCACCAAGGGTTGTGCTCTTTCGGTGATGGCTACTGCTAGTCAAGTCTGGAAGGAAAAAGCCATTTCAGCCTAGGGTGATGCAGGAGGACCTATGCCCTCTTCTACCCCTTTGATCGGAGGCACCGGGGCTCCTGGGGTGGCTGAGACCTCTTCTCAGCCCCAACAGGACTCGGCTCAAGTTCCTACCTCGGATGGCAGGTCCTCGTGTGCCCTTGGGGCAGGAGAAGGGACTGGTGTTATTTGTAGCCAAGAAGGCCTTAGCGAGAGCGAGGCCATGTCTGAGAGTGCCATGCTTTTGCCAAGCCCTAGTGCCTTGGCTCAGGCGAAGGGGAAAATGACCTTCTACCCTCTAGCTCTTCCTAATTCTCTTGAGCCTGAGGGATCTCCTGATGAGTCTTCTGTGGAAGATTGGGACTCACCTGACCTACTGATTGAGTCCCAATATTTTTCGAAAAATCAAGACTTTGTGGTGGAGCATTCTAAGAAGAAAAAGAAAAAAAAAAAAGAAGAACAAGCAGACCCCTATGAACCTATTGGACCCTAAGAGCCCGAGTTCATTGCTTAATGGTGTCCCATGAGCTTCACTCCTGATCCTATATTGTGTTGGAATGTGAGAGGTTTCAACGCAATCGCTAAGAGGAAGGAGCTAACTCTCTTGGCAAATAAATTTCATGTTAAAATGTTAGCTATTTTGGAGACTAGGGTCCGTGCAGATAAATGTAGGGAAATTATCAATACTACCTTCCCTGGGTGGGATTTCTCTCAAAATTATGGCGCTGTCACTAGTGGTAGAATTTGGTTGGTTTGGGACTCAACCGCTTACCTTGTGGAGACTTTTCCTCATGGGTATCGTATATGGGCTGTATACCGCGATCGAGCAGCGACAAATCTGGAGGGATCTCACTCCGTGGCTAGCCTGTGGGCCGTTGGTTATCCTTGGGGACTTTAACATGTTATTCTCCATTCATGAAAAGTGCAGGGGATCTATTCACAGTGAGCAGGAGATCCTCGAAAACATAGAAAAGCAAGGAGATTTGGGTATCTCAAATTTAAACTCCCGTGGAAACCTATTTACCTGGTCCAACTCCCAATGTGGTTCTTGTCGGATTTCTTGTAAGCTGGATCGTATCATGGCCTCTGAGGGGTGGAAGGAAAAGTTTCCTCATGCCGAGGCCCTTTTCCTTCACCCTGGCATTTCAGATCATTCGCCGTCTCTCTTATCTTTTGGTAGTGCGGCCTCGCGAAAGGGGCCAAAATTCCGTTTCTTTAATTATTGGCTCAATTACCCCAGCTTAACACAAGTAGTTCAGGCTGTGTGGAATGATAAACCTCTCTTTGGTACGCCAATGTACGTCCTCTATCGCAAGCTTACCTTGGTAAAATCTGCACTCAAGACTTGGGCCAAGGAGTTGAGAAGAGAGAAAGAGACGAGACTAACACAGTACCATCGCTGGCTGGAAGCTATCTAGCATGTGCTTCAAACGCACCAAAATGATGACGGGCTCTGCTCTTTGGAAAGAGTCTACTAGGACAGCATTAAGAGGTATTGGGATGAGGAAGAGTCCGCCCTAAAGCAAAAATCTAGAGATCTTCACATCTCCCTTGGCGATTCCAATATGACTTATTTCTATAACCTAATGAAAACTTGCCAAGCTAGAAATTCCATCTCGGCTATGTGAGGCCCCCACGGAGATTTTATTTATGGTGATGACTTATCCAATGAGGTTGTGCGCTATTTTCAAATCATTCTTGCCCCTATCCTCCCATCTAGAACTCTTGCTATCTAGGTGAAATCCACCCTTTCTCAAGCTGCTATTACCTCCCTTAATGCGGCTTTCTCAAGGGAGCACATTGAGAAGATTGTTATGGGCGCAAACATAGCGAAGGCACCTGGGGTAGATGGATTCAATGCTGCTTTCTTCAAGTCTTGCTAGACAATTATGAAGGAAGAGGTCCTAGCTGCCATTATGAATTTTCTAGAACATGGTCAATTGCTGAAAAGGGTAAACACCACTTCGTTAACCCTTATTCCAAAATTACCTAATCCTTCTTCTTTTGCAGACTTTAGGCCCATCTCAGTCTGCCAAATGATATATCGCTTTCTTTCAAAAGCCCTGGCCGATCGGATTAAGACGGTCCTCTAGAAAATCATAGAAGTGAATGTTGTGTCCGCAAGTGCACGGATACTCGAAGTAATAAAGAAAGATATCGAACCACATAGACCTTGTTGTTAAGTACCAAATAGATGTTTTCTCACTAGCTAAGCAAGCCGAATATGATAGAAATAACTATGCAAAGAATATGCTAAAGAGATAATCAGAGAGAAAGCATTGGGACTAGGGTTTCATCCACCTTAGTATTTATGACTAGATATAATTAAAGGTTCATCAATCTATTTTCGTTATGGTAAAGATATAGCTTACTTAATAAAGAAATTAACTCGCTCTCGCGCAGTCAATTTACAAAGAACGATCCTCACTCTCGTGCAAGATCTATTCAATGTTAATTATAAGTAAACTTTGATTAAAGAGATTAAGAATCACTATCATGCATTCCACCTCAATATCAAGATCTCAAGCAAAACTAAGCACTCTCGCACCTTAGTTTCACAGGTTTTACTTAAGGTTTTCTAACAATCAAATATCTATCTCTAGCATATTTTCATGTCTAAAATAGTAATAATTTCTAGGTCAAAACATCAACAAGAAATAAGCATCTAAAATCTAAAAATAAGAACACAACCAATCTCTTGCAATGAGCTCCTACCATAAATTCTAGGGTTCCAAGTTTATGCGTATCATCTTCTCAGTCTATACACAAAAACTCTAAAACATGTTAATGCATGACACTAGAAACGATTAAAGACAATAATCTCTTAAGTAAAATTACCATGCCAAAAATATCATGATGAAATAAAGATTATCTAGTCATAGAAATATCAAGGGGGATTACATCCTTTGTCCAAAAAGAAAGTTTAAGCTTGCATGGAAAGAGAAATACAATCAACCATAGTTTCAAAGCATCAGAAATCAAAAAGAAGGAGAGAATAGACGTTACAACACGGCTGTAATAGAAATTACAGCCGTAATCACGCGTATGAATAGTGTCGATGGCGTTCTTTCGTTGATTCCTCCTCCAATCGAACTCCTTTTGCTCTGAAACTTCTGGTGCGTCCTCCTCTCCTCCAGCGAAGCTTCTGAGTGAAATTCACGGCCTGAGGTGCCCTCTACGCCTCTCGGCATGAGGCCAAACCCTAACCACCTCTCTATCAATTTCTCTCTCAATACTAGATAAAAATTAGGGCTTTCACATCGTGTGTCTTCTCCTCTTAACGATGCATTCGCAGCAACTTTTGGATCTCAATTTGGAGTTCAGGATCAAATGTTATGGCCCACACAAGTTTCGGGCCCGAAAGTGTCGCGCGTCCAAGATAAAAATACGGTCGTGTTATATTTTACGGCAGTGCCGTATTTTGGTTATGTGAACCCTGAGTCAAAATTACGGCCCGTAAAATGCTTCTAGACCATGCCATAAAATCGGACGAGTTCTCTAATCTGAATCGCTTGGGAAATACGGCACTGTAAAATGGTTTACGACAATGCCGTAATTTCAGCAAGTGTCTCTATTCTGAAGCGCTCCAAAATACGGCCCGTGGAATGGTTTACGGCAATGCTGTATTTTACACAAAATCTTCTATTCCGAAAATCCTCCAAATTACGGCAGTGCTCTTGATTTTACGGTAGCGTACGAAAATACGGTACCATAAAATAGATTACGGCACTACCGTATTTTGGTGAGTTGCTCCGATTTGCATGAAATTTGCTAGGTGATCTCCTCTTGATGATGGTAACTCTTTCATGTCTTTGATTTTGCTCGAAAAGTCATCAAAATAGTGCCTTTTTACCTGAAAATCATGAAAAACCAAAATAGAAGTAGACTTTGCAATATTTAATGAATTCAGCAAAAAAACAAGTAAAAGATCCTCAATTTAGCATGAAAAAATATCTAAAATGATACAAAATATACTATATATTTTGGTGTCATCAGTGAACCCGCACGCTTTTATCCAAGGTCGCTCTATTCATGAGAATATTTTACTTTGCCAAGAAATTCTACATGATTATCACACAAAAAGGTCGGCCCCCCGCGCATGGCTATCAAAGTGGATCTTCAAAAGGCGTTTGACTCAACAAGATGGGATTTCATTGACCATATCCTGCGTGTCTACCATTTCCCAATTCAGTTTGTTGAGAAGGTTATGACTTGCGTATCTTCCCCCACCTACACCATCACTTTAAATGGGCAGGACGTGGGTTTCTTTAAGGGAACGAGAGGCCTTCGACAAGGTTGCTCGATGTCTCCTTACTTATTCATCATTGTGATGCAGTACCTCACCGATCTGCTCACTAAGGAATTTCACAATGGCCACCTCCTCCCTCATGACAAATGCAAAAATCTAAGAATTACCAACCTGCAGTTCGCAGATGATGTTATCATCTTCTGCGAAGATTCCGTAGTGTCGACCAGAGCCATCGGTTGGGTACTGGAGAAATTCTACCATGCCACGAGACTTCAAATTAATAAAGCCAAATCGCATATTTTCTATTCTACCACCTGTAGTGCGCGCTGCCAAGATGGAATTTCTTCTGTCTTGCAGATACCCAAGGGCGTTTGGCCTTTCCGCTACTTGGGTATTCCCATCACTAGCCATCAAGTCCGGAAAAGAGACTGTATGCCATTGTTGGATAAGCTAGCCAAATATCTCTCTTCTTGGAGGTCAAAGAAATTATCATTCGCTGGCCGAGTTTAACTGATAAAATCTATCTGCTATGGAAACATAAATTTTTGGTGTAGCGCACTAAAGTTGCCTGTCAGGGTGATCACATCAATAAATTCCATGCTCGCAAATTTCCTTTGGTCAGCTGGGCATAAGAACGGTATAGCCAAAGTCGCATGGGTAAATGTTACCAAGCCCACAAACATAGGCGGTATTGGGCTAAGGGACATTAGAAACTTAATGCCGCATTTCTTATGCGATATATCTGGAACGTCATCGCAGACAAGAACTCCCTCTGGGTTAAGTGGATTCATGAATGCTACTTGGCCTCAGATTCTATTTGGACTGTCACGCCCCACCAGAGGACTCCTTGGCCTTTTCGTAGCATACTTTCGGTGAGGGACAGATGCATAAGGATAGTGGGATTTACGATAGCTAATGGGGCTGGCATCAGACTCAAGCTAGACCCCTGGTTCGAAGCCCGAATTCTTTTAAACTTGGTTGAGGATATCCGCTCTGAGAATCTGCCTGGGAAGAACACTCGCCTAAATTCATTGATAGTGAATAACAAGTGGGTGTTGCCGCCTCCTAGATCTATGGGGCTGTTTGATATCTACAAGACTATCCCTCACATCCCTCTTAGTCCACATCTGCAGGAGGATCGCATTTACTCGAAGTTAACATCACATGGGTTCTTCTCTATCAAATTCGCTTATGAGAAGCTATGTTTGGACATTCCTGTACCTTGGCGGGATATTGTTTAGTTCAAAGGACACATACCGCGATACTCATTTATCGTATGGCTGCTTTGTTTGCGTCGGCTAAGCACACGGGCTCGGCTCCATACCTGGGGGCTTATATAAAATCCTACTTGTCTGCTTTGTAATTTGGTGCCAGAAACGCATAACCACCTATTCTTCCAATGCAGAGCCATAGCTGATTTTTGGAAACTAATTCAGAAAGGGTGTGACATCAGAACTACGGCGAATACCTTGGAGGACACGGAGATCTTTCTAGTCAGCTAATGGAAGGCGGGTGAAAGCAAAAAAAATCTATATCAGGAAGCTCTTCTTGTCGGGGGCTATTTATTACATTTGGCAATACAGAAATGCTATAACTTTTGGCTACCAAAATATGAGCCTGATAGCTTACTATCATATCCTCCTTACTGAAGTCAAGGCCAAAGTGACCAGCTATATCAGGCCTCCCAGCCTGGACCAGAATAATCTTTCTTTCCTACGAACATGGGACATATAGGACATATTTCACATGGTCTTATTTTATGATGCCTCTCAAAAATTGATGCTTGCAGGGCGTCTTTGCAGGGATATAATTCTGCTCCCTCGTGGAGCTAGAATTAGTCTGCTACTTCTGTTCGCATCCCTTTTGCTACGCTATTGGGTTCTGGTTCTCCTACTATAATCATTTTTTGTCTTGGCTTTCTTCTGGGATCTTTCCGATTTTCTTCTGATATCTCTAAAGACCTATGCTTTACTAACCCATATTTACTGCCTCATGGTATTGCGATTGTTTCCCGCTGATGTCCTTTCGCCCATATGAGGGCATGGCCTTACATGCAGGTACGGGGCTTTCTATGTTCGGCGAGCGTGTCCCAAACATACCACTGAATCCTTCATGAGGCTGCTTCTCACGAGTTGGATCCCTGAGGGGCTTCCTGGATTACGGAAGGATGTGCATAATCAACCCCAGGTCAATTCTAGGCAGGGTGGAAGAGCTAGGGCTCGGCCGATATTATTCCGCGTGGTCTCCATGGAGTCAAAGTTGCTGTGAGCGGCCTTTCTTGTACTGTGATGCATGTATCTCTGATGTTCTCCTGTTTACGATTTTCATCTTGTCCTGGGTTTGGTTTTGGTTTTTTTGTGAGATTGTTGCTTGTAGCACAGGCCCCCGCGTAGATATTACAGGGGAAGCTCTGGGGAAATTTCTTTTGATATCGTGTAGAAGGTAGAGGTTTGAGGGTTCGTACGATCTATGTAAATACTCTTGCTTGGATAAATAATACTATCTTCTTGCCCTTGGCAAAAAAAAAAAGAAGAAACAAAGAGAAGATAGAAAAGAGAAAGAAATAAACTCTTAAGGGGAGGTCAGTAACTATCCTTCTTCAAGACATCTAGATTGGTGCACCAAGATCTTCTTATCCCCTTTTCTCTCGACCAAAATCTCCACCCCTACCAAAACTCATTGCCCCTTTGTAACATTATTTTCACCCCTTTATAGAGTCAAAAGTGCCTATTGAGTTAATGCATTGATAGCCCTTTAAATTCTCTTCGTTTTGACACCAAGAACGCCTGATTTGGAGTTAAGACGAGGAAGTTATGGCTATTTAATGCTGGCGGCTCCTTAATTACAAGTATAATGGGAATTACAGCCATAACCATAATACAATCATTGAGGTTTTTAACTGCTAGAAACCTCATATAAACATGGCTCATTTAATTCTCTTCGTTTTAACTACAAGAATGCCCCAAACGGAGTTAAGACGAGAGAGTTATGACCATTTAATGTTTGACGACTAGTAATTAATGTTGACAGCTGCGAGATTACGGGCGTAATGCAGATTACTGCCATGCCCATAATTTTGGTATAGAAGCCTGATTTGTCTAAAAATTTGTGGATGAGTAGATTATGGCCTTGGCAAGAATTACGGCCATAGTTGTAATGTCAAGAATCACTGATCAGAAGATCACGACCATGATGAATTATGACCTGTTAGGGAATACCGGGTGTAATTTAAAATTTTGCAGTCCCAGGATGCAGCGGAAGCATTACACCCGAAACATATTCCAGTCCCAAGGATCCATGCGAGAGAGAAGACACAAGGATGTGTTAGAGATATACCTCTTTTGCTTGTCTAGTTGTCGAAGCCATGTTGAAGACGATCAAATGCACGCCCTCTACAAGTATCCACGCATCGACTCCTTGATCGTTGCTCCCTTCCACGCTTGGTGCTAGCCTCGGGAAGAGAATCAAGCCTACACCTCACTTGCGCTACCTTCAAGAGAACTTGCGCCAAGGAGGCGATAGGGAAGATGCCGCCAAGGACTTCCCTCTTCTTCTTTGCTTGCGCCACCTTCAAGCAAGATGCGCCAATGGCAATGAGAGGAGCTTGCGGCAATAGAAGGAGAAGCCACCAAGCTCAATTTCTCTTTGCGCCAAGAAGAGGAGAAGAAGAAGAGGAGGTCTTTCGGCCACTTGGAAGAAGGTTGCGCCAAGCCTTTGTTGTCACCTTTTGCCCTTGCTCACGTCTCTCTATGTGCCCTCACACCTTCAAGGAGTCGAACATTAGAAGGGGCGGTAAGGGGTCCTATAAATAGGACAAGAGGCGGCTAGGGCAAGGGCTAGGATCATGCCAAGTGTATGGCTAGGATGAAAAGGTTTGTGACAAGGAAAGTCTCCAAGACATTTCCTTAAACCCATTCAACCCTTCCTTATGCGCCAAGACGGTGTCTTGCGCCCCAAGCAATATATCAGCCCATGACATGCCTTAGAGGCATGCATTCCATCCAAGGAAGAAGGGCTAGGCGCAACAAGCAAGAGGTATTTGGCTAGGGTAAGGGTTTGGGTGCATGTAGGGTTTATGAGGTAAGGAAAGTCTCCAAGACTTTACCATAAATCTCACCCTACTTGTCATATGCGCCCAAGCTCTTTCCAAAAGAGTTTTCAAGCCATATCAGCCCCAACCCTTACCATAGAGGCAAGGTTTCCTTCCAAGGAACAAAGGGGGAGGCGCCTAATGCTTCCTTATGAAGCAACATGCGCCGACTTCACCCCATTATGCCCTTGGCGCCAATGGGGTGAAACTCTTCCCCATTATACCCTTATTTGCTTATACCTCTTCTTGACAACTAGTTATTGGGCCTCATTAGATAATGAGCTAGCCCAAACTTCATGGCATGGGTTGATTAAGCCTTTGGATCCAACCCAATGCAACCCTAATCAAAATGTGACCAATCTAGGTCAATTTCGGGTCAACTTGCCAAAAATGAAGTTTGGCTCCAATAACTTTCTTCCAACTCATCAAGCCCATTGGCGCTGATGAAATCTTCCAAATGGATCCAAGTTATCCAATAACTTGATCCAGACGCTTCTGATTAAAGCAACGTCAAGAGTCTATTGCGTGTGACCCCGTAGGATCCATATGACGATGGCAATGATGTAAACATCATAAGTAGTGAGGGGTATCTAGCAACACATCACTACTACCCATGTCATAGGACTTAAGTCATTATGGCAACAACTCCTAACAAGCAACGATGATTCCCATTGCATTATAGATCCCTTTGCCTAAACTGATATCCTGCCATTGGATTAGTCTCAAGTTTATCAATCCAATGCATTGGTCATGACTCAACAAGTGTGGCCACACATTCCTGTCATGCACCAATAAGGTGGGGCGCCCCAAAGTGGATATCATGCTTCCTCTAAAGGAAGGGGCAAATCCTACTATTGGTCATCCATGTCTCTACGTGACTTATGACATGCCCAATGACAGTCGTTTTGGTCCCCCAATTACGGAGAGACGTAAGACTGTATCAAAGCATATCCATCATCAAATCTAGACATGAATATCTCAAGTCTAAGGATCAATGCAAACCTCTTGCATGTGAGATTGACTTGTTGACTGGACAAGTCAATCCTCACGGTGGATCACTCCAATGCATCCAATGCACCTGTATGTCTGCGTTACTGTGCCCCGCACCTAACTAGCCCATACACCAGTCTCACATGTACCAAAGCTGTCGCATATCTGCTAAGGTAACTTGTTTGGGGATAGCTTATGAGAATGGATCCAATCCAAACTCCTGGGACATTATTTATGTAACTCAATACATCAATGCAGGTAGAGAAGTCTACATAATAACAACCATGCCTTTATAGAGAATAATAATTATATCAAAGTACATTTAAACAATGCCCGACCATGTCCAAACATTGGTCTGCAGGGCATAAACACCAACATGACCATGCCCGTAATTTTGGTATAGAAGCCTGATTTGTCTAAAAATTTATGGATGAGTAGATTATGGCCTTGGCAAGAATTACGGCCATAGTTGTAATGTCAAGAATCACTGATCAGAAGATCACAACCTGTTGGGGTATGCCCTTAAGGCTAATGTTTGAGGCCTTGGGATTATATCAGTATCATGTATAAACTCTATGTTTATAAAGGCAATGGTTGTTATTTAGGTTGTTACATCATCTGCTGCAATATGTATACTTCTGAATAATGTCTCAATGCTGTTCAGCTTGGCTGACATGCAGTTTTGTCCTTAGTCGAGATATCTTGGTGAACATGAGACAGCCTTGATATGATTGAGACTAATATGTGTTCTAATCTTATAGGGTGCTTCGAGCATAGAATAAGATGTAGACTCATGGGTACATTGGATGTACTGGACAGACCCTACTTAGGATATTCAATTGCTTGTCACAATGTGAATAATCCTTGTATGCAAACAAGTGGCATATTTCCTCTGACTTGAGATCACTTGTGTTTCTAAATGATGATTGGCATTGTTTTGAGGTAGTTCAATATCATTTGAAACATAATGGTTATAGATTATCTTGGATAGTGATCATGAGTCATGTTAGGGCACTAGTGATAGATATAGGATTGCCGTCTCCTTGATTGGAGTGTGATGTTCTATAGGGGCCCCCTGGATGAGATGATTGAGAAAGTGTATGGCCATACCTAGATGACTATGTTCATCTGATCTAATCATTCTCATCATATTGGAATTACAGGCTTGACACGCTTGTCCAATAAGAACATCCAGTGGCAAAGGAAACACATATGTCAAGTGACTTGGGTTCACACTTGTGCTGTGGTTTGGGTGTAGTCTTGGAAGACTCTTTCCTTTATATCGGGAGATAGTGATGTGTTGCTAGATACCCCTCACTGATCGTGATAACGTAAGTTATCGTTACCGACATTTAAAGGAAACCCTTAGGGTCGCACAATTTGATGATATGGCTTACTTAAGTCAGATCGTGTGGACTGAATTATTTTAGTTCAGTTTAAAGGAGTTTAAACTCTGATTGTAAGTGAGATCTGGTCTGATCATGTTTGATTGATTAGGGCTTGAGATCGGTAAGCTTCGATCGAGAGAATTGATGCTAGATCGGAGAGATCAAGAGCATCAAGAGATGAATGGTTAGATCTTGATCCTTATGGTTTAATTTGATCTAGACCAATGCTTGGTTTGATTTGGTCCTTGAACCAAATGTAATTGAACCGGCTCATCATAGTGAGCGCATGGTTCAAAGGGGAGAGAAAAATGCGATGGTTCACTTGGAGTGAACGCATGAACGCATGATGTTAGTGGCTTGCTATTTTTTGGAAGTCATGTTTCCAAAATAGAGAGCACGCCTCTACATTCGTGGGTGCATCTCTTTTCGCCTCTCGTCTCTTCCTCTCGATGCCTCTCTCTCGTGTGGGAAGTTCTTCAGGCAAAAGAGAAGAGAACAAAGCCAAGAGATCATCTCAATCTCCTTCACGCGATCAGGAGACCTTGGAGCCTTGCTAGCACAAGGAACGCCAAGGGAGTAGTCATCTTCATCTTGTGTGCGTCACCTTTGGAGGAGAGCCGCTCGCCCTCTTGCTTCCAAGACGCCATCCAAGAAATGGCACTGGTATGATCTCTCAGTTGATCTATACTTGTTATTAAAGTTGATCTATGTTCATACATGCGATCCTAGGAAACCCTAGATTCCGCCCATGTAATTTTATATGCGCATGATTAGGGTTTCGCCCCCTTTAGGGAACTTTCAATTGGTATCAGAGCATGGTTCCTTGTATGTTTCATATGATTGCTTATTGTGATCCTTGTTTGCGCTTAATAGTAGATCTAAAAGAGCATGCGAAAATTTAATGTATGTTTTACATTGGCGCATGCATGATAGTTGGCGCTTGTTGTAGTTTTCTCAAAACTTACTTGCGCGCCCCTCATTAGATCTAAGCGCCTACTTCAAAAGCTTAGACGGGTTATTAGGGTTGAAGTCATCGTCTAGTCTAGACCCGACAGTCTGATCAGACCATCTGACAGCCTAGATGGGGCGACCTGATGGCACCTATGCGCAAGCATAAGGTGGCTATAGGTCGACTGCTGAAAGGCGTGTAGCGATGTCTGATTGAGACAACCAGATGAACGCCCATGATTAAGGCCCGGGGTCACACCCGCTTGCCTAAACTCATGAGGGACGTTCAGCCCTTTACGCATGCACTGTTGACCATGAGGTCGACTCAAGTCGGTTATGACTTGGTGCATGCAAGGGCAGTGGGTCTGACTAGGTCTGATGAGTGGATCCCTATTAATGGACCGTTGTAAGGTAGTAGGGCACATAAGGAAATAAAATGAAGCCAATGGGTTTTTCGAAAACTTTTATTTTCTTGATTGGATCACATGATGTTTGTATAACATGATGAGTGTCTATTTAATCTTATGTGGGCTGCCTAAATTTAATGTGTGCTGTGCTGGGGCCTGCGTGCCTGGATGTATTATTTGTAAATTATTATTGTGATCTGCGCATCACATTTTAATTAATTTATAAAGTGTAATTGACCTGCGAGTCAATCATGTCTAGATAGATTAAATTGTAATTTAATCAGACATGAGCACAGAGCACACTTGGCAGAGGCGCATGCAGCAAGTGGCTTCACCAGTGAGAGGAAACTATATGTCCTCGAGACGGCTATACCGCCTCAACCCGCTGCGAACGCCGCAAGGGCGGTTCGGGAAGCTTATGAAAAGCATGTCAATGATAGCATTGATGTCGCTTGCCTTATGCTAGAGTCTATGACGCCACAGCTGCAGCGTCAGCATGAGGATTTATTTGCTATAGAAATTATAGCAAACCTCAAGATGCTGTATGCAGCACAGGCAAGGACTGAACGCTATAACTTGACTAAACTTTTCTTTCAGAGCAAACTGACTGAAGGGAGTCCAGTGGGAGCTCACGTACTTAAGATGATTGGGTACAAGGAGGCTCTAGAGAAACTGGGACACACCATCAATCAGGAGCTTGTTATAGACATCATCCTGCAGTCTCTCCCGGCCTCTTTCGATCCGTTCATCATTAATTTTAATATGAACAAGATCGACTGTACGCCTGCAGAGTTACTGAACATGCTCTTGACTACTGAGCAGACTCAGTCTCGTGAGAAGGGAACGCCTTCATCCTCTGTCCTAATGTTTCCTTCAAGGAACAAGTAGAAGGGGAAGAAGGGCAAAGCCCCTGTCAAGAGCTACAACAAGGCTCTGAAACAAAAGGTAAAGCGGTCAAAGGAATACAGATGTTTCCATTGTGGCCAGCTAGGTCACTGGAAAAAGGACTGTAAAGCGCTCCAAGGAGATAAGAAGGGAAGCAACTCTTTCGCTTCTGGCTCAGGTATTTTCGTGACTGAAGTCATGGTTTCTTCTTCTATTTCATGGGTGTTGGACACTGCATGTGGAGTTCACATTTGTTCAAATGTACAGGAACTCAAGAGAAGAAGACAGGTGGGACAGCATGAGGTGGACCTACGAGTTGGAAACGGGGCACGGGTTGCTGCTGTTGCTGTAGGAGTTTATCACATCTCTTTACCATCTGGTCTTGTATTAGAACTGGACAATTGTTATTTTGTACCGAGCATAACTAAGAATATTATCTCTATTCCTGCTCTTGTCAGGAAAGGGTTTTCCTTTGAATGCAAGATTTCAAAGTGTTATATTTCTTTTGATAATATTGTTTATGCTACTGGGTCAATTAACAATGGGTTATTCATGTTGGACATGGAATGTTCTATACAACAAATTGATATTAAGAAAGCCAAGTATGCTGATGACAGCACCTTGCTATGGCATAGTCGTTTAGGCCATATTAACAAGAAGCGCATTAAGCGGTTGCATGATCATGGACTGCTGGGATCATTCTCCTATGAGGAGCTTGATACATGCAAAGCTTGTTTAATGGGTAAAATGACGAAGTCTCCTTTTTCTAACAAAGGTCAAAGGGCTTCAGGTTTACTTGACCTCATTCACAGTGATGTGTGTGGGCCATTTAGTAAACATGCCAGAGGTGGCTATTCATACTTCATTACCTTTACTGATGATTTCAGTAGGTATGGTTATGTCTATCTAATGAGACATAAGAGTGAATCTTTTGACAAGTTCAAAGAGTTCAAAAATGAAGTACAGAATCAGTTAGGCCGAACTATCAAGGCACTTCGTTCAGATCGAGGTGGAGAATACTTGAGTCATGAGTTTACTGACTATCTGAAGGAGTGTGGGATTATCTCACAGCTCACTCCGCCAGGAACACCGCAATGGAATGGTGTGTCCGAGAGGAGAAATAGAACCTTATTGGATATGGTTCGTTCTATGATGAGTCAGGCTACTCTACCTTACTCCTTTTGGGGATTTGCACTGGAAACAGCTGCAAAGGTACTAAACCGAGTGCCATCCAAGGCCGTTTCAAAGACGCCATATGAGTTATGGTATGGGAAATAGCCGAGCTTGACATTTATTAAGATCTGGGGTTGCGAGGCTTATGTCAAAAAGCTCGTCTCTGGGAAACTAGAGAGCAGATCTGAGAAATGTATCTTTGTCGGTTACCCTAAAGAAACAAAGGGTTATTATTTCTACGATCCCAAAGAGAACAAAGTATTTGTTGCTCGGACGGCTATTTTTTTTGAGAAAGAATTTCTTCTGCAAGAAGCCAGTAGGAGAGAAATAAAGTTGGATGAGAATCCAGAAGAAGGACAAAGTAGTCAAGTACAGTTGGATGAGCCTGAGCCAGTAGATCAGGTTACTGAACAACCTGAGGCTCAGATATCACGGGAACCGCGAAGATCGGGAAGGATCCGTCGACAGCCTGAGCGCTATGACGGAGTCTACATCATTAATGATGAACCCCTCACTTATGCGGATGCGGTCAGTGGACCGGAATCAGCGAGATGGCTTGAAGCTATGCGAGCCGAGATGGACTCCATGTCAGATAACCAAGTTTGGGATTTGGTTGATCCGCCTCCGGGAGTAATCCCTATAGGCTGTAAGTGGATCTTCAAGAAGAAGATGGACATGGATGGTAACGTGGTTACCTATAAAGGCAGGCTAGTTGCGAAAGGTTTCAAACAAATCTACGGGATAGATTATGATGAAACTTTCTCTCCTGTAGCCATGTTCAAGTCTATTCGGATTATTCTCGCGATAGCGGCATATTATGATTATGAGATCTGGCAAATGGATGTGAAGACCGCTTTCCTTAATGGAAAATTAGAAGAGGATGTGTATATGACACAACCTGAAGGTTTCACTAATCCATCAGATCGTCATAAAATATGCAAATTAAAGAAGTCAATTTATGGACTTAAACAAGCATCAAGAAGCTGGAATATTCGTTTTGATGAATCAATCTGTAAGTTTGGTTTCATCAAGAATGAAGATGACCCGTGTGTTTATAAGAGGTTTAGTGGGAGCGTGATTACTTTCCTAGTCCTCTACGTCGATGATATCTTAATCATTGGAAACGATATTCCTGAACTACATGCGGTTAAGGCATGGTTAAGAAAATGTTTCCAGATGAAAGATTTAGGAGAAGCAGCCTATGTATTAGGTGTGAAGATCTACAGAGATAGATCTAAGAGGCTTCTCGGGCTGTGCCAGAGTACTTACATCGATAAAGTCCTGGAGAGATTCCATTTAGAAAATTCTAAAAGAGGGTATCTTCCAGTCAGACATGGTCTGAATCTTTCAAAGAGTCAGTGTCCACAAACACAGACTGAGAAAGATGAAATGGACAATACGCCTTATGCTTCGGCTATTGGGTCCATTATGTATGCAATGTTGTGTACTCGCCCAGACGTTGCTTACGGGTTAAGCGTGACCAGTCGATTCCAAAGTAATCCAGGGAAGGCACACTGGATTGCGGTCAAGAACATTTTAAAATATCTTCGGAGGACCAAAGATATGTTCTTGATATATGGAGGTCAGGAAGAACTCAGTATTGAAGGATATACTGACGCTTCGTTCCAATCTGACCAGGATGATTTCCGATCGCAATCAGGCTATGTTTTTAGCTTGAATGGAGGTGCAGTGGTGTGGAAAAGTTTCAAACAGTCAATTGTTGCTGATTCCACAACAGAAGCCGAGTATGTTGCAGCCTCAGAAGCATCCAAGGAGGCAGTGTGGATTCGTAAGTTCGTTGAGGAACTTGGTGTTGTTCCTTCGAGTGCAGATCCTTTGGTTATCTTCTGTGATAACACTGGAGCAATTGCACAAGCAAAGGAACCACGGTCGCACCAGAAGTCCAAGCACATACAGAGAAGGTTTCACTTGATCTGGGAGATCATTGATCGTGGCGAGATCAAAGTCTGCAAGGTTCATACAGATGACAATCTAGCTGACCCGCTTACAAAGCCTCTGGCGCAGTAGAAGCATGAGAAGCACTGTAATAATATGGGTTTGAGATTTCTCAACCATTAGATTAAGTGCAAGTGGGAGATTGTTGGGGTATGCCCTTAAGGCTAATGTTTGAGGCCTTGGGATTATATCAGTATCATGTATAAACTCTATGTTTATAAAGGCAATGGTTGTTATTCAGGTTGTTACATCATCTGCTGCAATATGTATACTTCTGAATAATGTCTCAATGCTGTTCAGCTTGGCTGACATGCAGTTTTGTCCTTAGTCGATATATCTTGGTGAACATGAGACAGCCTTGATATGATTGAGACTAATATGTGTTCTAATCTTATAGGATGCTTCGAGCATGGAATAAGATGTAGACTCATGGGTACATTGGATGTACTGGACAGACCCTACTTAGGATATTCAATTGCTTGTCACAATGTGAATAATCCTTGTATGCAAACAAGTGGCATATTTCCTCTGACTTGAGATCACTTGTGTTTCTAAATGATGATTGGCATTGTTTTGAGGTAGTTCAATATCATTTGAAACATAATGGTTATAGACTATCTTGGATAGTGATCATGAGTCATGTTAGGGCACTAGTGATAGATATAGGATTGCCGTCTCCTTGATTGGAGTGTGATGTTCTATAGGGGCCCCCTGGATGAGATGATTGAGAAAGTGTATGGCCATACCCAGATGACTATGTTCATCTGATCTAATCATTCTCATCATATTGGAATTACAGGCTTGACACGCTTGTCCAATAAGAACATTCAGTGGCAAAGGAAACACATATGTCAAGTGACTTGGGTTCACACTTGTGCTGTGGTTTGGGTGTAGTCTTGAAAGACTCTTTCCTTTATATCGGGAGACAGTGATGTGTTGCTAGATACCCCTCACTGATCGTGATAACGTAAGTTATCGTTACCGACATTTAAAGGAAACCCTTAGGGTCGCACAATTTGATGATATGGCTTACTTAAGTCAGATCGTGTGGACTGAATTGTTTTAGTTCAGTTTAAAGGAGTTTAAACTCTGATTGTAAGTGAGATCTGGTCTGATCATGTTTGATTGATTAGGGCTTGAGATCGGTAAGCTTCGATCGAGAGAATTGATGCTAGATCGGAGAGATCAAGAGCATCAAGAGATGAATGGTTAGATCTTGATCCTTATGGTTTAATTTGATCTAGACCAATGCTTGGTTTGATTTGGTCCTTGAACCAAATGTAATTGAACCGGCTCATCATAGTGAGCGCATGGTTCAAAGGGGAGAGAAAAATGCGATGGTTCACTTGGAGTGAACGCATGAACGCATGATGTTAGTGGCTTGCTATTTTTTGGAAGTCATGTTTCCAAAATAGAGAGCACGCCTCTACATTCGTGGGTGCATCTCTTTTCGCCTCTCGCCTCTTCCTCTCGACGCCTCTCTCTCGTGTGGGAAGTTCTTCAGGCAGAAGAGAAGAGAACAAAGCCAAGAGATCATCTCAATCTCCTTCACGCGATCAGGAGACCTTGGAGCCTTGCTAGCACAAGGAACGCCAAGGGAGTAGTCATCTTCATCTTGTGTGCGTCATCTTTGGAGGAGAGCCGCTCGCCCTCTTGCTTCCAAGACGCCATCCAAGAAATGGCACTAGTATGATCTCTCAGTTGATCTATACTTGTTATTAAAGTTGATCTATGTTCATACATGCGATCCTAGGAAACCCAAGATTCCGCCCATGCAATTTTATATGCGCATGATTAGGGTTTCGCCCCCTTTAGGGAACTTTCACAACCATGATGAATTATGGCCATGCCCGTAATTCTCTTGTCAAGGTCTTTGTCATCTAAAAGGTTGTTATTAAGGAGGTTATGGGCATGACTTCGAATTATGGTTGTGCCCGTAAAAATGGGTCCATCATGTAGCCAATGAGAGAATTACGGTCATGATGAAGATTATGGCCTCAGCCGTAATTCTTGAAATTAATCCTGTTTGAAGCCAAACTTATTGTCAAGATTCCTCATTCACTCAGACATAACAACCATCAGATAAGTGCATTGATCACAACCAACAAATAGTAAGGAGAATCAAATAGAAAGAGGTATGTGCTTCCACAAAGAGATCATAAACATACCTTGAAAGTAAGAACCTCAATTGAATATCGAATAGGCGTTGATGTTTATGCCCAAAGACCTAGTTTTGGTCTATCTTTGTACTACTTGACATTGATATTTCTTATATATCATTTTAGCATTGTCGTTATCATGTTTAGTTTACATCCGCGATTATGTTCTTACATGATAATGTCCTTGGAGACAGATTGGATCTGTGCTCAAACTCTTATCCCCAGTCGATGTACCTTAGTGGATATGGGACAACTATGGTACTTGTGAGACCGGTATATGGGTTGGTTAGGCACGCGGTGTTAACGCAGACATATGGGTATATCAGTGGTAGATATATTGGATCGACCCACTGTGAGGCAATGACTTGGTGTCATGAGTTATCCTCACAAGTGATAGGAGATGCATTGATCCCTTGACTTGAGGTCATTGACTCTTCTATATGGTTAGGAACATGCTTTAATACAACCTAACACCTCACCGTAGTTGGGAGGTCATAACGGTTGTCATTGAGCATGCAATGACCCATATGAGAAGGTCAATGTACAGACAGAGGATTTGTTCCTTCCTGAGGGAAGCATAATATCTATGGAGCCCTGCCTATGGTTCTATGACTGAATTTGTATGGCTATACCAGGTGAGAACCTGATTTAGTTATGACCATGAGATTGGGTTAAAACAAGTGGTGACACACCTGTCCAATCGGATATTAGTTTGCCAAAGAGACTGTAATGCATCTGTACCTAGTTGCGATGATGGGGATATCGATGTCGGTATCCATTCCGATGACTTGGGTAGTAGCGATGCACTGCTAGGTGTCACTCACTACTTGTGGTTACCTTAGGTCAGCACTACCAACGTCAAAGGAACCTATAGGGTCGCACACTTTAATACTCGAGTTCTAGTATTGATTGAGAAGTCTTATGATCGATTTATTGGATAACTCGGATCTATTTAGGAGATTTCATCAGTGCCAATGGCCCTGATGAGATGGAAGGGAGTTATTGGAGCTAAACTTCATTTCTGGCTGGTTGACCTGAAATTGACCATGGTTGGTCACATTTGAGCTAGGGTTACATTGGATTGGATCCAATGGCTTAATCAACTTATACAATGAAGTTTGGGCTAGCTCATTACCCAATGAGGCCTAATAACAAGTTGTCATGAAGACGTGAAGCACAAAATCATTAGCTACATCCCAAGGGCGAATAATGATCCAAACTACACGGCCTTCTTCAACATATGGACTCATCTCCTGCGGCCTTCAGATGCGCACGCCGCTCCCCCTCTTCCTTCCTGACAAGTTTCACTCCACAACGGATGCCCTGTTCTAGAGCTGTTCACTCTTCACGCAGCTCTCATGTTCTTGCGTTGCACCGGGGCTGCTCCCCTTGGTTGCCAAGATCACCAAGGGGATCTATCTATCTATCTTGATCTTAGTTCTTCGTGGCCTGTAGGCTGCAGTTATCTTATCGCTTTCGTATATGTACTTTTTTTCGGGGCACCTTGCTGATTTCTTGGAATGCCTGTTCGTTGCGCATCCTTCTCCTCTTATGACGTTGTGCAGGCGGGCGAGGTTACAACAGTTTCAGGTGCTGAGTTGATCTTACCCCAAATGTGTATTGCCAGCTCCGCCAGGTTACAACAGGCTGAGCTATGGAGTCATAAATGATGCGTGAGGAGGGCTTTGCGATGAGCCGACATCCCCAGTCTTTCTACCGGCTTCCCACATTTACCCAGGATGGCGTGGCCCAAATTACCGGAAGAAAGCTGATGATAATTTTCAAACCCACCAATGTTTGGAGCTTCCCCTTCTTCAAAGATGCAATGGCTGCAGCGTGATGGCCACATATTTGCCGCAGAGAATTGTGACTTATGTAACAGTCTTGTAATGGGTGGGTGTGTGTTGTATTCGTTGTTGATCTCCTCTCGCTCCTCCTTGTTTTTATTTCTTTTGAGGTGTTAGAACTATGTGGCGCAAGAATAGAAGAAGGTGAACAAAGGCTTGGATCTTCTTCCTAAGGCTAGCACCGGGTATGGAAGGAGAGGACTCGAGGCATTCGTGTGTGTGAGACTACAGAGGGTGAACACTTGGGTGCCTACCTCGACATTGACCTTCTCTTGCTCTAGGTACTTTCTCCTCTCATCGTGTCGACCCCCTCATAAGACGATCTTTATTGGGTTTTTGGGATTGGCCTATTTCATGGATATGCTTCCGCTGTGTGTATGTATTGATTGTTAAAAATTTGTAAATATCCCCAGGGTTTCCCAACAATAGGTCACTCCACAGTCTTTTCCATCAAATAAGATAATGATATTAATTACCTGACTTTGAACTAAGATTCAGAATATATTAACAATATCCCAAGGAGTCAATATAAAACATCAAGCTATCATGTTTTCCTTTTGGAACCAAAACAATATCACCACTTATCATCAATAGATCATCAGTATTTGAAAATCGCAAAGTGTAATCCAATATCATAATCAGGGGTGTAACTCAACATCAGAATAACTATGTAAAAAGTATCAACATACCATCATCAGCTTCTTTTCCCCTTCCTTTCGTTTTCCTTTGGAGGATAGTATCATGTAAGCATAAGCCCCTCGCGTAGTTTTTATAGGGGAGGCTCTGTCAAAATTTTTAAGATCTAGTGAGGGTGGAAAGGGGTGGGAGTGGATGTACCAATCATGTAAATACTTTATTTTTGGATTAATAACATCAACCTTCTTGCCTTTGGCAAAAAAAAAAAAAAAACATACCATCATTAGAAAAACAAACATACCAACATCAAACAATAACATAGGAGATATATCAATAAAACACAAGTATTGTATTATAATAGCTAACCATCATCATAGGGTTAAAGTTACTACATAACAAGTTTTGAGAATGAACCCACTATCTCTCATACTTAAATTACACATAGTCCCTATGCATAGCATGCAAAGATCTCAAAATTTGGAAAGATAGGTTGTAACACTCATAAGATCTATTGGAGTCATCATCTGTGTGCATCTCAGCACCTTCTTCTTAAGGATGATTCTTGTCGTTCAGCTAACTTGCAATCGTTCCTAAAATGGATATGGCTAAAGCTTGCTTAGGCAAGGCTTACGTGCATATGGAATTTGGGATTTGTTCAAAGTAATTGTTTGATTCACTCCTTGAATCATGCCCAAATCACTTGAACTTTCCAATTGACCTTAACCTCCCTTTGCCCCTATATAATGATCCCTAGCTGACCCCTCTTTGTGTACTATTCTCTCCTAGGCATGAACATCAACAAGAGGGTGAGGTGCAAGGCATATTGGCGCATCCACTTCCATCAAGACCGCAAGCTTCTTCCCTTCCTCCCCTTGGCACAAGTGGTGATTAGGCTTGGCAGCTTCTTCCCTTCTTCCATCTTCTTGGCACCTCCTCCTCCATGTGGGTGGTGCAAGTCATCAAGGGAGACTCATAAGGTGTGTATCTTCTTCCTGAGGCTAGCACCAGTGTGGAACAAGAGGACTCGAGCATCGGTTCTGTGTGAGACTGCAGAGGGCACACACTTGGGTGCCTACATCACTTCACTTGCTTTGCTTCTAAGGTATCATATCTTACTCACCGTGTCAACTTCCTCGCTTAACTCGATCTTTTGGGTTTTGGGACTGGCCTATTTTGGAAATTGCTACCGCTGTATGTATGTAATAAAATTTTAAAATCTCCGAGGTTTCCCAACAGAAGTCACACAGCCCCTCTTCCTCCAATGGCGAGAGCTTTAGGGGTCTTGAGTGCAAGTAGTAGAGAAGAGAAGTCTCCTCTCCTTGGCACTTTATCTCATCAACCTTGGCATAAGTGGAAGTGCTACCCACTCCTTGCCGCCTGTTGGGAAACCTTGAGAATTTTAAAATTTTTACATACATACACAAATACATAAGCGGAAGAAAATCCCCAAAAAAGACCAGTCCCAAAAACCCAATGAATTAATTCAAGCGAGGGAGTCAGCACGGTGAGTAAGAGATAGTACCTTAAAGCAATTGATGAAGAAGATGATGTAGGCGCCCAAGTGTTCACCCTCTGCAGTCTCGCACACAACCGATGCTTGAGTTCTCTTCTTTCACACCCGGTGCTAACCTCGGGAAGAAGATTCACGCCAAGGGAGTGTCTCTTGATCATTTGCACCAACCACCAAGGAGTAGAGGCGCCAAGGGAAGAAGAAGGAGATGATGATGTCGCCAAACCTTCTTTCACCATGCGCCAAGGAAGGGAAGGAGAAGTTGCTCGTGGCATTTAATGGAAGAAGTGCAACAAAGATCACCTAGTCGTCGCCCCTCTAGTTCTCCACGCCTCCAAGAGATTGCATTTGTCAAGAGGGGGTCGGCTAGGGTCTCTTTTATAAGAGTAAGAGGCGGTTTAGGGGTATAAGGAAGGTGTATGTGATTGTGGCATGATTTCAGGAATTATTCAATCAATTATCTTGATTAAATAATTAATTCCAGATGCACTTAAACCTTGCCAAAGCAAGCTTCAGCCATATGCGCCCCATGCTTACCTAAATAGGCACAACTTCCATGCATGCGCCAAGACTAGGTCAAGACTTGGTGGAAGTTTACCTAATGTGGCTTGGGCACAAGTCCTAATCCAATTAGGACTCTAATTATGTAAATAATCAGCCTCTCATGCACCTATCACATCTCAATTAATATCTCAAGTGATTAAATCAAAATCCAATCTCAATCAATCACTTGGAAGATACCAATTAAGCCATATGCACCAATCCTAGTCCAACTAGGACTCTTTATACACCTATGCCATAAAATACTCTCCACTATATCCTTTTATCCTCTTATCTTTTCATTACAACTTATTAGTAAGCCCCATTGGGTAATGGGCCTAGCCCAAACTTCATTATGCATGTTAACCAAGCCATTGGATCCAATCCAATGTAACCCAAGGTCAAATGGGGCTAACCATGGTTAATTTTGGTCAACATGCCAAAAATGAAGTTTGGCTCTTATAAGTCTCTTCCATCTCATTAGGCCCATTGGCGCTGATGAAATCTCCCAAATAGATCCGAGTTATGAAATAACTCGATCCGAAGGCTATCTGATCAATACGAAAACTCGAGCATCAAGGTGTGCGACCCTGTAGGTTCCTCTGACGTTGGCAGTGATGAACTTAGGTCGTCACAAGCAGTGAGTGGCACCTAACAGTGCATCGCTGCTACCCAAGTGTTCAGAATGGATATTGACATCAACATCCCCATCATCGCAACAAGGTACCAATGCATTACAGTCCCTCCTCTAGCAAACTGATATCCGATTGGACAAGTGTGCCACCACTTGTTTTCACCCAATCTCATGGTTATGACTAAAGCAGGTTCTCATCTGGGTATGGTCATACACTTCCAGTCATAGAACCATAGGGGGCCCATGGATATCAAGCTTCCCTAATGAAGGGGCAAATCCTATGTCTGTCCATTGATCTTCTCATTTGGGTCGTGACATGCTCAATGACAACCGTTATGACCTCCCAACTACGGTGAGGTGTTAGGTTGTATCAAAGCATGTCCCTAACCATATTGAAGAATTAATAACCTCAAGTCAAAGGATCAATGCATCTCTTGTCACTTGTGAGGTTAACTCATGACACCAAGTTAGAGCCTCACAGTGGGTCGGTCTAGTATATCCATCACTGATATGCCAATATGTCTGTGTTAGCACCTTGTGCCTAACTAGCCCAAATACCAGTCTCACATGTACCAGAGCTATCTCATATCCACTCAAGTACTTGACTAGAGACAGATTTTGAGCATAGATATAACCTGTATCTAGGGATATTATTATGTAAGTACATATTTGTAGATGTAAACATAACATAATAATGACAATGCCGGAATGATATATAAAAGATATCAATGTCAAATAGCACATAAGTAAGACCAATAGCTGGTCCTAAGGGCATATACACCAACATCGCCATCACTCCATCTTCTCCTTGGTACAAACCTTGAAATTGGCACAAGTTGACAAGAACCAAAGGCATGGATCTTCTTCCCAAAGGCTAGGAATAGGCGTGGAAGAAGAGGACTCGAGGAGCCTATGTGTGCACGAGCATGCATAGCGGACGAGCACTTGCGTGTCTCAACATCATCATCGTGAGCACCCTAAAAATTAAAACGTCATCATCTCATAAACCTTTACGCATCCGATGGTTTCACTCATAAGAATGATCCTTGCATATTTGGGAAAAATTTTTTGGGCCAACACTTCTACATCTATTTTTGTTTAAATTGGCCCGGGGAAACCCCGGGCTATTTAAAATTAAAATACAGTAGAAGAAGGCTCGAAATGAGTTTTCTAATTCAACACAAGGACCGTCTTATGAGAGAACCACCGGATGTGATAGAGCATATACCTTTCTTTGCAATTTAGGAGTTGTTGATGACGACGATGAGATGCACTTGGGAGTGTCCTCTATAATTATGAACACATGGACTCCTCGAGATCCCTCTTGCTCCATGCTTGGTGCTAGCCTCGTGAGAAGAGATCTACACCTCTAGGAGTAATCACCTTGCTTGCACCAACTTATAGAGGTTGCACCAAGGTGATGTTCTTGCCTCAAGTTGTGCCATCCTATTGGATTGTGCCAACTCTTTAGATTCTGCCTCCTTCTATGTGTGCCACCACACCAAGATGATGCGCCAAAATGAAGGAAGGCAACCACCAAGTCCTTCTTGCGCCAAGAGGGAAGAACTGTCACCTTCAAAGGAGATAGGCGACAACTTCTTCTATGGGCGGCTCCAAGAAGAGATGAGAGAAGCTAGCATTTGAGGGGAGAAGGAGACCTAAGCACTAGGGCTTGAGGAATGAGAACTTAATGAATGTGCCCCCCCCCCCCCCTAGAGTCTCTTATATAGAGTTTAGTCGCAGGTCCCACTACTTAATTTGTGAATAAATATAATATATTTATTTCCATTAATTGAATATAAATATTCAATTATGCGCTTAAGCTATGGACCCCTCATGATTCCGCTAAAATCAACTGATGAGTCTCTGAATTAATCTGTTGACTTTTATGACACTTGACTCGTTAACTAAACCTAGTCAACTGAGGTCAAATGTGGTCATCTAACTCTACACATGCATTCGAGACGCATAAGACTCACATATAGATTTGATTATCCATAGATTCGATCTGAGGCTATTCGATCAGTATGGAATCTTGAATGTTAAGGTGTGTGACCCTGTAGGTTCCTTTGACATTGATGGAGGGCCAAACGCAGCTCTTAGAAGATCCACTAGGGCTCGAAGGAAGCCCATCAGGTATGGCTTCACTTAGGGTCCACTTTCCTTTTCAGCACTTTCCTTATTTGCATTGCATGGCATTTTAGGTTAGTTCCACCCCAAAGTCTACCATGTAGTTTACTTTTATGAATGTTGTTGGTAGGTTGTGCATTGTAATGTCATGGTAGGTTAGTGCATGTAGTATGGATACCTTATATTCAGCTCAAGGGATGCAAATCAGCTAGCTCACTCCACTCTAAGAAGCTAGCTCCCATTTTGGAAGGTTCGCTTCAAACTATCTCAATGGGGACTTCAAACTCAACTCCACTTCAAAACCCCACTTCAAGATCCTTTCCAATTGAAGAAACGCCAGCCCTCATGAAGTAATATGCGCCAACCTCATCCAAGAAATAAAGCAAGGCTCACTCAAGATCCACAAATCGAGGAAGGGCCTCATCTAGATCCACAAATCAAGGAAGAGCATTGATGGAGACTTTCCTTACACCATTGCCGCCCAAACAACAAAGGAAGTTTTTCAAATTCAATCACTCATGCGCCAACAACTCAAAGAGAGCCAGCTATTCAAAATTCAAACAAGCCATTCGAAATTTAAAAGCTTACCATCAAAGGCCATCCAAAGAAAGCAACAATTTCAGCCCATTTAATGCCTTGTCTCCATTTCGAAATCTATCCAAACATGTAAGGGGCGCAAGGGGCCAATGACCACCTTGCCCTCACCTTATCCCCATCCCTTAGCTGCCTATATATGTATCCCCATTGCATCATGTGCATCAAGCATTGTTGAATAATATTGTCGAGTAGTTTCCTAGCCAATGATGGGTGCTTGTGTCGCCTAGGGTGCTTGTGTCGCCCAAGCCCTCTCCTCTTCCCCTCTCTTCCTTCAAGAGCCAAGCCTCTCTTCTTCTTCTCCTCACCCTCACTTCATCAAAGCAAGGCCGAGAGTCACCAGCATCAAGGCAAGAGCACCAAAGAGAACAAGAACTCAAGATGGCGCAAAGAACATGGATGCTTCTCTTGGTCTCCTTCAAGGCGATTCTCTAAGTTAAGTATTCCATCCTCTTGTGTTTTCTCTTCATACATCTTAAGAACATCTTACTACACATCTCTTGGATTTGTAGGAATTGGCGCAAGGAAAAGGAAGCTTGGTGCATCCCTCTTCCCTTCTTCCCCTTTCCCTAGATAGTCTATTTCTTTGTTAGCAAGAGAATTTGGAGGACTAGCCTCCCTCTTGATCCTTTTGCATTGTTGGTGTTTTAATTAACTTTATAACTCACCCACGCCTGTGTCAGGTAGCTGGATGCCTGTGTGTAACCTGCACCTTCCATCAAAGTAGGACCGGTGAAGAACGGGAAGGACGGTCCTTCTATTCTCAAGGACCGCAAGGTGAGTCCTCTTTAAGTTATTGTCATTTACTTTGAAGCAAGTAGTATAAACTCTATTTTCCCGCAAGTAGTATAAATTTCGGTTTTCTTATCTATAAAAAAATACAAAAACATTATTTTCCAACTTCGTTAGTCTAATTCGGTTTTCTCTAGTTTATGAAAATACAAAAAAACTATTTTCGAAATTCGTTGTTTGCATGCTTGTGATCTCCCCCTAAATCAGACATTGGCAGTAATGACCTAATCATCACATATAGTGAGTGGCATCTAACAGTGCATCACTGCTACCCAAGTCATCAGAATGGAAGTCATCATTGACAACCCCTAAACTGCAACATAGTATATGTGCATTCTTGTCTTATTGCCAGACTGACATATTGGTTGGATAAGCTTGTCACACTTATTTAATCCAATCTCATGGTCATGGCTAAATCAGGCTAAACATAGTTGTGGCCACACACTTTTAGTCATGCATCCAAGTGGGGGGGTCCAAGGACGTCAAGCTTCTACTTAAGGAAGGGGCAATTTCTCTATTGGCATGATGCATCTCTCATATGGCTAATGATATGCCCAATGACAACCGTTATGACCTCCCTGCTATGGCAATATGTTAAGTTGTATCAAAGCATATCCCTTACTATATAGAGACACAACCTCCCTCAAGTCGAAGGACCAATGCACCACTGTCACTATGAATTTTAACTTGAGACACCATGTCAAAACTTAACAGTGGGTCAGTCTAGTATATCTACCTTGATATACCCATATATTTGCATTTAGCATGTCGTGCTTAACTAGCGCATAAACTAGTCTCATCTGCACATAGTTGTCCCCTATCCACTGTGGTACTCAACTAGGGACATAACATTTGAGATACGAAATATCACTCTGGACATCATCATGTAAACACACATATGCGCAGATGTATCGAGAACCATGATAATGACAATGCTAGGATATATAAATATTAAAAATAAGCAAATGTAGTACGAATGTCCAGACCAACAATAGGTGCTAGGGCATATACACTAACAATCTCTCACTTGCACTAAGACCTAGTTGTTGAGGAATCTCAACCCCATGTCTTAAGTATGACCATCATGCTTCTACTGCACCAAAGCCTTGGTCAGAGGGTTTGCTAGATTGTTCTCAGTGTCGACTCTACATATCTGCCCATCACCTCTGTCAATGATCTCCTGTATTAGTTGAAAGCACCTGAGTATGTGCTTGGATCATTGATTATACTTTGGTTCATTGGCCTATGTGATCACACCATTGTTATCACAAAGGAGCTCAATGGGATCAACAACACTGGGAACCACTTGAAGTTTAATGATGAACTTCCTGATCCAAACTACTCCTTTGACTACCTCATAAGCTACTACATACTCTGCCTCTATTGTAGAATCTGCCACAGTCGATTGCTTGAAGCTCTTCCAGCATACAGTACCTCCATTCAACATGAACATATAGGTAGACTGCAATCTAAAGTCATTTGGGTCTAGTTGGAAACAAGCATCAGTAAACCCTTATATACTGAGATGTTCTTGTCCACCATGGACTAAGAACAAATCTTTAGTCTTCCTTAGATACTTTAAGATATTTTTCATGGTTGTCTAATGTTGGACATCTAGGTTGGATTGGTATCGACTAGTTATGCTCATAGCATAAGCCACATCTGGTCTGGTACATAACATCACATACATAATCGACCCCACTATAGAAGCATAAGGGACTCAACTCATCTCCTCTTTCTCAGCCTGTGTAGAGAGACACTGGCTCTTGAAAAGAGTAATGTCATGTCTCATGGGAAGGTAACCCTTCTTAGAATTCTCCAAGCAAAACCTTTCCAGCACCTTATCAATGTAAGTACTCTAACTCAAGGCAATGAGCTTTTTGGATCTATCCTTATAAATCCTCACGCCCAGAATATAGGGCGTCCTCCCCTAAGTCTTTCATCTCAAAACATTCCCTAACCAAGTCTTCACCGCGTGAAGAGTAGGTACGTCGCTTCTTGTGCACACAAGTATCATCTTCGTTCTTGATAAAGCCATAATCTCTCATCACATTGTCAAAATGAATACTCCAACTTCGAGAGACTTGTTTCAATCAATAAATGGATTTCTTCACACTGCATACTTTATGAGCATCTGTAGGGTGGACGAACCCTTCAGGCTATGTCATAAACACATCCACTAACAAGTTTCCATTAAGGAAAGTTGTCTTCACATCCATTTGCTAGATCTCATAATTGTGGAATGCAGCTAAAGAAAGCATGAACCAAATAGATTTCAACATGACAACTGGTGAGAAAGTTTCATCATAGTCCACCCCGTGGACTTGCCTGGAACACTTAACCACTAGTCTACCATTGAAGGTAACTATATTGCCATCCATGTCTGTCTTCTTCTTGAAGACCCATTTACACCCTATGGGTTTTACCCCAATAGGCGGTTTAACCAAATCCCAGACTTGGTTAACATACATAAAATCTATCTCAGACCTCATGGCCTCCAGCCATCTCTCGGAGTCCCATCCAGTGATCGCTTCCTCATAAGTCTTGAGTTCATCCCCAATGATTAGAAGAATCTCATCATGTTGAGTTGGCAGCGACCCATACCTATCATGTGCACTATGTACCCTCTCAGACCTACGTGGAGCCTGTGTATGAGACATAGGTTGGGCCATAACCTGCCTGTGTAGGTGGCTCAAGTTCCATCTCAACCTCTGTGTCTTGTGGTTGACTTTGGACCTCGTCCAACTCAAAACTTCTACCACTAGCTTATATTGAGAGAAATTCTTTCTCAAGGAAGACAACACCATGAGCAACAAATCCTTTATCGTCAATAGGATTAAAGAAGTAGTATCCTCTAGTTTCCCTAGGATACCTCACAAACACGCATTTATCTAGCCAAGGCTCTACAATTCTATAATTTTGATGCTTGACAAAAGCCTCACATCCCAGTCCACAGTCCATAGCTCATAAATGCCAGGTTAGGTCGTCTCCCAATCCACAACTCATGTGAAGTCAGACACTTTTAGATAGTACGTTATTCAGTGTCAAATATGTTGTTTCTAATGCACATCCCCAAAAATATGGAGGTAGAGTTGCATGACTCATCATATATTGGACCATGTCAAGCAGGGTTCGATTATGCTTCTCTGACACTCCATTCTAGTTGGGTGTCCCTGGAGGGGTAAACTGTCAGAGAGTCCTATACTCTTTCAGATAGTCAGTGAACTCATGGCTCAAGTACTCTCCAACTCGATCAAATCAAAAAGCCTTTATGGATCATCCAAGCTAGTTTTTTACTTTAGACTTAAACACCTTGAATTTCTCAAAGGATTCTGACTTATGTCTCATAAGATAGACATAACCATATCCACTGGAATCATCAGCAAACATGATGAAGTAAACATACCCACCTTTGGCTTGCTTATTGAACGATCTACACACATCATTGTGTATGAGATCCAACAAACATGCAACCTTCTCACCTTTCTTGGTAAATGGTGCTTTTGTCTTTTTACCCAATAAACAAGGCTTTCACACGTCAAACTCCTCGAAGGAGTATGAATCCAAGAACCCATTTATATGGAGTTGTTGGGTGTGATTCTTGTTTATATAGCCTAAACGATAGTGCCAAAGGTAAGTGTTGTTCAAACCACTTACTTTGATCCATTTGGTTTTTTTTTTTTGCCAAGGGCAAGAATGAGTGTATATTTATCCAAAAAAGAATATGTACAAAAGTGTGTTCCAACGCTCGGACTCCCTTCACCAAATTTTTTAAAAAAATTTGGCGAAACCTCCCCTATAATATCTGTCACGGGAGACCTATGCTACATAGTTCTAACACCTCAAAAGAAACAAAAATAAGGAGGAGCGAGAGGAGATCAACAACGAATTCAACACATACCCAGCCATTACCAGACTGTTACATAAGTCACAATTCATTGCGGCAAATATGTGGCCATCACGCTGCAACCATTGTAGCTTGAATAAGGGGCAGCTCCAATCATTGGTGGGTTTGAAAACAAATATCAGCTTTCTTCCGGTAATTTGGGCCACGCCATCCTGGATAAATGTGGGAAGCCGGTAGCAAGACTGGAGCCGGCTCTTCGCAAAGACCTCCTCACGCATCATTTAGGACTCCATAGCTCAGCCTGTAGTAACCTGGCGGAGCTGGAAATACACATTTGGGGGAAGATCATCTCAGCACCTAAACTGTTGTAACCTTGCCCGCCAACACAACGTCCAAGGTCATAAGAGGAGAAGGATGCGCGACGAACAGGCATTCCAAGAAATCAGCAGCCGTCCCAAAAAAAGTACATATAAGAAAGCAATAAGATAACTACAGCCAGCAGGCCACGAAGAACTAAGATCAAGATAGATAGACCCCCTTGGTTATCTTGGCAACCAAGGGGAGCAGCCCCGGTGCAATGCAAGAACATGAGAGCTGCACGAAGAGTGAACAACTCTAGAATAGGGCATCCGTTGTGGAGTGAAACTTGTCAGGATGGAAGAGGGGGAGTGGCGTGCGCATCTGAATGCTGCAAGAGATCAGTCCATATGTTGAAGAAGGCCATGTAGTTTGGATCATTATTCGCCCTTGGGATGTAGCTAATGATTTTGTGCTTCACGTCCTTGATTAAATAGCAAAAAAGCTCATCAGTTCCTCGATTACCAAGATCAAATATTTTTTGGTTCCGGTACCGCCAGATATGATAAATAGCCCCCGGCCAGAATGAGCTTGTTAATGTAGATTTGGGGTGTGTTATGCTGATTCCAAAGATGAGACAAATGAGTCAAGATACCCTCCTAGGAGGTACCAGCCAGCTGCAGACTGCAGCTCTTCCTAATGGAACTCTAAAACCCAGTTAAAGCCTCGCAATGGAGAAATAGGTGATCAATGGTCTCGGGATGGGTATTACATAACACGCAAATTGGGTTTGATACAATACCCCAATCGAAGAGTCGCGATCTAGTATTCAAACGGCCTTGACAGAACAGCCACATAAGGAAGGAATGGCGTGGTACCCTCCCTTTGAACCTACCAAATCCTTCCTGATAACTTCAGTGCCCTGCGTTTGGCTCTCATAAGCCGATTTTATGGTAAACTTCCCATTTGCATAGGCCTTCCAGTAAACTTGATCGGAGCTGAGATTTGAGTGGATATGCACCTGGGGAATAGCTGCAAAAACGTCAATGAGTCTCATGGATCGAGGCCTCGAAATAGACCAGCTGTTATTCGTGATGAAATAGCTCAAGCGCAAATCCTTTCCTGGGGGATTTTCGAATCTAATATCCTCCACCATTGTGATGAGGGGTAGGGATTCATACCATGGGTCCAGCCAAAGCCGAATTGAGGACCCATTTGCAATTTTATAGCCCATCAAATGCCTACAGGAATCCCAGACTAAGAGTAGGCTGCGGATAGGCCAAGGCGCATGCCTGGATAGCTGAACCATCCATATCGAGTCTGACTGTAAGTAGTTACCATGTATCCATTTGACCCATAGTGTTTGCTTGTCCTGGACCAACTTCCATATATGGCGCATAAAGAAGGCCGAGTTCAGCAATCGGATGTCATGGAGGCCCATGCCCCCAAATTTTGTAGGCTTGGTTATGTTAGCCCAAGCAATTTTTGCCATCCCTTTCCAGTTTCTGGTGGACCAGAGGAAGTTTGATAGGGCCGCATTTAATTTTGATATGATTGCCGTGGGGAGTTTTAAAGCACTGCACCAAAAATTGATATTGCCATAGCACATTGATCTAATTAATTCGACCCTCCCAGCATAGGAAAGATACTTGGCCCTCCAGGCAGAGAGATATTTTGTGATTTTTTCGAGCAGTGGCATGCAGTCTGTAGCCTTAATAGGGCGGCTGGTGATTGATATCCCTAGATACCTGAAAGGCATAGATCCCTTCTGAATCCCAAGAAGAGATGTGATTGATGTTTGGAGGCCAGGGTGTGAAGAAGCCAAGAAGAAAATATGGGATTTATCTTTGTTAATCATGAGACCTGTATGTTTGTGGAAAACTTCTAATACTTTGTGAACAGCCTGTGCAGAGAGAGTAGAGGAGTCACAAAAAATAATTACAACATCAGCAAATAGAAGATTTGTAATACCCAGTTTTTTACATCTCCTATGAGGAATAAGCTAACCACTTGTAAGCTGCTCCGCCAGGAGGTCAGTAAGGTATTGCATGACCATTATAAAGAGATAGGGCGACATACAACAACCTTGGAGAAGGCCACGGGTTCCCTTAAAGAGTTCCACATCCTGCCCGTTAAGATTTATAGTGAAGGAGGGAGAGGTCACGCAGACCATTACCCTATCAACAAACCAAGCCAGAAATTTGTAAGCCCTAAGAATATAATCGATAAAATCCCATCTGACCAAGTCAAAGGCTTTGTGAATATCCAGCTTAATAGCCATACGAGGGGTTCCATTTTTAAGGTGGAACCCATTTATTATCTCTTGGCAAAGCATAATATTTTCTTGGATTGAACGACCAAGAATAAAAGCATGCTGGTTTTCGTCGATTATTTCAGGGAGTGCATTCTTGATCCGAATTGCGAGGGCTTTTGCAATGAAGCGGTAAATCATCTGGCAGACAGATATCGGTCGAAAGGTATTTACGTTACATATAGAACTTTGCATGCGACAGTGCCAAAGGTAAGTGTTGTTCAAACCACTTACTTTGATCCATTTGGTATTTACGTTACATATAGAACTTTGCATGTCCAAGACATATAATCCATTGCATAGAGTGTAAGAAACATAGAACAAGTTTGCCAATGAAAAAGAACCAGTGTTCTCTTTTATTGCAAAGCTGAATCCTTTGCTCGCAAGAGCAGAAATGGATATAATATTCTTGGTAATCAATGGAACATAGTAACAATGATCCAGTTCTAAATGAAGTCCTAATGTCAGCAACAGAGTGTAGACCCCTACAGTAACGGCAGCAACTTCTGTGCTATTTTTGACTCATAGATCAATCTCTCCTTGTCGAACTACTCTACTTCTTTTGAGCCTTGCATACTGGTACAAATATGCACTTCACATGCGGTATCAAGTACCCATGTGTTATAAAAAGACAAGTTAACTTCAACCATGTAAATACATGATGGAGGTAGTAGCCCTACTCTGAGGAGACATGCTTGGACTTGGAGGAAACCTCCACAATATGGGTTGTCTTAGAGCCCAACCTTATGTTTTATCTTGCATTGCATTCCATGGCATTTAGGTTAGTTTAAATTCCAAAATAAGCCATGCATCATGTAGGCATATATGACAAGTCCAAATGTAATAGGTTGTGCATTGTAATGCATCATGCTCTTATGTACTATTGCATCATGGTAGGATAGTGCATCCTTGCATTGGTTATATCTTTGGCAGGTCATTCAAGCTAAGGGTCAGCTCAAGATCCACTCAAACAAGCTCAGCCCAAGAAGAAAAGAAGACTTCAAAGTTCAAATTTATTTCAAGTCATGGATCAACTCACTTGCTAGCTCAACTTCAATCTTTGTTGGGCTCCTTTTCAATGAAGTAATCAGCCACCTCAGCCATCATTCAAGATATGCCCTAGCCCAAGCAAGCAAGGATTCAAATTCAGCCAACCTTCAAGATCCACAATCAAAGGAAGCATTTAATAGGAGTTTCCATCTTATCTTTGCTGCCCATGCACCTATGGAAGCTTTTCAAATTTCAAAGATCCTTGATGCGCAAGCAAGAATCAAAGAAGCCAGCCCCTTGCCAACACAAGGAGCGCCAACAACCAACAAGGAAAGTCCTCACATTGCTAGCCCAATGCATTCAATGTTTTGCCAAAAGGAAGATCACCAAGTTTAGAAGGCATTCAAAGAGGATTTGCACCAACCCCTCTTGAATTCAAAATTCGCATTCTCTCCATCTCTATAAAGGCCGCAAGGAAACAAATGTCCATCCTACCCTAGCCTCCCCTTCGCCTATAAGATGTAACCTCTTCATGTAATTCGAAACTTATTGAATGAATTTTGTCTACTAGTTTCCTAGGAAAGGTGCTTGTGTCACCTAGAGTGTTTGTCATTTTGTTCTCCCATGGGCCGAGCCCTTCTTCTTCCATCCTTTCCTCCAAAACCCTAAGAAGGATTCCTCGTCTCTTCAAGTGCGCAAATACAAGGAACTCCCACTTCATCCTTGGTTTGGAGCAAGGCTAGAAAATGAACCCCTCAACTCTCGGCAACATGGGAATCTCATCCTCTTTGGCTAAGTCTTTCTCCCTAGTCTCTTTGCTTTGCTTTAAAAACATCTTCCTACACTAATTCTAAGTTTTGTTTGAACTCGAAGCTTGTGCAAGGAGTGGTCCAAAGGAGGGCACATCCCTCCTTCCCCTCCCCTTTCTCTCCCCCTCTTTCTTTAGTTAGCATAGGATTAGCAAGGGAATTTGGAGGCTTAATCTCCCCCTTGAACCCTTTATTTGTGTATTAAAATCCATGGCTTGTTTGGATTCTCTTGTGTGTTTTTTTTTGCCAAAGGCAAGAAGGTTGATGTTATTAATCCAAAAATAGAGTATTTACATGATTGGTACATCCACTCCCACCCCTTTCCACCCTCACTGGATCTTAAAAATTTTGACAGAGCCACCCCTGTAAAAGCTACGCGAGGGGCCTATGCTTACATGATACTATCCTCCAAAGGAAAACAAAAGCAAGGGGAAAAGAAGAATTGTGCAAAAGAGCATACAAACAGCGCAAGACATCACATTTACAATCAGAATGCAAAGTAACTCCATTGTCTATTCGCTGTAGCGCTTGAAAGCAGCAGCCTTGCCGCCAACCATCCTGCAGCCGCTATTCATCCTGGACTTGCCCATAGAGCCGCAGCAATATGTGTTCAGCCCTTCAATCATATCAAATCCTCTAGATACCGAGTTAGGATCGTCGCGAGAGGAGCAGCCACAGAAAAAGAGCCTGCACCAAGGAACCAGCCCTCGTGAGGGCGAGAGAAGGGTCAATAATCATGGGCAGCAGTAATATGATGTAGCAGAGAACTGGAACCCGAGGCTTCGATTGAGAACAGGCAAATACAAAACCCATAATATGAAGGAAGCAGCTAAGAAGAGATAAGCTGCAAAGACCCTGGGCCACTCCCGGCCCCGAGATACCCCCGAGCTAGCAGGAAACCAGGATTTGGCCTTAGATCTCCCAAGTTTGCTAGTAGGATCTGGTAGTCGGATCCATATCCTGAGGATGAAAGTGATGCTTCACTTTGGCTGTAACCTCAGATCTTAAGATATTGTAGTAAAATAAGGGATCTATATATGGAGTCCCAAAGGAAACTGCATTCTTGTATCTAGGCCTGGCAAAAAATTATACGACCCGCCAACACGACACGACACGACACGAGTTTTCGTGGGTTTGGGTTTAACATAATCGTGTTTCGTGTCATTATCGTGTCGACCCGTTTATGACACGCTAAAATTTGTGTCGTGTCGTGTCGTGTCGCGGGTTGACCCGTCTAACCCATATATAATATATATTTTAATATTAATTATCTATAAATAATCTTAATAACTAAATTTAAAAATAATAAATATCTAAATCTCTAAAATAATAAAAATACTAAACGCCAAAAGCCCAAAACCCTAACCGTGTGAGGCTAACTAGGTTACAAAACTTACAGCTTACAACTTACAAGTTACAAGCTCTCGCCTCGCCGCCCTGATTCCGTCGACACCGCATCGCCGCCCCGATTCAAGCTCTCGCCTCTCGACTGCATTTCTTTTCCCTAATCTCACGCCTCTTTGCGCACGCGTCTTCGACTGCAGGAGTTTCGTTTTCATCCCGTCTTCCTCCACTGCACTAGAGCGCCGCCGTCTTCTTCCCTGGACAACCTTCCCCGACCGTTGTCTTCCACACGAGCAAACCATCCAAGGTATTTCGACGCCCTCTTACGTTTTCGTTTCAACGCCCTCTTACTTTTTTCATTGCGTCTTCTTCTTCCACTCCTCCATTCGCACCGTTCTCCTTCCCTACCGACCCCCTCTTCCTTCACTGGCCACCCACACCCAAACCCTAGACTAGCATCACCGACAACCCCCTCTTCCTTCTCCAAACCTACATCCCTCCCCCTCTTCTTCCTCTTCAAGCTCCAGCATGGTGAAACCCAGGGCGACCCCCTCTTCCATGTCCAAACCTACATCCCTCCCCCTTTTCTTCCTCTTCAAGTTCCAGCATGGTGAAGCCTAGATATCTCAAAAAACTGAAGCTGCTTTAGGGGCTTCTTTCATTCGGTAGATCCGAGACTTCATAGAATGTTGCTATTTTGTTTCTGATTCTGCCCTTCACCTCTGATTGGACTTCATTTCAAATAATCCTGTCGTTTGTGATTTGTTATGTCATTCACATTTGAGAATTTATTTTTTAGTACACACTTGAATAGAAAGAAAGCACACTTGAGAAATATTTTCCTGAACGTACAGGAATTATCTAAAGCTGGACTCTTTCTTCATGAAAGTTCAACTAAAGTTCAGAGAAGTAGAAGCACACTGTAATTACCATTGTAGTTGCAGTCTATAAAGTCCATGGTTAGATTTTGTGTTTTTGTTGGTTTCTTGGT
The DNA here is from genome assembly GCA_027563935.2 of Costus lasius. Lineage (NCBI taxonomy): Eukaryota > Viridiplantae > Streptophyta > Magnoliopsida > Zingiberales > Costaceae > Costus > Costus lasius. The sequence continues at coordinate 113,404,956 of CM050447.1, read as the reverse complement.
TGTGGCTCAACAGATCGATGCTTTTCTGATCTCTCTTAGATTTCATGTTTTATTGCATTCTTAAATCTTAAATACGAAGAATCTATTGTAGTGATGCATTCTTAAATATGAAGCATTCAACCTTTGCTTGCTGAGAATAGATATTCTCTTATTTAGTGCAATGTTTGAAATATTTTTAAACTGATAGTATGGATTGCATTCTTATGTATGAAGAATCTATTATAGTGATGCAACAGATGAAATCTATTATAGCCTTCAACCTTTGCTTTTTTTTTTATCTGTGTTTAATTTACTTAGTTTCTAGTTTCTACAAAGATCTGAAGCTTGTTCAATGTATTTATTTATATTGCTGCTGACAGCCCAAAGCCGATTTACTTAGATGTGGATTATGGAGCTCAAGTAATTATGTGATATTTATACTTTTGAATGTGGGATATTTTGTTGAATGTGGATTATGCAGTCTAGTGATTCAATATGGTTGTAGTCTTGAATGATATTGTATTGCAATGATATGATTTTTAACTTTTTAAGTTTTTGAATGATATGATATTTCTGTTTTTGAATGGTATTGTAATAAATTATAGTTTTGAATGATATGGACTGTTCTGATCATTCTCAATTTCTTTGACACCAAAAATTTCAGTACCTTTTCTCTATTCAATACTTTGGTGACTGAATTGTGTGTTCTTGTTGATAGGTGGGAGATCCTGATATAGACCACAAATGTTGGGAAAGACCGGAAACAATGGCCGAGAAGAGGCCTGCCATACAGATTAACAAAACTGCTCCTGGGTCAGATGTGGCTGCTGAAATAGCTGCAGCCATGGCTGCAGCTTCGTTGGTTTTTAAAGATACCAACAGTAAATATTCAGATTTGCTCCTCCAGCATGCTGAAAAGCTATTTACCTTTGCTTATTGATTTTGTAAAGAAACAGACATACTTACAACTGGTTCAAGTTTTAAGATTGGTCGGTTTATCTCATTGTTCTTTAAGTGCTACATAATGGACATATGATATTTATGTTTTTGAATGTTTGAATGATATTATAATGATTGTAGTATTAAATGATATGGACATAATGGTTGTAGTATTAATTTATATTATAAATCGTGTCAATCGTGTCGTGTCGTGTCGTGTCATGTGACACGACCTATTTATTAAACGTGTCAGTCGTGTCGTGTCGTGTCACCTGTGAAATAAGCGGGTCGTGTCTGTGTTTTGTATATTGACCCGTATACATAAACGGGTCGTGTTCGTGTCAAGCATAATCGTGTCACGTGTCATGTGTGACACGACACGTTATGACACGTGAAACACGAATTGCCACCCCTACTTGTATCGCTAGATATAGTATATGGCCCCCGATAGGAAGAGCTTGCGAATATAGTTCTTCATGCGCTCCCCCGATTTCCAATGGCATATAAGATACCTCTCCAGATTGTCCCAGTAGTTGATTGTTTGGCTAATGTCACACCCCCGCTGGATCAACCCCCAAAATGCAGCTATGGCTTTGCATTGAAAGAAGAGGTGGTTATGCGTCTCGGGTTCAGATCTACATAGCAAACACGTTGGAGATTGAACCATACCCCAGTTGTGTAACCTAGATCGAGTGCTTAGCCTCCTCAGACAGAGGAGCCAAGTAGCGATGGTGTAGCGCGGAATCTGCCCCTTGAACCATACTATCCCATGCCAAGGCACTTCAGTGTCAGAAAAGAATTTTTCGTAGGCTGATTTGATAGAGAAAGCCCCATGATGTGTTGGTTTCTAGTAGATACGATCTTCTTGCAGATTTTGATTGATGGCGATACTAGGGATGGCTCTATAAATATCCAATAACTGGATAGATCTTGGATGCGGCACCTCCCATTCGTGATTCACTATCAAGGCACTGAGGCGGATGTTCTTCCCTGGCGGGTTCTCGAACCGAATGTCCTCAACTAAGTCCAAGAGGATACGAGACTCAAACCAAGGATCCAACCATAGCCGAATAGAGGACCCGTTTGCGATATTATAACCGACCATCTGTAGGCATATATCACGCACTGATAAAAATGCTACGGAAAAGCCAGGGGGGGTCTTGGTGGAAATTTTGACAGTCCAGATGGAGTCCGAACGTAAGTATCGTTCATGGACCCACTTCACCCAAAGCGAATACGTATCAGTTACAACACTCCAGAAGTGGCGCATAAGGAAAGCTTTATTTAGCTTGTCAATATCCCGCAATCCAATACCGCCCATACTCGTAGGCTTGGTAACATTAATCCAAGCAACTTTAGCAACTCCCTTCCTCTGTCCCGCCGACCAGAGAAAACTTGCAAGCGTAGAATTTAATGTACTGATGACCCTAGTGGGAAGATTTAGCACGCCGCACCAGAAGTTTAAATTGCCATAACATACAGTCTTTATCAATTCTATTCTTCCTGCGTAGGATAAAAGCTTGGCTCTCCAGGAAGAAAAATATTTGATTAGCTTTTCAAGGAGAGGCATGCAGTCCCTTTTTCGGATTTGCTTGCTGGTAATGGGAATGCCCAAGTATCAAAAGGGCAATGTGCCCTTAGATATCCCTAGTAAAGAGGAGATTCCTATTTGAAGTTGTGAGCCACAAGAGGCAGAGAAGAAAATGTTTGATTTTGCCTTATTAATTTGAAGACCTGAAGCATAGTAGAAAGTGTCCAACGCCCGATTGATAGCCGCCGCCGAGTGAAGAGACGCTTCACAGAAGATGATAACATCATCTGTGAATTGCAAGTTAGTAATTCCCAGACTCTGGCACTTGTCAAGGGGTCGGATGTTGCCCTTTTGAGATTCCTCGGTTAGCAAATCCGCAAGGTACTGCATCACAATGATAAACAGGTAAGGGGACATCGGGCAACCTTGCCGAAGCCCCCTCGTACCCTTAAAAAACCCCATGTCCTACCCATTAGTGGTGATGGTGAAGGTGGGGGAAGTAACGCAGGTCATGACCCACTCGACAAAGCTCGTTGGAAATTGGTAAGCCCGCAAGACATAATCGATAAAATCCCATCTTGTTGAGTCAAAGGCCTTTTGGAGATCCACTTTGATAGCCATCCGCGGGGGCCGGGCTTGTTTACGATAATCATGCATAAGCTCTTGAAAGAGAAGGATATTCTCATGAATAGAACGACCCTGGATAAAGGCGTGCTGATTTATCTCAATAATTTTCGAGAGGACCATCTTGATTCGCTCAGCCAGGGCATTGGATATATAGCGGTAGATCATTTGGCAAACCAATATAGGCCTAAAGTCAGCAAAAGAAGAAGGATTAGGGATTTTTGGATAAGAGTGAGGGAGATGATATTTACCCTTTTCAACAAGCGGTCTTGGGCTAGGAAATCCATAATAGCCGCTAAGACATCATCTTTGATAGTAGGCCAGCAAGATATGTAGAAAGAGGCAGTGAAGCCATCCACACCCGGTGCCTTGGCATTGTTGGCACCCATAATAATCTTCTCAATATGCTGCTTGTCGAAGGCCATATTAAGAGTATGGACGGCACCAGGGGAGAGAGAGGATTTCACCCGGAAGGCCAAGGTTCTGGGTATTAGAGTCGGAGCAAGAATGTATTGAAAGTATCGCACAGCTTCATTACACAACTATTCCCCATAGACAGGATCACCATGAGGGCCTTTCATTGCTAAAATAGAATTCTTTTTTCGTCGAGTTTTCATTAAGTTGTAAAAATAGGCTGTGTTTGAGTCACGGAGAGAGATATGGAGGTCTCTTGATTTTTGCTTTAGGGTAGACTCTTCCTCGTCCCAATACTTCTTAATGCCAGCTTGGTAGGTTCTCTCTAAATCACATAAGCCGACATCTATGCGGTTGGCTTGGAGTTCGTGCTGAACTGCAACCAACCGAGAGTGATACTCCTTAAGCCTAGCTTCTTTTGCCTTCCTGAGATCGGTCGCCCATGTTTTAAGAGCTCTCTTTGCTAAGGTTAGTTTATGATACAAGATGTACATCGGCATTCCATAGATTGGTCTGTCATTCCACGCCGCGTGGACCACTTGGGAGAGGCTGGGGTAATTCAGCCAATAATTGAAGAAACGGAACTTCGGCCCCTTTTTCGTGGCAGACTGACCGAACGACAAAAGGGATGGGGAATGATCACAGATACTCGGATGGAGAAAAAGAACCTCGGCCTGGGGGAATTTTTCCAACCACTCTTCAGTTGCCATAACACGGTCAAGCTTGCAGGATATCCGATTATTACCACTTTGGGAGTTGGACCAAGTGTAAAAGTCATCGCGATAATTAATGTCTGATATTCCCAAGACTCCTCGCTGAGTGATGTTATCAATGATTTCTTGCTCATTGTGGATAGACCCTCCAAGCTTTTCATCGATAGAAAACAGCATGTTGAAATCCCCCAGAATGACCATGGGCTCCTGGGGACACCATTGAGAGATAATTCTCCAGATTTTGCACCGCTCGGTAACGGTATAAAGACCGTACACAAGACACAGCCGGAAGAGATAAGAGCCACCTCCGTCATAAATATTGCCAATGATCACTTGCTCATTGGACTCCAAAGAAATAACCTAGTAGGCCGCCGGATCCCAGTCTAGCCAGATGCGGCCACCAGTACAAGGAGTTGAATTGGACAGGAACTCCATCTGGGGAAGGTAGAAGAGATGAGAACGGAACACTTCTCGGCACGAACCCGAGGCTCTAAGATAGCTAGCATTTTTGCTTGATGGATTTTGAGCAAGAGGACAGCCTCTTTCCTCTTAGCTAGTGTATTGAAACCTCTCACATTCCAGCACACAATAGGAGCAGGATTGGAGTTCATGTTACCATTGGATGCGCTGGACTCGGGCTCTTAGGGTCCAATTGGGTAGTTGAGATCTGCTTTTTCTTCTTCTTTTTGCTTTTCCTTGACCCCCCACCACCAATACGTGGGTCTTCAGAAATTTCCTTGATTCCGATCCCAAAACAGGTGAGAGCGCATCATCAGAAAGAGACTCTTCATCAAGGACACAATCGGGCTCCAGAGAGTCCGGAAGAGATAATGGGCTAGAAATGTTGTTCCCCTGTAGCTGGTTTAGACCCCGGGGATTTAACGCAACCACAATGCTCTCAGCTGTCACGTAGTGCTCTTTTTGGACTCTCTAGCTAGGGGCCATGCCACCCACTTCTCCCTCCACCCGAATTTGCTTAGCCTTGTCTCCTGCTGAAGGGTCACGAACCGTTGATAGCCTTCCCATCATGGGTGGCCCAGCGGCTACTAGCTCCAGGTGCCTCTCGGCTGACTGATTCACAGTGGATGTCGGGCACTCTTTAGACATCGGATCGGTTTTCGACTTCTCCACCCAAATCTGGCTCACTTGGGATTTCCCTGCCGCTGCACAATTTTTATGAGAATGGCCATAGGTATTGCAGTTGGTGCACCTGGAGGGGGGACAGCCTCATATTCAAACCGGATATGGACTTCAGAGCCCCCATTAACTGTGATGGAAAGAACCTCAGGAAAATCTGAGGCCACTTCCATTTCCACACATAGCCTCGCAAAGCCCAATCTGGATCTAGAGGCCGTAGCCACATCCATGGAGAGGGGCCTCCCAAGTGCGCTGGCCAGCTGGCTAAGTATGCTAGGTGACCACCATTTGAGGGGGAGATTGTGGATACGAATCCAAATAGGAATAGATATAGATCCACCCGAGATAATTCCTCGTCCGGAGTCCACGGCTTGAGGATCAAGACCTTTCTGAAGACAAACCATGGCCCCGTTTCTAAGATCTTCGTCTTATCTTCTGCCAGACCAAATCTGAAGAGGATGAACCCCGCAGGTAGCGAATAGATCTCTAGCTCCCCTTTAGGTTTCCATAACAGCATGACCTTCTGCTTCAGAACATGGTAGTTTGGCCGAAAGCCGATGAAGTGGCCGAACAGTGTGTTCTCCCAAAAAGAGCAATTTTCCACTAGCTCCTCATCTGAAGTTGAGATATCCAGAACGTCGCCAACGCGCTTAACCTCCTAGGGTGTAAGCCCGCAAGAAGGTGGCCTGGCAAACAAGGAACTCCAGGTTTTTGGAGGAACCGGGATAGATCCCTGAAGGGAAGCAGCCAAAGATACTCCCGCACCCGGGACACGAAGTGCCCTCCCGACTTGATTGTCGGGAAGCTTGAGAGCCAATAGCCCCGGCCCACAAGTGGAAGGCGAAAACCAGAAATCCAAGCAATCAGAGGTCCCTAGCCCTGGCTACCCGCCTCCCTGCCCAAGCCTTGGCAAGGCCCAGGGAAGGAGGGACAGGCGAGCAGGGGGAGAATCGAAATACCAGAACCCCAAATAAAGCAAAGAGATCCGAAAGAAACACGCAGAGAAAGATGGAAGAAATCCCAGGATGAAACCGAGAGAAAACACGCAACAGTAAGAGCCGATCAACCTATGGGCGCGGAGAATGTACCCGAAAGCCGACGAGACGAAATCCAGGCCACGATCGCCCACCATAGGCGCAAACAGATCCTCATGCGACAGGAGTTCTGCGAGACAGGCCGCATCCGCTTCACTGCCGGCGGACTTCATTCTCTTGTGCGTTTATGTGTAATGCTCAACCCATCTACATCTTCCATCAGAGTTGGACCAGTGAAGAATGGGGTGGCACGATCCTTCAACTCTCAAGGATCGCACTGTAAGTCTTCTTCTAGTATTTTCAATTCCTAGTGTAATTTGTTTTTCCCCTTTACTATTAAAATTAGAAAAAAATATTAGTTTTCAACTCTTGTTAGTTAACATTGGCTTTCTCTATTATATATCTATTATCAAAACCATTTTCCAAACTCGTTGTTTGAATATTCCCCAACACACCTCCTACATCAATACTCGAGCCTAAAAACGAAGGATTACTTCTCTTCGACCTTTTCTGGGGCTGCTTACAACTATCGAGCTTGAGGTCAATCCTCGAGTTTCGATACCAGTCCAACTCGTCCTCCTTGAGGACAGATCATAGTTTTAATTCGCTATTGTTCATAGGCATGATGATCCACAACAAAAGATATATAGATTAGTACTACATTTCAATCATTTAATCTGGACATAAATAAATGATTATTTTTTACTATTTTAATAGATTGACAACCCTCAAAAAGTCAATCTGGGAAACCACACAATTTCCCTAGTGAGATGGGATCCTTATTTCACACAGGGCCTTGCATCCCATGAGGGAGGGATGTACTGCACAAGGTGACTCATGCTTCCTAAGGTAGGCTCTCTGCTAATTGCAATTGGGTAATTCCCCTTCTCAAGATAGTCCAGGCACTTCGTGTCCAGCGTGTTAGTGTTTATACACTAGGACCTTTGGGATGGTCCAATGGGATATGTGTATCATATCTATTTGATAGATTAAATATCTTGGCATGGTCGTTGTTATGCAAATATATACATCTGTGCACAAGTACAGTTGCATGTATGATGTCCCTAAGAGATAGATTTTTATCTTATCTTAGTTTATCCCCGAACAAGAATCATGGTGGATATGGGACAGCTATGATTCACTTGAGATTGGTATATGCGCTGGTTGAGCACGAGTTGCTAAAACAGGCATATAAGTATATCAAGAGAGATATACTAGACCGACCAGCCGTGAGGATTCATCTTGGTGTCACAAGATGAAGATCACAGTGACAGAGTTACGATTGTCCTAGACTTGAGAGCATTGACACCTCTATATGGTGAATGAGGCACTTTGATATAACCTAACGCTTCACCATAAAAGGAACGGTTGTCATTGGGTGCATCATGAGCCATATGAGAGATTCAATGTGCCAAGAGAGGATTTGCCCCTTCCTTGTGGGGAAGCTTGATGTCCATGGCGCTCCTATGTGGATGACTAAAAGTGCATGGCCATACCTAGGTGAGAACTTGATTTAGTCATGCCATAATATTGGGATCAACAAGTGTGACATGCTTGCCCAATCTGGACATCAGTCTGGCGAAAGGACAATTTCACTTTGTCGCATTTTATAGCTTGTTGATGGTGACGTTTATTCTAATGACTTAGGTAGTAATGATGTACTGCTCGGTGCCACTCATCGCTTGTAATGATTTTTAGAATATCACTTGCAATGTCTGAAGAATCTGCAGGGTCGAACACCTAGACACTCGAGTTCTCATACTGATCATTTAGCCTCTGATCGAATCATTGTGTGATTTGGATCATTTTAGGAAACTGATGCTTTGAGATTTCTTCTAAGGAGATAATATTTTATTTAGTTTATGTTTGACCACTAGTTGACCTCTAGCGGACCACATTTGACCTATGTTGGTTGTCAAAATGAGTCAAACAAGGGTCTTATGCAAGTTTGGACTTTGCACTTTAGTCACATAAATAAAATAATTAATTGGCAAGAGAATTTTGCTCTTCTCTAATTAATATACATAGGCACATTTTACAATTAAATATTTAATTATGGAATTTAAATAGGCGCCTAAACAAAGTGCCATATAGAAAACAATCTCCAAGAATAGCTAGTTCATCTATTATAAATAGAGAGGTTCTCTTAGGAGATTTTTGCCCCAGTTCTTTCTCTCATCTCTTGTTATCGCCTCCCCTCTCCTCCTTGGAGTAAGGGTCTTAAAGTGATAACAAAAGAAGCATTTTTTGGTTCAAGGTTAGGACAATTGGTAATGCTGCCCACTCCTTGTTGCCAACACTCCCATTTCTTCTTGGCGCTGGATCTTGGTGATTGGCGCAAGTTGAGAAAATCCTAGAGGCGTGGATCTCATCTCCTGGGGCTATCATCTAGCTTGGAGGTTGGAGAGGACTCGAGGAACTTGTGTGTGCACAATTGCCGAGGATGTACACTTGTGCATCTACATCATTGACTGCTCCTAAAATTGCTTGACAAGGTACTACTTTTCACATCCTTTGGTTTTGTTTCAGACCTTCGCTTCCGCTGTGTTTAAAGTTTTTATAAGGTCCAGGGATTCCTAATAGTGGTATCAAAGGGATCTTATGAGGCCCATAGGTGTCTTTTCTACATGTGCATGCCCCATGACATGAAAACAGTTTTTGAAAATTTTTAAGCCATAATTTTCTGTTGAAAAATAATTTTTGTTAATTTTTCCTCTTAATCATCTTCTCGTTTTTATTTTCTTTGTTGGGAATCCCCGGGCTATTTAAAATGAAAACAGCAGAAGTGAGCCCGAAACGAGATTCCTAATTCAACAAGGACCGACTTACGAAGAATACAAGGGATGTGATAGGGGTAGTACCTTATCAAACAACTTTTAGAAGCGGCCAATGATGAAGACGTGCAAGGGCCCGTCCTCTGCAATCACACACACACGGACTCCTCGAGTCCTCTCCAATCTCTGCGCTGGGTGCTAACCCCGGAAGATGAGATCCACGCCTCTAGCCTTCTCGACTTGCACCACAGCCAAGGAGAAGAAGGGATGTTGGCGACAAGGAGTGGGTAGCACTGCCACTTGTCCCAACCTTTGATGCCGAAAAACTTTTATTGTCGTCACCTCCTAGACCCTCACGCCAAGGAGCAGAGGGGAGGCGACAACTAGAGACAAGAGAAGAGTCTGGTACAAAAGAATTTCCCAGGTGGGCCTCTCTATTTATAATAGCAAAGCCAGATGCACACTGGAGATACTTCCCATGTGGGATAAAGAGCATAGGCGCCTACTCACAATTAAGCGTCATGGGTTCGAATCCCCGCATATGCAATTAATTGTAAATGCGCCCAAGCATAGGCGCCTACTCACAATTAAGCATCATGGGATCGAATCCCCGCAGACACAATTAATTGTAAATTGCGCCCAGGCTTATTAATTAGCCAAGAGAAAAATTCTCTTGCCAATTAATAATTTTATTTTATTCATGTGACTAAAGTGCCAAGCCCAAACTTACACCCAGACCCTTGTTTGACTCATTTTGACAACATAGGTCAACAGAGGTCAAACATGGTCCACTAGAGTCAACTAGTGGTCAAACATAAAATATCATCCTCTCTATAAAAGTCTCAATGCATTAGTTCCCCAAAAGATCCGAATCACACAATGATTCGATCAGAGGCTAAACGATCAGTATGAGAACTCGAGTGTCAAGGTGTGCGACCCTGTAGGTTCTTCAGATATTGGCAGTGATGACTAAATCATCACAAGCAATGAGTGGCACCTAACAGTACATCATTACTACCCAAGTCATCAGAATGGTGTCATCATCGACATCCCCTAAAACTGCGACAAAGTACAAGTGCAGCTTTGTCCTTTTGCCAATTGATTTCCAGATTGGGCAAGTGTGTCACACTTGTTAATCCCAATAATATGGCATGACTAAATCAGGTTTTCACCTGGGTATGGCCATACACTTTCAGTCATCCATATAGGGGCGCCATGGACAATCAAGCTTCCCCGTAAGGAAGGGGCAAATCCTCTATTGGCACATTGAATCTCTCATACAGCTTATGACATACCCAATGATAACCATTATGACTTCCCTTTTATGGCGAAGCGTTAGGTTGCATCAAAGTACATCAATCACTATATAAAGATACCAATGCCCTCAAGTCTAGGACAAGCGCAACACTGTCACTCTGATATTCATCTCGTGACACTGAGATGAATCCTCACGGCGGGTCGATCCAGTATATCTCCCTTGATATACCCATATGCCTGCGTTAGCAACCCGTGCTCAACCAGCGCATATACCGGTCTCAAGTGAATCATAGCTGTCCCATATCCACTATGATTCTCGACTAGGGATAAACACAGAGACTAGATAAAATCTATCTCTTAGGGACATTGTATATGCAAATGTACATATGCGCAGATGTACAAAGTTACATGACAATGACAATGCCAGGATAACTCATCTATCAACTAAATGTGATACACATATCCCAATGGGCCATCCTGAGGTCCTAGGGCATAAACACTAACATTCTTCACATCTGGGATGGACCCTATGTGGAAGAATTTACTCCTCCTTGCGCGCATGAGATAGAGACATGACACAATACCCATAGGAGATTATTGGGGTAGGGTGATTGTCCTAATCTCCATGCAGTAAGGATTACAAGGGGTGGCTACCCTTTGTAGACTCCTGAGAGGGGCGAAACAATATAGAAGGATGATATAGAGTCGATAAAATTTGATTAAAAGGGTTTTATGAAAAATTAAAAGTGATTACTTGTTGATTTTTCATAGCATGTAGAATCGCATGAGTAGTTGATTTATGCTTCGTGATGTGATCTTAGACAAGCCCTATAATTGCCATGCCTATGATGTATCATTGTGAGGCCTACATGCTGACTTTCAATTTTGAATTTCAATTATGTATTATAAATTAAATTGAATATTTTGAAGACATTGTGGCGTTTCTCTTTCTCTCACTTGCGCATCTATCAAGGTGGCGCAACCCATGACCTAGCCAAACCCTAGGGTGGCTTCTAGGGTTACTTAGAGGCACATCCAAAGGGGTTGGCAGCTAGGGTTAGGGTTGGCATGTCACACCCCTAGAATAATCATTAAATACAATAATTATTTTCCTATTTCACATAATTAAATTTTCGAGGATTCAAAACATATCAAATAGAGATTCAAAATTTTGAGTAACCTCAATACGCTATTTATATACTTCTGGGGTTGCAACAACATTACTAATCACATGCAAACAACTATTAAACTATTATCCAACATATTCAATATAACATTCTACTTCAATACATACAACTACTAACTTAGAAGAAGAAATCAAAGATCAAACTTCATTTATACAATAAACATAAGTTACCATTGTGTTATCATTTTACAACGTTGTTCTAACTTCTTCTACACACCCAAAATCACATATACAAGAGCATCATCTCAGCTCATCAAACTAAACAAGAGCCTATAAGTATTTAGGCCTTTAGCACTTCTTCCATTGCCCCAAGGAAAAGCAACCAAATGCTAGCCTGTAATATAGATACATAAAAAGAGTGAGCTATGAAAACTCAACAAAATCTACATTGCCCATGACACAAAATATATTTGTGTTACTTCTTAGAACATAGATATCGTGATAAGCATTACAATTAAATTGGACAAAAAAGATATCTCAAATCTTACTATAAGGACATCAAAAGCATGAAGAACAAAGAGCATATGAATAGCCTAGAATATCTACTCAGTCATAGGAATACTATCACAACTCATGGTATCAAAACAAAACATCATAGAATCAAGATATGATATCCTATCATGAGTCTCAAAAGTATCATATGAGAACTCATGATAATGTCATTAACTCATGAATATAAAAGTCTCCTCGAAAGAGTAGTGAGAACAAAGCAAAACAAAGTCCTCCACGTCTGGAAGCAAGACTAACCCACGTTTGGGAAAGCACATAAAGCAAAAGCCGACAAGGGGCTCACCATGGACCAACCAAATGTGAATAGAGGGACTCTAAAGGTGGCTCCCATGGATTCAAGAGGTGGCCCCCATTATTTCTTATGTGGCACTTTGCTCCATGTATCACTTAGCTCCACATCCATCACATAATTCCCATAAATGAGATCAAATCAGTTTCCCACTAAAGTTGTAAGGGCCCAAAGACAAATGTGTCATAACATACTCAAAGTTATCAACTTAGTGCTATTGTTGGATTCCAAACAATTGCTCTTACAACATGATCATGAATAAAGTATCAATGGTTCCATAGGAACATTTGGACCAACTGTTGGTGTTTATGCCCTGCAGACCAATGTCTGGACATGGTCGGGCATTGTTTAAATGTACTTTGATATAATTATTATTCTCTATAAAGGCATGGTCATTATTATGTAGACTTCTCTACCTGTGTTGATGTATTGAGTTACATAAATAATGTCCTAGGAGTTTGGATTAGATCCATTCTCATAAGCTATCCCCAGACAAGGTACCTTAGCAGATATGGGACAGCTTTGGTACATGTGAGACTGGTGTATGGGCTGGTTAGGTGCGGGGCACAGTAACACAGACATACAGGTGCATTGGATGCATTGGAGTGATCCACCGTGAGGATTGACTTGTCCAGTCAACAAGTCAATCTCACATGCAAGAGGTTTGCATTGATCCTTAGACTTGAGATATTCATGTCTAGATTTGATGATGGATATGCTTTGATACAGTCTTACGTCTCTCCGTAATTGGGGGACCAAAACGACTGTCATTGGGCATGCCATAAGTCACGTAGAGACATGGATGACCAATAGTAGGATTTGCCCCTTCCTTCAGAGGAAGCATGATATCCACTTTGGGGCGCCCCACCTTATTGGTGCATGACAGGAATGTGTGGCCACACTTGTTGAGTCATGATCAATGCATTGGATTGATAGACTAATCCAATGGCAGGATATCAGTTTAGGCAAAGGGATCTATAATGCAATGGGAATCCTTGTTGCTTGTTAGGAGTTGTTGCCATAATGACTGAAGTCCTATGACATGGGTAGTAGTGATGTGTTGCTAGATACCCCTCACTACTTATGATGTTTACATCATTGCCATCGTCATATGGATCCTACGGGGTCACACGCAATAGACTCTTGACGTTGCTTTAATCAGAAGCCTCTGGATCAAGTTATTGGATAACTTGGATCCGTTTGGAAGATTTCATCAGTGCCAATGGGCCTGATGAGTTGGAAGAAAGTTATTGGAGCCAAACTTCATTTTTGGCAGGTTGACCCGAAATTGACCTAGATTGGTCACATTTGGATTAGGGTTGCATTGGGTTGGATCCAAAGGCTTAATCAACCCATGCCATGAAGTTTGGGCTAGCTCATTATCCAATGAGGCCCAATAACTAGTTGTCAAGAAGAGGTATAAGCAAATAAGGGTATAATGGGGAAGAGTTTCACCCCATTGGCGCCAAGGGCATAATGGGGTGAAGTGGGCGCATGTTGCTTCATAAGGAAGCATTAGGCGCCTCCCCCTTTGTTCCTTGGAAGGAAGCCTTGCCTCTATGGTAAGGGTTGGGGCTGATATGGCTTGAAAACTCTTTTGGAAAGAGCTTGGGCACATATGACAAGTAGGGTGAGATTTATGGTAAAGTCTTGGAGACTTTCCTTACCTCATAAACCCTACATGCACCCAAACCCTTACCCTAGCCGAATACCTCTTGCTTGTTGCGCCTAGCCCTTCTTCCTTGGATGGAATGCATGCCTCTAAGGCATGTCATGGGCTGATATATTGCTTGGGGCGCAAGACAAGGTCTTGGCACATAAGGAAGGGTTGAATGGGTTTAAGGAAATGTCTTGGAGACTTTCCTTGTCGCAAACCTTTTCATCCTAGCCATACACTTGGCATGATCCTAGCCCTTGCCCTAGCCGCCTCTTGTCCTATTTATAGGACCCCTTACCGCCCCTTCTAATGTTCGACTCCTTGAAGGTGTGAGGGCACATAGAGAGACGTGAGCAAGGGCAAAAGGTGACAACAAAGGCTTGGCGCAACCTTCTTCCAAGTGGCCGAAAGACCTCCTCTTCTTCTCCTCTTCTTGGCGCAAAGAGAAATTGAGCTTGGTGGCTTCTCCTTCTATTGCCGCAAGCTCTCTCCCTCTCATTGCCATTGGCGCATCTTGCTTGAAGGTGGCGCAAGCAAAGAAGAAGAGGGAAGTCCTTGGCGGCATCTTCCCTATCCCCTCCTTGGCGCAAGTTCTCTTGAAGGTGGCGCAAGTGAGGTGAAGGCTTGATTCTCTTCCCGAGGCTAGCACCAAGCGTGGAAGGGAGCAACGATCAAGGAGTCGACGCGTGGATACTTGTAGAGGGCGAGCATTTGATCGTCTTCAACATGGCTTCGACAACTAGACAAGCAAAAGAGGTACATCTCTAACACATCCTTGTGTCTTCTCTCTCGCATGGATCCTTGGGACCGGAATATGTTTCGGGTGTAATGCTTCCGCTGCGTCCTAGAACTGCAAAATTTTAAATTACACCCGGTATTCCCTAACACCAACACCAACAAATTAACAGTGGCCATGAATCAACTAATAGTCATAATTCCAGGAAAGAAAACTGATCAATTCACCAAAATCATGAGCATGAAATATTTCATAAGGTTCATTACAAATTCTGCCATAAGAATTCTAGGCCTAAGAGTAAAACATGTCAAATTGAATCAGCCCACTTCATTCAATTGAATCATAATGAAATACTACATATAATCATACAAAGTATGAGTCATTAAAACCATATTGAAGTCTCCTTGGCAATAAACTTGGTTTGATGCCATTTGACAAAATACACAAAAAGATATAAGGGTTACAATAACAAAGGGTCAAACTGCTCTATTTCCAAAAATTTCATAGCAATGAACTAGAAAATGCAGTTGGTTTAAGGTAATGATGTATATGAAAGATATTCAATATATAATCCGTTAGAAATATATTTGAATCTACTTTCGTACAAAATAAGAATTACGCAAATGGGAGTTGTAAATCGGAAGTTATAAGCAAAATGAGACAAGTATGTCAGTCTAGTATTATAGACAACATATAATGAATGTTGCTGCATAATTGATTCCCTAACTCTAATTAAGTATGGGTAATATTGGATGCGTTGGAGAGATTTTCAAGTTTGTTTTTGCACAAAACAAGTATAAGGCATAAATCATTTGTGTATAATGTTATATAACAAAAACCCTAACAAAGTCAAATTTGCATAATCACATCATCTTAAACATGCTTGTACAATTCTCCACATTCATTTGATAAAAACGTCCAAATTCATTTTGATTTCAACAAATAAGTATATGAACTAGGTCTTTAGGTTTTGAACACAATTTTTCTATCAATATATTATAGTTTTAAAACCATGAATTTAGGGCATAGGGTAGAAACTTGCCTAATGCAAATTTAAGCTTTATTTATTTCTTCTTCTTCACTTCACCACTTTCACCACTTCTTCCCCAAGTCTAAATGAAAGTTGCTGGTAAAAATCTATTTTTTTCTATTATTTTTCTTTTATTTTACCTCATTAGTCACCCCTAAGAATGAGGTGTCTACACATTGTTAATCCCATTTTCATGTAAGCTTGAGGTGGCTTGAAAATACAAGCACGATGTGTTTTAACTTCATCCGTTAACTTAGGTAATTGTTTTCTTTCTCTCTCTTTTTCTTTTTTTTGTTTATACTTCACAAACTCATGAGGTATGATCAATATACATTATGGTTTTCATTCTACATCCTACATGGTTGAACTTACATTTTTGTCCATTTCAATATACACTATTCTCCTTGTGTTCTTAAAATGGGTATTTCACTATATCTACTTAATCAGTTCAAAGATAAATCATGGATATCACATGGCGCACCTCACCCTAAAGGTGGCACATCCCTTCTTTGACCTAACCTTTAGTGGTTCCTAGGGTTACCTATATGGTACACTTAAGGGATGATGGTTGGATAAGGTGATGGTGCAACCTAACCAAGTTAGGGGGCTGACCTTTATCCTTAGCTGGACCATAAGGCCTTTGTTGGGAAACCCCGGGGATATTTTATAATTTTTCATAGAGATTACATTTGCATAGCGGAAGAATATCTCCGAAATAGGCCGGTCCCAAAAACCCAGTGAAGATCGTCATGCGAGAGGGTCGACACGATGTGATAGTAAGTACCTCTAAGCAATGAGAGGCCGATGTCGAGATCGGCGCCCATGTGTTCTCCCTCTGCAGTCTCGCACACACAGATGCCTTGAGCTCTCTTCTTTCTCACCCGGCGCTAGCCTCGAGAAGAAGATCCAAGCCTTTTGTGTCACCTTCTTCTAACCTTGTGCCACCTCCAAGGATAATGCGCCAAGAGGAGAGAAGGAGGAGATGCTACCAAGACTTCCAACTCCTTGCACCAAGAAGAGATGAAGAGGATGACTTGCGGCTCCAAGATGATGATGCCGCCAAGCCTCTTCAAACAATGCACCAAGATTGAATAGGGTGCTTGCGGCTATGGAAGAAGGAGGATGCGCCAAACACCTTTGCTCTTGCCTCTACAAGATTGCTCACGCCAATATTTCTTGTCGTCATTGCCTCTCGCATATCCCTTGATATATATATAGAGGCAAGAGGCGGTGAGGCAAAGGGGGTAGTGGGTGCAACTCATGAAGAAAGGGGCGCCTAGGGTAAAGGGGAGGGAGTAATTAGGGTTTGAGGTAAGGAAAGTCTCCAAAACTTTACCATAAACTTGTTCCCGTTTTCCATATGCGCCAAGGACCTTCCTAAGAAGTCCTTCAAGCCATATCAGCCCCTAGACTTGCCTAAGAGGCAAGCTTACCATCAAGGAACAAAGGGGGAGGCGCCCTTTACTTCATAATGAAGCAAAATCGCCCACTGCACCCCATTATGCCCCTACGCGCCAATGGGGTGGATATTTCTCCCCATTATACCCTTTAGCCCATTAATTCTTCATGACAACTTGTTATTGAGCCTCATTGGGTAATGAGCTAGCCCAAACATCATTGCACAAGTTGATTAACCTGTTGGATCCAATCCAATGCAAACTTAATCCAAATTTGTCCATCCATGGTCAAATACGGGTCAACCTGCCAAAAATGAAGTTTGGCTCCAATAACTCTCTTCTATCTCATTAGGCCCATTGGCGCTGATGAAATCTCCCAAATAGATCTGAGCTATTCAATAACTCGATCATAAGGCTTCCCAATCAATACGAGAACTCGAGTATCATGGTGTGAGACCCTGTAGGTTCCTCTGACGTTGGCAGTGCTGACCTAAGGTCACTACAAGCAATGAGTGGCACCTAGCAGTGCATCGCTGCTAGCCAAGTCATCGGAATGGATATCGACATCGACATTCTCATCATCACAACTAGGTATAGATACACTACAGTCTCTTTGCCAAACTGATAACTAATTGGACAAGTCTGTCATCACTTATTTTCACCCAATCACATGGTCATTACTAAATCAGGTTCTCACTTGGGTATGGCAATACACTTTCAGTCATAGAACCATAGAGGAGCTCCATGGATATCAAGCTTCCATCAGGAAGGGGCAAATCCTCTGTCTGTCCATTGACCTTCTCATATGGGTCGTGACATGCTCAATGACAAACGTTATTACCTCCCAACTACGGTGAGGTATTAGGCTGTATCAAAGCATGTCTCTAACCATATAGAACGGTTAATGACCTCAAGTCAAGGGATCAATGTATCTGCTATCACTTGTGAGGATAACTCATGACACCAAGTGATTACCTCACAGCGGGTTGGTCCAGTATATCCACCACCAATATACTCATATGTCTCCGCCAGCACCTCGTGCCTAACCAGCCTATATACCAGTCTCACAAGTACCATAGCTGTCCCATATCCGCTAAGGTACATCGACTGGGTATAAGAGTTTGAGCACAGATCCAATCTGTCTCCTGGGATATTATCATGTAAATACATGATCGCAGATGTTGACAAACAATGATAACGACAATGCTAGAATGATATGTAAATATCAGAGTCAAGTAGTACAAAGATGGACCAAAACTAGGTCTCAGGGCATACACACCAACAATCTCCCACTTGCACTAAGACCTAGAGGTGGAGGAATCTCAACTCCATATCTCTAGCATGACCATCATGCTTCTGCTGCGCCAAAGCCTTGGTCAGTGGGTCTGCTAGATTGTTCTCTATGTCAACTCTACTAATCTTGACATCACCTCAGTCAATGATCTTTCTGATCAGGTGAAATCTTTTGAGTATGTGTTTGGACCTTTGATGAGACTGTGGTTCCTTAGCTTGTGCAATTGCCCCATTATTGCACAGTAGAGCTCACTGGGATCCACTACACTTAGAACCACCTGAAATTCAAAAATGAACTTCCTTATCCAAACGGCTTCTTTGGCTGCCTCAGAAGCGGCTACATACTCAGCCTTGGTTGTAGAATTAGCTATGGTGGATTGATTGAAGCTTTTTCAGCATACAACGCCTCCATTCATCTTAAACACATTGCCGCCCTACGATCTAAAGTCGTCAGGGTCAGACTGGAATGACGCATCAGTGTAGCCCTGAATACTGAGCTCTTCCTGTCCCCCGTAGACCAAGAACAGATCCTTAGTTCTTCTCAAATACTTTAGGATGTTCTTTACAGCCACCCAGTGCTGCAGACCTGGACTGGATTGGTATCGGCTGGTTATCCTCATAGCATAAGCCACATCTGGTCTAGTACACAACATTGCATATATGATCGAACCTACTGCCAAAGCATAGGGCACTCGACTCATTTCATCCCTCTCAGCCTCAGTGGTAGGACACTAGTTCTTTGAGAGAGTAAGGCCATGTCTCACTAGAAGGTATCTTTTCTTAGATTGCTCCATATAGAACATTTCTAGGACCTTATCAATGTAGGTACTTTGACAAGGGCGAGGATCCTCTTCGATCTATCCCGGTAGATCTTTACGCCGAGGATATAGGTGGCCTCCACTAAGTCCTTCATCTCGAAACACTTCCCCAACCATGTCTTCACAGACTGAAGACTAGGGATGTCGTTCTCGATGAATAGTATGTCATCGACATACAAGACCAGAAAAGTCACCAAGTTCCCACTGAATTTTTTGTATACATAGGCGTCATCTTCGCTTTTGATAAAGCCATAATCTCTCACAGCTTCATCAAACCGAAGATTCCAACTTCGAGATGCTTGCTTTAATCCATAAATAGATTTATTTAGCCTACAGACTTTATAGGCATCTACAGGATGGATGAAACCATCAGGTTGTGTCATATACACATCCTCTGTCAGCTTTCCGTTAAGGAATGTTGTCTTAATATCATCTGTCATATCTTATAGTCATGATATGCAGCTACAGCAAGCAGAATCTAAATGAATTTGATCATGGCTATTGGCGAAAAGGTTTCATCATAGTCCACCCCGTGGACTTGTCTGAATCCTTTAGCCACTAGTCTACCCTTATAGGTAATTATATTGCCATCCATGTCAGTCTTCCTTTTGAAGACCCATTTATACCTTATGGGTTTTTACCCCATCAGGTAGCTCAACCAAATCCCAGACTTGGTTAGCTGGCATTGAATCCATCTCGGATCGCATGGCCTTAAGCCATCTCTCAGAATCCGGTCCACTGACTGCCTCATCATAAGTCCTGGGCTCATCCTCAATGATGAAGATCTCACCGTGTTGGGTCGGCAGCGACCCATACCTTTCAGGTGCACGACGAATCCTCCTAGACCTACGTGGGACCTGTGTCTGAGCCTCAGGTTGCCCAGCAACTGGTGCAGGTGGCTCAGGTTCCACCTCTGTGTCTTGTGGCTGCATTTGGACCTCGTTCAAGTTAAACTTCCTCCCACTGACTTCTTTTATGAGAAATTCTTTCTCTAGAAAGACAGCACCCCGAGCAACAAAAACTTTGTTCTCGGTGGGAACATAGAAGTAATATCCTTTAGTTTCCTTAGGATTCCCCCACAAACACACATTTATCAGATCTAGGTTCTAGCTTGCTAGAATCCTGACGTTTGACATAAGCCTCACATCCCCAGATCTTGATAAATGAGAGGTTAGGGTGTCTCCCACTCCATACCTCGTATGGTATCTTAGAGACACTCTTAGATGGAACATTATTCAGTATAAGAATGAGGGTGGTAGAGTTGCATGACTCATCATAGACTAAACCATGTCCAACAAGGTTCGATTTCTCCTTTCAGACACACCATTCCATTGAGGTGTTCCAGGAGGAGTGAGTTGGGATAGGATCCCACACTCTCTTAGATAGTCAAAGAACTCATCACTCAGGTACTCTCCACCATGATTTGATCGAAGAGTCTTAATGGATCTACCAAGCTGGTTCTCTACTTCATTTTTGAACTCATTGAATTTCTCAAAGGATTCAGACTTATGTCTCATCAAGTAGACATAACCATATCTACTGAAGTCATCAATAAATATGATGAAGTAGTTGTGTCCTCCTCTAGCTTGCTTATTGAATGGTTCACATACATCACTGTGTATGAGATCCAATAAACCTCCTGCCCTTTCACCAGTCTTAGTGAATGGCGCCTTTGTCATCTTCCCTAATAAACAAGGCTCACAAGTATCAAATTCCTCAAAGGAACTTGAATCTAACAACCCATTTGCATTGAGTTGTCGGATGCTATTCTTGTTTATATGGGCTAATCAACAATGTCATAGGAAAGCACCAACCGAACCACTCAGTTTGATCCTTTTGTTATTTATGTTACAAATAGAGCTATTCATGTCCAGGACATATAAACCATTGCACAATGTACCCTTCCCATAAAACATATTTGCAAATGAAAAAGAACAAACGTTCTCCTTTATTTCAAATTTAAAACCTTTCCTTGCTAAGCAAGGAATGGATATAATGTTTTTGGTAAGTGAATGTACATAATAACAATTATCTAGCTCTAACTGAAGTCCAGAAGGCAGGGAGAGAGTCAAAACTCCTACAGCAATAGCAACAACATGTGCCCCGTTTCCAACTCATAGGTTAATCTCTTCAGCTTGCACCGATCTACTTTTCTTGAACCCCTGCATATTTGTACAAATATGAGCTCCACATGTGATATCCAATACCCATGATATAGAAGTAGAAAGGTTGACTTCAGTAACATAAATACCTGAGCATGAAGACGAAGCTCTGCCTCTCTTCTTCTCATTCTGAAGTCACACTATGTCCTTTATCATGTGAGGTGGTCCTCCACATGAGTATCACTTGTTATTCCTGACTCTTTCCATATTTAATTTCAATGTCTTAGTTAAGCCTTTCGGCTCAACACATTGAATGTCTACTTTAGGAGGGTTGAGCTCAATCAATTCATCAAAGAACTACCTTAGATTATAAATAATCTCAGAGGCACTCTTAGATTCTTATTGTTCTCTTAATTCGGGTGACATGTTGGTTAGCATCAAATTAGCAACCTCCATAGTATCAGCCTGATGCTTATCATAAGCATCCTTCTCAACTGCTGAGGCCGAGCATGGAAGTGGCTCAGGAATTGGCTGCTCAAGGACATAGAGCTTTCTCTCGAGCTTAAGCACATTTCTCAAGTTCATATACCAATCCAGTAATTTGGATCCAACCAACTTATCCCTTTCGTGGGTAGATCGCAGTGACCATCTGCCATTGTTCATAGCCATTGTTCTACAACAACCAAGAAACAGCAGATCAGTACTGCTTCAAATCATTTAAATTGGACTTGTTTTAAATGATTATGGCTCCCACCATTTTAATCGAATTGACAACCCACAAAGTCAATCGGGAAATCTGAGATTTCCTAGTGAGATGGGATCTTTATTCCACATGAGGCTTCGCGTCCCACGAGGGTGGGATGAGATGCACAAAGTGACACATGCTTCCTAAAGTGGGCACGCCGGCCGATTGCACCAAGCAATTCCCCTTATTGAGACAGTCTAGGCATTTTATGTCCAGTGAGGGCTGGAGACTATATAAAACCCTAACCTCTCAATGATGCCTCTAGAGTTCCATTATATGCTCAGCATATATGGAAATCTAGTCAAGTCCATTCCTAACCATTATGCCCAGGGCCAACGAGTTTCCTTGAGAAGTGGGAGTCAAGTCCATTCCTAACCATTATGCCTCTAGACTAGGGAAACCATTGTCACTACACACCTTCTAAAGATAAGTGGGAGTGTCCCACAAGGGTGGGAAATAGTTCACAGCACCACTGATCGATAGTTTGATGAGGGCTACACGTTAGAAGGCTACTAGACTTGATGTTATGAGTGAGGGTTTTTTTTAGGTCTCATCATCTCAGTTTTATTTTATGTCTAACATTACAGACATGCAATCCTATAGTAATAACATAATGATAAAACATCACAGGCATGCTTTAGCTTTTGTAAAGAAAGTAATGAAAGGATGATGAGATCATAACCCATTCAAGACATTGAACCATCCCATGCCAAAAGAGGTTCAACTCTTGACCTAGGACTCAAGCCCCTGAAACTAGACATAGCCTAGCCGACCTCTAGCTTGTGATCTTCAAGGTTGGCTCCAAGGTCCTTCTCACCATCGTTTAGCTCTCAAACCCTAGAGGTAGTTCTAGGGAAAACCCTAGAAGCACACCCCATGGTTCGGCCAATGCCATGGTCTTCCTCCAAGGAAGGTGCGCCACCATGCAAGGGGCCAAGATGACTAGCTCACAAACCCAAGAGGTTCGGCCTTGCCACCTTGCGTCACTTACCATGCAAGCGCCATCAAAGGAGATGCATGCGCCAATGCTCCAAGTGATATGCACCACCCTAGTCTTCTTCTTAGTTAAAAGCAAAAAAGAAAAGCGGCGCGCAGGCCTCATAAGGATACATCACATGCATGCTAAGGGGCTTGATTCATAACCACAACATCATGCACAAACAAGGCATTTACACATACAATTCTACATGCTCATGAGAAACTCAAAATCTGAAATTTTAGTTTCTTATAAAACAAGTCTCCTTTCCTCATCTTCTTCTTACAAATCTTTTGGTTATTTGCAATTAACTTTTCATGATGATTTCATAAATCCTATCGGCTGGCAATTTTGACAGATCAAGAGACCCGGCCAGTCCGTAGACAAATGCCCATCCTACTTGACAAAACTACGTGCACCTTTGATCTTAATCAACCAAGAAAAATAACCCGAAATTCAAAGAGAGATTGAAAAGATGATAGGAACAAGAAACTATAATTTTTCCTACTTAGAAAAATCATGTGCCATGTGATCATGTAATTTGCGAAAATTGAAACATGGCATGTGAGTATGGAAAAGCATGAAAGTACATCATTCAAGGCTAGCAACCTGGCTCTAATACCACTGTTGGGAAACCCCGGGGATATTTTACAATTTTTCACAGAGATTACATTTGCATAGTGGAAGAATATCCACGAAACAGACCGGTCCCAAAAACCCAGTGAAGATCGTCATGCGAAGGGGTCGACACGATGTGATAGTAAGTACCTCTATGCAATGAGAGGCCGATGTCGAGATAGGTGACCAAGTGTTCGCCCTCTACAGTCTCGCACACACGAATGCCTCGAGCTCTCTTCTTCCTCGCCTGGTGCTAGCCTCAAGAAGAAGATCCAAGCCTTTTGTGTCACCTTCTTCCAACCTTGCACCACCTCCAAGGATAATGCGCCAAGAGGAGAGGAGAAGGAGGAGATGCCACCAAGACTTCCAACTCCTTACACCAAGAAGAGATGAAGAGGATGACTTGCGGCTCTAAGATGATGATGCCGCCAAGCCTCTTCAAACAATGCGCCAAGGAAGAAGGAATAGGGTGCTTGTGGCTATAGAAGAAGGAGGATGCACCAAACACCTTTGCTCTTGCCTCTACAAGATTGCTCACGCCAATATTTCTTGTCATCATTGCCTCTTGCATATCCCTTGATATATATATAGAGGCAAGAGGCAGTGAGGCAAAGGGGGTAGTGGGCGCAACTCATGAAGAAAGGGGTGGCTAGGGTAAAGGGGAGAGAGTAATTAGAGTTTGAGGTAAGGAAAGTCTCTAAGACTTTACCATAAACCTGTTCCCTTTTTCCATATGCGCCAAGGACCTTCCTAAGAAGTCCTTCAAGCCATATCAGCCCCTAGACTTGCCTAAGAGGCAAGCTTACCATCAAGGAACAAAGGGGGAGGCACCCTTTACTTCCTAATGAAGCAAAATCGTCCACTCCACCCCATTATGCCCCTAGGCGCCAATGGGGTAGAGATTTCTCCCCAATATACCCTTTAGCCCATTAATTCTTCATGACAACTTGTTATTGGGCCTCATTGGGTAATGAGCTAGCCCAAACATCATTGCACAAGTTGATTAAGCTATTGGATCCAATCCAATGCAACCCTAATCCAAATTTGTCCATCCATGGTCATATATGGGTCAACCTAACAAAAATGAAGTTTGGCTCCAATAACTCTTTTCCTTCTCATCAGGCCCATTGGTGCTGATGAAATCTCCCAAATAGATTCGAGCTATCCAATAACTCGATCATAAGACTTCCCGATCAATATGAGAACTCGAGTATCAAGGTGTGCGACCCTGTAGGTTTCTCTGACGTTGGCAGTGCTAACCTAAGGTCACCACAAGCAGTGAGTGGCACCTAGCAATGCATCGCTGCTACCCAAGTCATCGGAATGGATATCGACATTGACATCTCCATCATCGTAACTAGGTACAGATACACTACAGTCCCTTTGCCAAACTGATATCCGATTGGATAAGTGTGTCATCACTTGTTTTCACCCAATCACATGGTCATGACTAAATCAGGTTCTCACCTGGGTATGGCCATACACTTTCAGTCATAGAACCATAGAGGAGCTCCATGGATATCAAGCTTCCATCAGGAAGGGGCAAATCCTCTGTCTGTCCATTGACCTTCTCATATGGGTCGTGACATGCTCAATGACAATCGTTATTACCTCCCAACTATGGCGAGGTGTTAGGCTGTATCAAAGCATGTCCCTAACCATATAGAACGGTCAATGTCCTCAAGTCAAGGGATCAATGCATCTCCTATCACTTTTGATGATAACTGATGACACCAAGTCATTGCCTCACAGCAGGTCGGTTTAGTATATCCACCACCGATATACCCATATGTCTGCGCTAGCACCTCGTGCCTAACCAGCCCATATACCAGTCTCACAAGTTCCATAGTTGTCCCATATCCACTAAGGTACATCGACTGGGGATAAGAGTTTGAGCACAGATCCAATCTGTCTCAACGGACATTATCATGTAAGTACACGATCGCAGATGTTGACAAACAATGATAATGACAATGCCAGAATGATATGTAAATATCATAGTCAGGTAGTATAAAGATGGACCAAAACTAGGTCTCAGGGCATACACACAAACAGCCTTATAGGGTTTCCTAGTTGTGCATCAAGGGTTCAAGGGCTAATGATGAAGATGGTTCACCCTAAGGGGCTGACCTACATCAATAGCTGAACCATATTGACTTTTGGGGTCACCTAGGTTCATGGGCTGATGGTGAAGGTTGAGCATCCTAAGGGGCTGATCAACTTGACTAGCCGAACCATGATGCTTACTAGGGCTGCCTAGTGGCGCATCTAAGGATTCATTTGCTGATCAAGATGGTTAGCACACCTAACCTTGGTAAGGCGTTGTTTTCTCTATTGGCCATGAATGGGAAGGCTTATACGGGTGCTTCAAACATTCAAGGGCTGAGATAGAGAAGAACAGCACTTACATTTGCATGATGACACATCCAAGCAAAAGGGCGCACCTTATGGGTGGCGCACCTAGCAAGGGAAGTGGCGTATCTAGCAAGCATGGTGAGACACATGGAGAAGATGGCACATGGATGTTTGGCCGAACCCTAGGAGGAGCCTATGGTTTGCAAGGAGCTATCTTCCAGAAGAAGATATGAGTTGGCCGAATCCTAGGAGGAGCCTAGGATTTATGAGCTAGCTTATGGAGGAGTCTCGGGCTGGCCGAACCTAAAGGGGATCTAGGGTTTGCCTGGATGGTGCCTTTAGGGTTCACGAGTGGACCCATGGGGCTGAAGACCTAGGTGGCGCACCTCAAGACTTGGGAGTAGAGCTTTTAGGGCACTCAGGGATGAGCTAAGGACTTGTTAGCATGAGCCCATGGCTCATAGCCCTTGGTAGTGCTCAGTGGCTAGGACTAAGTTTAAGGGTTTGTTACCAGAGTTATGGGCTTTGATCACATCATATTTATTATTTTCTGCTTCTGCATGCCTTTACTGCTTTTGGTTTTATTCCACTATAGGATTGCATGCCTGTATTGATAGAATAAGATAAAAGCTCGTGGTGCCGAGACCACAAAAGTCCTCACTAAATCATATCAAGACCCGTTCCTTAGCCTTCTAACACGTAACCCTCGTCAAACCATCGATCGATGGTGTTGTGAACTGTTTCCACCCTAGTGGACACACCCATTTATCTTTAGGATGTGTGTAGTGACAATGTTTTCCCAATCCAGTTAAAATCATGGATGTGCCTTAGCAAGTAATTCATTGGCCCTGTGTATAACAGTCAGGTCGGACTTGACTGGATTTTTCATATGTGTTAGTTCACATGATGAAATTTCTAGAAGCACCCTTACAAGTTAGGGTTTTTTGTTGTTCCAGCCCTAGCTGGGCACAAAATGCCTAAACTGTCTTGAGAAGGAGAGTTGCCCAGTTGCAAATGGCTGGCGAGCCTACCTTAGGAAGCATGTGTAACCTTATGCTGTACATCCTACCCTAGAAGGATCCAAGGCCGTGTATGAAATGAGGATCCCATCTCACTAAGGAAGTCGGGCGACTTCTCGATCGATTTTTGAGGATTATCAATTTGAATAAAATAGTGAGAAAAATCATTTATAAAAGACAGAATAAATGGTTGAAGATGTGATACTAATCTACTCTTGTCCTTGTTGTAGATAGCTTCTAACAACAATAGTGGATTGTCACTCCATTCCGTCCTGGACAGGGAGAAGTTGACTAGAGTCAACTTCATGGACTGGTACCACCACTTGAGGATAGTCCTCAAGAAGGAGAAGAAGCTATATATCTTAGAACAAGCACTTCCTCCTCCATCGGCATCCTCAGCCCATGCGGCTGATCGGAAAGCTTTTCGTAAGCACCAGGATGATGCCCTGGATGTTGCCAGCCTTATGTTGCCCGCGATGTCGTCTAAGTTGTAGATGCAACATGAGCATCAGAACGCATTTTAGATCATCACACATCTAAAACAACTGTTCGAATCGCAAGCAAGAACAAAAATATTTGAAACATCCAAGGCTGCCTGAAGGTGCTCCAGTGGGACTACATGTGCTCAAGCTGCTTGGGTACTTGTTTCATCTCAACAGATTGGGACACTCGATGGATCAAGACTTGGCTACGGATCTGATCCTGCAGTCGCTGCCTCTAAGTTACAGTGCATTCATTATCAATTTCAATATGAATAAAATTGAATGTACTCATGAGGAGCTACTGAAACTACTGGAAACGACCAAGAAGGAAATGGACAAAACCAAACCAAATTCGTTCTTATGGTCTCTCGAGATAGTAAGAAGTGGAAAAGGGGAAAGGGTAAGTCCAAAGCCAAAGCACTGAAGAAGGCCAAGGTGAGGAGGAATGAGTGCTTCAACTGTGGCCAGTAGGGCCATTGGCGCAAAGACTGGAAGCATCCTCAAAGAGAGATGAAGAGAAGTGACCCTTCATCTTCAAGCTTAGTTAATTTTGTTACCAAGTCCTATATTGTCTATTTCTATACATGGGTATTATATACCGCATGGTGAGACTGATATTTACAAAAATATTCAAGTGCTCAACAGAAATAGGACATGGATGATAATAAGAAGACTTTGCTGGAGCACTAATGCTGCCGAGCTATTCTTTTATTTGTCATAGATAGGATTGATTAATTATTTGCAATAAATGTAGTTGACATTATATCTATTCCTTTGGAATAGAAATTTTGGAATAAAAAGGAATATTATTATTCTTTTCATTTGCAAATCTCTTGTCAATACATTGTGCAAAATAATAAGGTAACAAAATAACTAAAGTGAATTTAATAAGTGGTTCATATTGAATACCAATCTTTTAACCTAGCTATCTTTTATCATAAGCAAGAGATGCATCCAATGACTTCATGCAAATGAACTCTTTGAATCAATTTCTTCTAGGAGATTGGCTATCTTAACCTCTTTCGAGACGTCTGTTGGGGATCCCCCGGGCTATTTAAAATCGAAAATAGCGGAAGCGAGCCCGAAATGAGATTCCTAATTCAACAATAAGGACCGTCTTACGAAGAATACAAAGGATGTGATTGGAGTATACCTCACTTAGCAGTTTGATGTTGGCGATGGCTGAGACGCGCAAAGGCTCCTCTACAATCGAGCACACATGGACTACCTCGAGACTCCTCTGCTCCGCGCACGTGCTAGCTTCGGGAGAAGAGATCCACGCCTCTAGCTTCTTCTCTACTTGCGCCAATCTCGAAGACCACGCGCCAAGAAGAAGAGTAACCGTTGGCAACAAGGAGTGGGCAGCACTACAACTTGTCCCAACCTTGATGCAAAAATTTTCTTTTTGTCGTCACGTCCAACACCCTCACGCCAGGGGCAGAGGGGAGGCGACAACAGGAGAGGAGAAAAGAGACTAGTGCAAAATCTCCCAAGAGAGCCTCTCTATTTATAATAGAAGCGCCATCTCCTCTTTGGAGATTTTTCCCATGCGGGACTATGTACATAGGTGCCTTCTCACAATTAAGCGTCATGAGTTCGAATCCCCGCATACGCAATTAATTGTAAATTGCGCCCAATCATAGGCGCCTACTCACAATTAAGCGTCATGGGTTCGAATCCCCGCAGAGGCAATTAATTGTAAATTGCGCTCAAGCTTATTAATTAGCCAAGAGAAGAATTCTCTTGCCAATTAATAGTTTTATTTTATTCATGTGACTAAAGTGCAAAGCCCAACCTTGCACTAAGACCCTTGTTCGACACATTTTGACACCTCAGGTCAACAGAGGTCAAACGTGGTCTACTAGAGTCAACTAGTGGTCAAACATGAACAAAATAAAGTCTCATCTCCTCATAAGAAAAACCATAGCATCAGCTTCCCAAAATAATCCGAATCATACAACGATCTGATCAGAGGCTAACCGATCAATACGGAGTCTCTAGCGTCTAGGTGTGCGACCCTGTAGGTCCCTCTGACGTTGGCAGTGATGACCCATTCATCACAAGCGGTGAGTGGCACCTAGTAGTACATCGCCGCTACCTATGTACCTTTGCCAGGCTGATCGTCCAAGTTGGACAAGCGTGTCACACTTGTATATTTCAACAACGATGGTCATGACTAAATTGGGCTAAACCTGGGTGTGGCCACACGCTTTCAGTCATGCACCATCTAGGGGTCCATGGACATCAAGCTTCCCCGTAGGGAAGGGGCAAATCCTCTATCGGCAAGATGAACCTCTCATATTGCTTAAGATATACCCAATGACAACCGTTATAACCTCCTTGTTACGGCGAGGTGTTAGGTTGTATCAAAGTACATCCTTTACAACACAAAGATACAATCTTCATCAAGTCAAAGGACAGATACAACTCTATCACTATGAGATTCTTCTTGAGATACCAAGAAGAACTCTCCCGACGGGTCGGTCCAGCATATCTCCCTTGATACACCCTTATGCATGCGTTGAGCAACCCGTGCTAACCAGCGCATAAACGAGTCTCACCTGCACCATAGCTATCCCCTATCCACTATGGTACTTGACTCGGGACATAAGCAAACTGAGATAGTAATATCTCGAGGGACATCATCATGTAAACATACATATGCGCAGATGTATAATAAATCATGACAACGACAATGCCAGGATATCTATAAATATCAATGTATGTGGTACATATGTCTAGACCAAAAGATAGGTCTCAGGGCATAACACTAACAACGTCAAAGAAAGGCAGACACTTGTTTATTGATAGAAAGTAAATGTCCTTCAACAAGGAAGGAGAAGTGGACTAAAAGGTCAAAAGAAAGGAATTCATAATTTATTGAAAATATATAGAACCAGCTTATAAAAATTCATGAGTAATCTTTAGTCTAGGAAGGATGAAGAATATTTGAGCCATGGATGACTATCATAATGAGTATGAGGTTAGCTCATAGCTCATACCCCCTAAAGAATACTTTGGTAGGTGATTCTAGTGGGAGAATTGAAAGTAATATGTATATCTTCTAAGGTGATGCTAAAAGCTTCTTCCACACTGAACTTAATTTCATCTTGATTTGATAAATTGTAGGTGGTGTATCCTAAGTTCACTTAAGGATACAAATTTCCATAGAGCCACAGGAGAACAAGTAATTGTTGCTCATAGTGCTATTTTTCTTGGAATTATCTTTCCTTGAAAAAGGCTAGTGGGAGGAAGTTGTGACTTGGATTCAATCCAAGGTTAACCACTTAGCACAAAAGGTCAAGGATAGAATCTGAACCATGTATGCAGGTTGTGGGCAACCTAGGGTTTAGGAAATGTGGGAATGAGGGTTGAATCGATTCATGTGTGCTTGTATTATCGGTAACTCATAGTAATAACAATGAATCGTCACCTTATAGTACCTGAGTTCAGTGGGAGCTTGAAGACTTATTACTACCAAGTCCAATCCAGGTGCTAGGCAGAGGAAAAAGGAACATAGGACACACTTAGGTTCTAAAAAGAACTAAGGGTGGTTCTTGGTCATGAAATGGTAGGACAAGCTCAGTGTTTGCACTTGGTAGCTTATTCCAGCTAGACCAGAGTGACATTCTAGCTATTTAGGTAGTGGTGCTTGAAGCTGTGGGAGCTTCAGAGTAGACTACATAAAAGTAGAGTATGTTTATGCTTTTGGGAAGCAGTTTGAATAAGTGAGAGCTCTTTATTGAACTTCACGAGATTCAAAACAACGTACTCAAGTGCTAATACCTTATCTTGGGGACAAAGGTAATAAAGACATAGTAGATTTTGACATTGACATAGTGGGCCCATTGATCGGTGCTCTAGCGCAGCAGGAGCATGGCAGGTTGAGCCTAGGAGATGACGCCGAGGTCATAGTCCTAGTGCAAGTGGGAGATTATTAGTGTTTATGCCCTAGGACCTTTGGGGTGGTTCAATGTGATATGTGTATCACATCTATTTGATAGATAAGATATCCTATCATAGTCGTTATTATGCAAATAGTTGATACATGTATAGTTGCATGTATGATGTCCCTAAGAGATAGATGTTTGTCTTATCTCAGTTTTGTCCCCGGTCAAGAATCATTGTGGATATGGGACAGCTATGATTCACTTGAGACTGGTATATGCGCTAGTTGGGCACGGGTTGCTAATGTAGGCATATAGGTATATCAAGGGAGATATACTGGACCAACTCGCCATGAGGATTTATCTTGGTGTCACAAGATGAAGATCATAGTGATAGAGTTACGATTGTGCTAGACTTGAGGGCAATGGCATCTCTGTATGGTGAAAGAGGCACTTTGATATAATCTAACACTCCGCCATAAAAGGGAAGTCAAAACAGTTGTCATTGGGTGCAGCATGAGCTATATGAGAGATTCAATGTGTCAAGAGAGGATTTGCCCCTTCCTTATGGGGAAACTTGATGTCCATGGTGCCCCTATGTGGATGACTACAAGTGTATGACCATACCCAGGTGAGAACCTGATTTAGTCTTGCCATAATATTGGGATCATCGATTGTGACACGCTTGCCCAATCTGAACATCAGTCTGGCGAAAGGAAAATTTTGTACTTTCACTTTGTCACAGTTTTAGAGGTTGTCAATGGTGACATTTATTTTGATGACTAGGGTAGCAATGATGTACTGCTATGTGCCACTCATCGCTTGTGATGATTTTTAGATTATCACTGCCAACATTTGAAGTACCTACAGGGTCGCACACCTAGACACTCAAGTTCTCATACTGATTGTTTAGCCTCTAATCGAATCATTGTGTGATTTGGATCGTTGTAGGAGACTGATGCTTTAAGATTTCTTCTGAGGAGATGATATTTTATTTAGTTTATATTTGACCACAAGTTGACCTCTATTGACCTGCATTGTCAAAATGAGTCAAACAAGGGACTTAGTGCAAGATTGGACTTAGCACTTTGGTCACATAAATAAAATAAAATTATTAATTGGCAAGAGAATTTTTCTCTTGGCATAGGCACATTTTGCAATTAAATATTTAATTATGGAATTTAAATAGGCCCCTAAACAAAGTCCCATATGGAAAAAAATCTCCAAGAATAGCTGATTTGTCTATTATCAATAGAGAGGCTCGCTTGGGAGATTTTTGCGTCAGTTATTTCTCTTATCTCCTGTTGTCGCCTTCCCTCTCCTCCTTGGAGTGAGGGTCTTGAAGGTGATAACAAAAGAAGAATTTTTGCTTCAAGGTTGGGACAAGTGGTAGTGCTGCCCACTCCTTATCGCCAACACTCCTATTTCTCCTTGGTGCTAGATCATGGTGATTGGCGCAAGTTGAGAAAATCCTAGAGGCGTGGATCTCATCTCCCGGGGCTAGCACCTTGCGTGGAGGTTGGAGAGGACTCGGGAGCCCGAGTGTGTGCGATTGCAAAGGACATACACTTGTGCGTTTGCATCATCGACTGCTCATAAAATTGCTTGAGAAGGTACTACTCTTCACATCATTCGGTTTTCTCTCGTAAGTGATCCTGGTGTTTCTGGGAATTCTATTTCGGACCTTTGCTTCCATTGTGTTTAAAGTTTTTATAATGTCTAGGTATTCCCAACACAGCGAGGGCTAGATACAACATGAAGCCCTAATCTCTTGAGACTGCCTCTAGAATATTCATCATGTGGACTGTCCATATATGAATTTTCTAGTCAAGTCCAACCTTATGATTGTGCCTAGGGACAATGATTTCCTTGCGATGGCATGCCCGGATTTTTAATCAAACTAGGGAAACTATTGTCACCACACGCCTCCTAAAGATAAATGGGTGTGTCCCACGAGGGTGGGAAATAGTGCATAACACTATTGATCGATAGTTTAACGAGAGCTACACGTTAGAAGGCTATCACTGGACTTGATATAATTTAGTGAGGGTTTTTGTTGTCTCATACCACATAGTTTATCTTATGTTTAACAATACAAGCATGCATCCTATAATGAGAACATAAAATAAAACAAACAAGGCATGCTAGCAAGTAAGCAGAAAAATATAATATGGTTATAGCCCAAACACGGCAAACGAGCCCCTATATCTAGACTCTACACCTAGCAACTCAGAAGCTCTAAGTGTTTAGCACATGCCACTAAACCGTCCACTTCTGCTCAGAGTGCTTCAAGTTCCTACTCTAAACCCTAGGTGTGCCACCTAGGTCTTCAGCTCCAGGGGTTAGCCCTAAACCCTAGAGGTGCCTCCTAGGAAACCCTAGGCGCCCTCTCATGGTTCAGCCGGCCCCTAAGTCTATCTATACTCCCACAAATCCTAGGCCCCTCCTAGTGTTCGGCCAACACATGCTTGCCGCCACCATCCTGAAAGTGTGCCACCACCCATGCTAGGTGCGCCACCATGAAGGTGCACCACTAAGCTTGGATGAGCCACCTTGAATATGAGGTTGCGCCAACCCCATGTTCAGCCCTAAACCCTAAGGTGCACCTCTAGGAATACCCTAGAAGCCATCGAGGTTTCAGCCAAGAAGGGATTGCACCATCTCATGCAAGGATGCTTGCTAATTTGGATGCTTTGATGTGAATGCCAAGTCTTCCCTAATCTTCGAATTCTGATTTTACAATACATGAAAAGAAAAGGAAAGAGTGGCACGCATGCCTCACAAGAATACATCTCAAGCATGCAATAAGGCTCGTCTATAACTATATCAAATGCATCAACAAAAGCACCTAATCATGCTCTTTCTACATGCACTGAAAAATGAGCAATAACTAAATTTTAGTTTTTTATTAAAAATATGTTCGACAATTCTTAGCGACTCATCATAAATCTCAGATTTTCATTTCTCTCAGGAGTCTACAAGTGGTGCATATATCCAATCCTTGCCGCCACCTTGCAATCCTTAACTTGCAAAGATTAGAGCAATTACCCTGTCCATGACTCACATAATCTTTATAAATCTCAGACTGTAGGTCTATCCTACGAGTGTAAGGAGAAATTAATTATCATACATTGGGTCAATCCCACATGTGCAGAAATCAAAATTACAAGACAGACACAAGAAGGCTATCAACATACTTGATATGATTTATGAGGATTTTTGTGTTCTCACAATTTAGTTTTATCTTTCATCTAACAATACAGACCTATAATCCTATAACAAGTATATGAAAAATAAAACATCACAGACATGCTTTTCAAGTAATGAGCAAAAAGTAAATGTGATTTGGTTATAGCCCTATAGACATATTGATTCTTTACAATCCTTGTGATGAACCAATAATTGACCTTGGTAACAAGCCCCTAGACCTAGACTAATCACCTAGCAACTCCAAAGCTCTTAGTCATCGGCCCATGCCACTAAGCTATCAGCCCTACTCTAAGTGCATCAAGGGTACTACTCCAAACCCTAGGTGCCCTGCCTAGGTCATCAACTCCCAGGATCAGCTCACAAATCCTAGAGGCACCACCTAGGAAACCCTAGGTACACCACCATGATTCGGCCAGCCTAATGCTCCTCCTGTTTAGCTCACAAACCTTAGGTCTCCTTCTAGGGTTCATCCAACCATGTGCACCTCTATCCTTGCAAGGTGCGCCACCTTGCTTGGATGTGCCAGCAAGCTCCAAGCCTCAAGGAGATGCGCTAGTGAAGTCTTCATCCCTAGTCTTCAATTCTAACTAATTTTGCAATACATGAATTGAAAGAAAGAAGGCGGCATGTAGATTGGTGCAAGTGGTAGACCTTCCCTCTCCTTGCCACCAATCTCCTTTCATCATCTTCCCTTGGTGCCTTCTTCATGGAGAGAGGCGCAAGTTGAAGAAAGTGACTCCCTTTTCTTTGGCTCATCTCAGAGGTGGCTCAAGCAAAAAGAGATCATAGGGGTGGATCTTCTTCCCGAGGCTAGGACTTGGTGAGGAAGAAGAGATCTCGAGGAGCCAGTTGTGTGCGTGATGTCCTGATTGGACATGTGTCACACTTCTTTAAGGTACCCTACTCTTTGACATCTTGTGGCTCCCTCATAAGCCAATCCTATTGAATTAAGAAACTCATTTCAAGCATCGCTTCCACTATGTTTTGAATTCTTTTAAAAAATTGCCTAGGTTTCACAATAGCTACTACCCAAGTTGTCTGAATGGAGCCATTATCGACATCCCCTAAAACCTCAACAAAGTATCTATGCATTATAGTCCCTTTGCCAACCTGATGTCCTGATTGGACATGTGTGTCACACTTCTTTAATCTAATCTTATGGTCATAACTACAATAGGCTTTTAGCTGTGTATGGTTATACACTTTTAGTCATGCATCCATATGTGGGGCACCCAAAGACATCAAGCTTCCAATTAAAGAAGGGGCAAATCCTCTTTTAGCAAGTTATATCTCTCATACGGCCAATGATACACCCAATGATAACCGTTATAACCCTACTATGACAAGATATTAGATTGTATCAAAGCATATCCCATACCATATGGGGATATAAACTCTCTCAAGTCAAAGGACAAATGCATCTATATCATTGTGAGATTTAACTTGAGACACCAACCTAAATCCTCATGGAGAGTTAATCTAATATATCTACCTTGATATACTCATATTCCTGCGTCTAACACCCCATGCTGCCCAGCACATAAACTAGTCTCACCTACACCATAGTTGTCCCCTATCCACTATGGTACTTAACTAGGGACATAACAATGAGACTAGATGAAATCTAGTCTCATTGGGACAATGTCATACAAATGCAGATGTACCAAATGTATAACAACGACAATGCAGATGTATAACAACGACAGGAATATGAGTATAACAAATGTATAACAACGACAATGTCAGGATATGACATACATCACATATATATATAGTACACATATTAGACCAACAACTGGCCCTAGGGAATATACACCAACACATGATAATTTACCTAAGTGGTTAATTATTATGAGATAAGCCTCTACACTCATCCCTTATAGAAAATATTTTATATGATAGAGTCCATATACAGCCATGGCTGAGGACATAGACAACCCTTAAAAGCTATTATAAAGATATATGTGCATGGCTAAAAATGCACAACCCTATGATTTGGTCCACCATTGTATTGTTTGTGGAATTGTTAAAGTCTGGGTAAAGAGAAGTTGTTCAGATATAAATATTTTTTAATAAGTAAATGTTATATCTTTAAGTGAACTTTACTAATCGTATGATATAGATAATAAGTAGCAATTTAAATTTAATCATTTTTTTGAATTGAATTATATTTAGGAATTTTTTTTTAATTTTATGGGGTATTGTTGGATAAAATTAATAAAATACTTTTAAAAGTTATTTATTTATTTTACCTAGACTAAGTTAAATATTTTTTTTTAATTAAATAAGGTTATTAGCGGCAAACACATTGTTGATGTCAAATTTAATCAATGGTTCTAACTGCGAGATATAGCCTATAAAAATAAGCATATAATCCCTTGGCAAATACACACTGGTGTGTAGCTACTCATATAGCTAACACGCCTCCCACAAGCATTTTTTTTTTCACTTTCTCTTTGTTCTTTTGTTGCTCAAAGTCAAAATGGCACCAAACAATTGCTTCACTATCGTGTCCGGTAAGAGAAGTATCCTGACTATATCCTAGTTGTTCAATTTTGAAATAACTTACACTATGCCCATATTTTTAATTTAAGGATAGTATGTTTCTCTGCACCATCGAATTTTTATTTCTTTAACTCTTCTATATTTTTTTTAGTTTATTGATATAGTTTGAATAATTTTTTTTCATATATTTTTTATATTGTGCTAACAATTTCATTAATTATTTTTGTATTTTAATTATATTCAAAAAGATTTTAATTTTTATAATGAATTGTTGGAGAAAATTTTGAAACCTTAATTTCACATGTTAATTTGTCAGACTTTACAGTCATCACATACTAACATGAGGCTATTATGAATTATGATACATAAACGTGTTATTGATGGTTACCAGTAGTCACACATTAATGCATAATAGTTTTAGCCATTCCTAGCCATTCGAAATAATTAACTTTTTTTTGTATATATTAACTTTATTTGTAAAATTAAAATGAGAATATCAAATGTAAATTTAAATATCGGTCAGACCCATGGTTGTTCAGATGCATTGGACTTTATATCCTTGATCCTGTGGATTAATGTCTGTTGAATACTTCTGTCTTAAAGTCATATGGAAGCAAAATAAGCTTGATTGTAAGAAAGTTTTTTTCTTTATTTTGTGTACTTTCTCCCCACAGCCCCCTTTCGGGCTAGGTAAAAAGCCGCATCTAAGCTAGGGATATCCAGCTTTTGATTCAACCCTAAAGCGAATTAAATTGGACCAAATATTTCTACTTCAGTTTAGTTTTTAAACAGTTTAGTTCAATTTAATTTTATAACTTTAATAAAATTTTAGGCCTCAGTTCCTATAACATTAGAGTTTCATATTAGGTCACAATTTAATTAATTATTTAGTAATTGTTTAAGTTCATATTAAAATACTATTTTTTACTTACAATTAAAACAAGTAACAAAATATTTTGATAAAACGATCTAAACAAGCATGAAACAAAAAAAATAGTACAAGACATGATGCATAAAATGTTTGTCAATGATCCATGGAAGCAATTCATCACTTCGCTAAACATGAATAGGAGGCATCTATTCCACATGTCCTTTGGGAAGGTCATCAAATGATTTAAAAAAAAAAAGTTTGTGCAAATGTTTCTCTGTTGCTCTAATGATACCCACCTAGTTATACAAACTCCATAGTAGTGGTGTGTTTATCATCGACTTCTTCTGCTTCATATGCGTTAGTGTCACGGATTAGTAAGGGCATCGTTCAAATTAAAGTTTATGCCGGCCCTAGTTGTTCTCCTTCCAACTCCTCCTCCATTGCCTTTTCTCATCATTGCTGCAAATTCACCGTAATCTATTTGCCCATCCTGCAGATATTCAACAAATTCAATATTGAATTATACTCATTAAGAAACAGGATCATAATAATAATAATAATAATAATAATAATAATAATAATAATAATAATAATATAAAAAAATTGCAGCGCACATTGTTTTGGTCGACTTCTTTTATCATCTCATCAAGTTGAGCATCATCAAGGCCAAATTGTTTGCAAGCTTGTGAAAGTTCATCAATAGTTATATAACCACTTCCGTCTTTATCAAAAAATGAGAATGCTGATGTTAGGTTCTCTTCTCTCTCCAGCTTATTCATGTGCACTGTCGCTGCAAGAAATTCACCATAGTCTATGGTGCCATTTTTGTCAATATCAGCCTGCAGCCAGTTGAAGAATTATAGGTTTTGATGAATCAAATTTTACTTCCAAAGCGAAGGGCTTCTAAAGAACAATTCAAAATGCAGAAAATTCTAAGTGAAACAAACAGCACCAATGTCAGCCATTAATGCATACCGCATCCATGAGTGACTTGATTTCAGATTCCATCAGTTCAGACCCCACCCTTCTCAAGCCTTCTTTTAGTTCATCAAATGTTATGGTCCCGCTGTTGTCAGTATCGATCATCTTGAACAACTCCTTTAGACCACCAATCTCTTCCTCTGAAAGGCTTTCAGCAATAACCTGCAGAATTAAGAAATGCATGTTGAGCAACAGGAACTATAATATAAGGGGAACACAAATCGCAAACTATTTTTGCATTGCTTCATCATATGCCTAAATTATTTGATTATTTGTTCTTTGTTCTCACATGAATATTAAAAACAGAAGCATGATAGAAAAAGGTAACATGCATCATCTTCTCTGAAAGATGAGCATGTGATGTTTCATCTTTAGATAAAATATGATATTAATAGGAGAAAAAATAGAAGAAGACGAAAGGTACTATAAGTACTATTATATAGTTGATCCATGCGATTGCTAGGTCATGTACTTGCCCTAAAATTCAATTTTGGAATGTAAAACACTGTCAAAGTACATCTACTCCAGCCACATCATAATCACATAGATGATTGGTCAAATGAAGTGAATAAATGCATTTTTTCCTGAAGCACAAGTACATGAAGAAAGTTAAATTTTCTAATATCCAATAAACTAATAGGAGGAGGTGGTAAATATTAATTTACTAGCGTTAATACTGGCATTGATATAAACAAATTTAAGTTTGCAAAAACTGAATGTAAAGAATTAGCCGGTTATTAGCATATAAATATGTGATCCAAACATCCTAGCATGTGGTATTATGTGCATGGCATACAAGTAATTTCATTTCAGAGCAAACTAAGTATATATTTTTTTTTTTTTGAGAAGTAATTGGTAAGGGACTGTTGTAATATTTATTATAGAACGCAGACATGATAAAGATTTAGAAAGAAACAATCAACAAAACTCTTCTATCTCTTCAAAATGCTAACATGAAAGCTGGTTATTATATGAAAAGTAATTAGTTTGAATCTTTGAGCTTGCCAACCATGTTCTTTCTCTTCACTTGTCATGGTCTTACAACTTAATGTTGGTGTTTATGCACTTAATGTTGGTGTTTATGCCCTAAGACCTACTTTTGATCTATCTTTTTTACTATTAACTCTGATATTATATATATTATTCTAGCAATGTCATTATTATGCTTTGTTTACATCTACGATTATGTACATGCATGATAATATCTTTGAAGACATCTTGGATCTGTGCTCAAACTCTTGTCCCCAGTCGATGTACCTGAGTGGATATGGGATAGCTATGGTACTAGTGCAACTAGTATATGGGCTAGTTACGCACGAGGTACTAACGCAGACATATGGGTATATCTATGATGAATTTACTGGACCGACCCACTGTGAAGCACTGACTTGGTGTCATGAGTTATCCTCACAAGTGATAGGAGATGCATTAATCCCTTGACTTGAGGTCATTGACTCTTCTACATGGTTAGGGACATGCTTTGATACAACCTGATACCTCGCTGTAGTTGAAAGGTCATAACGGTTGTCATTGAGTATGTCACGACCCATATGAGAAGGTCAATAGATAGATAGAAGATTTGCCCCTTCCCGAGGGAAGCTTGATAACCATGGGTCCCCCTATGGTTCTATGACTGAAAGTATATGATCATACCTAGGTGAGAACCTGATTTGGTCATGACCATGAGATTGGGTAAAAACAAGTGGTGACACACTTGTCCAATCGGATATCAGTTAAGCAAAGAGGTTGTAATGCATCTGTACCTAGTTGCGATGATGGGGATATTGATGTTGATATCCATTCTGATGACTTGGGTAGCAGCAATGCACTGCTAGGTGCTACTCACTACTTGTGATGACCTTAGGTTATCACTGACAACATAAGAGGAACCTACAGGGTCGCACAACTTGATACTCGAGTTCTCGTATTGATCGAGAAGCCTTATGATCAAATTATTTGATCGCTCGGATCTTTTTGGGAGATTTCATCAGCGCCAATGAGATGGAAGAAACTTATTAGAGCCAAACTTTATTTTTGGCAGGTTCACCCGAAATTGACCATGGTTGGTCACATTTGAGTTAGGGTTGCATTAGATTAGATCCAATGGCTTAATTAACCTATGTAATGAAATTTGGGCTAGCTCATTACCCAATGAGGCCCAATAATAAGTTGTCATGAAGAGATAAGAGGGCTTAGGGGTATAATGGGGAGAAAATTACTCCCATTGGCGCCTAAGGGCATAATGGGGAGGAGTAGGCACCTAATGCTTCATTAGGAAGCAATTTGCACTTCCCCCTTCTACCTTGGACGGTAACCTTGCCTCTACAGCAATGTTTGGGGTGCATATGGCTGAATAAACTTGTATGGCAAGTCCTAGGCGCATATGGAAGAAGGGAAGAGGTTTATGGAAAAGTCTTGGAGACTTTCCTTACCTCTAACCCTAATTGCTCTCTCCCCTAAACCCTAGCCGCATGTCTCTTGGTTGAATGCGCCTACACCCTTGTGTTGCTGCCCCTTGCTCTATAATATGTCGTAACATATGCAAGAGCTCCCTCTAAGCAATTATCGTGAGCATCCAAGGGTGAGGGCAAGAAGAATTAGCACAATCATCTTCCATAGCCGCAAGCTTCTCCTTGCCTCATCCTCCTCTTGGCACAACTTGGTGGAAAACTTGGCAGCATGTTTATCTCCTCTTCCTTCTCTTTGGCGCATCTTCCTTGAAGATGGCACAAGCCTAGAAGAAGGAGTCCAAAGGCTTGGATCTTCTTCCTAAGGCTAGCACCGAACGTAAAAGAAGAGAACTCGAGGAATCCGTGTTGTGAGACTGCAGAGGGTGCACACTTGGGCACCTACCTTGACATCGGTTCGCATCTTGCTCTCAGGTACTCTCTCCTCTCGTCGTGTCGACCCCCTTGCAAGAATCGATCCATTGGGTTTTTGGGATTGGCCTATTTCCAGGATATGCTTCCGCTGTGTCTTTGTAATGATTGTAAAATTTTAAAATAACCTCGGGATTTCCCAACAGTGGTATCAGAGGGACTTGCAAGCTTTGAACGATAATTTCTATGCCTTTCTATGCTCACATATCATGTAAATTTTCGAAAATTTCATATACATGGCGCATGATTTTTCTAAGTAGGAAAAATTGTAAGTCTCTTATTTCTTACCTCTAATCGACTTCTTTTAGTTCTTCACTCTCTTCACATGACTGGGATAGGCCCATATGTGGAAGAGAAAATTTCTCCTCTCATGGTGGGATAGACCCATTATGAGAGACTTGTTGAGATTATGCGAGGCATGGACTGGGTGATTGCCCTAATCTCAGCAAGTTAGGGATTGCAAGGAGGGCAACAGGTATGCCTCTTGTAAACGCCTAAGAGAAACAAAGAACCAAGGATTTGTGATAAGGGGTGAAGGGAGAGACATATTTTAATGAGAAACTAAAATTCAGATTTTGAGTTTTTCATGAGCATGTAGAATTGCATGAGATAGTGCCTTGATTGTGCATGATGTTATGATTATATATGAAGCCTCTAGCATGCCTGTCATGTATTCTTGTGCGGCCTGTGTGCCACCCTTTTCTTTTCTTTTGTAATTGTTCAAGTAAAAGATTAGGGGCGCATGAAGTCTTGGCATTGGCCCATGCTTGCTTGCGCACCTTGCTTGATGGCGCAGCCATCTTCATCCCAGGTGGCGCAACAAGCTTCCACTCAAGTGGCGCAAGATGGCATGGCCTAGCCTTTGGGCTTGTGAACTAGCCTTCTTGGCCCTTGCATTGTGGCGCATCACCCATGGAGGAGGCACCATGGCATTGGCCAAACCTATGAGGGTGCTTCTAGGGTTTCCCTAGGGGTACCTTTAGGGTTTGAGAGCTAAACCATGGTGAGGAGGACCTTATAGCCGATCATGAAGTTCAAGACTAGAGGGCGGTTAGGTTAGGTCTAGTTGAGGCTTGTCTCCTAGGTCAAGAGTTGAACCCCTTTGGCATGTGTTGGTTTAATATCTTGAATAGGCTATAATCACATCATCCTTTACAGTTTTCCATATCTGCATAAGCATGCCTATGATGTTTTATCTTTCTGTTATCGATTAGTGGTGTTGTGCACTATTTTCCACCCTCATGGGATACACCCACTTATCTTTAGAAGCTGTGTGGTGATAATGGTTTCCCCAGTCCAGTTTTAACTTAGACATGTCTTTCCAAGGAAACTCGTTGGCCCTAGGCATAACGGTTAGAAACGGACTTGGCTAGTTTTTCATATATGGTGGCCACATGATGGAACTCTAGAGGCATCGTTGAGAGGTTAGGTTTTCATACTGTATTCAGCTCTCGCTGGATATGAAATACCTAGGTTGTCTCAATAAGGGGAATTGCCAAGTGCAATTGGCCGACATGCCTACCTTAAGATGTATGGGTCACTTTGTGCATCTCATCTCATCCTCATGGGATGCGAAGCCTCATTTGGAATAAGGATGCCATCTCACTAGAAAATTTCAGATTTCCTGATTGACATTGTGGGTTGTCAATTCGATTAAAATAGTGGGAGCCACAATCATTTAAAATAAGTCCAGTTTAAATGATTTGAAGTAGTACTAATCTGTCTATCTTGGTTATTGTAGATCAATGACTACAAACACTAGCGGATTGTCACTACGATCCCTTCTTGAAAAGGATAAGTTGGTTAAAACCAACTTCATAGACTGGCATCGGAACTTGAGCATAGCCCTCATGCTTGGCACTATAGTACCTGAGCTTCAGGTGCAATTTATGGAGCAGAATGCTTTTCAAATGATAACTCATTTGAAATATATGTTTGAAGTTAAAGCCAAGTCTGAGAGATATGACATTATCAAAGCAGTCTTTCGGTGCAAGTTATCTAAGGGTACACTAGTGGAACCCCATGTACTTAAGATGATTGGGTATGTGGATCATCTCAGGAGGCTGGGATACACTATAGATAACAAGCTGGTCATGAATCTTATTCTGCAGTCCCTGCCCTCTAGCTTCAGTCTGTTTATCATAAATTTTAATATGAACCGGATTGAGTGCACTAGGGAAGAACTGTTGAATATGCTCTAAATGATTGAGCATGAGATGGGTAAGACCAAACCCAATTATATTATTTTGGTCCATGCGACCAAGAAAATAAAGAAAAAGGGTAAGACACATGCTAAGGGTAGTGCTAAAGGTCCTACCAAAGCACTGAAGAAAAATGTCAGGAAGTCAAAGGAACAGAGGTG
Organism: Costus lasius; assembly: GCA_027563935.2. Taxonomy (NCBI): domain Eukaryota; kingdom Viridiplantae; phylum Streptophyta; class Magnoliopsida; order Zingiberales; family Costaceae; genus Costus; species Costus lasius. Next base: position 113,360,646 of record CM050447.1, on the reverse strand, counting down.
CTTCCACTGTGGCGAGCAAGGTCACTAGAGGAGGGGCTGCTTCAGAATGAGGAGAAGAAAGGCAAGCCATTGTCTTCTAGCTCAGGTATTTATGTTACCGAAGTCAACCTTTCTACTTCTATATCATAGGTATTGGATACTGCATGCGGAGCTCATATTTGTATAAATATGTAGGGGCTCAAGAAAAGCAGATCGGTGCGGCCTGGAGAGATTGACCTATGAGTTAGAAACAAGGCATAGGTTACTGCTGCTGCTGTAGGAATTTTGACTCTCTCCCTGCCTTCTAGACTTCAGTTAGAGCAAGATCATTACTATTATGCAATGGATTGTATCTCTTGGACATGGATAGCTCTATTTGTAACATAAAAAATAAGAGAATCATACTGAGTGGTTCAGTTGGTGCTTTCCTATAGCATTGTCGATTAGCCCATATAAACAAGAATCTCATACAACAACTCCATGCAAATAGGTTGTTAGATTCAACCTCCTTGGAGGAGTTTGATAAATGTGAACCTTGTTTATTAGGGAAGATAACAAAAGCACCCTTCATCAAGACTGGTGAGAGGGCAAGAGGTTTATTGGATCTTATACATAGTGATGTGTGCGGGCTATTTAATAAACAAGCTAGAGGAGGGTACAACTACTTTATCACATTTACTGATGACATCAGTAGATATGGTTATGTCTATTTGATGAGGCATAAATCTGAATCTTTTGATAAATTTAAGGAGTTCAGACATGAAATAGATAACCAGTTTGGTAGATTTATCAAAACTCTTCGATCAGATCATAGTGGAGAGTACCTAAGTGTTGAATTCTTCGACTATCTTAGAGAGTGTGAAATTCTTTCCCAACTCACTCATCCTAGAACACCTCAGTGGAATGGTATGTCTGAAAGGAGAAATTGAACTTTATTAGACATGGTTCGATCTATGATGAGTCATGCAACTCTACCACCCTCATTCTGGGGTTATGCACTTGAGACAACTTCTCTCATACTGAATAATGTTCCATCTAAGAGTGTCTCCAAAATTCCATACAAGGTATGGAGTGGAAGACGTCTGAACCTATCTTTTATCAGAGTCTGGGGATGTGATGCTTATGTCAAACGTCAGGATTCTAGAAAGCTAGAACCCAGATCTGATAAATGTGTGTTTGTGGGGTATCCTAAGAAAATTAAAGGATACTACTTCTATATCCCTACCAAGAATTAAATCTTTGTTGCTCGGAGTGTTGTCTTTCTAGAGAAGGAATTTCTCATGAAAGAGGTCAATGGGAGGAAGTTTGACTTAGACGAGGTCCAAGAGCAACCATAAAACATAGAGATGAAACTTGAGCCATCTGCAGCTAGTTGCTGTGCAACTAGAGGCTCAGACACAGGTCCCACATAGGTCTGGGAGGATTCGTCGTACACTTGAGAGGTATGGGTCGTTGCCAACCCAGCACGATGAGATCTTTATCATTGAGGATGAACTCAAAACCTATGATGAGGCGGTCACTGGACTGGACTCTGAGAGATGGCTTGAGGTCTATGCGATCCGAGATGGATTCCATGTCAGCTAACCAAGTCTGGTATTTGGTTGAGTTGCCTGATGGGGTAAAACCCATAGGCTGTAAATGGGTCTTCAAAAGGAAGACTGACATGAATGACAACATAGTTACCTATAAAGGTAGACTTGTGGCAAAAGGATTCAGACATATCCATGGGGTGGCCTATGATAAAACCTTCTCGCCAGTTGCCATGATCAAATCTATTCGGATTCTACTTGCTATAGCTACATATCATGACTACGAGATATGACAGATGGATTTTAAGACAGCGTTTCTCAGTGGAAAGCTGACAGAGGATATATATATGACACAACCTGATGGTTTCATCCATCCTGCAGATGCTAATAAGGTCTACAAGCTAAAGAAATTCATTTATGGATTAAAGCAAGCATCTCGAAGTTGGAATCTTCAGTTTGATGAGGTTGTGAGAGATTATGGCTTTATCAAAAGTAAAGATGACGCCTGTGTATACAGAAAATTCAATGGGAGCTTGATGACTTTTCAGGTCTTGTATGTCGATGACATACTAATCATTGGAAATGACATCTCTAGTCTTCAGTCTATGAAGACATGGTTGGGGAAGTATTTCGAGATGAAAGACTTAGGGGAGGCCGCCTATATCCTAGGCGTCAGGATCTACTGGGATAGATCCAAGAGGTTCCTAGCCCTTAGTTAGAGTACCTACATTGACAAGGTCTTGGAGAGGTTCAACTTTGAGCAATCCAAGAAAGGATACCTTCCAATGAGATATGACCTTACTCTCTCAAAGAGCCAGTGTCCCACCACATAGGCTGAGAGGGATGACATGAGTCGAGTGCCCAATGCTTCGGCAGTAGGTTTGATCATGTATGTAATGTTGTGTACTGTGGCTTATAGTGTGAATATAACTAGCCGATACCAATCAAATCTAGGTCTGCAACACTAGGTAGCTGTGAAGAATATCCACAAGTATCTGAGAAGAACTAAGGATTTGTTCTTGGTATATGGGGGATAGGAAGAACTCAGTGTTCAAGGCTACACTGATGCGTCATTCCAGTCTGACCCTGATGACTTCAGATCGCAAGCAGGCTATGTGTTCAAGATGAATGGAGGCACTGTATGCTAGAAAAACTTCAAGCAATCCACCAAAGCTGATTCTACAACTGAGTCTGAGTATGACGCCGCTTTTGAGGCAGCCAAAGAAGCCGTTTGGATAAAGAAGTTCATTTCTGATCTTTAGGTGGTTCCAAGTGCTATGGATCCCATTGAGCTGAGCTCTACTGTGACAACAATGAAGTGATTGCATAGGCAAAAAAACCACGGTCTTATTAAAGGTCCAAACACATACTCAGGAGATTTCACCTAATCAGAGAGATCATTAACAAAGGTGATGTCAAGATTAGCAGAGTTGACACAGAAAATAATATAGCAGATCCACTAACCAAGGTTTTGGCGCAGTAGAAGTATGATGGTCATACGAGGGATATGGGGTTGAGGTTTCTCAACCTCTAGGTCAAAGTGCAAGTGGGTGATTGTTAGTGTTTATGCCCTAAGACCTAGTTTTGGTCTATCTTTTGTACTACTTGATTTTGATATTATATATATCATTCTGGCATTGTCATTATTATGCTTTATTTACCTCTGCGATTATGTACATGTATGATAATGTCCCTAGAGACAGATTGGATCTGTGCTCAAACTCTTGTCCCCAGTCGATGTACCTGAGTGGATATGAGACAGCTCTGTTACTTGTCAAACTGGCATAGGGGCTGGTTAGGCACAAGATGCTAACGCAAACATATAGATATATTAGTGGTGGATATACTGAACCGACCCGCTGTGAGGCATTGAGTTGGTGTCATGAGTTATCCTCACAAGTGACAGGAGATGCATTGATCCCTTAACTTGAGGTTATTGACTCTTCTATATGGTTAGGGACATGCTTTGATACAACCAAACATCTCGCCGTAGTTGGGAGGTCATAACGGTTGTCATTGAGTATGTTACGACCCATATGAGAAGGTCAATAGACAGACAGAGGATTTGCCCCTTCTTGAGGTAAACTTAATATTCATGGGCCCCCCTATGGTTCTATGATTGAAAGTATATTGTCATACCCAGGTGAGAACTTGATTTAGTCATGACCATGAGATTGAGTAAAAACAAGTGGTGACACACTTGTCCAATCAGATATTAATTAGGCAAAGAGACTATAATGCATCTGTACCTAATTGCAATGATGGGGATGTCAATGTCGATATTCATTCCGATGACTTGAGTAGCAGTGATGCACTGCTAGGTGCCACTTACTACTTGTGATGACCTTAGGTCATCACTGCCTACGTCAGAGGAACCTATATGGTCGCACACCTTGATACTCGAGTTCCCGTATTGATCGGGAAGCCTTATGATCGAGTGGATAACTCGGATCTTTTTGGGAGATTTCATCAGCGCCAATGGGCCTGATGAGATGGAAAAGACTTATTGGAGCCAAACTTTATTTTTGGTCGGTTGACCCAAAATTGACCATGGTTGGTTACATTTGAGTTAGGGGTGCATTGGATTGGATCCAATGGCTTAATCAACCTATGTAATGAAGTTTGGGCTAGCTTATTACCCGATGAGGCCGAATAATAAGTTGTCATGAAGAGATAAGAGGGCTTAGGGGTATAATGGGGAGAAAACTACTCCCATTGGCGCCTAAGGGCATAATGGGGAGGTGTAGGCGCCTAATGCTTCATTAAGAAGCAATTGGCACCTCCCCTTCTATCTTGGATGGTAACCTTGTCTCTATGGCAATCTTTGGGGCGCATATGGCTGAATAAACTTGTATGGCAAGTCCTAGGCGCATATGGAAGAAGGAAAGAGGTTTATGGAAAAGTCTTGGAGATTTTCCTTCCCTTTAACCATAATTGCTCTCTCCCCTAAACCCTAGCCACATGTCTCTTGGTTGAATGCGCCTACACCCTTGTGCTGCCGCCCCTTGCTCTATAATATGTCATAACATATGCGAGAGCTCCCTCTAAGCAATTGTCGTGAGCATCTAAGGGTGAGAGCAAGAAGAATTGGCGCAATCATCTTCCATAGCCGCAAGCTTCTCCTTGCCTCATCCTCCTCTTGGCGCAACTTGGTGGAAGGTTTGGCGGCATCTTCATCTCGTCTTTCTTCTCCTTGGCACATCTTCCTCGAAGATGGCACAAGCATAGGAGTCTAAAGGCTTGGATCTTCTTCCCGAGGCTAGCACTGGGCGTGGAAGAAGAGAACTCGAGGAATCCGTGTTGTGAGACTGCAGAGGGCATACACTTGGGCACCTATCTCGACATCGGTTCGCATCTTTCTCTTAGGTACTCTCTCCTCTCATCGTGTCGACCTCTTTTGCAAGAATCGATCCATTGGATTTTTGGGACTGGCCTGTTTTGGGGATATGCTTCCGCTGTGTCTTTGTAATGATTGTAAAATTTTAAAATATCTCTGGGGTTTCCCAACACTGAACTTGGTAAAAAAAATTAATTTTTATGTTGCTGGGAAGTTATGGACATGGTTTGCATTTTATATAGTAGTTAATTTAAGTATTTATAAGAAATTATAGGGCTATTGATTTATGAAACATCTAGATTTCCTAGTTTCTTGGTAATTCCTTAGATAATTGTGGTTCAGACATGTTTGTGTCAATGCACTAACTTAACAACTAGCAAAGTCAAGGTCAAAAAGCTTTAATACTTATTAATTTTGATTCTGACGTATATTGAGGCTTAGAAAAACAGTCTATCATAATCTGGTTTGAATCTTTTAATGAAAGAAATCCTTTAGGAGCTCTACATGTGTGAAACCATGATTTGGCACCTTGTAGTCTTGCTTTGACAAGAACACCTCACAACCCAAACGCTACATGGTGAAGGGAATATGAAACGTAAAATCTTGTCATTATTGTTATCGAGCAATTGGATTCAGAGTTAATTACTTAAAGAACATGAGCTAAGTAAATGGTTCAACAGATTTTATGACTCCACGAAACCAACTAACTGATCCTATGTCTCTATGCCAATGTCAATAATGGGAATATTTGACATTTAAAGTAAAAAGTATAGATGGTAGTACGTCTAGGGCCGTAGGCTAAAAGCATCAAGTTAGATGATGAAAATTGAAGCAAAAGAAAAAAGTTACAATATTGTTGCATCCTTAAAAGTGAATTGATCATTCATTAAGACAGTATGATGATGTGTGGAATTGGGAATACATAATAATATTAAGCATGCTTGGATGCCAAGAAAGATGCCTCTTATCTGCTAAAGAATATTATAAATTGAGATTACCCGTAATGCCATCTTCTTGAGCTTGTTCATAGCAGAGAACTGCTTAAGTCGTGATAGAACTGCAGAATCCAGTGGTTTGTCAGGTGCAACATTATCATCAATGATCCATGGATGACCTCGCAGAAGAAATTCAACATCAAAGAAAAAATCAGAATGTTTGAAAAATAAGATTTTTTCTTTTTTTCCTTCTAGTTACTTACAAAGAACTTGATGTGCAGTAAATCTTTTCTTCGGATCCCTATTCAGCATGTTTGTTATCAAATCCTTGGCACTATTAGAAATACCAGGCCATGGTTCAGACTCAAAATCTAGACGACCCTGTAGAATCTGCCTGAAGATTCCTGCTTCAGTTTCTGAGAGTAAGATGAAGAATTAGTAGGAAAAATCAGATGCCACGACCACAATTTTTTTTCAGAAAGAAGATAGACTCTAGGGTCTCAGAGCTTGCAGGAAAAATCACCCAAACAAAGATTGGCCGAGATCTACCTGCCCAAAATGGTGGAACTCCACTTAACAAAATATATAAAATAACTCCAGCACTCCAAACATCAGCTTCTGGCCCATACAACTTACGCAACACCTCAGGTGCAACGTAATATGGGCTTCCCACAACATCAGAAAAAGTATCACCTAAAATGTTCAGGAAAAAAAATCAGCTCAGCTCATGCGATTCATTTGAACAAATGTCATTAGATAATGAGGTCAAGAAGTCAACTAAAACTACACAACACTCTTCCATGAGCCTAGGAATTTTCTATATATATATGTATATTTGACTAAAGTAGTGAAGACAAGTTCAATCAAAACCTTGTTACTAACAACAAAGATCCTGGTTATAAACAAAATATTGATTATGCATTGATTTATTAGGAGCAAAAACAATGATATGAATGATACAAATACAATTTGGCAAGTCCAGAAATACGAAGTCCACTGCATCTGACAAAATTTTTCTTGAATTAATCAAACAGTTAATAATTCATAACTACCCTTTTATTAAAATTAGAAAAGTTCACTTCTGGTCTCTAAAAGAGGTCGATAAACAATGCCAATCCCAGATAAGAACTTCTTTTGGGCTTTAACAACTGAAAGATTCTCTGTTTGTACGATAAATTTGTGATAATAGAAATATCTCTTTCTAGAGATTCAAGTACAAACTCAATTCAATCAAAGTTCTCATCCGCTGAAGGTCAATCACATAGCATGTATTTTTGCATGCATATCAGTATCGTTTTCAAGCTTGTTCCATATCAAGCGGTAATTTTGCTGCATACCATTCTATTCCAATACTTTTTTTTTTTTTATATATATAGAAAAAAAATAAGAGCAACACTTAAAGGGTTACATCAGCGGATAAGAGTGTGGTCAGCTTGGTGGGCCAATCACCCAATCAGACCTCAGACCTTTGAGTCCCTCTATTCCAATACTGGAACAGGGAACAAATAAATAACATAACATGAATAAAAAAGCAAGGGCATATCAGGCAATAAGTATCCGATGAACATGGTGTTGGCATCTTCCATAGATAGAATCAGAATTTAATAGAAAATCTATGCATGAAAGGCTAATAGAAGAGTAATGTAGATTGTTGTAGCAAAAAGAAAAAGGACTATTAAAAGTAGAGGAGCAAGCCAGACAAAACTAGACTTGTTCTCTGGAGTAAGCAATCATTTGTCCTAGAAGATGAAGGAATTAAAAGGGCTTAATTTAATGTATCGTTATGTTCAATGATAATAAAAAAAATGAAAAGAATGATCCCAACATATAATAAAAAGATAAATATTTTGACCACTGGATGAAGAAGATGAACCACATACCATTGCACAACGCTGACAAAATTAGGAAAGATGATAGAGAAGAGGAAAAAAGGGAGAACCCAACCTGGCTTATAGAAAACGGATAGGCCGAAATCTGTCGCCTTAAGCGCCGAGTCCTCGTCGGCGCTGGCGAACAAGAAATTCTCCGGCTTGAGATCCCGATGCATCACCCCAAGCGAGTGGCAGGCCTCCACGACGCCCACGATGGTCTTGATCAGCTTCGCGGCCTTGCGCTCGCTGTAGTGCCCCTTGAGGATGATCCGGTCGAAGAGCTCCCCGCCGGCGCACAATTCCATCACCAGGTGCACGAACAGGGCGTCCTCGTAGGTGCCCTTGATCCTGACCACATTGGCGTGCTCCGACAGGTGGTGCATGATCTGGATCTCGCGCCAGACGTCCTCGTAGTCCTCGCGGCAGAGGAGCTTGCGCTTGGGGATGGACTTGCACGCATACTCCCTGCCATCATTCTTCTCGACGCACAAGTAGGTGGTGCCGAACTGGCCCTGCCCTAGCTTCTTACCGATGCGGTAATGGTCGCGCAGGTTTGGAGTCTGGTAAGGGAGAACGGAGGAAGGCCGGGAAGGGCGTTGGGCCGGCGGATTGGAAGACGCCTGACTCATTTCGGATCTTGGCTGGCGAGGACCTGGCACGCAAATCCTTGCAATTTATAGTTGGCCGATACTGAAAGCTGAATATATATTTATTTTTAAATATATTTTATATTTTATTGTTATATAAAAATTTATATTGAGTAAATTACTAAATTATGTGCATCATGATCCATTTATATTAAATGGATGAGTTTAGCTTTAATCACTCATAAATACAATCATATAATTTGTTTATGGATTGACATTATAATTTTTTTTAAATAAATTAATGTTAATTATGTTTACTGCTGTTGATTTACAGAATTAAAAGAAGTTAATTATTGTTAGGCACGATTTGGCCTAGGGCATTTATTTTTATGATCGACATTATAATTTCTTTTAATAAATTAATGTTAATTATGCTTACTACTCTTCATTTACATAATTAAAATATATTAATTATTGTTATACTTATTTGACCTAGCCAACGACTCATTTTGACCTAGTCAACTATCTCATTGACCAGGTGAAAATGACCCAAGCGAGGGCTAGGACACATGTGGCCAGAGCACTACTAGTGATGCAAATCAAGGTCAGTGGAGGCTTCGCCAACGGAGACGTCGCCACCTAGCATGAGCCTTGCAGACAACAAAGTTGAACAACTGGACGACGCTACCTAGAGAGGGCATAGCGAGCGCGAGGCTCAATGACAATCCCGCACATGCGTGTAAGCAGACGTCAAGTGGCAAGTGTCGACCAATGAGGGTGTTGCCACCTAGCGTGAGTGTAATGGGTGAGTCCGACGTGTGCATAGGCGAGTAGAGTCATTTGGAATGGACTCGACATGCGAGGCAGATCCATACGTAAAAGTGGGCGAGGTTAGAGAGGCAAGCGGCGTCATGCGGCACCGACATAGCAAGTGATGAACTCAGCTAGTGGAAACAATAGCAAACGTGTGGGCATGCACGGATGACGAGGCAAATCAGTGACATTCATTAGTGTGATTAGTGGGCCGGTGGCATGCTCAACGCATGGATATATGTGGGAGCGGAAGGGGATCAGCTGGGAACTAGGCGCATGCAAAGGTGGTGGCTCAGCTTCCAAAGACAAGGTCAGGTGCATGTGCACGCACAATAAGTAGGTGGTGAGTTAGCAATAGATACGAGCTTACCAAATGGCACCCGACAACTATAACTTCAGCGAGCCCTCCTGACCAGTAAGTGTGTAGGTGCAAGTGGCGCTCACATATTGCACTGAGATTAGCTTGGATCTCCAACCAAGATCTGTTGCAGGCGTCAATGGACAAGTGGTAGATGTGTAGCCGAATGGTTGACCTGGCTGAGCTTCCAAAGACAAGGTTAGGTGCATGTGCATGCATAATAAGTAGGTGAGTTAGCAATAGATACGAGCTTGCCAAATGGCACCCGACAACTATAACTTCAGCCAGCCCTCCTGACCAGTAAGTGTGTAGGTGCAAGTGGCGCTCACATATTGCACTGAGATTAGCTTGGATCTCCAACCAAGATCTGTTGCAGGCGTCAATGGACAAGTGGTAGATGTGTAGCCGAATGGTTGGCCTAGATGGCGACCAAAGCTGACGTGGAGTCTAGCCAGCAAACACAAGTTTTCCGCATGACTGGTGAGCTAGAAGAGAGGAGACAAAGGGTAGCCATATACCCATCTATTTGACATTGGTCACATTCACTTGAGCACATACCTACTCTAGAGCTCTCAGCTCCCCCTTGCACTCATGGTCTTTGGCAATGGTTTCCGGTGAGCTTCAACGATGATCTCTCTCCTGTAATTTTAGGGGCTATCGATGATGATATCCATTCCAATGACTTGAGTAGCAGTGATGTACTACTAGGTACCACTCACTACTTGTGATGATGAGGTCATCATGCTAATGTTAGAGGAACCTATAGGGACACATGATGCATCGCATTTTGATAGTAATTTTTGATGTCATTTCATCTCAAAACAAGGCTAATTCTGATATTTCTATATCTCATATAGGCTTATTTATTTGTTTGTTTCAGAATCTTCATCTTTTCTTAAATTTTTGCATTTTCAGGTGAAATCACTCAATTCTAGAGCTCTTTGAAGGTTCTAAAATCAGAAAGTGATTTATGATGATGAGACAAAACTACATAGCAAAAATGTGGTCAACTAGAGCTTTCTTGAAGAATCACGGCCAGGCCATGAATCGTAAAAGGCCCAAATCCACAATACACTTCACAGCCAAACGCTAACGAAATTCATTGGCCATGATAATCATACGGAATTCTAGAGGTCAATTTTCCAAACAATCACGACCAGGTCGTGATTACAATCACGGGCCATGATTTCATCGCGACATAATCAAAATGCACAGTGCACTTCATGGCCGGACCATAATTCTTTTCTTAGGCTATGACGAGGATCTTCCAAAATGCACAGTGTACTTCATGGGTGAGTCGTGCCTCCAATCTTTGGCCATTATTGTTCTTCCGCCTCTTCACCTTCCTCGCGATTTCACTCAATCGAGGGCCTAGAAAAATTTAAAAGATTCAAGAAAAATGAGGAATCGAAAGCCAAGAGGCAGGTGAATTGTCAGGGCTTAAAAGCCCTCTCTTTCGTGGTGATTGAGGAGAGAAATCAATGGACGAACAAGCCATGGTGAAAATACAGGCGACGAAGGCTTTCCAAGGCAATTTTGGGCCGACCTTGTGACGATTCTTCACCAAATCGAGGGAAAACGTTTGGAATATCTTCTCTTACCTCTCCTTAGTATTGGTTTGTAATTTTCTTAATTGATTTGAGAGTTTTGTGCTGAACTATATGGCCATTAGAGCGTAAACCTTTTATCGGGACTTGGATGGAGCCCATTGACATGATCTATTGTATGAACTGAATTATTTTGATGTCATGAGTTATGTCTGAGCATATTTTATCTAGTTGTGCTATTTGCATATTATTACCCTGATCAAGCAATTTTGTATTTTAGACTCCATGATTCGGACCACAAGGAAAACCGTGCTATCGAATCCACTAGATAGAACATATGAACCTCTATCACGAAAGTAGTTAGGGTTCATTCGATGATAATATAGTTTTCCACATAACTTAATGGACTTGCTTAAAGCGATATGCCACGAAAGTAGGAGATCAGTTTAAGTAAGTACCAGGTTGTGCTGCTGAAAGGGGGCAACCTGTATCTTAGGATTAACTCCTTATGCAAAAAGAATAACTCATGCATCAGTTAATTTCAGTTTAGTTAGTACAATCAACACCGTGAATTTTGAAGCCTCGATACCCCTCGAATAGGCGCCCGCACCTTTCATGTTTTTGTCATTGATTTGCTTTCCTTGTTTGTGTTTAAGTTTGATAACCAATTTCCAAAACCCAAATTTGGATAGCTTAGCTTCTAGAAATTAGAATTGTTTGTACTTGACCTCGCTCCTAGTTGGATTGACATCTTTTGTATTAATTCAATAACACCATGCATTTTGAAGCCTCGATACCCCTCGAATAGGCACCGCACCTTTCATGTTTTTGTCATTGATTTGCTTTCCTTGTTTGTGTTTAAGTTTGATAACCAATTTCCAAAACCCAAATTTGGATAGCTTAACTTCTAGAAATTAGAATTGTTTGTACTTGACCTCGCTCCTAGTGGGATTGACATCTTTTGTATTAATTCGATAACACCGTGCACTTGCGGTGCGTAACAAGTTTTCGGCATTGTTGCTGGAGAGCAAGCAGTCAATATTAGCAAAATTCTAAAGTCTAGTAGACTAAGCTTTTTTGTTTTATTTGTTTTGTATCTTTACTACTTTCAATTTCAATTTTTGCTACTCCAGGGCTCTTGAGCATAATCATTCTGTCTGACTGATTTTTATGCAAAGAAGCTTAAGAACAAGTTACCTCTATGAGCTAGATCTTGAAATTGAAAGGATATTTCAGCGAAGGAGAAAACTCAAATAACTAAGGGATAAAGAGCGCCAAAGTGAAATGGAGCCCTTACCACTGAATTTGGACAATGTTCAAGCACATTTAGCTACAGGGAATAACAACAATAGGACTCTTAGAGACTATGCTGCTCCTTCCATTCAAGGCTTATAGTCAGGCATTGCTAGCCCAAATGTGGAAGCCAACAACTTTGAAATTAAACTGGCTGTATTGTCTATGATTCAACAATACCAGTTTGGGGGTTCTCCTCTTGAGGACCCTAACATGCATATTACCATATTTTTAGAATATTGTGATACTTTAAAGGTAAATAGTGTTTGAATTGACATGATCAGATTAAGACTATTTTCTTTCTCTCTTAGGGTCTGTTTTATTGGGGGGAAAGAAAAAAAGAGAGAAGAGTAAAAAGGAAAGAAAGAAAAATAAATAGGAAGAAAAGAAGTGAGGTTGGGGAGAAAAGTGTTTTCTCCCTCTTTTGGAGAGAATGCAAAAGGGGAGAAAGTGGTCCCCTTTTCTTGCCCTTCAAATCTGCCCCTCCAATAAAACATGTGAAAAACTAGGTTTCTTTCTCTTCTCTCTAGTTTTCACCCCAATAAAACAGGCCCTTAGGGGCCGAGCTAGAGCATGGTTGCACACCATACCATCAGCTTCGATCAGGATGTGAGGAGAACTTTTGCAGACTTTTCTTTCAAAATACTTCTCCCCCAGCAAAACAATTTAATTGAGGAATTAAATCACAAGTTTCATGCAAAAAGATGGAGAATATCTCTATGAGGCTTGGGATAGATTCAAAGAGATGTAAAGAACCGCACCACGGGATAGAGACTTGGGTACTCGTCCATACATTTTATAATGGATTGAACTACAATATGAGGCTCACTGTCGATGCAGCAGTTGGAGGAGCCCTGATGAATAGAGGAGTTGAAGATGTGATGAATCTATTGGAATACATGGTGATGAACTACCACCAGTGGTCATCCGAGAGAGGTACCCCTTCTAGGGTGGCAGGTAAGTATGAACTTGATGCTTTGACCCCACTCACAACAAAGGTAGATTCCATAACCAAGAACATAGATTCTTTCATAATCAACTCAGTTCAAGCTGATCCTATATCTTGTGAGTTGTGTGGAGTTTCAGGTCATGAGAGTGCAGAATGTTAATTAGGGAATAGTCAGTTAATCCAGAACCCTCATGAGCAGATGAATGCAGTTGGAAACACCCATAGAAGAATCCTTATTCCAACACATATAACCCAGGTCGCATAGGACTACCCAACCAATACAACCGGGGTAGGCTCTGCAGCCAGATTTTAGGCAACCTTTAGGCTTCTAGGCCATAACTTACAACCCTCCGCAAAAGTCAAACTTGGAGTCCCTCCTTGAAACTTTTATGGCAATCTAGAACAAACAGTTTGAAGGAGTCAATGAGGCCCTGAAATAGCTAACAACCAGGGTTGATGCTTTAACCACTCATAATAAGATGCTAGAGACCCAGTTAGCCCAGTAGGCTAGCTCATCCACTAGACCATCAAGAAAGCTCCCATCTCAGCCTGAGGACAATCCAAGGGAGCATTGCAATGTAATCTCCACTCAAAGTGGAAAGCAACTTGAGGACCCCAAGATGCCAGATGATGAAATGTATGAGCATGAATCTGAAGTTCCAGAGACAAGAGAAACTAGTAAGGAGAAAACACCAACAGCACCTGAGGTAGCTAAAGAAGAAAGACCTTATGTTGCACCACATGCCTACAAATCCCCAATCCCTTTCCCATAGAGGCTGAACAAAGCAAAGCTCGATCGACAATTTGGTAAATTTCTTAATGTTCTGAAAAAGCTTTATATTAACATACCCTTTATCAATGCATTGTCATAGATGCCTACCTATGCTAAATTTTTTAAGGACATCTTGTCCAATAAGAGAATGGTAGAGGAGCAAGAGACTGTTGCACTTACTAAGGAGTGCAATGCAATTATCCATAACAAACTTCCCCAAAAGCTCAAAGACCCTATAAGTTTTTCCATACCATGTCAGATAGGGGAGATGACTTTCCAATGTGCCCTTGTGATTTCGAGGTGAGTGTCAGTTTGATGCCTCTTTCTTTGTGTAAGAAGTTCGATATTGGAGATTTGAAGCCGATCACCATTTCTTTGCAATTAGCTGACTGACCGGTCTGCCGACCCATTGGGATTATAGAGGATGTCCCTATCAATGTAGGTGACTATTTTGTACCGGCAGATTTCGTAGTGCTAGATAGAGATTAGTGAGGATGATAGGCTCTCCATTATTCTTGGGAAACCCTTCCTTGCCACAACTGGAGCGGTGATCGATGTCAAAAATGAAAAATTAGATTTAAACATCAGTGAGCATGTGGTCCAATTTGATTTACTAGACTCTCTAAATAAACCTTCTCTTGTAGGAACATGTTGTAGTGTAGATGTGATAGAGAGATTAGTGAAGCATATTGAACTATACAAGAGAGACATCGACCCACTAGAACTGTACCTGATAGATGCTAAAGACCAAGATATAGAGGAGTGTGCCAATGATTACTCTCAACTCTTGGACTCGTACCCAGTTTTGGAGTCCAAGCAATCGAAGATGGAAATTCTTTCTGAAGTGATCTTAGGAGAGACAGAAGAAAAGAAGATTGAGTGCAAGAGCCTTCCTTGCACCCTAAGATACGAGTTCCTTAGAGATTACTCTACTTATCCAGTGATAGTCAACGCTGATCTGAGCAAAGAACAGACTTAACTCCCACTAAGGGAACTCCGTCTGCACAAAAAGTTAATTGGCTACACACTATATGATATTAAAGAAATTCACCCTTCTATCTGTATGCATAGGATTTTACTCGAGAGTGATAGCAAGCCGTTGGTGGAGTTTCAACGCCGATTGAATCCCTTGATGAAGGAGGTTACTAAGAAGGAGGTTCTTAAACTCTTGGATGCCGGGGTCATTTGCCCCATTTCTGATAGCTCTTGGGTCAGCCCTGTATATGTAGTGCTCAAGAAAGGAGAGATGGCAATTATAAAGAACAATGCTGAAGAGTTGATACCGACATGGATGGTCACTGGATGGAGGATGTGTATAGACTATAGGAAGTTTAACAAGGCCACAAGAAAAGACTATTTTTGTTTCCCCTTCATTGATCTAATGTTGGAGAGATTAGAGCATAACTCATATTTTTGTTTTCTGGATAGCTTCTCAGGCTTCTTTCAAATACCCATCCATCCTGAGGACTAAGAGAAAATGACCTTCACATGCCCCTATGGAACCTTTGCATATAGGAGGATGCCCTTCGGCCTATGCAATGCCCCCGCTACATTTCAGAGGGCGGTGATGGCCATCTTTGCTGATTACAATGAAGATTTTATGGATATATTTATGGATGATTTTTCTGTGTATGGCTCTTCTTTATTGATTGTCTATCTAACCTCTAAAAAATTTTGCAGAGATGTGAGGAGGTCAACCTGGTGCTAAACTGGGAAAAATGCCACTTTATTGTCCGAGAAGGAATAGCTCTAGGCCATTTGATCTCTAAACACGGAATCGAGGTAGATAAGGCAAAGGTTGAAGTTATTGAATCATTGAAGCTGCCTACATCAGTGAAGGGGATACATAGCTTTCTGGGCTATGCTAGGTTCTATAGGAGATTTATTAAAGCTTTTTTTCAAAGATTGCCCATATTTTAACTATTTTGCTTGCTAAAGACTCTATTTTCTATTTTGACCAGGATTGTGAGGAAGCATTTGTCAAGCTGAAGAGGGCTTTGGTGACCACACTAGTTATGCAACCTCCCGATTTGTCTTTACCCTTTGAACTTATGTGTGATGCAAGTGATCTAGTTGTGGGAGTCATCCTAGGCCAAAGGAAAGACAAGAAACTACATGCTATCTACTATGCAAGTAGGACCCTTGATAAAGCTCAAGTGAACTATGTAACAATTGAGAAGGAGCTGCTTGCGATAGTGTTTGCTTTCGACAAATTTCATTCTTATTTGATAAATTCGAAAGTGATAGTCCATACTGATCATGTAGCAATTAAGTATCTAGTCAACAAGAAGGACGCTAAGCCGAAACTCATCAAATGGATCCTTCTCTTACAAGAATTTGATGTGGAGGATTAGAGACAAGAAGGGAAGTGAAAACTTGGTTGCTGATCACCTTTGATGGCTAGAAAGGGAAAATCTAGGAGAACCTGAAGAGGAATCGGAGATCAATGACTCCTTCCCTAAAGAACATCTTTTAGCACTCATTGATCAGGGCGCCTCATGGTATGCATATTTTGTTACCTTCATTGTATTTGACACCCTTCCTCCTAATCTTACTTTTAAGAGGAAGAAGAAATTTCTACATGAGGTGAAGTTTTATTATTCGGATGACCTTTACCTTTATAGAAGATGCGCATATGGACTTTTTAGAAGATATATGCATGAGGAAGAGATTGATGATGTACTGATGCATTACCACTCTTCACTATATGAAGGCCATGCAAGTGTGGCGAAGACGATTTTCAAGGTTTTGCAGTCCGGTCTATTCTGGCCCTCGATTTTTTGTGATGCTCGAAGCTTTGTTCTTACATACGACAATTGTCAAAGAACTAAGAATATTTCAAGAAGGGATAAACTTCCGCTGAACAATATTTTGGAGGTGAAAATATTTGATGTGTGGGGTATAGAATTCATAGGACATTTCCCATCTTCGTGTGGTAAATGCTACATCCTTGTTATTGTGGACTACGTGTGCAAATGGGTGGAGGCTTCAGTTGAAGCCACCAATGATTCCAAGGTAGTTATGAAGATGATGAAGAGGACCATACTCCCCAGGTTCAGTATTCCACATATCTTGATAAGCAATGGAGATCGGTATTCCATGTATCTTGATAAGGAATGGAGATTCTCACTTCATAGAGCAGAGATCTGGTGCACTCTTAAGGAAAAACGGAGTTAGTCATAGAGTTTCTACGCCCTACCATCCGCAGACAAGTGGCCAAGTTGAGGTTTCAAACCTTGAGAAAAAGAGAATTTTGGAAGAGACAGTCTCTAAGTCAATAAAGGATTGGTCGCTCAAACTACCTGATGCACTGTAGGCTTATAGGACAACATACAAGACTCCCCTTAGGTATGTCTCATTTTCAGATCATTTATGGGAAATCTTATCACTTACCAGTTGAGATTGAGCACAGGGCATACTGGGCTGTTAAGCAACTTAACTATAACTTCAAGAGTGCCGGCGAATAGAGGAAATTCCAGCTTAATGAATTAGAAGAAATGTGCCTATTTGCTTTTGAGAATGCTAGGATCTATAAGGACTGCACTAAACAATGGCATTACAAGCACATTATCAAAAAGGAGTTTCATAAAAATGATAAAGTTTTGATTTTTAACTCTAGGCTGAAGTTGTTTCCAAGGAAGCTGAGGATGAGATGGTTTGGACCGTTCACTGTACAATGAGTTCAAACTTATGGAGCTATCACAATATAGGCCGAGCATATAGAAAGCTTTACTGTGAATGGCCAAATACTCAAGCACTATTTTGAAGACGATCGCATTAAGAAAGGGGTTATTCTTACCCTTTTTGATCCATCAGGTGTGGTTGAATGAAAACTATTTATGGTCAAGCTAGAGACCTTAAACTAGCGCTCCTTGGGAGGCAGCCCAAGTGTTTGTTTATTTTGATTTTTGTTATGTTGGTGTTTTATTGAGTTTTTCTATGCTTTGCTAGTGATTTCTACTAATTTTGGATTGTAGGAACTCTTTCTGGAGAACAAGGCATCAAAGTTACATATTTTCACAGCAATAGTGTGAACCATGGCCAAGTCGTGATTACAATCACGGGCCGTGACTACAATCACGGGCCGTGATGAGTACTGTAGCAGCAGGAATCAATTCTCCACAGTGAATACGAGAGGGTGGTGATTTTTGTCATCAGTTGTGAAGTGTACTGTACCTAGGAAGTAGAATTCTGAACAGTGCAAATCACAGCTGGGCTGTGATTATAATCTTGACCCGTGATGGTAACTGTAGCGCGAACGACTTAAACTCACAGTGCAGATCATGGCTGGGCCATGATGAATATCATGGGCTATGATTGACACTTTAGCATGATGCCCATTTTAGTGTAAGTCATGGCTGAGGCGCGGCAAATTTCTTTAGTCGTGCTTTCAATCACACCACAGTCGTATAAAGCAGAGATCATGGCTAGGGTTGCCTGTGACCAGCGCCGCTGCTTCTCTCATCACTGTTCTCTCTCTCTGACCGGGCATCTCCGACCATCTACTTCTTCCAGCCGATGGGCTAAGCCTCTTCCTTTGACTTATGCATAGTTAGATCCCTCGATATAATATTATGCCACCACACATCGAGTTTTTCTAGGCTTTTTGGAGCTTTGCCATCATCATTTCTCTCTTTGCCACCGTATACTGATTTTCCTTCGAAGCCGCTCTCTAGATGCCAGTGGCCATCCTATATCCTCTATCCTTCGTCCAAGATGGCCCCTAAACGCAAAGCTGTAGAAAGGAGGAGGACAACCTTGAGAACTCCAGCGGCACAAACTTCTGCCGGTGACTTGATGCGACAGCAAATGCACGATTATACTGAAGTAATAAAATAAGATCATTCCCAACAAGGATCTGACCGTCAAGTATCGATTACACTATTGATCTATAGCTAGACGATTCAACTAGTGTTTTGTTAAAAAACTTTTAAGTGTGAAAAAGCAAAAGCAAGTGTTTAAGGTAAAATCAATATAGAGAGAGTCAGGACTCGGGGTTTCACCATGTTGATGAGTAAGAATTTAATAAAAATAAATATTCGTACAGAGAAATTAAAGTATTGAAAGGGATTTTTCCTTATGTATAGATTACCTTCTCTCGAATCGTAATCTGGTGCCTAACCACAAAAATTCCCTACTCTTGTGACAATTATCGTATTTAGGCGCTTTGAGCTCTGTGAAAAATCTTGTAAATCCTTCAAGTAAATCCAAACTACTCTCATGATTGGATTCATGAGTTTGAAAAGAATAGATCCAACATCATGATTTACCTCTCGGTCTTCTACGGTGTTTAAGACGTAAAAGTACTTGGCTAGAGTAAAAATATGAAATAAAACTCTAAACGAAGATTAAGACAAATAGTTTAATCCATAAACGTCAATGGGTTATACCCTTAATCCCGAAAAAGAAGTTTAAGTGATCATGTTCTTCGAATATAGCATATAGAATGATGTCAACATGAAAACCTAATCAAATTACAAGAAAACACTAGGAGAATAAGAATAACCCGTCTCTTTGATCTAGAGACGAATATGGAGCATCAAAATATGTCCTTTGCGTGATCTCTCGCCAGAAATTCGCTCACCTGCCTGTATTTGCCCTAGTGTTGCCTTTATCTATTTTTATCCAAAAAAAGCTCCTAAACCCTTCCAAAATCATACTTTTTATCGTTCAATCCATTTAGAACCCATCTAGTAAGGTTTCTACAAAGTTTGGTTAAGTTCTGACTTAATTTGAGGCCAAATCGAGTGAAAAACTGCAACTAGCATAAGAACTAACGGTCCATGAAGCATTCACGGCTATAGCCGTAAAAGTCTCTATGAAGAAAACTACTTCTGTGTTGTGTACATAGAGAAACTCATGGCCCATGAATGATTCACTAGTGCAGCTGTGAATATTTTTGTGAATAATAGGACTTGAGCACAGAACTGCTCCATTGTGCACACGATTTTCACGGCCCGTGAAGGACTCACGGGTGCAACCGTGAATGTTGCATCTGACCTCCATTTCGCTCTAAATTTGATGTGTAACCTCATCTTTTCCTTGGGAATTATTTCATGGCCTCAAAACTCATAAAATCGATCATTTTTGTGTGATTTTACCTTTATTTTTACAAAAATCAAAAAAAGTGAAGATTTCATATCTTGGGAGATAAAAACACTAAAAATTGGTATAAAATCATACAATTAAGCCCAAAATATCATATAAAATATAGGGAAAAATATCATGTAAATGCCATTCATTATGACTCTTTGCTACCGCCATAGCAAACGCTATTGTTTGCTGCTTTCACATGAGGTTCTTCTTTCTACATGCTGAGCATCGTTGGCCCTACTCCTCCATCCTCTTCGTGTCGACCATCATATTCCCAGTAGCAGCATCAGCCTACGGACGTCAACGAGTATGGTATATAGTTCCATAATGCTGAACAAGAGCACCGCTACAACAATCTGCTGCAGGCAAAGTGCTTAACATGCAGTATCTAGACTGTGACTCTCTCAACATGTTGGGACTATATGAAGACCTGGAGTGGCTATACTCCAACATAGGCTGGGATAATTTCTTTCAGATGGCCCATCCCACATATCTTGGCTTAACGCTGGAGTTCTTTAGCTTCGTGGATATCCAGTTAACACCATTATTGACATAGATCCCTGGCATATCAGCTTCAGACTGGGAAACTAGGAGCACTCCATGATGCTTTCCTAGCTCGCATGGCATCTATGGTTTTCCAGATGGTGGCAGACGACTGATACCGTGGGATTTCGTCGAGAACTATTTTTGGGGTACAATCACCATGGAACATAATTTTTCTACATGAGTAGCTAGAGCCACCTCTATAAGCAACCCAACTCTTAGCTACATCCATAGAGTGTTAGCCCACACCATCTTCGGACGCGGTGAGAGCGATGGGATGGTAACGCAGACTGAATTATTTTTTCTTTGAGCTATGCTACACTCTTTACAGGTGGATTCAAGATTTTATCTAGCAAAGCAATTCAGTTAGTAGCACATGCCCAGCGTGGTGTGGTGGTTATGGGCATCTTGATCACACCCTTGGCAATCTCACTGGGCGTCGTACCCTATGGCATAGAAAACGCACATGGCAGCACTCAACTCGATCTCGAGTCATGTGTGGCCTTGAAGATGACAGTATGCCAAGACGACTCTTACTACCTCACCTTCAAGGATAGCGGTTTCACTCTCCCACTACCAAACCCAGCATGCACTATAGTGCACGACCGCAACAACTAGCGAGTCTGCCCTATAGCTGATGTGCAGCCTGATCCTCTTAAGTCTGTGCCACCAGCGCCCCAAGCCTTCCACTTTGGGGCTGCTTCCTCCATTGGATCTATGATGGCCTTCCTTCAGGAGATTAGAGAGGAGCAAATGTGCCAGGGTGAGGTCTAGGACCAAATGGACCTCACTGTCCAATATATGCGCTAGGCGCAATCTCAGTAGTCGGACTGTCAGCGGGCGATGGAGAATGAGATTCAGCACCAGGGGAACTTTATGAGTTCTACATGGAAGAAGGTCTCATCATTGGACGAGCAGTTAGCCTTTCTCACACCAGATAATGTGGAGCAGGTGACCTCTTCTTCCGATGAGGATCGCTGCGACTTTTCTTTTAAGGGAAAGGGCAAGAGCTCGAAATCTCAAGGCTCTGAAGAAAAAGTGAGTTCCCGTTGCCGCTCTCAGTCCACCCATTCCACTTATGTATTATTGACTCGCATAGAGGACTATGTGATATTTATAGTGGGTGGGCTGTTGCTTATACTCTATGCTACTGATATTGACTTTTGATGCTTTTGCTTTTGGTTGTGCTACTTGTTGGTTACCGTGACATTTTAGTATTCTGATGTCTGATACTTTATTTTATTATGATATGATATCATATTGTCCATTGTGCTATGATGCTACATATTGTGATTTTACCAGGATTAAGTTAATGTGATTCTGTGATGATTATATTATTATGCACTGAGTTTGATTCAGTTTTTCTGTACGCATGCAACATTCGGATGACTTTCTATGATGTGTTGATGATTTTGTGATACACTACGATACACACCTCGATATTTGTGCTAGTGCTGTGATAATTCTATGATAGCCTTCGCTGAACATTTAGACGGATACATTATATGTACTGAAGTTGTTATGACATGCTAAATGCATTACCTTGTTGTGATATCTCCTATGATCCAGTCCTCTTATTCCTTGCTTCTGAATGATAATGATGCGAATGTTTGCGAATATTTGGATCAATGGGTCACATATTTCAAAATGCTCAAGGATGGCATGCTAGTGGTGCATATATGATTTCTTGTTGAGGCACATACTTGTTCATTCATTCCATGCCTCTATATTACTTGTTGGGTGATGATCACAAGTTGAGTTGATCCTCATATGAGCATAAAAAAAATAAAGAAAAAAAAAGAGACTTCTCTACCTGGCACTACAGAAAATTAGCAGTGGTACCGAAGACATGAGTTGAAGTCAAAAGATCGCCATTAGTTTTGGTAGCTTATCTTGCTGCTTAAATAAATTTTGAGGTAATAAAGTTTGTCTTGTAATATCACATATGTGTTTGACCCCAACATTTTGATTTTGGATAAAATAGATTGGTGAATGGAGTTGACTATGATAAATTGGATTCTTTGCATGCTCCTAGCTGAATGCCTAGTCATTTAAAGATTGTGGGACTTGTTTGATTCAATTCTTGTTCATCCTCTCATTATTTGATTTCACAAACTGGATCATGGATTGCTCATATATGTTATCTGACTTGGTTGCCTGCTTTCAACTTGAATAACTTCATCCATACCTATTATGTGTCTCATTCTGGTTTATTGCTTGAAGACAAGTAAAGATCTATGTCTGGGAGATCTTGATATCTTGCATTTTGATAGTAATTTTTTATGTCATTTCATCTCAAAACAAGGCCAATTCTGATATTTTGATATCCCATATAGCTTATTTACATGGTTATTTCAGAATCTTCACCTTTTCTTAGATTTTTGCATTTTTAGATGAACTCACTCAATTTCTAGAGCTTTTTGAATATTTTAAAGCTATAGAGTGATTTATGGTGATGAAACAAAGTTACATAGCAAAAATGGGGTCAATCAAAGCTTTCCCGAATAATCATGGCCAGGCCGTGATTCGTAAAAGCCACAAATCCATAGTACACTTCACGGCTAGACCCTGATGAAATTCATGGTCCGTGATCTTCATACGGAATTCTAGAAGTCAACTTTTTAGATAATCATGGCCAGGCCATGATTACAATCACGGGCCGTGATTTCATCGCAACAGCATTAAAACACATAATGCACTTCACGACCAGACGATGAATCTTTTCTCAGGCCGTTACGAGGATCTTTCAAAATGCACTGTGTTGGGAAACCCTGGGGATATTTATAAATTTTTATCAATCAATATATACACGCAGTGGAAGCATATCCCAGAAATAGGCCAGTCCCAAAAACCCAATGAAGATCGTCTTGCGAGGAGGTCGACACGATGAGAGGAGAAAGTACCTAGAGCAAGTAGAGGCCGATGTCAAGGTAGGTGACCAAGCGTACACCCTCTGCAGTCTCACACACCCGGATGTCTCGAGTCCTCTTCTTCCATGCCCTATGCTAGCCTCGGGAAGAAGATCCAAGCCTTGAAGAGCCCTTCTAGTCCACTTGCGCCATTCTCAATATGAGATGCGCCAAGGGAGGAGGTAGAAGGTGAATGCTGCCAAGCCCTAACCCCCTCTTGCGCCAAGAGGAGAGAAGAAGATGGCTTGCGTCTCTATGGGAGATGAAGTCGCCAAGTACTCCTTCTTCTTGCGCCAAAGTAAGAGAAAGAAGAGAGGATGCTTGCGGCTAGAAGATGGAAGAAGAACTTATGCCAAGACCTTGCTCTCGCCCTTGATAGCTCACTCTAATTGGATTGCATGTCCTTAGGGCTCTCGCATGCATCTAAATATATAAATGCAAGAGGCAGCAAGGCAAGAGGTGAAGGTGATGCAAATTCCATGAACACATGCAGCTAGGGTTAGGGTTTGGACCAATTAGGGTTTGAGGTAAGGAAAGTCTCTAAGACTTTACCAGAAACCTCATCCCCTCTTCCATATGCACCTAAGACATTCCATATAAGTTCATCAAGCCATATCAGCCCCAACACTTGCCATAGAGGCAAGCATACCATCCAAGGATGAAGGGCTAGGCGCCAATTGCTTCCTTATGAAGCAAATTGCGCCAACTACTCCCCATTATGCCCATAGGCACCAATGGGGGGAGATTTATCCCCATTATACCCTTCTAGCTCATTATCTCTTCATGACAACTTGTTATTGGGCCTCATTGGGTAATGAGCTAGCCCAAACTTCATTACATGGGTTGATTAAGCAATTGGATCCAATCCAATGCACCCTAATCCAAATATGACCAACCATGGTCAATTTTGGGTCACCTGCCAAAAATGAAGTTTGGCTCCAATAACTCTCTTCTATCTCATCAGGCCCATTGGCGCTGATGAAATCTCCCAAATAGATCCGAGCTATCCAATAACTCGATCATAAGGCTTCCCGATCAATACTAGAACCCGAGTATCAAGGTGTGTGACCCTGTAGGTTCTTTTGACGTTGGCAATGCTAACCAAAGGTCACCACAAGCAGTGAGTGGCACCTAGCAGTGCATCACTGCTACCCAAGTCATTGGAATGGATATCAACATCGACATCCCCATCATCGCAACTAGGTACAGATGCATTACTGTCTCTTTGCCAAACTAATATCCGATTGGACAAGTGTGTCATCACATGTTTTCACCCAATCATATGATTATGACTAAATTAGGTTCTCACCTGGGTATGGCTATACACTTTCAGTCATAGAACCATAAGGGGGCCCTATGGATATCATGCTACCCTCAAGAAGGGGCAAATCCTCTATTTATATATTGACCTTGTCATATGGGTCGTTGCATGCTCAATGACAATCGTTATGACCTCCCAACTACGGTGAGGTGTTAGTTGTATTAAAGCATGTTCCTAACCATATAAAAGAGTCAATGACCTCAAGTCAAGGGATCAATGCATCTCCTATCACTTGTGAGGATAACTCATGACACCAAGTCATTGCCTCACAACGGGTTGGTCTAGTATATCCACCACTGATATACCCATATGTCTGCGTTAGCACATCATGACTAACCAGCCCATATACTAATCTCACAAGTACCAGAGTTGTCTCATATCCACTCAGGTATATTGACTGGGGACAAGTGTTTGAGCACAGATCCAATCTGTCTCCAAGGACATTATTATGCAAGAACATAATCGCAGATGTAAACTAAACATGATAAGGACAATGCCAGAATGATATATAAGAAGTATCAATGTCAAGTAGTACAAAGACAGACCAAAACTAGGTCTTAGGGCATAAAAACTAACAATTTTCCACTTGCACTTAGACCTAGAGGTTGAGGAACCTCAACCCCATATCCCTGGCATGACCATCATGCTTCTGCTACGCTAAAGCCTTGGTCAGTAGGTCTGCAAGATTGTTCTTTGTGCCAACTCTACTAATCTTGACTTAATCTCGGTCAATGATCTCTCTAATCAAGTGAAATCTCCTGAGTATGTGTTTGGACCTTTGATGAGACCGTGGTTCCTTTGCCTGTTCAAACCCCATTGTTATCACAATAGAGCTCAATGGGATCCACAGTAGATGAAACCACCTGAAGATCAGAAATGAACTTTCTCATCCAAACGGCTTCTTTAGCTGCCTTAGAAGCTGCGACATACTCAGCCTCGATTGTAGAATCAGCAATGGTGGATTGCTTGAAGCTTTTCCAGCATACAGCGCCTCCATTCATCTTGAACACATAGCCTGCCTACGATCTGAAGTCATCAGGGTCAGACTGGAATGACGCATTAGTGTAGCCGTGAACACTGAGCTCTTTCTGTCCCCCATAGACCAAGAACAAGTCCTTCGTTCTTCTCAGATACTTTAGGATGTTCTTTATAGCCACCTAGTGCTACAGACCTGGATTGGATTGGTATCCGCTGGTTATGCTCACAACATAAGCCACATCTGATCTAGTACACAACATTGCATGCATGATCAATCCCATTGCCGAAGCATAGGGCACTCGACTCATGTCATCCCTCTTAGCCTATGTGGTGGGACACTAGCTCTTTGAGAGAGTAAGGCCATATCTCATTGAATGGTATCCTTTCTTGGATTGCTTCAAGTTGAACCTCTCCAGGACCTTATCAATATAGGTACTTTGACTAGGGGCTAGGAGTCTCTTGGATCTATCCCGGTAGATCCTCACGCCTAGGATATAGGCGGCCTCCCATAAGTCCTTCATCTTGAAACACTTCCCCATCCATGTCTTCATAGACTGAAGACTAGGGATGTCGTTTCCGATGAGTAGTATATCGTCGACATACAAGACCAGAAAAGTCACCAAGCTCCCACTGAATTTTCTGTACACACAGGCGTCATCTTCACTTTTGATAAAACCATAATCTCTCACAGCTTCATCAAACTGAAGATTCCATCTTTGAGATGTTTGCTTTAATCCATAAAAGGATTTCTTTAGCCTGCAGACTTTATTGGCATCTGTAGGATGGATGAAGCCATCAAGTTATGTCATATACACATCCTCTATCAGCTTTCCATTAAGGAACACTGTCTTAACATCCATCTGTCATATCTCATAGTCATGATATGTAGCTATATAGCAAGCAGTATCCGAATGGACTTGATCATGGCAACTGGCAAAAAGGTTTCATCATAATCTACCCTGTGGACTTGTTTGAATCCTTTATCCACAAGTCTACCCTTAAAGGTAACTATGTTGCCATCCATGTCGGTCTTCCTCTTGAAGACCCATTTACA
This sequence comes from Costus lasius, assembly GCA_027563935.2. NCBI lineage: Eukaryota > Viridiplantae > Streptophyta > Magnoliopsida > Zingiberales > Costaceae > Costus > Costus lasius. Next base: position 113,333,778 of record CM050447.1, on the reverse strand, counting down.
GCCTATGCGTTTTACACCATCAAGCAGCTCAACCAAATCCCAGACTTAGTTAGCAGACATGGAATCCATCTCGGATCACAAGGCCTTAAGCCATCTCGTAGACTGATCCAGTGACCGCCTCATCATAGGTCATGGGCTCATCCTCAATGATGAAGATCCCATCGTGTTGGGTCAACTGCGACCCATACCTCTCAGGTGCACGACGAATCCTCCCAGACGTATGTGGGACCTATGTATAAGCCTCAAGCTGCCTAGCAACTGGTGTAGGTGGCTCAGGTTCCATCGTTGTGTCTTATGGTTACACTTGGACCTTGTCCAAGTCAAACTTGCTCCCACTGACTTCTTTCATGAGAAATTCTTTCTTTAGAAAGACAGCACCCCGAGCAACAAAGATTTTGTTCTCGGTAGGGACATAGAAGTAGTATCCTTTAGTTTCCTTAGGATACCCCACAAACACACACTTATCAGATCTAGGTTCTAACTTGCTAGAATCCTGACGCTTGACATAAGCCTCACATCCCCAGATCCTAATAAGAGAGATGTTAGGGCGTCTCCTACTCCATACCTCGTATGGTATCTTGGAGACACTCTTAGATGGAATGTTATTCAGAATAAGAGAAGTTATCTCAAGTGCAAAATCCCAGAATGAGGGAGGTAGAGTTGCATGACTCATCATAGACCGAACCATGTCCAACGAGGTTCCATTTCTCCTCCTAGACATACCATTCCATTAAGGTGTTTTAGGAGGAGTGAGTTGGGATAGGATCTCACACTCCCTAAGATAGTCAAAGAACTCACCGCTTTGGTACTCTCCACCATGATTTGATCGAAGAGTTTTGATGGATCTACCAAGCTAGTTCTCTACTTCATGTCTGACCTCCTTAAATTTCTCAAAGGATTCAGACTTATGTCTCATTAGATAGACATAACCATATCTACTAAAATCATCAGTAAATGTGATGAGGTAGTTGTACCCTCCTCTGGCTTGTTCACTGAATGGCCCACACACATCGCATGAGTTCCAATAAAACTCCTGCCCTCTCACTAGTCTTAGTGAAGGGCGCTTTTGGCATCTTCCATAATAAACAAGGCTCACAGGTATCAAATTCCTCTAAGGAACTTGAATCTAACAACCCATTTGCATGGAGTTGTTGAATGTGATTCTTGTTTATATGGGCTAATCGACAATGCCATAGGAAAACACCAACTGAACCACTCAGTTTATTCTTCTTATTATTTGTTACAGATAGAGCTATCCATGTCCAAAATATGCAAACCATTGCATAAAGTACCCTTCCCATAAAGCATATTTGCAAATGAAAAAAGAACAAAAGTTCTCTTTTATTTCAAATTTAAATCCTTTCTTTGCTAAGCAAGGAATGGATACAATGTTTTTAGTAAGCGAAGGTACATAGTAGCAATGATCTAACTCTAACTGAAGTCCATAAGGCAAGGAGAAAGTCAAAACTCCTACAACAACAGCAACAACCTGTGCCCCGTTTCCAACCCGTAGGTCAATCTCTCTAGGTCGCACCGATCTACTTTTCTTGAGCCCCTGCATATTTGTACAAATATGAGCTCCACATACAGTATCCAATACCCATGACATAGAAGTAGAAAGGTTGACTTCAGTAACATAAATACCTGAGCTAGAAGACAAGGCCTTGCCTCTTTTCTTCTCATTTTGAAATCGCACCATGTCCTTCATCATGTGAGGTGGTCCTCCACATGAGTAGCACATGTTATTCCTAATCCTTTCCATCTTCAATTTCAGTTCATCGGTTAAACCTTTCGGCTCAACACATTGAATGTTAACTTTAGGAGGATTGAGCCTAACCAATTCATCAAAGAGTTGCTTTCAATTAGAAATAATCTAAGAGGCACTCTTCAATTTATATTGCCCTTGAAACTCGGGCGACATGTTGGTTAGCATCAAAACAACAACCTCCAAAGTATCAGTCTGATGCTTATCATAAGCATCCTTCTCATCCGCTGAGGCCGAGCATGGAAGTGGGTCAGTGATAGGTTGCTTAAGGACATAAAGTTTCCTCTCGAGCTTGAGCACGATTCTCAAGTTCATATACCAATCTGTCGAGTTGGATCCAACCAACTTGTCCTTCTCGAGGATAGATTGTAGTGACCATCTGCTATTGTTTGTTACCATTGTTCTACAACAACCAAGAAACAACAGATTAATACTACTTCAAATCATTTAAACTGGACTTGTTTTAAATGATTATGGCTTCCACTAGTTTAATCGAATTAACAACCCACAAAGTCAATTGAGAAATCTGAGATTTCCTAGTGAGATGGAATCTTTATTCGACATCAAGCTTTGCGTCCCATGAGGGTGGGATGAGATGCATAAAGTGACCCATGCTTCTTAAGGTGGGCACGCCGGCCGATTGCACTTGGCAACTCCCCTTATTGAGACAGTGTAGGCATTTCATGTCTAGCGAGGGCTGGATACAACATGAAACCCTAACCTCTCAGCGCTGCCTCTAGAGTTTCATCATATGCTCAACACATGTGAAAATCTAGTTAAGTCTATTCCTAACTGTTATGCCTATGGTCAACGAGTTTCCTTGCAAAGGCACATCTAGGTTAAAATTGGACTGGGGAAACCATTGTAACCTCACACCTTCTAAAGATAAGTGGGTGTGTCCCACAAGGCTGGGAAATAGTTTACAACACCACTGATCGATAGCTTGATGAGGGCTACGAGTTAGAAGGCTACTAGACTTGATATTTTTGATTGAGGATTTTTGAGGTCTCATCCTCTTAGTTTTATTTTATGTCTAACATTACAGGCATGCAATCCTATAGTGATAATATGAAGATAAAACATCACAGGCATGCTTTTGGCAGATAAGAAAAGCAGTAAAGGGATGATGTGATCATAGACAATTCAAGACATTGAACCAACCCATGCTAAAAGGGGTTCAACTCTTGACCTAGGACACAAGCCCCTAAAACTAGACCTAGCCTAGCCGACCTCTAGCTTGATCTTCAAGGTTGGCTCCAAGGTCCACCACACCATGGTTTAGCTTTCAAACCCTAGAGGTACCTTTAGGGAAACCCTAGAAGCACACCCCATGGTTCGGCCAATGCCATGGGCCTTCTTCCAAGCAAGGTGTGCCACCTTCCAAGCCACAAGAGGGATAGCCCTCAAGCCCAAGGGCTCGGCCTAGCCCATCTTGCGCCCCATGCAAGGAATTTGATGTGCCACCAAGCAAGGATGCTTGTTGCGCCACCATGCAAGGTGCGCAATAATCAAACATGTGCCAATGCCATCAAGTGATATGCACCCCTAATCTTCTTTCTTTAATTAGAAAACAAAAGAAAAAGAAATGGCGGAACACAGGCCTCACAAGAATACAACACAGGCATGCTAAAGGGCTTGACTAATGATCACAACATCGTGCCCAAACAAAATACTTATTCATGCAATTCTATATGCTCATGAAAGACATAAAATCTGAAATTTTAAGTTTCTCATAAAACAAGTTTCTTTTCCTCATCTTCTTATCTCAAATCTTTTAATTACTTGAGATTAAGTTTTATGATGATTTCATAGACCAAATCGGCTAATAATTTTGTCATATCAAGAGACTCGGCCAGTGATGTAGGGGGAACATGCAATTTGGGCTAGCATGAAAACATGAATCTAAGGAAAACAAACAAGCTAGCATGCAAGAAACTAACGTGTTTTCAAAAATATATTTTTGGTATTTTAATAATAAAAACCAAAATTACTATGCATGCAAGTTTACTAAGCAAACAAACAAGCAACTAGTTAAGTTACTCTAACATGCTTTTCAAAACAAATTAAAACTAGACATGTGATTAACTACTCTAAGGCTAATCATGCAATTCTAAAATTACTTTAAACTAGGAATTAAAGAAATACAAGAGATACTTACTGAGCGACCCTTGAGAATAGAAGAGTCGTATCGTCCCGGTCTTCAACGGTCCTACTCTGATGGAAGGAGTTGCATCATTACAAACATTCCAACACATCAAACCCAAACATGATTGGGTATAAAGTTATTAAATGGCCTTTACAATTAAAGATCAAGAGGGGAAGCTAATCTTCCAAGTTCCTCTTGCTAACAAATATACCTAAGTTAACTACTAAACTAATAACTAAATATTTAGAAGAGATGCTACCTGAGGAGCGCCAAGTCTTGGATGAAGGAGAGCCCTCTCAAGTTTCGGTCACCATGGTCCTTTACGTGGCGCCATGTCTAGGTGTTCCTTGGTTGGTGCCGAGAGTAGAGGGTGGATAGTGGGTTTGTTCTCAAGCGTTGAGGGATCCCCTTTGAAGAGGTCGCGCCATAAGGATGGAAAAGGTTGTCTTGTGCCAAGTTGATGGAGAGTTCCTTTGAAGAGGTTGCACCACAAGGATAGAAGAGGTTGGAGAAGATGTAGATGCGCCACTTGTTGTAGAGATGGTATGGATGCGCCACTTGTTGGTTGAAGAGGTTGTTTCTTGCGCCAAGTGTTGATGATGAAGAACTTTATAGCGAGGTTAGCGAAGGGAACCTTGGCCCTTGGGGAAGAAGAGAAGATAGGTGACACAAGCACCTTAGATGAGAAGAAGAAGGAGAGGGGCGACACAAGCACCCATAGTTTCCTAGAAACTAATCGACAATTCTATTATTCCAAATCATGCAAAGTTACATGCGATTACAATTCTTGTAGACATTTGCTCAACGTTACAAAAGAGCAAAATAAGAAAGAAATTTTAGTCTTCAATGCATTGTCGTGGAAAGGGTTCATTTGGTCGAGATTGGCTTGAAGACTTCCCAAATTTGAGTGAGTGCCAAGGGTTGATTGCATGCTTGGCTGAATTCTTTTCCTTTGCAATATTTCCATCTTTGGTTGGTGTTTGAAATGTTTCCTCTTTGGCTTGGACGAGTATAGAAGTCTTTTGGTGGCTTTGGCGCATTATTCTTTGCTTGGGCGACAAGAAGAGGTGATAATACTTCCTTCTTTGGCCATGAACAAATTACTCTTGATATTCGATTGGCTTGAGTGTTGTTCTTGGACGAATTTCCTTTGAATTCTTCCCTTAAGTGGCTTCAAGAGGTGGCAAGGCTTCCATGCTTGTCTTGGGCGAATTTGGAGAAGATTGATAGAATGGTTGGCTTGTTTCCTTCCATGGTGTGAACACAAATCCCACTAATTGCCTTCCTTGATTTTAGGGATTGGGATCTTGATTTTTTCTTCTTTGATGGGCGCATATCACTTGAGGTGGCTGAAATAATCCATGATTGATGAGGCATATGAATTTGGAAAGGTGAGATGAACTCCTTTCACCTCAAGTCTTCACTTTGAGCTATGCTTTGAAGTGACCTTCCATATTTGGAGCTAGCTTGTTGTAGTGAGCTTTGAGCTAGCCTTAAGCTTGTCCACATGAGTTGTAAATGCTTATTACACTACTCCTACTATGATGCAACATTATGCCATGCACTAATACTACTATGATGCAACATAGTTTCCATAAAAGAAAAATACAAAACCTACCATATGTAGCTACATGATGCATGTAATGCAAGGGTGCCTTAGGGTACCCATAGACTAGGGTAGCCTTAAGCTCCACTTATATTTGTGTGGGTCATGGTCTCTACCCCCATCAGCAGCCAGTCCAAAGGACACAATGCCTGCCCTACTTGACAAAACTACGTGCGCCTATGATCTTAAATCAATCCGAAAAATAATTCAAAAAATCCAAAGGAAGTAGAATAGAGGATAGGAACAAGAAACCTACAATTTTTCATCCTTAGAAAAACATGCGCCATGTATATATGCAATATGCGAAAATGTGGCATGGCATGTGAGCATATGAAAAGCATAGAAACATTGTTCGAGGCTAGCAAGTCCCTCTGATACCACTGTTGGGAAACCCCTGGGATATTTACAAATTTTTATCAATCAATACATACATGTAGCGGAAGCATATCCCTGAAACAGGCTAGTCCCAAAAACCCAATGAAGATCGTCTTGCGAGGGGGTTGACACAATGAGAGGAGAAAATACCTAGAGCAAGTAGAGGCCGATGTCGAGGTAGGTGCCTGAGCGTGCACCCTCTGCAGTCTCACACACACGGATGCCTCGAGTCCTCTTCTTCCACGCCCTGTGCTAGCCTCGGGAAGTAGATCCAAGCCTTGAAGAGCCCTTCTAGTCCACTCGCACCATTCTCAATATGAGATGCGCCAAGGGAGGAGGTAGAAGGTGAATGCCGCCAAGCCCTAACCCCCTCTTGCGTCAAGAGCAGAGAAGAAGATGGCTTGCGGCTCTATCGGAGATGAAGTCGCCAAGCACTCCTTGCACCAAAGTAAGAGGAAGAAGAGAGGATGCTTGTGGCTAGAAGATGGAAGAAGAACTTGTGCCAAGACCTTGCTCTCGCCCTTGATAGCTCACGCCAATTGGATTGCATGTCCTTAGGGCTCTCGCATGCATCTAAATATATAGATGCAGGAGGCGGCAAGGCAAGAGGTGAAGGTGGCACAAATTCCATGCAAACATGTGGCTAGGATTAGGGTTTGGACCAATTAAGGTTTGAGGTAAGGAAAGTCTCCAAGACTTTACAATAAACCTCATCCCCTCTTCCATATGCGCCTAAGACCTTCCATAGAAGTTCATCAAGCCATATCAACCCCAAGACTTGCCATAGAGGCAAGCATACCATCCAAGGATGAAGGGCTAGGTGCCAATTGCTTCCTTATGAAGAAAATTACGCCAACTCCTCCACATTATGCCCATAGGCGCCAATGGAGGGAGATTTATCCCCATTATACCCTTCTATCCCATTATCACTTCATGACAACTTGTTATTGGGCCTCATTGGGTAATGAGTTAGCACAAACTTCATTACATGGGTTGATTAAGCTATTGGATCCAATCCAATGCAACCCTAATCCAAATATGACCAACCATGGTCAATTTCGGGTCAACCTACGAAAAATAAAGTTTGGCTCCAATAACTCTCTTCCATCTCATTAGGCCCATTGGCGCTGATGAAATCTCCCAAATAGATCCAAGCTATCCAATAACTCGATCATAAGGCTTCCCGATCAATATGAGAACTCGAGTATCAAGGTGTGTAATCCTGTAGGTTCCTCTAACATTGGCAGTGCTGACCAAAGGTCACCACAAGTAGTGAGTGACACCTAGCAGTGCATCGCTGTTACCCAAGTCATCGGAATGGATATCAACATCGACATCCCCATCATCGCAACTAGGTATAGATGCATTATTGTCTCTTTGCCAAACTAATATCCGATTGGACAAGTGTGTCACCACTTGTTTTCACCCAATCACATGGTTATGACTAAATTAGGTTCTCACCTGGGTATGGCCATATACTTTTAGTCATAGAACCATAAGGGGGCCCTGTGGATATCATGCTTCTCTCAGGAACAAGCAAATCCTCTATCTGTGCTTTGACCTTCTCATTTGGGTCGTTGCATGCTCAATAACAACCGTTATGACCTCCCAACTATGGTAAGGGATTAGGTTGTATCAAAGCATGTTCCTAACCATATAGAATAGTCAATGACCTCAAATCAAGGGATCAATGCATCTTCTGTCACTTGTGAGGATAACTCATGACACCAAGTCATTGCCTCACAACGGGTCGGTCCAGTATATCCACTACTAATATACCCATACATCTGCGATAGCACCTCGTGCCTAACCTGCCCATATACCAGTCTCACAAGTACCAAAGTTGTCCCATATCCACTCTGGTACATTGACTAGGGACAAGAGTTTTAGCACAGATCCAATCTATCTCTAGGGATATTATCATGTAAGAACATAATAGCAAATGTGAACTAAACATGATAACAACAATGCTAGAATGATATATAAGGAATATCAATGTCAAGTAATACAAAGACATACCAAAACTAGGTCTTAGGGCATAAACACCAACACACAGTATACTTCAAGGGCGAGCCATGCATTCGATCTTGAGTCGTGATCATTCTTCTGCCCCTTCAACTTCCTCACGATTTCGCTCGATCTAGGGCCTAGAAAAATTTAGGAAAAATGAGGAATCAAAAGCCAAGAGGTAGGCGAATCATCAGGGCTTAAAAGCCCTCTTGTTCGTGGTGATTATGGAGAGAAATCAATGAACGAATGGGCTAGGGAAAAAAATACAGGTGATGATGGCTTTACGGGGCATTTTTGGGGCGATCTTGTGATGATTCTTTACAAAATTGAAGGGAAATGTTTGCAACATCTTCTCTTACCTCTCCTTATTCTTGGTTTATAATTTTCTTTGTCGATTTGAGAGTTTTGTGCTGAACTGTATGGTTGTTATAGCATAAACCTTTTATCGGGACTCGGATGGAGCCTGTTGATATGATCTATTGTATGAACTGAATTATTTTGATATCATGAGTTATATCTGAGCATATTTTATCTAGTTGTGCTATATGCATATTATTACCTAGATCAAGTAATTTTATGTTTTAGATGCCACGATTCTGACCGCAAGGAGAATCGTGTTGTTGTATCCACTAGATAGAACTTATGAATATCTATCATGAAAGTAGTTATGGTTCATTTGAGGATAAGATAGTTTTTCACAGAACTTATTGGCCTTGCTTAAAGTGATATGCCACGAAAGTAGGATATCGGTTTAAGTAAATATCGGGTTGTGCTGCTGAAAGGGGGCAACCTATACCTTAGGATTAACTCATGCAAAAAGAATAACTCATGCATCAGTTAACTTCAGTTCAGTTAGATTAGTCAACATGGTGAATTCCAAAGTCCTGATACCTCTCAAATAGGCACCTTTCATATTTCTATCATTGCTTTTCTTTCCTTGTTTGTGTTTGGGTTTGATAACCAATTTCCAAAACCAAAAGTTTGGATAGCTTAGCTTCTAGAAATTAGAATTGTTTGTACTTGGTCTAGCTCCCTGTGGGATAGACATTTTTTGTATTACTTTGATAACACCGTGCACTTGCGGTGCATATCAATACACCCCTAAACACTTGATATCTCATATTGATCGAGTAGCCTATAATTGAATCATTTGATGATTCGGATTAGTTTGGGAGTCTGATGCATCGCAAATGCATCTAATAAGTTGGAGAACATCATATAGAGTTGGATTATACTTTGACAGTAGCTGACCTCTAGTTGGAGAACATCATATAGAGTTGGAGTGGAGAACATCATATGACAAATTTCCAAACATACCATGTAGTTTTAGGAAATTTTAATCACCCACATGTCTTCATACGAGGATGCAAAAATCTATCAATGTTAACAAGCGGATCCTTGGGGATGAGGGCATCAAAAAATTCCAAAAAAGGTAAGTACTCTATTCCCCAAAATGCATACATGTTTCAAAAATTATTTATAAATTTTTAGCAACATTATAAAATTTTTGTAATGTCATAACATGTGAAGTACCAAACATGCCCTTATGTTCTCACAAGTGGCCCTCATACTACTATTAGGGAAAAGTCATAGGCACAGTAAAAATTTAGCAATAGAAAATTGTCTGAAACTAACTTTTCACCGAAGAAAAGGATCTATGCAAGATGAGCTAAGGGACATGGTAGTAATTTTACCTTAAATCATGCTTGACATTGACGACTGTAGATGCTCAAGTGTTTGCCCTCTAATGGTATCCACACTGCGACCCCTTGAAGATCACACCATTTCATGTTTGGTACTAGCCTCAAAAGAAGGGATGGCTCCTTGGTGCTCACGACTAGGGAGGAGGGCGGCAGTGCAAGGAAAGGCAGAGAGAGCATCAGCCACATAGAGAGGATAGAATAATTTGTGTGTTTGTGGGCTGACCCCAACCTGCTTATTTATACAAACCAGACACCTCCTCCTTTAGCTTGGTCAACTAGTCCATGCTCCAATTATGCTCCTAGACATGGTGCTAATAGGAAGAGAGGAGAAGAGTTATCATTAAAGGCTAAATTACTTCCCCTGGTCACCTCACATTGTTGTGTCCGCAAGTGCACGGATACTCGAAGAAATAAAAAGATATCGAACCACAGAGACCTCATTTGTCAAGTATCGAATAGTCGATTTCTCACTAGCTAGGCAATCGAAAATGATGAAGGCAAGTGATCGGAACTACACGAAAAAGTCAGAGAGAGAGAAACTGGGACTAGGATTTCATCCACCTTACTTTCAATGACTAGATCTAAATAAGTGTTCGTCAGTCTAATTTTATTATGATAAAAATATAATTTACTTCATAAAGAAATCATCTCACTTTCACGCAGACAATTTACAAAGAACCAATCCTCACTTTCGCACAGGATCTATTCAATGCTAAAGATAAGTAAATCATTGACAAAGAACTCAAAGATCACTTTCGTACATCCAAATCTTAAGTCAATCATCTCAAGTGAAAACTACATACTTTCATACTATAATTTTCATAGGTTCTACTTAAGGTTCTCCAACGATCCGATTCTTGATTTCTCACAGTATCATCATGTTTATTTCAATAACTCAATCCTAGATTTAGATTATCAACATGGCAATATACTTCAAACATTAAGAAATAAGAACAAACCTAATTTCTTACGATGAGTTCCTAACATTCAATTTTAGGGTTCCAAGTTTTCGCAAATAACTTTTCAGTCCATATCATAAAAACTCTAAATCATGCTGGTAAAATGAATCTAAGGAGAATTAAAGGCAATTGTCACATAAGTAGAATGATCATATTAAAATTATCTTGACGAAATAAAAGTCATCTAGTCATAAGAAATTAAGGGGATTATACCCCATGTCCCATGAAGTGTTTAAGCTAGCATAGTTGAGAAATTACAATAAACCATTGTTTCAAAGGATTAGAAATTAAAAGGAAAGAGGAAATCAAATAACAGCACGGCTGTAATGAAAATTACAGCCGTAATTTTACTCTAGAAGGCACGATGAACAGTGCTGACGATGCTTCCTTTGTCAATTTCTCCTCTGATCGATCCCCTTTTGCTCTGAAACTTCTGGAGTATGTTCTCTTCCTCTAGGCGCAGCTTCCCCTCAAATTTCTAGGCCGGAGATGCACTGTACGCTTCCCGGCGGTGAAACCTAGGGCGACGGCTCAAATCTCAATTTTTCTCTCGATTGTGGATGAAAATTAGGGCTTCTCCTCAATTTGACGAGTCTTTTCCTTTTTACGGATCTCCAATTGATGGTCTAGATCGTCCGCAATCACTCGTGCAAGAATCGGGCCTCAATTTGGCCGCCTGGGTTAGAATTACGGCTGTGTTTTCAATTACAGTAGTGCCATAATTGCTGTAAAGTTTCTCGGTACAGAAATCAACCAGAATTACGGTGCCATAATATGGATTATGGTAGTGCCATAATTTCTGCAAAACTTTCGGGTCAGAAATTGCCTCAAAATACGACCCATAATATTGGTTATGGCGGTGCCGTAAAGTCTGCGAAACTTTCTATAGAAAAATCGACCCAAAATACGGCAATGCTCAGAAATTACGGCAGTGCCGTGGTTTGTTCTGTAGGTTCAGTAAAACCATGGTACCGTAATTTATATTACGGCCCTACCGTATTTTTGGTTTGAAGCTCTGATTTACGTAAAATTTGACATGCGATCTTCTCTTGATGATGGGAATTCACCAATGCATCTGAATTTTCTTGAAAATGCCTTAAAATAGTGTCTTTTTACCTAAAAATGATTAAAAACTAGAAAAGGTGTAGATTCTGCAATATTTGATAAATAAGGCATAGAAATAAGCAAACGAACATGAATATGACACAAAAAGACCTATCAAATGGCACAAAATATACTATAAATTTTCATGTCATCAAACACATAAGGCTCAAACTTTGCTTGTCCTCAATCAAAATCAAAAACTGATCAAAGGAATAGACTTTCTCATGAAGAATAAATTTCTAAAATACAATCACCAATGAAAAATTCTCACCATTCATTTCATAAAATTCTAAATAAACATATCATCCTTTGAATTCAATTCTCAAGATCTACAACTTAATTAAATAAATTTTTGCAACTTGTACAATAAGTAGAATTTCAATCTCAAGATTTCACCAAGTTTTAGTTCAAACCTATCATACTTTTGTTTACAGGAATAGGATTTCCAAGATCTTTTTCTACTTAGAAATTTTTTAGTTCCTCCCTTTTATGTATCGTTCACATTCTCTAATTCGATTACCACCTTTTTTTCTAGTGACGAAGTTAGAGTACATTGATCACATAATCAATATAATAGAACTCATATCCAAAGATACCAGAGTTAATGTGAAATGATTTCTCTCATGGTATGTACCCACATAGATACATGCTTTTTTCTTTGCACTTCAACTCTTAACTTAGGTACCACCACAAATCAACACGGTGCCAAGATGAGGAGTCATTCTCTTGATTTTTCTTTTTCTCTCATTTTGACTTCAACCCATGTCTTTTTTGCCAAAGGCAAGAAGTTTGATGCTATATTCCAAAAAGAGTATATACAGGTTTATACAATCACTCACACCCCTTTCCTCCTTCACACCCTCCTAGAAAATTTGACAGAGTCTCCACTGTCTTTTCTAGCGCAAGGATACCTTCTACAGAATACATCTTTCCCTCAAAGAAAAGAAAATTTAAACACCAGGAGGAATCCCACAAAACAACGTTCAAAAGTGCAAACTACAATATCCATCGAGAAAGCCACACACAAAGAACAAGAGAAATACATGCGAATCATCAACTATACATTCATTACATCGCAGTGCACTAATTCTTCCCACGGCATATATGACTCCATCTCGCAGCTAGCATGGCTTGCCGAAGGAGGACGTAATCAGGAGGGGGATAATGCTGCACCTATAAGGTGAGTGGAAGATCATTGCACCAGTCATAAATCAACAAGAAAACAACCCAGAAACAATAAATATCTCAAAGCACGTTGTCTTCATTCATATACGCAGAACTAGGATTAATCTCCATCCACAGGATCGCCTGTAGGAATTGAGTAGCCTGTAACTTGTTTGCAAGGACACCCCACTTCACCCTCACCATCACGAACCAATTCACCATTGTATGGAATCAGCCAACCAAATCATCAAAAGGAAGAAAGACTTCTTGCAGCCGCAAGATTTTGGACCTGAGAGGCTTTTGCTCTTGATAAGCTGTAGAATGCTAAAGCGGCCGAGACAAAGAAAGCTCCAGCTCACGCCCATCCCTGTAGCCGGCTATGTGTAAATGTGTGAATAGCAATTTTCAAAGCAAACTATAACAAGCAACAACACTCCTCAACAAGAGTTCTCCCAATAGCACTAGTAGGTAGCAATTTTGCTGCCAGCCACACCAAAGAAAGCGGCTGCACCTGCAGCTTCCTTAACTCGAGAAACGCATGGGATAATCGCGCAATAGATATGTATGTAATTTCTGCTGTTCCAAAATCACCAAGCTGGACTGGCGGCCATCCTACCACGCAACCAGAAAACCATTCAAGGTGTGTCTGGTGACGTGGGATTCGTGCTCTTAGGGTTCGAGGATGGGGTAATATTATTTTTTTCCTTTTTTCTTCTTCCTCTTTCGCCCAGAGTCTGCTGCTACAAAATCTTGGAGGTCTAATAAGCAGCTAGTTTCTTCCCTCAATACTGGCAGGTTTAGAGATGTCACATCTCCTTGCTCCAGCACATCAATATCATCATCCACATCCTCCGGACCTGGAATAGGCGTGGAGGTTACAATTGACTTTCCTTTCTCTTGAATTTTATCTATTGGTGTCGCTTTTGGGGGTTCTGGCTTGCTAGAGAATTTGGATTCAGGGTTAAAATCCTGTGGTCCAAGAGAAGAATTTCCAGCCTTTTGATGAATAGGATTCTCCCTGATTCTTGGATTGTTTATGGCCTCTGTGCAAGCAACAACCTCCTGCTGGACCAATGTTGCTTTCCCCTTATCTTGGCTTCTAATCCTACTGAGAGCATTTGAGTCTAATGGTTTTGCGGCATTTTGCCCAACTGCTTCCCTCGCCATTTTCCCTTTCTCCATAGAGATCGGGGGCCCATATGGAACCCCAGCTCTGGTCTCATTATGTGGCCTAGTAGTTTTTTCCTTCCAGATCTGTTTCTCCCCCTCCTGCTCCTTGATAGGACAACCTTTAATATTGTGGCCAAAAGAATTGCACTTGTTGCACCTGTGTGGGAGTGATTCATATTCGAACAGTAGATCAGTCCCAGATGTATCATTTACCATCACCGTCAGTGACTCAGGGAAAGCTGCACCCGCTTCCATCTCGATACATACCCGCGCAGGTGCCATCACCGTCAGTGACTTCAACCCATGTCTTTGGTACCACTGCCAATTTTGTGCAGTGCCAAGTAAGTGTGTCATCCTCTCTTTATTTGGATTATGGAATCTTTCTTCCCAACAAATATTAGATAAGATGAACATCAACTAAATTAATCAATCAATATCAATTAAAAAAAAAGTCATACTCATATGCTAATTTTATTTAAAGAAGTAGCTTCACTTTTTAAACCAAATTTATCAAATAATATGTTCACCCAAAATTTTATTCATCAATCAATGAAAAATTCCAATAGGCAGATATATATAAGAGAAATAAATTCAACACAATAGGTTTAGTCCTAATCACAGGCATAAACTCATTCATCATCAAGAGAATCATTTTATCAACAAAATTTTCAGAAATAAACTACACTATAACATTACAGCATAAAACCATATCAAGAGAAAATTTTAGATATATCAATTCAGAAATAAATTCATACAATCCATCATGTATTAGTATGCACCCACAAGGTGCTTAATATCATCATAATATCAATCATTATTCAACCCAATCGAACCGATATCAAAAATTCATACTCAGAATATATCAATACAACCCAATTGAATCATGAGAGAGTCAAACAAAAGCAAGATAAGATAGTATCGGCGGACACAAGAAGTTTGAAGGAGTTATCCTTCCCTATGAACTCATGAATCATCAGTAATATATAAAAGATGAAATGCAAATAAGTAGGAAAAAGATACCCACAGAGCTCTACTCATCCGCGTCAGATCCAATCTCCTTTGTGTCCTCGGGTCCGGACCATTTTTTTTTAACGAAAAATATACAGTACCGTAATAATGGTTACGGTACTGCCATAATTTTCATAAAAATTCAAAACTCTGGACCGAAAATCACTCAAAAATACGACACGTAAAATAAATTACGGTACTACTGTAATATGAGCCAAATCTCGGAAACTTTATGTATGAAAATTTTACGAAATTACGGCCCGTAAAATTCATTACGTTAGTTCCATAAAATCAATAGAACATTCTGTACAAAAATTACCCCAAATTATGGCACATAAAATCCCTTACGGTACTACTGTAAAACTCTCAAAAGATTCTGGTTGAAAATGGACTGATATTATGGCCCGTAATTTACATTACGGTAGTGCCATATTTTTGTACCAAACTCGATTTTACCTGTAAAAAGAGAAGAAAAATTAACTCTAAAAATAAATTAAAATAAAAGAAACTAAGCTAAGTAAGAGTGCTTGGGTTGCCTCCCAAGAAGTGCTAATTTAAAGGTCTTTAGCTTGACCGTTTTGCACTCGGATTTGATTGTGGTTCATCAAGACAAAATTTTTCCTTTTCTTCAATCAGTTCTTCTTGATAATAATGCTTCAATCACTGACCGTTAACTTTAAACTCTCCTTTTTCATTACTCCATATGTCCATAGCTCCATAGGGGTAAGTTTTCTTCACCTGAAAAGGTCCAGACAATCGAGACTTAAGTTTACCAGGAAAAAGTCTCAATCTAGAATTGAATAAAAGAACAAAGTCACCTGGTTGGAATTCCCTTCTGAAAATATGTCGATCATGCCATCTTTTAGTCCTCTCTTTATAAATTCTTGCATTTTCATAAGCAGAGAGTCTAATCTCATCTAGCTCGTTCAATTGTAACCTTCGTTTTCCACCCGCATTCTTTAAGTCAAAGTATAATGCTTTGATTGCCTAAAATGCCCTATGCTCGAGCTCTACAGGTAGATGACAAGATTTACCATAAACCAATTGAAAAGGAGACATACCTATTGGTGTTTTAAAAGCAGTCCGGTAAGCCTATAATGCATCATCAAGTTTGGATACCTAATCTTTTCTCGTGCGTAACACTGTCTTTTCCAAATTTCCTTTGATTTCTCTGTTTGATATTTCCACTTGTCCATTTGTTTGGGGGTGATAAGGTGTTGCAACTCTATGATTTACCCCATACTTTCTAAGCAAGGCTGAGAACTTATGTTCTATGAAATGTGAGCCTCCATCACTAATCACTACTCGTGGTGTCCCAAATCTTGGAAAGATAATCTTTTTGAACAGTTTAATAACAACTCTACAATCATTAGTAGGAGAAGCAAGAGCCTCGACCCACTTTGAAACATAATCAACTGCCACAAGTATGTATTTGTTACCTCCAGAATATGGAAAAGGTCCCATGAAATCTATCCCCTAAACATCAAATATCTGAACCTCAAGAATAGTGGACAGTGGCATCTCATGTCTTCTGTTAATGTTCCCTATCTTTTGACATCTATCACAAGATAAAATAAAATTTCTAGCATCTTTAAAAATTGAAGGCCAATAAAATCCTAATTGCAAAACTTTGAAAACAGTTTTCTCAGTACTAGCGTGCCCTCCATAAGAGGATCCATGACACTGAAATAATATATCTATGATTTCCTCTTCAAGTATACATCTTCCAAAAAATTCCATCTGCACACCTCCTAAGAACATAAGGCTCATCCCAAAAATAGTTCTTTACCTCAGCTAAGAATCTCTTCTTTCTTTGATAACTTAAATCAGGAGGAAGAACATTAGCTACTAGGTAATTTACTATATCAGCATACCATGGAGCTCTGATTTGTTCAATGGCCAAGAGTTGTTCTTCAGGAAAGGAATCATTGATTATATCATTCTTTTTAGCATCTACCATTATCCTTGAAAGATTATCTGCAACAAAGTTTTCTGATCCTTTTTTATCTTTGATTTCTAAATCAAATTCTTGTTAGAGTAAAATCTATCTAAGCAAGCGTGGTTTACTATCCTTTTTCTGCATTAAATACCTCACCGCTGCATGATCAGTGTACACCACAACTTTAGAGTTAATCAAGTATGATCTAAATTTACCAAAGGCAAATACTATAGCTAAAAGTTCTTTCTCAGTGGTGGTGTAATTCCTCTGTGTTTCATCCAAAGTCCTACTAGCATAGTGAATAACATAAGGCTTTTTCTCTTTTCTCTGTCCTAGAACTGCCCCTATCACATAATCACTAGCATCACACATGAGCTCAAAGGGCAAATCCCAATCTGGAGGCTGAATGATAGATGCTGAAATCAAAGTTTTCTTTAATTCCTGAAAAGCAGATAAACAATCTTCATCAAAAGAAAATTTAACATCTTTACAAAGTAAATTTGCAAGAGGTCTAGCAAGTTTAGAGAAATCCTTGATGAATCGCCGGTAGAATCCTGCATGTCCTAGAAAGCTTTGGACCTCCTTTACTGTAGTGGGCAGTTCTAATTCTTCTATCACCTCGACTCTGGCTTTGTCAACTTCAATCCCTCTCTCTGAAATCAAGTGCCCCAAAACTATCTCTTGCCTCACCATGAAATTACATTTTTCCTAATTAAGCACAAGGTTAGTTTCTTCACACCACTACAAAACTCGAGATAAATTAGCCAAACAATCATCAAAAGAAGTAGCAGGTGCATTACATAAACCAAAAGGCATTCTCCTATATGAAAAAGTACCATATGGGCAAGTGAAAGTGGTCTTATCTTGGTCATCAGGATGTATAGGAATTTGGAAAAACCCAGAATATCCATCTAAGAAACAAAAGTGAGAATGGTTTGCAAGCCTTTCAACCATCTGATCTATAAATGGTAAGGGAAAATGGTCTTTCCTAGTAGCAGCATTCAATTTTCTATAATCTATGCACATGCTCCAACTAGTTACTATTCTAATAGGAATCAATTCATTGTCTTTGTTTTTCATGATAGTTACCCCTCTTTTCTTAGGAACACAATGTACATGACTTACCCATTTACTGTTAGAGATAGGATAGATGATACCTGCATCAAGTAATTTCAGAACTTCCTTCTTCACGACTTCATTCATAGAGGAGTTAAGTCTCCTTTTAAAATATGCATGTGGCTTGTGCTCCTCTTCCATCAAGATCCTGTGCATACAAAAAGAGGAGTTAATTCCTTTTACATCATCAATTGTGTACCTAATTACCTTCCTATGAATCCTTAATTCTTTGAGAAGCAAATATGTCTCCCTTTTTCTAAGCTGTGCATCAACAATAACAGGGTAAGTAGAATCAGGACAAAGAAATTCATAACGAAGGTTATCAGGTAAAGCCTTAAGTTCTACTTTCAGAGCCTTCTCTTCTTCACTCTTTTTATCATCACAAACACTGCAGTCTAATAATTCATTAATTTCAGAATTGGTGTCTACATTAGAATTAAGAACAGAATCTAAATCAGAATTATATTCAGAGGTATCAACAAATAAATCTCTCAGATCATAGACAGTGTCATCTATATCATGTTATACTACAACAAGATTCAGAATTTGATGGGTTTTTCATGGCCTCATTCAAGTCGTACTCAATTCTTTCATCCCCAATGCTAAGTGTAAGTTTACCGTTCTTTACATCAATAATTGCCCCTATTGTGGCTAAGAGCGGTCTACCAAGTATAATAGGGATTTTTGCATCTTCCTCCATCTCAAGAACTACAAAATCTACTGGAATGAAATACTTACCTACTTGGATAGACACATCTTCCAAAATCCCTACAGGATACTTAACTGAACGATCGGCGAGCTGCAAAGATATTGAAGTTGGTTTAAGCTCTCCCATGTCCAATTTCCTGCAAATAGATAATGGCATTAAGCTTACACTAGCACCCAAATCACATAAGGCTCGGTTAAAAGCCACAATCCCAATTGAACAAGGTATAGAGAAACTACCTGGATCCTTTAATTTCGGTGGCAACTTATTCTGGATAATAGCACTACATTCTTTAGTTAAAGCCACAGTACCATAGTCCTCTATCTTTCTCTTATTAGAAAAAATTTCTTTCAAAAATTTAGTATAAGCAGGCATTTGAGATAAAGCATCAGTGAATGGAATATTGATATAAAGCTTTTTTAAGACATCAAGAAATTTTCCAAATAGTTTGTCTAATTTGCTTGTACTAATATCTAGGGAAAGGGTATAGGTGGCCTATAAGGTGCAGGTGAACTAGATTTAGAAACATATGACTGACATAGCTCATCACCTTTAGGTTCATCACCCTTATGAGGTGGCAAACTAGTTTGGGACTGCTCATGCACAGGGGATTATTCCAAGTCTAAATTCATTGTCATGTTCAATCTCAGGATCTTTTTCCTTATCATCTAATCTACCCCTTGGTTCATCTAATTGCTTCCCACTTCTAGTTGTGATAGCATTACAGTGCTCCCTAGAAGGTATCTCTTCTTGGATTGCTCCAAGTTGAACCTCTCTAGGACCTTATCAATGTAGGTACTCTGACTAAGGGTGATGAGCCTCTTGGATCTATCCCTATAGATCCTCACGCATAGAATATAGGTGGCCTCCCCTAAGTCCTTCATCTCTAAACACTTCCCCAACAATGTCTTCACACATTGAAGACTAGGGATATCGTTTTCAATGAGCAGTATGTCATCGACACACAAGACCAAAAAAGTCACCAAGCTCCCACTGAATTTTCTGTACACACAGACATCATCTTCACTTTTGATAAAGTCATAATCCCTTACTGCCTCATCAAACCAAATATTCCAACTTTGAGATACTTGCTTTAATCCATACATGAATTTTTTTAGCCTGCAAACATTATTGGCCCCTGCAAGATGGATGAAGCCAACAGGCTATGTCATATGCACATCCTCTATCAGCTTCCCGTTAAGGATTGCTATCTTAACATCCATCTGTCTTATCTCATAATCATGATATGCAGCTATAACATGCAAGATTCGAATGGATTATTTAATCATGGCAACTGGCGAGAAGGTTTCATCATAGTCCACCCCGTAGACTTGTCTAAATCCTTTAGCCACAAGTCTATCCTTATAGGTAACTATATTGCCATTCATGTGAGTCTTCCTTTTGAAGACACATTTACACCCTATGGGTTTTACCCCATCAAGCAGCTCAACCAAATCCCAGACTTGGTTAGCTGACATGGAATCAATCTCGGATCTCATGGCCTCAAGCCATTTCTCAGAGTCTGGTCCGCCAACCACCACATCATAGGTCCTGGGATCATCCTCAATCATGAAGATCCTATCGTGTTGGGTTGGCAGTGACCCATACCTCTCAGGTGCATGACGAATCCTCCCAAACCTACGTGGGACCTATGACTGAGCCTCGAGTTGCCTAGCAATCGGTGTAGGTGGCTTAGGTTTGATGACACCAAAATATATAGTATATTTTGTATCATTTCAGACATCTTTTCATGCTGAATTGAGGATCTTTTGCTTGTTTTCATGATAAATTCATCGAATATTGCAAAGTCTACTTCTGTTTTGGTTTTTCTCAATTTTCAGGTAAAAAGGCACTATTTCAGAGAGTTTTCAAGCAAAATCAAATACATAGAAGAATTACCATCATCAAGAGGAAATCACCCCAGAAATTTCATGCAAAACGAAGCAAGTCAGCATATTACAGCAGTGCCGTAATCCATTTTACGGTACCGTAATTTCAGACAGTACCGTAAAATCCGAGCCCTACCGTATTTTGAGGAGTTTGTAAAAAGAGAGTTCTTCGGATTTTACGGCACCGCCGTAAACAATATTACGGTACCGTATTTTAGAGCGCTTCAGAACAGAAACTTCACCCGATTTTACGGCACCACCGTAAAGGATTACACAGGCCGTATTTTTCGATCACTTCTAAACAGAAAGTTTCCTCGATTTTACAGCAGCACCGTAAACCAGATTACGGTGCCGTAATTCCCAGACGACTTCAGAACAGAAGACTCGAGCGATTTTACGGCAGTGCCGTAAACTATTCCATTGCCGTAATTCCTGTTCTGAACGTGACGCCCAGGTCAACTTCAACGCCCGATTTTTGCGGAGAGGATTGCGAGTGATCTAGAACTCTAAATTGGATACTGTAAGAAGCAAAAATGGAGCTTTGGATGGGAGGATTACACACACACCGAAAACCCCAATTTTCATCAACTGTGGAAGGAGAAATCATCATTCACGCCGCCTAGGGTTCCGCCCCCGCGACCAATCCAGACCACCTTCGGCCGTGATTTTCATACTGAAGCTTTGTTTGAAGGAGGAGAGGACACACCAGAAGTTTTAGATCAAAAGGAGATCAATTGGAAGAGGAATCGAAGAAAGAAGAGGCGTCGACACTGTTCATCGCCTCAAATTGCAAATTACGGTTGTGTTTTATTTCACAGCCGTGCTGTATTTTCTTAAACTCTTCTTTTTCCTTGATTTTTGATCTTCTGAAACCATGACTTATTGTAATTCCTTCACGATGCTAGCTTAAACTACTTTTGGGACATGGGGGAGTAATTCACTTAATTTTTAATGACTAGATGACTATTTTTTTCACTATTTCGTTGCGTTTAATCTTAGCATGATGATTTTTCTCATGTGATATTTTTACTTAGACTCTCTATAGATCCATGTTACTAATCATGTTTTTAGAATTTTCGCTATTGACTGAAAGGTAATTGCTTGAGAATTTGGAACCCTAGAATTGCATGTTAGGAACCCTTCCTTAGGTTAGATCCAACTTGATCTATTCTAGTAGAATAATTGCCATGATTATAACATGAA
Source organism: Costus lasius (assembly GCA_027563935.2). Classification (NCBI taxonomy): domain Eukaryota; kingdom Viridiplantae; phylum Streptophyta; class Magnoliopsida; order Zingiberales; family Costaceae; genus Costus; species Costus lasius. The sequence goes on along the minus strand of CM050447.1, from coordinate 113,311,915 downwards.
TCTATAGATCGATGTCTATTTGTCAAATGTGGAGATCTTGTGCGAAAGCAAGGATCGGAACGTTGGAGATCCATGAGTAAAACTAGTGTCGAGACTCGGATGCACGAAAGTGATCCTTGAGACTCCACTAGAGGTTATCAACCTAGAATTCGGATGCACGAAAGTGATCCTTGAGTTCTTTGTTTGATGATTTACTTATCTTCAGCATTGGGATGAATCTTGCGCGAAAGCGAAGATAAATCCCTATGCGGTTGTTTGCACGAAAGTGAAACAATCCTTTTATTAAGTAAATTACATCTTCATCATGATAAAATTGAACTGACGAAATCCTTATTCATATCTAGTCATAAAAGTTAAAGTGAACGAAACCCTAGTCCCAGCTTTTCTCTCTAATAATTTCGTTTTAGTTTCCGATTGCTATTTTTCACTACTTTGAATTGCCTAGATAGTAAGAAATTAACTATTTGGTATTCGACAACATAGGTCTCTGTGGGTTTGATATCTTAATTATTACTTTGAGTATCCGTGCACTTGTGGAGATAACAACAAGTGTGGTAACCGGACAAGTTTTTAGAGCCGTATCAGGGGGTGACAAGTCCCTGTGCGCCAATACTCAGGTTGTTTGTTGAAACCTCTGATTATGATTCTGATTTTGTTATCAAGGAAGAAACCAATTCTGAAACTAATGAATTTCTAGATTGCAATACTTGTGATGAAAAAGAAAAAACTCCAAAAATAGAGCTTAAGCCTTTACCTGATAATCTTCGTTATGAGTTTCTTGGTCCTAATTCTACTTATCCAGTTATAGTTGATGCACAGCTTGGAGAAAGGGAAACAGAGTTGCTTCTCAAGGAATTAAGGATCCACAGAAAGGTAATTGGGTATTCTATTGATTACTTGAAAGGAATTAATCCTTCTTTTTGTATGCACAGGATCTTGATGGAAGAAGAACACAAGCCACATGCAGATTTCCAAAGAAAACTGAACCCCTCTATGAAAGAAGTTGTAAAAAAGGAAGTTCTGAAATTACTTGATGCAGGTATTATCTATCCTATCTCTGATAGTAAATGGGTAAGTCCTGTACATTGTGTTCCTAAGAAAGGAGGGATAACTATCATGAAAAACAAAGATAACGAGCTAATTCCTGTTAGAACTGTTACTAGTTGGCGCATGTGCATAGATTATAGAAAATTGGATGTTGCTACTAGGAAAGACCACTTTCCTCTACCTTTTATCGATCAAATGGTTGAAAGACTAGCCAACCATTCTCATTTTTGCTTCTTAGATGGATATTCTGGTTTTTTTTCAAATTCTCATACATCCTGATGATCAAGAGAAAACCACTTTCACTTGCCCCTATGGAACTTTTGCATATAGAAGAATGTCTTTTGGTTTATGTAATGCTCCTGCCACATTTCAGAGATGCACGATGGCTATTTTTTCTGATTTTATTGAAGATTTTATGGATGTATTCATGGATGATTTCTCAGTATATGGTTCCTCCTTTGATAATTGTTTGGCTAACTTGTCTCGAGTTTTACAGAGATGTGAAGAAACTAACCTTGTACTTAATTGGGAAAAATATCATTTCATGGTTAAGCAAGGGATAGTTTTGGGACACTTAATCTCAGAAAGAGGAATTGAAGTAGACAAAGCAAAAATTGAAGTAATAGAAAAATTGGAGCCACCCACTACTGTGAAGGAGGTCCGAAGCTTCCTCGGACATGCAAGATTCTACCGGCAATTCATCAAGGATTTCTCTAAACTTGCTAGACCTCTTACACATTTACTTTGTAAAGATGTTAAATTTTCTTTTGATGAGAATTGTTTATCTGCTTTTCAAGAATTGACGAAAGCTTTGGTTTCAACACCCATCATTCAGCCTCCAGATTGGGACTTACCATTTGAACTTATGTGTGACGCCAATGATTATGCAGTAGGAGCAGTCTTGGGACAGAGAAAAGATAAGAAACCTTATGTTATTCACTATGCCAGCAGAACTTTGGATGAGACTCAGAAAAATTACACTACCACTGAAAAGGAATTATTGGCTATAGTGTTTGCTTTTGATAAATTTAGATCATATTTGATTAATTCCAAGGTGGTAGTGTATACTGATCATGCAGCTGTAAGATACTTGATGCAGAAAAAAGACACTAAGCCACGTTTGCTCAGATGGATCCTGCTTCTATGGGAATTTGATTTGGAAATTAAAGATAAAAAAGGATCAGAGAATTTTGTCGCAGATCATCTTTCAAGGATTGTAGTGAACACTGAAGAAAATGATGTAATTAATGACTCCTTTCCTGAAGAACAACTAATGACAGTCGAACAAATCAGAGCCCCTTGGTATGCTGACATTGTGAATTACCTTGTAGCCAATATCTTCCCTCCTGATTTGAATTTTCAAAGAAGGAAAAGATTCTTGGCTGAGGTAAAATACTATTTTTGGGATGAGCCTTATGTATTTAGAAGATATGCAGATGGTATTTTCAGGAGATGTGTACCAGAAGAGGAAGTTGCAGACATACTGTTCCAATGCCATGGATCTTCTTATGGTTGGCATGCCAGTGCCGAGAAGATTGCCTTCAAAGTGTTGCAATCAGGATTTTATTGGCCCACAATATTTAAAGATGCTAGAAATCTTGTTTTATCCTGTGATAGATGTCAAAGGACAGGCAACATTAACAGAAGACATGAGATGCCGCTGTCTAATATTCTTGAGGTTGAGATATTTGATGTTTGGGGAATTGACTTCATGGGACTTTTTCCATCTTCTGGAGGTAACAAATATATTCCTGTAGCGGTAGATTATGTTTCAAAATGGGTTGAAGCTATTGCATCCCCAACTAATGATTCTAGAGTTGTTGTCAAATTATTCAAAAAAATTATCTTTCCAAGGTTTGGGACCCCACGAGTTGTGATTAGTGATGGAGGCTTGCATTTCATAGAACACAAGTTTTCTGCCTTACTAAAAAAATATGGAGTGAATCATAGAGTGGCGACACATTATCATCCTCAAACAAGTGGACAAGTTGAAATATCAAATAGAGAAATAAAAGGGATTTTGGAGAAGACAGTTTCACGCACAAGGAAAGATTGGGCATTCAAACTTGATGATGCATTGTGGGCATACAGGACAGCTTTCAAAACACCAATTGGGATGTCTCCTTATCAATTAGTTTATGGCAAATCTTGTCATCTCCCTGTAGAACTCGAACATAAGGCATTCTGGGCAATCAAAGCATTAAACTTTGATTTAAAGAATGCGGGAGAAAAAAGAAGACTACAGTTGAATGAGTTAGATGAGATCAGACTTTCAGCTTATGAAAATGCACAAAATTATAAGGAAATAACCAAAAGATGGCATGATCGGCATATTTTTAGAAGGGATTTCCAACTAGGTGACTTTGTTCTTTTATTCAATTCTAGATTGAGACTTTTTCCTGGAAAACTTAAGTCTCGATGGTCTGGGCCTTTTCAGGTAAAGAAAGCTTATCCTTACGGAGCCATGGATATATGGAGTGAAGAAACAGGAGAATTCAAGGTTAATGGTTAGAGACTTAAACACTATTATCAAGAAGAGCGAGTTGAAGAAAAGGAGAATTTTTATTTGGATTAACCACTATCAAATCTGAGTGTTAAAGGGTCAAGCTAAAGGCCTTTAAATTAGCACTTCTTGGGAGGCAACCCAAGCTTTCTAACTTTAGTTCACTTCCTTTAATTTACTTTTATCTTAGTTTCACCTTAGCATTAATTTTTATTTTTAAGAAGAAGCATGGAGAGGAAGAAAACTCGACTCAAAGGGTTGACAAAATTTTGTAAGTATCCCCTTCCATTCACCTTTTGGATTTCATCATTGACTCTTATTTTTGTGTCTACCACCACTACTTCATCTACATGAAAATATTTTGATTAATGTGATATGTGGTCATGTTTTGAGATGTGATTGATGATTTTTGATGATGAATGAACTCAAATCCATGATTAGAGATATAGCCCCATCATGTTAAATTTATTTCTTCAATACATATTTGTCTATTGAAATATGAAATTAGTTGATGCATGAAATTTAGATGGATGTATTGTTTGAAGAATAAAATCTAAAAGTGAGATTTTTCTTTTGAATAAAATAAGTATATGAGTATGATTTATGAATTGAGATCAATTGATCAACCTAGTAGATATTTAGTTTATTCTTGTTATTTGTTGGGAAATAAGAATCCAAGATCCACAAAATAAAGGTGAGGACTCCCCTACTTGGCACTGTGGGAAAGCGCAGTGGTACCGAAGGTCATGGGTTGAAGCAATAAATTGAAAAAGTATGTATCTATGTGGGTACATGCCATGAGAGAAATCATTTCACATAAACTCCGCTGTCCTTAGTGAATTCTTTCCAAATTAGAGGATATGAGTTCTATTGCATTGATTATGTGATCCGTGCACTCTAATCTCGTCACTAGAAAAAAGGTGGTAATCGAGTTAGAGAATGTGAATGATGCAAAAAAAATAAAAAATAAAAAAAAGAGTGGAAAAAGATCTTGGAAACCTAATTCATGTAAACAAAAGCATGATAGATTTGAACTGAAATTGGGTGAAATCATGAGATTAAAAATTCTATTTATTGTACATGTTGCGAAGTTTTATTTGATCGAATTGTGGATCTAGAGGATTGAGTTCTAAAGATGATATGCTTATTTGAAGTTTTATAAATCAATTGATAGAATTTTTCATTAATGGGTTGTATTTTAGAAATTTATTGAGCCTGAAAAGGTTATTCTTTTAATCAAATTTTGATTTCAAAATTGTGATTTTTGCTTGAGGACAAGCAAAGTTTGAGCCTTATGTATTTTGATGACACCAAAATATATAGTATATTTTGTATCATTTCAGACATCTTTTCATGCTAAATTGAGGATCTTTTGCTTGTTTTCATAATAAATTCATCGAATATTGCAAAATCTACTTTTGTTTTGGTTTTTCTCAATTTTCAGGTAAAAAGGCACTATTTCAGAGAGTTTTCAAGCAAAATCAAATACATAGAAGAATTACCATCATCAAGAGGAAATCACCCAAGAAATTTCACGCAAAACAGAGCAAGTCAGCATATTACGGCAGTGCCATAATCCATTTTACGGTACCGTAATTTCAGACAGTACCGTAAAATCCGAGCCCTACCGTATTTTGAGGAGTTTGTAAAAAGAGAGTTCTTCGGATTTTACGGCACCGCCGTAAACAATATTACGGTACCGTATTTCAGAGCGCTTCAGAATAGAAACTTCGCCCGATTTTACGGCACCACCGTAAAGGATTACACAGGCCGTATTTTCCGATCACTTCCAAACAGAAAGTTTCCTCGATTTTACGGAAGCACCGTAAACCAGATTACGGTGCCGTAATTCCAAGATGACATAAGAATAGAAGACTCGAGCAATTTTACGGCAGTGCCGTAAACTATTCCAAGAATTGCATGTTAGGAACCTTTCCTTAGGTTAGATCCAACTTGATCTATTCTAGTAGAATAATTGCTATGATTATAACATGAATATATAGATCGATGTCTATTTGTCAAACGTGGAGATCTTGTGCGAAAGCAAGGATCAGAACGTTAGAGATCCATGAGTAAAACTAGTGTCGAGACTCGGATGCACGAAAGTGATCCTTGAGACTCCACTAGAGGTTATCAACCTAGAATTCGGATGCACGAAAGTGATCCTTGAGTTCTTTATTTAATGATTTACTTATCTTCAGCGTTGGGACGAATCTTGCGCGAAAGCGAGGATAAATCCCTGTGCGGTTGTTTGCATGAAAGTGAAACAATCCTTTTATTAAGTAAATTACATATTCATCATGATAAGATTGAACTGATGAAATCCTTATTCATATCTAGTCATAAAAGTTAAAGTGAACGAAACCCTAGTCCCAGCTTTTCTCTCTGATAATTCCGTTTTAGTTTCCGATTGCTATTTTTCACCACTTCGAATTGCCTAGATAGTAAGAAATCAACTATTTGATATTCGACAACATAGGTCTCTGTGGGTTCGATATCTTAATTATTACTTTGAGTATCCGTGCACTTGCGGAGATAACAAGTGTGGTAACCAAACAAGTTTTTAGAGCCGTATCAGGGGGTGACAAGTCCCTGTGCGCCAATACTTAGGTTTTGGCTACGACTTTAAGAATAAGTTTAGTTTACCTTCTTGTTGGGATACAACAAGGTTCCATCTCTGTCTCTTGTGGTTGCACTTGGACCTCATCTAAGTCAAAAACTTTGTTCTCAGTGGGAACATAGAAGTAGTGTCATTTAGTTTTCTTAGGATACCCAACAAATACATATTTATCATATCTGAGTGGTAGCTTGCTAGAATCCTGACATTTGACATAAGCCTCACAGCCCCTAACTTTGATAAAAGAGTTGTTTGGGCATCTCCCACTCCATACCTTGTATGAAATCTTGGACACACTTTTAGATGGAATGTTATTCAGTATGAGAGAAGCTGTCATAAGTGCATGACCCTGGAACGAGAGTGGTAGAGTTGCATGACTCATCATGGATCGAACCATGTCCAACACGGTTCGATTCCTCCTCTCAGACACACCATTCCGTTGAGGTGTTCTAGGAGGAGTGAGTTGGGATAGGATCCCACACCCTCTCAGATAGTCAAAGAACCCATCACTCAAGTACTCTCCACCACGATCTGATTAAAGTGTCTTAATAGATTTACCAAGCTAGTTCTCTACTTCAAATATGAACTCCTTAAATTCCTCAAAGGATTCGGACTAATGTCGCATCAAATAGACATAACCATATCTACTGAAGTCATCTGTAAATGTGATGAAGTAGTTGTACCCTCCTCTGGCATGTTTACTAAATGGCCCACACTCATCGCTATGTATGAGATCCAGTAAACCTCCTGCCCTCTCACTAGTCTTGGTGAAGGGCACTTTTGTCATTTTCCCTAATAGACTAGGCTCACAAGTATCAAACTCCTCTATGGAGGTTGAATCTAACAATCCATTTGCATGGAGTTGTTGAATGCGATTCTTATTTATATGGGCTAATTGATAATGCCAAAGGCATGCACCAACTGAACCATTCCTTTTGATCTTTTTATGATTTATGTTACAAATAGAGTTATCCATGTCCAAGATATATAAACCATTGCATAAAGTGTACCCTTCCTATAAAACATATTTGTAAATAAAAAAGAACAAGAGTTCTTGTTTACTTCAAACTTAAATTCCTTCCTTGCTAAACAAGGAATGGATACAATGTTCTTGGTAAGAGAAGGTACATAATAGTAATTATCTAACTCTAACTGAAGTTCAGAGGGCAGGGAGAGCTTCAAAAGTCCTACAGCAACAGCAGCAACCTGTGCCCCGTTTGTAACTCGTAGGTCAATCAATCTCTCCAGGCTGCACTGATCTACTTTTTTTGAGCCTCTATATAGTAGTACAAATATGAGCTCCGCATGCAGCATCCAATATGCATGACGTAAAAGTAGAAAGGTTGACTTTGGTAACATAAATACCTAAGCCAGAAGATGAAGCCCTACTTCTCTTCACCTCGTTCTAAAGTTGTACTAAGTCCTCTTTAAAGTGGATTGGATTTCCACAATAATAGCACCTATCTTTTCTTATCCTTTCCAACTTTATTTTCAATGCTTTAGTCAAACCTTTGGCTTACTATCGCATTGATGGACTGCCTTAGAGGTATGATCACTAACCGATTCATCGAAAAGCTGCTTTTGATTAGTAATGATCTCAAAGGCACTTTCTCCTCATATCGCTTTCGCAATTCAGGTGATATGTTGGTTAACATCATATTAATAACCTCTAATGCATCCTTTTGATGCTTATGAAAAGCATCAATCTCGGCCGCTAAGGCTGAGCATTGAAGGGATTCAGGAATAGGTTGCTCAACGACGTACAACTTCTCATGCCTGAGGACAATCCTCAATTTGAGATACTAATCTAATAAGTTGGTTTCAACCAACTTGTCCCTTTCTAGGACAGATCGCAGTGACCATCTGCTATTGTTTGTTGCCATTTTATCAATCTACAACAACCCAAAAAAGTAGATTAGCACTACTTCAAATCATTTAATATGGACTTGTATTAAATGATCATGACTCCCACTATTTTAATCCAATTGACAACCTACAAAGTTAATCGGGAAATATGAGATTTCCTAATGAGATGAGATCCTTATTTCACATAAGACTTCACGTTCCACGAGGGTGGGATAAGATGCATGAAGGGACTCATGCTTCTTAAGGTGGGCACGCTGGCCGATTGCACTTGGCAATTTCCCTTATTGAGACAGTCTAGGTATTTCCTTGTGAGGGCACGTCCAGGTTAAAACTGGACTAGGAAACCATTGCCACAACATGCCTTCTAAAGATAAGTGGGTGTGTCACACGAGGGTGGGAAACAATGCACAATGCCACTAATTGATAGCTTGACGAGGGCTACGAATTAGATGCCTATCTCAGACTTGATATTTCATTTTAGGGTTTTTGAGGTCTCATCCTCTTAGTTTTATCTTTTGTTTAACATTGTAGGCTTGCAATCCTAGTGATAACAAGATAAAACACATTCATGCATGTTTTAATAGATATGGAAATCAGTAAACAAGTAATGTGGTCATAGCATAATCCACACATTGCACCAACACATGCCAAAGATGTTCAATGCTTGACCTATGTGACAAGCCCCAACAATACCTAACCTAGCTGCCACCTAGCTCTATATCTTCAAGTGCGGCTCCAAGGTCCTCCACACCAAGGTATAGCTCTCAAACCCTAGAAGCACACCTAGGGAAACCCTAGAGGCGCCCTTAAAGGGTTCGGCCAATGCCTAGTGGCTCCTCCAAGCATGATACGCCACCATGCAAGCGCCAAGAGGGATATCACTCAAACCCAAAGGTTTGGGCAAGCCCATACATGCGCCACTATGCATGATGCGCCATCAAGGGTTGAAGCACTTTCATGCAAGTTGCCCCACCAAGCAAGGTGCGCAAGCATGCAAGCTTCAAGGATGCACCAAGATGTTTCATGGCAAGATGCGCCCCTAATCTTCTTCTTGTGTTTACAAAATAAAAAGTAAAAGTGGCTTGCAGGCCTCAAACAAATACATCACAGGCATACAAGGGCCTTGACTATGACCATGACACATGTAAGATATCTATCTCATGCTTTTCTATATGCTCATGAAAAACACAAAATCTGAATTTTAGTTTTTCCTTAAAACATGTCTCTCTTCCTCAACCTCTTATCGCAAACCTTTGGTTCTTTATTTCTCTCAGGAGTCTGCAAGAGTCATACCCATAGCCCTTCTTGCAATCCTTAACTTGCAAAAATTAGGGCAATCACCGAGTCCATGCCCCGCATAATCTCAACAAGTCGAGAAATTATTTCTTTCACATATGGGTCTATCCCAATCATGTGAAGGAATCAAAAACCAAAGGAGATCGAATAGAAGTTAGGAACAAGAAACCTACATTTTTTCTACTTTAGAAAAAAAAACATGCACCATGTACCTTTTATTGTTATGGCCCGACCCTCGGCTCCTGGCTCCTTGGGCCGCAGCCCCCTTGCCCAACCTTGCCTATTCCTTGGCTTTGGGCTCCTTAGCCAGCCTTAGGCCGACCATAACACGTCAAGAATATGGCCTCGAATCCCAGCACGGTTCCCCCCATGCATATTCCATCTGCAGCGGGATTCGACCCCTACACATGACCCTCACGGATCATGACCCTTTAACCATTGAGTTGCAGCCCAATGGTTAAAGGGTCATGATCCGTGAGGGTCATGTCTAAGGCTCGAATCCCACTGCAGACGGAATATGCATGGGGGGAACTGTGCTGGGATTTGAGGCCCTAGTCTTGACGTGTTATGGTCGGCCTAAGGCTAGCAAAGGAGCCCAAAGCCGAGGAATAGGCAAGGCTGGGCAAGGCGGCAGCGGCCCAAGGAGCCAATAGCAAGGGTCGGGCCATAACAAATTTTCAAAAAATTTAGATGGCATGTGAGCGCACAATCAAAGCATAAAACAACGTTCGAGTCTTGCAAGTTGCTCTTATACCACTGTTGGGAAACCCCGGGGATTTTAAAAGTTTTACATACATATAGCGAAAGCAAATCCTGTTGGGAAACCCTGGGGATATTTACAAATTTTAGACATTACAGATTACATACACAGCAGAAGCATATCCCCGAAACAGGCTAGTTCCAAAAACCCAGTGAAGATCGTCTTGCAAGGGGGTCGACACTGTTGGGGTATGCCCTTAAGGCTAATGTTTGAGGCCTTGGGATTATATCAGTATCATGTATAAACTCTATGTTTATAAAGGCAATGGTTGTTATTCAGGTTGTTACATCATCTGCTGCAATATGTATACTTCTGAATAATGTCTCAATGCTGTTCAGCTTGGCTGACATGCAGTATTGTCCTTAGTCGAGATATCTTGGTGAACATGAGACAGCCTTGATATGATTGAGACTAGTATGTGTTCTAATCTTATAGGATGCTTCGAGCATGGAATAAGATGTAGACTCATGGGTACATTGGATGTACTGGACAGACCCTACGTAGGATATTCAATTGCTTGTCACAATGTGAATAATCCTTATATGCAAACAAGTGGCATATTTCCTCTGACTTGAGATCACTTGTGTTTCTAAATGATGATTGGCATTGTTTTGAGGTAGTTCAATATCATTTGCAACATAATGGTTATAGTCTATCTTGGATAATGAGCATGAGTCATGTTAGGGCACTAGTGCTAGATATAGGATTGCCGTCTCCTAGTTTGGAGTGTGATGTTCTAATGGCCCCCCCCCCTTGGATGAGATGATTGAGAAAGTGTATGGCCATACCCAGATGACTATGTTCATCTGATCTAATCATTCTCATTGTATTGGAGTTACAGGCTTGACACGCTTGTCCAATAAGAACATCCAGTGGCAAAGGAAACATGTATGCCTAGTGAGTTGAATTCACACTTGTGCTATGGTTTGGGTGTAGTCTTGGAAGACTCTTTCCTTTATATCGGGAGACAGTGATGTGTTGCTAGATACCCCTCACTGATCGTGATAACGTGAGTTATCGTTACCGACATTTGAAGGAAACCCTTAGGGTCGCACAATTTGATGATATGGCTTACTTATGTCAGATCGTGTGGACTGAATTGTTTTGGTTCAGTTTAAAGGAATTTAAACTCTGATTGTAAGTGAGATTTGGTCTGATCATGTTTGATTGATTAGGGCTTTAGATCGGTAAACTTCGATCGAGAGATCTGATGCTAGATCGATGAGATCAAGAGCATTAAGAGATGAATGGTTAGATCTTGAGCCATCTGGTTCATAGGTGATCTAGACCATGTCTTGGTCTGGGTTTGGTTTGATTTGGTCTTTGAACCGAATGCAATTAAACCAAATTAAAATGAACCGGTTCACTTATGTGAACGTATGGTTCATTTTGAGAGAAGTTCGATGGGGCATGGTAACGTGGGCATTGAAGGAGGACTTAGTGCTTTCTATCTTTGGAAAGCCGTTTTCCTTGTTGATCTCTTCAACGTTTTCGAACGTAAGGTGCATCCGCTCTTGCTCACGCCGACTTGCATCCTCTCTTGCTCTCGTCTTGAGTGGTCTTCACGCCAAGGAAGAAAATTCGGTTGCCAAGGAAATCCATCTCTTCTCCTCCACACAAAAGGATAACTTGGAGATCCTTGCTAGCACAAGGAGATTCAAGAAGGAGCTATCTCTCATCTTGTGTGCGGTGCCTTTGGAGAAGAAGCACTCGCATCTTTGCTTCCAAGTCGCCATCCTTGCAATGGCTATGGTATGTTTTCGTTTTGATCCATACAAGTTATAGAAGTTGATCATATATCATACATACGATTCTAGAAACCCTAGTTTCCGCTATGCCAAAATTCTAGATGCGCATATTAGGGTTTTTCGCCCCCCTCAAGAAAGGGTTCTTGCAATTGGTATCAGAGCCACGGTTTGGCTTCATGCATATGATTGCTTGTTGTGATCCAAGTATGCTAATGCTTTTGATTGATAGATCTACATGTAATTTTCATTAAGCTTGCGCATATGATATATTTGTTTGCGCATGTTAACTTAGACGAAAAGTTTCTTACATGGCTAAGCGCATGTTACTCTTCTCATGAGAATATGAAAGTTGTTTTCACAAACACAATATAATTATCATGCGCGCCTAACCTAGATCTATATCTGCGCCTACTTTAAACCCTTAGACGGGTTGATAGGGTTGAAATAATCAGTTTTGTCTGGACCCAACAGTCTGATCAGACCATCTGACAGCCTAGATGGGTCGACCAGATGGCACCTGTGCGCAAGCACGAGGTGGCTATAGGTCGACTGCAGACAGGCGTGTAGCGATGTCTAGTTGAGACAACAAGTGAACGCTCTTGAGTTAGGCCCGGGGTTACACCCGCTTGCCAGAACTCATGAAGGTTGTTCAGCCCTTTGCGCATGCATGGTTGACCATTAGGTCAACTCAAGTTAGTTAGGACTTGGTGCATGCAAAGGCAGTGGATCGGACTAGACATGATGAGTGGATCCCTATTAATGTACCGTTGTAAGGTAGTAGGGCACATAAGGAAAATAAAATTGATGCCAATGGGTTTTCGAAAATTTTATTTTCTTATTGTCGGATCACATGTTGATTGTATACCATGATGATTGTTTATTTAATCTTATGTGGGCTGCCCGTTTTAATGTGTGCTGTGCTGGGGCCTGTGTGCTTGGTTAATAAATGTAAATTATTTTTATTGTGATCTGCGCATCACATTTTAATTAATTTATACAATGTAATTGACCTGCGTGTCAATCTTGTCTAGATAGATTAAATTGTATTTTAATCAGACAAGAGCATAGAGCACACATGGCAAAGGCGCATGCAGCTTGAGGCTTGACCAGGTGGAAGGTCTAGAGTTCGACTCTAGGACAGGTGCATTTACCTGGTGGGCGCACCTGAGCTGCAGTGGGCGCTTGGGCCCAGGTTGGGCTAGATGGAGTTGCAAAAGACCCATGAAGAGCTCTTGTGAAGACTTAAGTTAAATTAAGGTCTTACTTAGGCTTAATGGGCTTTTACCACATAAGATCATCATGCTTTCTTTTATTGTTTTAAAATAATAATTAGAACTGCATAATTTAATCTTCTGCTATCATCATAGGGTTTGCATGATAGTTAAGAAGATAAAAGACCGTTAAAATCCAACGTTAAATATCAAGCACGTAAGCCTTCTGACGCGAAACCTCACTGTTCTGACTATCGTTGGGGCCGTGTTGTACCCACTCAGTGGGCACGCCCATCTATCTTCAGACGGTGTGTGATTACACCTGCGTGTTACAGAGAAGGGATTTATCGCTTCTCGTTGCTCAGCATAGCACGTGGTGGTCCAGGGAGTAGGTTGGGTCAGCTTGACCATGTAGGCTACATATTGAGTATATGTTAGCTATATGGAGGCAGCCATCTGCGGGATCAGAGACTGTGTTGTACCAACTCAGTTGGCACAGTCTGCTGGATTGCCCGGATGAAGGGGAATCGCACGGGTTGGCGATTGGCAGGGATTGCCTACCAGAGACTAGTGCTTGTACTCTCTGTGCATCTTATCTCGCCTAAGCGGGACGCGGAGACCAAGTATGAAATCTGGATCCCATCTCACTAAAAGAGTGTTACTCTTTCGGACTGTTTAATGGATTTTTCAGTCAGATAAAATAGTGAAAAAAGAATCATTCTTAAGTCCTAGATTGATTCTAACATTGATACTGACCTTGCTGTTCTTGCATTATTGTAGATTACTGCAGCAACGAACACCACGAATTTCAATGTGCGATCCCTACTGGAAAGGGAGAAGTTTGCTGGGCCAAACTTCTCAGACTGGTACGGACACCTTAAGATTGTTCTTAAGGCTGAGAGGAAACTGTATGTCCTCGAGACGGCTATACCGCCTCAACCCGCTCCGAACGCCGCAAGGGCGGTTCGGGATGCTTATGAGAAGCATGTCAATGATAGCATTGATGTCGCTTGCCTGATGCTTGCGTCTATGACGCCAGAGCTTCAGCGTCAGCATGAGGACTTATCTGCTATAGAAATTATAGCAAACCTCAAGATGCTGTATGCTGCACAGGCTAGGACTGAACGCTACAATTTGACTAAGCTTTTCTTTCAGAGCAAACTGGCTGAAGGGAGTCCAGTGGGAGCTCACGTACTCAAGATGATTGGGTACAAGGAGGCTCTAGAGAAACTGGGACATACCATCAATCAGGAGCTTGCTGTAGACATTATCCTACAGTCTCTTCCGGCATCTTTCGATCCGTTCATCATTAATTTTAATATGAACAAGATCGACTGTACCCCGGCAGAGTTGCTGAATATGCTCTTGACTACAGAGTTGACTCTAAAGGGAAAGCCTTCATCCTCTGTCTTGCTAATTCCTTCAAGGAACAAGAAGAAGGGGAAGAAGGGCAAAGCCCCTGTTAAGAGCTACAGCAAGGCTCTGAAACAAAAGGTTAAGCGGTCGAAGGAATACAGATGTTTCCATTGTGGCCAGCTCGGTCACTGGAAAAAGGACTGTAAAGCGCTGCAAGGAGACAAGAAGGGAAGCAATCCTTTCGCTTCTGGCTCAGGTATTTTTGTGACTGAAGTCATGATATCTTCTTCTTCTATTTCATGGGTGTTGGACACTGCATGTGGAGTTCACATTTGTTCAAATGTACAGGAACTCAAGAGAAGAAGACAGGTGGGACAGCATGAGGTGGACCTACGAGTAGGAAACGGGGCACGGGTTGCTGCTGTTGCTGTAGGCGTTCATTACATCTCTTTACCATCTGGACTTGTATTGGAACTAGACAATTGTTATTTTGTACCAAGCATAACGAAAAATATTATCTCTATTCCTGCTCTTGTCAGGAAAGGGTTTTCCTTTGAATGCAAAATTTCAAAGTGTTATATTTCCTTTGATAATATTGTTTATGCTACTGGGTCGATTAACAATGGGTTATTCATGTTGGACATGGAATGTTCTGTACAACAAATTGATAATAAGAAAGCCAAGTATGCTGATGAAAGCACCTTGCTATGGCATAGTCGTTTAGGCCATATTAACAAGAAGCGCATTAAGCGGTTGCATGATCATGGACTGCTGGGATCATTCTCCTATGAGGAGCTTGATACATGCAAAGCTTGTTTAATGGGCAAAATGACGAAGTCTCCTTTTTCTAATAAAGGTCAAAGGGCTTCAGGTTTACTTGACCTCATTCACAGTGATGTGTGTGGGCCATTTAGTAAACATGCCCGAGGTGGCTATTCATACTTCATTACCTTTACTGATGATTTCAGTAGATATGGTTATGTCTATCTAATGAGACATAAAAGTGAATCTTTTGACAAGTTCAAAGAGTTCAAAAATGAAGTACAAAATCAGCTAGGCCGAAATATCAAAGCACTTCGTTCAGATCGGGGTGGAGAATACTTGAGTCGAGAGTTTACTGACTATCTGAAGGAGTGTGGGATTATCTCACAGCTCACTCCGCCAGGAACACCACAATGGAATGGTGTGTCCGAGAGGAGAAATAGAACCTTACTGGATATGGTTCGTTCTATGATGAGTCAGGCTACTCTACCTTACTCCTTTTGGGGATTTGCACTGGAGACAGCTGCAAAGGTACTAAAACTGAGTGCCATCCAAGGCCGTTTCAAAGACTCCATATGAGTTATGGTATGGGAAACAGCCGAGCTTGACATTTATCAAGATCTGGGGTTGCGAGGCTTATGTCAAAAAGCTCGCCTCTGGGAAACTGGAGAGCAGATCTGATAAATGTATCTTTGTCGGTTACCCTAAGGAAACTAAGGGTTATTATTTCTACGATCCCAAAGAAAACAAAGTATTTGTTGCTCGGACGGCTATTTTTCTTGAGAAGGAATTTCTTCTGCAAGAGGCCAGTGGGAGAGAAATAAATCTGGATGAGAATCCAGAAGAAGGACAAATTAGTCAAGCACAGTTGGATGAGCCTGAGCCAGTAGATCAGGTTACTGAACAACCTGAGGCTCAGATATCACGGGAACCGCGAAGATCGGGAAGGATTCGTCGACAGCCTGAGCGCTATAACGGAGTCTACATCATTAATGATGAACCCCTTACTTATGCGGATGCGGTCAGTGGACCGGAATCAGCGAGATGGCTTGAAGCTATGCGAGCCGAGATGGACTCCATGTCAGATAACCAAGTCTGGAATTTGGTTGATCCGCCTCCGGGAGTAATCCCTATAGGCTGTAAATGGATCTTCAAAAAGAAGATAGACATGGATGGTAACGTGGTTACCTATAAAGGCAGGCTAGTTGCGAAAGGTTTCAAACAAATCTACGGGATAGATTATGATGAAACTTTCTCGCCTGTAGCTATGTTCAAGTCTATTCGGATTATTCTTGCGATAGCAGCATATTATGATTATGAGATTTGGCAAATGGATGTGAAGACCGCTTTCCTTAATGGAAAACTGGATGAGGATGTGTATATGACACAACCTGAAGGTTTCACTAATCCATCAGATCGTCATAAAATATGCAAGTTAAAGAAGTCCATTTATGGACTTAAGCAAGCATCAAGAAGCTGGAATATTCGTTTTGATGAATCAATCTGTGAGTTTGGTTTCATCAAGAATGAAGATGACCCGTGTGTATATAAGAGGTTTACTGGGAGCATAATTACTTTCCTAGTCCTCTACGTCGATGATATCTTAATCATTGGAAACGATATTCCTGAACTACATGCAGTCAAAGCATGGTTAAGAAAATGTTTCCAGATGAAAGATTTAGGAGAAGCAGCCTATATATTAGGTGTGAAGATCTATAGAGATAGATCTAAGAGGCTTCTCGGGCTGTGCCAGAGTACTTACATCGATAAAGTCCTGGAGAGATTCCATTTAGAAAATTCTAAAAGAGGATATCTTCCAGTCAGACATGGTCTGAATCTTTCAAAGAGTCAGTGTCCACAAACACAGACTGAGAAAGATGAAATGGACAATACGCCTTATGCTTCGGCTATTGGGTCCATTATGTATGCGATGTTGTGTACTCGCCCAGACGTCGCTTATGGGTTAAGCGTGACCAGTCGATTCCAAAGTAATCCAGGTAAGGCACACTGGATTGCAGTCAAGAACATTTTGAAATATCTTCGGAGGACCAAAGATATGTTCTTGATATATGGAGGTCAGGAAGAACTCAGTATTGAAGGATATACTGACGCTTCGTTCCAATCTGACCAGGATGATTTCCGATCGCAATCAGGCTATGTTTTTAGCTTGAATGGAGGAGCAGTGGTGTGGAAAAGTTTCAAACAATCAATTGTTGCTGATTCCACAACAGAAGCCGAGTATGTTGCAGCCTCAGAAGCATCTAAGGAGGCAGTGTGGATTCGTAAGTTCGTTCAGGAACTTGGTGTTGTTCCTTCGAGTGCAGATTCATTGGTTATCTTCTGTGATAACACTGGAGCAATAGCACAAGCAAAGGAACCACGGTCGCACCAGAAGTCCAAGCACATACAGAGGAGGTTTCACTTGATCCGGGAGATCATTGGTCGAGGAGAGATCAAGATCTGCAAGGTTCATACAGATGATAATCTGGCTGACCCGCTTACTAAGCCTCTGGCGCAGCAGAAGCATGAGAAGCACTGTAATAATATGGGTTTGAGATTTCTCAACCATTAGATTAAGTGCAAGTGGGAGATTGTTGGGGTATGCCCTTAAGGCTAATGTTTGAGGCCTTGGGATTATATCAGTATCATGTATAAACTCTATGTTTATAAAGGCAATGGTTGTTATTCAGGTTGTTACATCATCTGCTGCAATATGTATACTTCTGAATAATGTCTCAATGCTATTCAGCTTGGCTGACATGCAGTATTGTCCTTAGTCGAGATATCTTGGTGAACATGAGACAGCCTTGATATGATTGAGACTAGTATGTGTTCTAATCTTATAGGATGCTTCGAGCATGGAATAAGATGTAGACTCATGGGTACATTGGATGTACTGGACAGACCCTACGTAGGATATTCAATTGCTTGTCACAATGTGAATAATCCTTATATGCAAACAAGTGGCATATTTCCTCCGACTTGAGATCACTTGTGTTTCTAAATGATGATTGGCATTGTTTTGAGGTAGTTCAATATCATTTGCAACATAATGGTTATAGTCTATCTTGGATAATGAGCATGAGTCATGTTAGGGCACTAGTGATAGATATAGGATTGCCGTCTCCTAGTTTGGAGTGTGATGTTCTAATGGGCCCCCCCCCCCCCCTTGGATGAGATGATTGAGAAAGTGTATGGCCATACCCAGATGACTATGTTCATCTGATCTAATCATTCTCATTGTATTGGAGTTACAGGCTTGACACGCTTGTCCAATAAGAACATCCAGTGGCAAAGGAAACATGTATGCCTAGTGAGTTGAATTCACACTTGTGCTATGGTTTGGGTGTAGTCTTGGAAGACTCTTTCCTTTATATCGGGAGACAGTGATGTGTTGCTAGATACCCCTCACTGATCGTGATAACGTGAGTTATCGTTACCGACATTTGAAGGAAACCCTTAGGGTCGCACAATTTGATGATATGGCTTACTTATGTCAGATCGTGTGGACTGAATTGTTTTGGTTCAGTTTAAAGGAATTTAAACTCTGATTGTAAGTGAGATCTGGTCTGATCATGTTTGATTGATTAGGGCTTTAGATCGGTAAACTTCGATCGAGAGATCTGATGCTAGATCGATGAGATCAAGAGCATCAAGAGATGAATGGTTAGATCTTGAGCCATCTGGTTCATAGGTGATCTAGACCATGTCTTGGTTTGGGTTTGGTTTGATTTGGTCTTTGAACCGAATGCAATTAAACCAAATTAAAATGAACCGGTTCACTTATGTGAACGTATGGTTCATTTTGAGAGAAGTTCGATGGGGCATGGTAACGTGGGCATTGAAGGAGGACTTAGTGCTTTCTATCTTTGGAAAGCCGTTTTCCTTGTTGATCTCTTCAACGTTTTCGAACGTAAGGTGCATCCGCTCTTGCTCACGCCGACTTGCATCCTCTCTTGCTCTCGTCTTGAGTGGTCTTCACGCCAAGGAAGAAAATTCGGTTGCCAAGGAAATCCATCTCTTCTCCTCCACCCAAAAGGATTACTTGGAGATCCTTGCTAGCCCAAGGAGATTCAAGAAGGAGCTATCTCTCATCTTGTGTGCGGTGCCTTTGGAGAAGAAGCACTTGCATCTTTGCTTCCAAGTCGCCATCCTTGCAATGGCTATGGTATGTTTTCATTTTGATCCATACAAGTTATAGAAGTTGATCATATATCATACATACGATTCTAGAAACCCTAGTTTCCGCTATGCCAAAATTCTAGATGCGCATATTAGGGTTTTTCGCCCCCCTCAAGAAAGGGTTCTTGCAGACACGATGAGAGAAGAAAATACCTAGAAGCAAGAAGAGCCGATGTCATTGTATGTGCCCAAGTGTGTGCCCTCTGCAGTCTCACACACACGGATGCCTTGAGTTCTCTTCTTCAACGCCCGATGCTATCCTCGGGAAGAAGATCCACGCCTTAGGGGAGTCCTCTAATCAACTTGCGCCAGCACCAAGGAGTGATGCGCCAAAGGGAAAGAGGAGGAGCGGATGCTGCAAGCTTTCTTGCTCCTTTGTGCCAAGGAAAGGAAAGGGAAGAGGCTTTCGGCCTTGATGGAAGATGAAGATCTCATAAGACCTTCGCCATCGCCCCTCAAGTTGTGCATGCCTCCAAGAATTAGTATCAGGAGATGGGGCGATAAGGACTTATTTTATAGGAGCAAGAGGCAGTTAGGGTGTATGGAAGGTAAGGGCGATTAGGGTATGAAGCTAGGAGATTATCTAATCAAATATATTGATCAAATCTTCACTCCCATATGCGCCTAAGCCTTTCCTAAGCAAGCTTTAGCCATATGTGCCCATATCATGCCATATGAGGCATTATTCCCATCCATGCATCTAGACCTAGTCAAGGCAACATGATGGATTACCTAATAAGGCTTCGACACAAGTCTTGATGAAATTAGGACTCTAATAAAGTAAATAATTAGCCCACTTGCGCATGTCATATCTTAATTAATATCCTAAGTGATTAGATTGAATCCTAATCCAAATAAATCACTTGAAGATACCAAGTTAAGGTTATGCACCATTCCTAGTCCAACTAGGCTTGCTTCATGCGCCTATGACAAATAAATCTCCCCATTATACCCTTTTGGCCTCTTATCCCTTCATTACAACTTATTAGAAAGCCCCATTAAGTAACAAGCCTAGCCCAAGTTCCATTATGCATATTAACTAAGCCATTGGATCCAATCCAATTTAACCCAAGGTCAAATGAGGCTTAACCATGGTTAATTTGGTGAATATGTCAAAAATGAAACTTGGCCCCAATAAGTTTGTTCCATCTCATCAGGCCCATCGGCGCTGATGAAATCTCCCAAATAGATTCGAGTTATCTAATAATTCGATTTAAAGGCTACCCGATCAATATGAAAACTCGAGTATCAAGGTGTGTGACCTTGTAGGTTCCTCTGACGTTGGCAGTGATGAACTAAGAACATCACAAGCAGTGAGTGGCCCCTAGCAGTACATCACTGCTACCCAAGTCATTAGAATGGATATTAACATTGACATCCCCATTATCGCATCAAGGTACGGATGCATTATAGTCTCTTTGCCTAACTGATATCCAATTGGATAAGTGTGTCATCACTTGTTTTCACCCAATCTCATGGTCATGAATAAATCAGGTTCTCACCTGGATATGGCCATACACTTTCAGTCACAGAACTATAGAGGAGTTCCATTGATATCAAACTTCCCTCAGGAAGGGGCAAATCCTCTGTCTATACATTGACTTTTTTATATGGGTCCTGACATACTTAATGACAACTGTTATAACCTCCCAACTATGGAGAGGTGTTAGGTTGTATCAAAGTATATCCCTAACTATGTAGGAGAGTCAACGACCTCAAGTATGGAGATCAATGCATCTCCTATCACTTGTGAGGATAACTCATGCCACCAAGTCATTGTCTCACAGGGGGTCGGTTTAGTATATCTACCACTATTATTCCCATATGTTTGCATTAGCACCTCGTGCCTAACCAGCCCATATACCAGTTTCACAAGTACCATAGCTATCCCATATCCACTAAGGTACATTGACTAGGGACAATAGTTTGAGCACAGATCCAATCTGTCTCCAGGGACAATATCATGTAGCAACACAATCACAGATGTAAACTAAGCATGATAACGACAATGCTAGAAAGATATATGAGAAGTATCAAAGTCAAGTAGTACAAAGATAGACCAATACTAGGTCTCAGGGCAAATCCCCGTAACAAGCCATTCCCAAAAACCTAGAAGATCGGTTCAAGCGAGGGGATCGACACGATGTGATGAGAGAGATACCAAAGAAAAAAGAGGAGTGATGTCAATACAGGCGCCCAATCATGCGCCCTCTACAGTTTCACGCACAGTTGATCCTCAAGTTCCTTTCTTCCATGCCCGGTGCTAACCTCAGGAAGAAGATCCACGCCTTAGGGTTCTCCTACACCACTTGCGCCACCTTGAGGGAAGGATGCGCCAATGGAGAAGAGAGGAGGGAGAGATGCCGCTAAGCTCAAGTGCCTCTTGCGCCATGAGGAGGTGGAGGAATAGCTTGCGGCCTTGTTGATGGAAAAATTACGTCAAGACTCCTTGCTCTCACCCTTTATCTTGCTCACGTCTATGATGAGAAGTGCTCTTGCATATTTTGTAAGTATATCAAGCAAGGGGCGGCAAGGTGAAAGTATATAGGTGCAACTTCATGAAGGGTGGCTAGGGTTAATAGGAGAGTGAGCGGTTAGGATTTGATGCAAGGAAAGACTCCAAGCCTTTTCCTTAATTGTCTAGCCATCAGCCATATGCGCCTAGAGCTTGCCATACAATCCATGAAGGCCATATGCGCCTCAACCATTGCCATAGAGGCAAGGCATCCATCCATAGCCAAGTCTTAAGCGATGAGGACATGCCTAATGTAGCATTAGGCACCTCTCCTTATCCCTATGCGCCAATGGAAATGAAATTCTCCCCATTATATCCTTATGTGCTAATACCACTTCTTCACAACTTATTATTAGGCCCCATTGGATAATGGGCTAGACTAAACTTCATTGCATAGATTAAGTAAGCCATTGGATCCAATCCAATGCAACCCAAGTAAAATGTGGCTAACCAGTGTCAAATTTAGGTCAACCTACCAAAAATGAAGTTTGGCTCCCAAATAGATCCAAGTTATCCAATAACTCGATCATAAGGCTACCTGATCAATAAAAGAACTCGAGTATCAAGGTGTGTGACCTTGTTGGTTCCTCTAACGTTGGTAGTGATGAAATAAGGTCATCACAAGTAGTGAGTGGCATCTAGAAGTGCATTGCTGCTACCCTAGTCTTCGAAATGGATACCAACATCGTCATCCCCATCATCGCAATAAGGTACTGATGCATTATAGTCTCATTGCCAAACTGATATCCAATTGGATAAGTGTCTCACTACTTGTCTTCACTCAATCTCATGGTCATGACTAAATCAGGATTTCACCTGGGTATGGCCATACACTTTCAGTCATGCAACCATAGGGGGCTCGTGGATATCAAGTTTCCCTAAGGAAGGGGAAAATCCTCTGTCTGTTCATTGATCTTCTCATATGGGTCGGTGACATACTTAATAACAACCGTTATGACCTCCCAACTTATGGTAAGGTGTTAGGTTATACCAAAGCATGTCCCTAACTATATGGAACAGTCAATGACCTCAAGTCAAGGGATTAATGCATCTTTTGTCACTTGTGAGGTTAACTCATGATACAAAGCTAGAGCCTCACAGCAGGTCGGTCTAATATACACCACTGATATACCCATATACCTACATTAGTACCTCATGCCTAACCAGCCCATATACCAGCTTCATATATACCAGAACTATCCCATATCTACTCAGGTACTTGACTGGGGACATAAGTTTGAGCATAGATACAATCTTTCTCTAAGGACATTATCATGCAAGTACATAGTCGCAGATGTAAACATAGCATAATAATGACAATGCCAGAATGGTATATATAAAATATCAGTGTCAAGTAGTAGAAAAAATCGACCAACAACGGGTCCAAGGGCATAAACACCAACATTAACATCATCTACAACATCAATGCTGCAACAGGATCTTGAAAGACAAGGTTTCTTCATACTTGTAGATAAATCAAATTCTTTACATCTATCACCACTCCTACTGTTGCAAGGAACAATCTTCCTAAAATAATGGGTAGTTTGGCATCTTCTTCCAATTCCAGCACTACGAAATCTACTAGAATGAAAGAGTTATCAACTTTAATAGGGACGTCCTCCAAAATTCTAGCTGGTTTACGTATGGACCGATCAGCGAGCTGTAGTGAGATTGTCGTGTCCTTTACAACTAATACATATTCGAACCCCCTTTATTTGCAGGAGTACATCTTGGATCTGCCAATTATGTTATGGTCGGAGTCCCACTCATGGTGACCTAGTCAAATTGGGGAAGCTGTAGGTATTATTGCGAGTCAATCAATTGGGGAACCAGGGACTCAACCAACATTAAGAACTTTTCATACCAGTGGAGTATTCACAGGCGGTATTGCCGAGCATGTACGAGCTCCTTCTAATGGAAAAATGAAAATCAATAAGGATTTGGTTCATCCCACATGTACCCATCATGGGCATCTTGCTTTTCTATGTTCTATAGACTTGTATGTAACTATTGAGAGTCGGGATATTATACATAATGTAAATATTCCATCAAAAAGTTTTATTTTAGTTCAAAATGATCAATATTAGAATCACAACAAGTGATTGCTGAGATTCGTGCTGAAACCTCTACTTTTCATTTTAAAGAGAAGGTATGAAAACATATTTATTCTGAATCAGAGGGAGAAATGCGCTGGAGTACCGATGTCCACCATGCACTTGAATATACATATGGTAATGTTCATCTATTATCAAAAACAACTCATTTATGGATATTAGCAGGAGGTCCGTCCAGATCTAGTAGAGTGTTTTTTTCGCTCCACAAGGATCAAGATCAAATAAATGTTCATTCTTTTTTTGTCGAAGAAAGCTATATCTCTGACCTATTAATGACTAATTGTTTGTTGGATACTTTTGGTAAAAAAGATAAGAAAATTCTTGATTATTCAACAAGACCTCATCAAACGATATCTAATGGTTATTGGAATTTCATATATCCTTCTATTATCCAAGGTAATTCTTATTTCTTGGCAAAAAAAGCGAAGAAATAGATTCATCATTCCATTACAATATTATTGAAATACCAAAACAGGGTATTTTACGTAGAAAAGGTATTCTTGCTTATTTTGATGATCCACAATACAGAAGAAGCAATTCGGGAATTACTAAATATGGGACCGTAGAGGTCAATTCAATCATAAAAAAAAGAGGATTTGGCTGAGTATAGAGGATCAAAAGAATTTAGTTCGAAATACCAAATGAAAGTGGATCGGTTTTTTTTCATTCTCGAAGAAGTCCATATTTTACTCAGATCCTCGTTAATAATGGTCTGGAACAATAGTATCATTGGAGTAGATACAAAACTCGTCTTAAATACAGAAGTCGAGTTGGTGGATTAGTCCGAGTGGAGAGTTGGTGGATTCATATCATGAATAGTGCAACAAGAACTAGTATATGCAGGTTTTTTCAATGAATTATTCAAATCAAACTCGATCTTATCATTGCCAATTCTTAAAGCAAGTCTACCGTTCCGTACATCAATAAGGGCTCCAGCAGTGGCTAAGAACGGCCTACCCAAAATAATAGGAATCTTGGCATCCTCTTCCATTTCAAGTACCACAAAATCAGCAGGTATGAAGTATTTACCAACTTGTATAGGAACATCCTCTAGAATACCCACTGGATATTTTACCGATCGATCAGCGAGCTGCAAAGAAATTGTAGTCGGCTTAGGAGCTCTCATGTCCAATTTCCTGCACACAGACAAAGGCATAAGACTTACACTAGCCCCTAGATCACATAAGGCTCGGTCGAAAGGCATACTACCAATAAAACATGGGATAAAAAAAGTACCTGGATCATTCAATTTTGGTGGTAACCTGTTTTGAATAACAGCACTACATTCCTCAGTTAAAGCCACGGTACCATAGTTCTCTATCTTTCTTTTGTTAGACAGGATTTCTTTCAAAAATTTAGCATATATGGGCATTTGAGATAAAGCTTCAGTAAATGGTATGTTAATGTAAAGCTTTTTCAAAACATCAAGAAATTTCCCAAATTGCTTATCTAACTTTTCTTGCACTATCCTTTGGGGAAAAGGTACTGGTGGTCTATAGGGTGGAGGTAGATTAGTCTTAGAATCATCTTCTTTACATGGCACATCCCCTTTTGGTTTACTTCCCTTTTGAGGTGTTAAACTAGGTAGGGTTTGTTCATGTTCAGAAGATTTTTCTAATTCTAATTCCTCATAATGATCATTAGTAGACTCTTTCTCCTTAAGTTCTCATAATTGTCTCCCACTTCTACTGATAATGGCATTGCAATGTTCCCCAGAGCTTAATCTAGATATTTGTTCTTCTAGAACTTTATTGTACGCCACTAAGGATTCTAATTGAGAAGCAAGGTGACTAACAGTTTCTTCAAGATCCTCAAATTTTTTTTTTGTTATGAATTTGCAATGATTGAATTAGGCTAGCTGAAAGTTTCTCTAGCATGGGTTCACTAACCTCTTCAGTCGAGGGTTGCTAATCCTCATTCTCATTCTTACCATGTTCATGACAATATAACATTCCTTCATCTGGAGCCCATTGGCTATGATTCAAGGACATCTCCTCAAGCAACTTGAAAGCATCATCAAATGTTCTACTCATCAAGGCTCCCCCTGCGGCAGCATCAATAATTAGACGGGTATTATAAACTAAGCCATAATAAAATGTCTGAATTAGAAACTCATTTTCGAAGCCATGGTTAGGACACTTCCGTTGTAGATCATTGAATCTCTCCCATGCCTCGCTGAGTGATTCTCCACTCTTCTGTTGAAAGTTCGTGATTTGATTCCTCAATTGGATAGTCTTGCTCGATGGAAAATATTTCATCAGAAAAGCTTTTGATAATTGTTCCCATGTTGTGAAGGTATTGGGTCGACGAGAATGCAACCAAGATCGTGCTTGATCCCTGAGAGAAAAAGGGAACAATATCAGTTTTAGTGCGTCATCAGAAACTCCATGAATTTTTATGATATCACAATATTCAAGAAAGATATATAAATGTGAATAAGGATCTTCGATTGATGATCCTCCAAACTAGTTCTGCTGGATCATAGACAAGAAGGCAGGGTTAATTTCAAAGTTGGAGGCCTCAATTGTAGGTCTAGCAATGCTAAATTATATCCTTTGAGGATTAGGGGCTGTATAGTCCCTCAATGATCTTTGATCAGCCATTAGAAATGAATTTCCTGTGCACACTAGAGCAAACTGATCAAATGATGTAAGTAAACAGAAAAGAATAAAAAGATAAAACATAAATGAAACCTAGTCTAGCAATAATCTCAACGTCTCTAATATCGACAAAAACTAAGGTCCTCGGCAACGGCGCCAAAAACTTGATGTACCGTAAGGTAACACTACAAGTTTGGCACGCGTATACTTTGGACTAATCTCCGGTAACGGCGCCAAAAACTTGTTGTTATCCCGCAAGTGCACAGGTACACGAAGTAATAAAGAAAGTATCGAATCCACAGGGACCTATGTTGTCAAGTACTGAATAATTAATTTTTCACTATCTAGGCAATCGAATGAAAGTCAAGCAAATATCGCAAACACACGAAAGAAAACTGTCGGAGAGAAAGTTGGGACTAGGGTTTCGTTCACTTAACTTTTATGACTAGATATGAATAAGGATTTCGTCAGTTTAATTTTATCATGAAGAAGATACAATTTACCTAATAAAAGGATTGTTTCACTCTCGTGCAAACAATCACGCAGGGATTTATCTTCGCTTTCGCGCAAGATTTGTCCCAACGTTGAAGATAAGTAAATTATCAATCTATGAACTCAAGGATCACTTTTATGCATCCGAATTCTAGGTTGATAATCTCTAGCAGAAAATCAAGGATCACTTTCGTGCATCCGAGCCTCGACACTAGTTTTACTCATGGATCTCCAACGTTCCAATCCTCACTTTCGTGCAAGATCTCCACGTTTGACAAATAGACTCGATCTATAGATTCATGTTATAATCATGGCAATAATTCTACTAGAACAGATCAAGTTGGATCAAACCTAAGGAAGGGTTCCAAATTCTCAAGCAATTCTAGGGTTCCAAATTCTCAAGCAATTACCTATCAGTCAATAGCGAAAATTCTAAGAACATAATTAATAACATGACTTATAGAGAGTCTAAGCACAATTATCACATTAGCAAAATCATCATGCTAAGATTAAACGCAACGAAATATATAAAAAAATAATTATCTAGTCATTGGAAATTAAGTGAACTACTCCCCCATGTCCCAAGAGTAGTTTAAGCTATCATGGTAAAGGAGTTACAGAATTCCATGGTTTCAGAAGATCGAAAATCAAAGGAAAAGAAGAGTTAAGAAAATACAGCACGGCTGTGAAGTATTTCACAGCCGTAATTTCCAATTTGAGGCGATGAACAGTGTCGGCGCCTCTTCTTTCCTAGATTTCTCCTTCAATTGATCTCCTCTCTGTCTGGAACTTCTGGCACGTCATCTCCTCCTTCCGATGAAGCTTCAGTATGAAAATCACGGCCGAAGATCGTCTGGATCGGGCACGGTGGCGAAACCCTAGGCGGCGGCATGGATGACGATTTTTCCCTTGATAGTGGATCAAAATTGGGGCTCTCTATCTGTGCGTGCTCCTCTCGTCCAAAACTCCTCTTTTCTTTCTTACGGTATCCAATTTGGAGTTCTGGATCGCTCCAAATCCTCTCTGCAAGATTCGGGCATTGAGGTTGACCTGGGCGTCGCGTTCAGAACAGGAATTACGGCAGTGGAATAGTTTACGGCACTACTGTAAAATCGCTCGAGCCTTTTGTTCTGATGTCGTCCGGGAATTACGACACCGTAATATGGTTTACGGTAGTGCCGTAAAATCGGCTGAACTCTCTGTTCGCGAACGTCTGGCATTTACGACCCGTGTAGTTTCTTATGGTAGTGCTGTAATATTGAGCGAAGTTTCTGTTCTGAAGCGTTCTAAAATACGATACCGTAATATTGTTTACGGCGGTGCTGTAAAATCTGAAAAACTTTATGTTCGAAAATTCTTCAAAATATGGCAGGGCTCGGATTTTACGGTACTGTCTGAAAATACGATACCGTAAAATGGATTACGACACTACCGTAATTTGCTGACTTGCTCCGTTTTACGTGAAATTTCTTGGGTGACCTCCTCTTGATGATGGGAATCCTTCTATGTATTTGATTTCACTTGAAAATGCCTAAAAATAGTGGCTTTTTACCTGAAAATCATCAAAAATAAAAAAGAGTGTAGATTCCTGATAACACCAAAATATATAGTATATTTTGTATCATTCTAGGTATCTTTTCATGCTAAATTAAAGATCTCTTGTTTGTTTTTATGCTGAATTCATCAAATATTGCAAAGTCTACTTCTATTTTGGTTTTTCATAATTTTTAGGCAAAAAGGCACTATTTTTGGCGTTTTTAGGCAAAATCAAATACATGGAAGAGTTACCATCATCAAGAAGAAAATACATGACAAATTTCACGCAAAACGGAGCAACCTACCAAAATACGGCAGTGTCGTAAAGCATTTTACGGTACCGTATTTTCGCGGCCACTGTATTATCAAGAACACGGCCGTATTTTGGTGATTTTCCGAACAGAAGATTTTGTCGAAATTACGACACCACCTTAAGGAATTACACGGCTGTATTTTCCAGCGCTTCAGACCAGAGTGATCAACCGATTTTACAGCACCGCCGTAACGGAGTTTACGGTGCCGTATTTTGTGAAGACCTCAGATCGGAGAACTCGACTGAAATTACGGCCGTGCCGTAAAGTATTTTACGGTACCGTATTTCCCATCGTTTCCAGAATAGAACACTCAAGCTATTTTACGGCAGTGCCGTGAACTATTACACGGCCATAATTTCCAGTCAAAAACGAGATTTTTACGTGGCTGAAACTTATTCGGGCCATAACTTTTGATCCAGAACTCCAAATTAGGATCAGAAAGATGTTATGAACTCGTCTTTAAGAGGAGAAGGCGTACTAGGTGTAGGGAAGAACTTTTATCCAGTATCAAGGGAGAAATCACCAGAGAGGCGGCTAGGGTTTGGCCTCGCTCTGAGAGTCGTAGAGGGCACCTCAGGCCGTGATTTTCACGCAGAAGCTTCGCCTGGAGGAGAGGAAGACACCACAAAAGTTTTAGAGCATTTGGAGTTCGATCGGAGGAGGAATCAATGAAACAGCGGTGACAGCGCTATTCATCAAAGCAAATTACGGCTGTAAAGGATTTTACAGCTGTGTTGTAACATTGTTTCTCCTTTCTTTTTGTTTTCTGATCACTCTAAGACTATGATTTATTGTATCTCTTTCTCCATGCAAGCTTAATACTCTTTTGGGACATGGGGTGTAATCCCCTTGATTTTTAATGATTAGATAATCCTCTTTTTCGTCATGATAACTTTGCCATGATAATTTTGCTCATGTGATAATTGTGCCTAGACTCTCTATAAGTCCATGTTACTAATTATGTTTTTAGAGTTTTCGCAATGAGACTGAAAGGTGATTTGCTTGAGAACTTGGACCCCTAGAATTGCATGTTAGGATCCCTTCCTTAGGTTAGATCCAATTTGATCTGTTCTAGTAGATTAATTGCCATGATAGTAATATGAATTTATGGATCGAGTCTATTTATCAAACGTGGAGATCTTGCATGAAAGTGAGGATCAGAACGTTGGAGATCCATGAGTAAAACTAGTGTTGAGGCTCGGATGCACGAAAGTGATCCTTGAGCTTCCGCTAGAGATTATCAACCTAGAATTCGGATGCACGAAAGTGATCTTAAGTTCTTTGATTGATGATTTACTTATCTACAGCATTGAGAATAGATCTTGCACGAAAGTGAGGATCGGTTATCTGCATGATTGTCTGCACGAAAGTGAGACAATACCTTTATCAAGTAAATTATGTCTTTGTCATGGTAGAATTAGACTGACGACCCTTTTATTTATGTCTAGTCATTAGAATCAAGAAGGATGAAACCCTAAGTCCCAATTTATCTCTCTGATTATCTGAATTCGTGTGTTTTCCATTATTACTTTGCACTAAAATCGGTTTGCTTACCTAGTAAGAATACCACTATTTGGTACTTAACAATAAGGTCCCTGTGGATTCGACACTTTTCTTTATTACTTTGATAGTTCCGTGCACTTGCGGAAGCCGATCAAGTTTTTGGCGCCGTTGCCGGGGAATTAAATTGTGTTCATATTTAGTGGGTCCCCGCGTGCCATACTTGTAGTGTTCCCTACGGGCTATCAATTCCGCATATATTGATAAAATATGGCATAAAAACAAGCAAAGTCTATGAATATGACATATAAACATCAATAAAATGGCATAGAAATCACGATGAATTTCGGTGTCGTCAACAGACAAACCGGCTAACGCCGGACAACATCACACATGGCCGGCGCACTTGACCGGAACGCAGAGAGGGACGAGGAGACACCGACCGAGAAGGACAACTCAGCCAGGAGCACGAGGCTCGGGGAGCCGGAGAGAAGAAGACGCTGGCCGAGGGCAGCTGATCGGCCGGGAACAGGAACCGCGTCTGGAACCCGAAAGAGGCACGCACAGAAAACGAGGCTCATGCACATCGACCAAAGCATATGCACGTAACCCGAGGCAACAAGCCGACGGCCGGAGCATGCCAGAAACCCGCCCAAGGTTCACCGGAGCACCGTCCAACCGAACCCGACACCACTCCGACGAAGGGGAGACGACGCGGCGGACGCACACAAAGCTTCCCCGCACGAAACCCACGCCCACGCCCGCTGAACCACGCTGGTCCAGTAGGGCACGCCAGAGACGGGGGAGACGCCGGTGAACCCATCGCCGGACGTCACCAGAGAGAGGGCCGAAGACCCCCAGCCTCGCCGGCCGTCCAGATTCTCGCCGAAAGCGAGAGAAGAGGAGAGGCACGGCAAGGGAGAAGAAACTGTTGGGGTATGCCCTTAAGGCTAATGTTTGAGGCCTTGGGATTGTATCAGTATCATGTATAAACTCTTACGTTTATAAAGGCAATGGTTGTTATTCAGTTTGTTACATTGTCTGCTGCAATAAGTGTACTTCTGAATGATGTCTCAATGCTGTTCAGCTAGGCTGACATGCTCTATGTCCTTAGTCAAGATATCTTGGTGAACATGAGACAGCCTTGATATGATTGAGACTAATATGTGTTCTAATCTTATAGGATGCTTCGAGCATGGAATAAGATGTAGACTCATGGGTACATTGGATGTACTGGACAGACCCTACTAGGATATTCAATTGCTTGTCACAATGTGAATAATCCTTGAATGCAACAAGTGGCACATATCCTCTGACTTGAGATCACTTGTGTTTCTAAATGATGATTGTCATTGTTTTGAGGTAGTTCAATATCATTTGAAACATAATGGTTATAGACTATCTTGGATAATGATCATGAGTCAGCTTAGGGCACTAGTGATAGATATAGGATTGCCGTCTCCTTGTTTAAGGAGTGTGATGTTCTACTGGGGCCCCCCTGGATGAGATGATTGAGAAAGTGTATGGCTATACCCAGGTGACTATGTTCATCTGATCTAATCATGCTCATCATATTGGAGTTACAGGCTTGACTCGCTTGTCCAATAAGAACATCCAGTGGCAAAGGAAATTTGTATGCCTCGTGAAGTGGATTCACACTTGTGCTGTGGTTTGGGTGTAGTCTTGGAAGACTCTTTCCTTTATATCGGGAGACAGTGATGTGTTGCTAGATACCCCTCACTGATCGTGATAACGTAAGTTATCGTTACCGACATTTAAAGGAAACCCTTAGGGTCGCACAATTTGATGATATGGCTTACTCATGTCAGATCGTGTGGACTGAATTGTTTTGGTTCAGTTTAAAGGGATTTAAACTCTGATTGTAAGTGAGATCTGGCCTGATCATGTTTGATTGATTAGGGCTTGAGATCGGTAAGCTTCGATCGAGAGATTGGATGCTAGATCGGTGAGATCAGGGGCATCAAGAGATGAACGGTCAGATCTGGAACCTTAGGGTTTAATTTGATCTGGACTCAAGGCTTGGCTTGATTGGTTTTGAACCAAACCAATATGAACCGGCTCATATGTGAGCGCATGGTTCAAAGGGGAGATGCATATGCGTTCGGTTCACTTGGGTGAACGCATCAACGCATGAAGTGAAGGCTTACTATTTTTGGAAGTGGCGGTTTCCAAAATAGCTTCTCAACGCCTCACGTTCACCATTCCTCACGTTTTGTCGCTCCTTCCTTTTGACGGATATTCACTCTCGTGTGATAGAGGTGTTGACGACAAGGAGCTCTCGGCCAAGGAAAAACATCTCCTCCCTTCCACTCGACAAGGAGACTTGAAGATCTTTGCTAGCACAAGGATCAACAAGGAGGCGCCATCTATCTTCTTGTGTGCGGTACCTTCGGAGGAAAGCTTCTTGCGATCTTCTTCCAAAGCTCCATCAAAGCGATGGCCATGGTATGAATCTCTTCTGATCTATACTAGTTCATGAAAGTTGATCATATGACAAGTTAAAAGATCTATAGAAACCCTTGCTTCCGCTTGTTTTATGTTATGCGCCTATCTAGGGTTTCGCTTCCCCTTGAAGGGGACTATACAATTGGTATCAGAGCATGTGTTTATTGCTTGTTCATATGATTGCTTGATCTTCATGTTTGATCCATGAATGCGCTTATGCATAGATCTAGAGTTAACATGCGAAAATACATGCTTGTATGTTTTTACTCATGTTGGCGCATGTTTTATGTTGTCGCTTGTAAATGTTGTTTTTACCAAAACATTATATCTTGCGCGCATCACCATTAGATCTAAGTGACGCCTGCTATAAACCCTTAGACGGGTTAGTAGGGTTGAAGTCATCCTCTAGAAAAGATCCAAATAGTCTGATCAGACCATCTGACAGCCTAGATGGGTTGACCAGATAGCACCTGTGCGCAAGCACGAGGTGGCTATAGGTCGACTGCATCAAGGGCGTGTAGCGAGGTCTGGTTGAGACAACCATTGAACGCACATGAGTTAGGCCCGGGGTCACACCCGCTTGCCAGAACTCATGAAGGCTGTTCAGCCCTTGGCGCATGCATGGTTGACCATTAGGTCAACTCAAGTCAGTTAAGACTTGGTGCATGCAAGGGCAGTGGATCTGACTAGATATGATGAGTGGATCCCTATTAATGGACCGTTGTAAGGTAGTAGGGCTCATAAGACAAATAAAATTGATTCCAAAGGGATTTTGAAAAAATTTTATTTTGTTAATGGATCACATGTTGATTTGATACCATGTGCTTGTTTATTTCATCTTATGTGGGTTGCCCTTTTTAATGTGTGCTGTGCTGGGGCCTGCGTGCCTGGATTAAAATTGTAAATTAATATTATTGTGATCTGCGTATCACATTTTAATTAATTTATTGTGTAATTGACCTGCATGTCAATCTTGTCTAGATAGATTAAATTGTAATTTTAATCAGACAAGAGCACGGAGCACACATGGCACAGGCGCATGCAGCAGTGGCTTGACCAGGTGGGAGGTCTAGGGTTCGACCCTAGGACAGGCGCATTTACCTGGTGGGCGCACCTGAGCTGCAGTGGGCGCTTGGGCCCTGGGTTGGGCCAGATGAGATGCAAAAGACCCATGAAGAAAGATCAAGTGAAGACTTAAGTGAATATTAAGGTCTTACTTAGGGTTAATGGGCTTTTACCACATAAGATCAGCATGCTTTCTACTTATCGTTTTTATAATTAGAAGTGCATGATTTGTTTATCTTCTGCTATCACCATAGGGTTTGCATGATAGTTAAGAAGATAAAAGACCGTTAAAATCCAACGCTAAAATATCAAGCTCGATAGCCTTCTGACGCGAAACCTCACTGTTCTGACTATCGTTGGAGTCGTGTTGTACCCACTCAGTGGGCATGTCCATCTATCTTCAAACGGTGTGTGATTTCACCTGCGTGTTACAGAGAAGGGATTTATCGCTTCTCGTTGCTCAGCATAGCACGTGGTGGTCCAGGGAGTAGGTCAGGTCAGCTTGACCATGTGGCTACATATGGGGCATATGTTAGCTATATGGAGGCAGCCATCTGTGGGATCAGAGACTGTGTTGTACCAACTCATTTGGCACAGTCGGCTGGATTGCCCAGATGAAGGGGAATCGCACGGGTTGGCGATTGGCAAGGACTGCCTACCAGAAATTAGTGCTTGTACTCTCTGTGCATCTTATCTCGCCTGAGCGGGACGCGGAGACCAAGTATGAAATCTGGATCCCATCTCACTAAAAGAGTGATAACTCTTTCGGAGTGTTTTAATGGATTTTTCAGTCAGATAAAATAGTGAGAAAAGAATCTTTCTTAAGTCCTGGATTGATTCTAAACATTGATACTGACCTTGCTGTTCTTGCATTGTTGTAGATTCCTGCAGCAACGAACACCATGAGCTTCAATGTGCGATCCCTACTGGAAAGGGAGAAGTTTGCTGGGCCAAACTTCTCAGACTGGTACGGACACCTTAAGATTGTTCTTAAGGCAGAGAGGAAACTGTATGTCCTCGAGACGGCTGTGCCGCCTCAACCCACTCCGAACGCCGCAAGGGCGGTTCGGGATGCCTATGAAAAGCATGTCAATGATAGCATTGATGTCGCTTGCCTGATGCTAGCGTCTATGACGCCACAGCTGCAGCGTCAGCATGAGGATATGTCTGCTATGGAAATGATAGCAAACCTCAAGATGCTATATGCTGCACAGGCGAGGACAGAACGCTATAATTTGACCAAGCTTTTCTTTCAGAGCAAACTGGCTGAAGGGAGTCCAGTGGGAGGTCATGTGCTCAAGATGATTGGGCACAAAGAGGCTCTAGAGAAACTGGGGCATACCATCAATCAGGAGCTTGCTGTAGACATTATTCTGCAGTCCCTTCGGCCTCTTTCGATCCGTTCATTATTAATTTTAATATGAACAAGATCGACTGTACTCCGGCAGAGTTGCTGAATATGCTCTTGACTACAGAGGAAACTCTAAAGGGCAAGCCTTCAACCTCTGTCTTGATGTTCCCTTCCAGGAACAAGAAGAAGGGGAAGAAGGGCAAAGCCCCTGTCAAGAACTACAACAAGGCTCTGAAACAGAAGGTTAAGCGGTCGAAGGAATACAGATGTTTCCACTGTGGCCAGCTGGGTCACTGGAAAAAGGACTGTAAAGCGCTCCAAGGAGACAAGAAGGGAAGCATCGCTTCTGGCTCAGGTATTTTTGTGACTGAGGTCATGTTTTCTTCTTCTATTTCATGGGTGTTGGACACTGCATGTGGAGTTCACATTTGCTCAAATGTACAGGAACTCAAGAGAAGAAGACAGGTGGGACAGCATGAGGTGGACCTACGAGTTGGGAACGGGGCACGGGTTGCTGCTGTTGCTGTAGGGGTTTATTACATCTCATTACCATCTGGACTTGTATTAGAACTGGACAATTGTTATTTTGTTCCGAGTATTACGAAAAATATTATCTCTATTCCTGCTCTTGTCAGGAAAGGTTTTTCCTTTGAATGCAATATTTCAAAGTGTGTTCTTTCTTTAGATAATATTGTTTATGCTTCTGGATCAATTAACAATGGGTTATTCATGTTGGACATGGAATGTTCTATACAAAATATTGATAATAAGAAAGCCAAGTATGCTGATGACAGCACCTTGTTATGGCATAGTCGTTTAGGCCATATTAACAAGAAACGCATTAAGCGGTTGCATGATCATGGACTGCTGGGATCATTCTCCTATGAGGAGATTGATACATGCAAAGCTTGTTTATTGGGTAAAATGACGAAGTCTCCTTTTCTTCACAAAGGTCAAAGGGCTTCAGGTTTACTTGACCTTATACACAGTGATGTGTGTGGGCCATTTAGTAAACATGCCAGAGGTGGCTATTCGTACTTCATTACCTTTTCTGATGATTTCAGTAGATATGGGTATGTCTATCTAATGAGACATAAGAGTGAATCTTTTGACAAGTTCAAAGAGTTCAAAAATGAAGTACAAAATCAGCTAGGCCGAAATATCAAGGCACTTCGTTCTGATCGAGGTAGTGAATACCTAAGTCGAGAGTTCACTGACTATCTAAAGGAGTGTGGGATTATCTCACAGCTCACTCCGCCAGGAACACCGCAGTGGAATGGTGTGTCCGAGAGGAGGAACAGAACATTACTTGATATGGTTCGTTCTATGATGAGTCAGGCTACTCTACCTTACTCCTTTTGGGGATTTGCACTGGAGACAGCTGCAAAGGTACTAAACCGAGTGCCATCCAAGGCAATTTCTAAGACTCCATATGAGTTATGGTATGGGAAACAGCCTAGCTTGACATTTATCAAGATCTGGGGTGCGAGGCTTATGTCAAAAAGCTCGCCTCTGGGAAACTAGAGAGCAGATCTGAGAAATGCATCTTTGTCGGTTACCCTAAGGAAACTAAGGGTTATTATTTCTACGATCCCAAAGAGAACAAGGTATTTGTTGCTCGGACGGCCATTTTTCTTGAGAAGGAGTTTCTTCTGCAAGAGGCCAATGGGAGAGAAATAAAACTGGATGAGAATCCAGAAGAAGGACAAAGTAGTCAAGCACAGTTGGATGAGCCTGAGCCAGTAGAACAGGTTATTGAACAACCTGAGGCTCAGATATCACGGGAACCGCGAAGATCGGGAAGGATCCGTCGACAGCCTGAGCACTATGACGGAGTCTACATCATTGATCATGATGAACCCCTTACTTATGCGGATACGGTCAGTGGACCGGAGTCAGCTAGATGGCTTGAAGCTATGCGAGCCGAGATGGACTCCATGTCAGATAACCAAGTCTGGGATTTGGTTGATCCGCCTCAGGGAGTAATCCCTATAGGATGTAAATGGATCTTCAAGAAGAAGATTGACATGGATGGTAACGTGGTTACCTATAAAGGCAGGCTAGTTGCGAAAGGTTTCAAACAAATCTACGGGATAGATTATGATGAAACTTTCTCTCCTGTAGCTATGTTCAAGTCTATTCGGATTATACTTGCGATAGCGGCATATTATGATTATGAGATCTGGCAGATGGATGTGAAGACTGCTTTCCTTAATGGAAAACTGGATGAGGATGTGTATATGACACAACCTGAAGGTTTCACTAATCCATCAGATCGTCATAAAATATGCAAGTTAAAGAAGTCCATTTATGGACTTAAGCAAGCATCAAGAAGCTGGAATATTCGTTTTGATGAATCAATCTGTGAATTTGGTTTCATCAAGAATGACGATGACCCGTGTGTATCTAAGAGGTTTAGTGGGAGCGTAATTACTTTCCTAGTCCTCTACGTCGATGATATCTTAATCATTGGAAACGATATTCCTGAACTGCATGCTGTCAAAGCATGGTTAAGAAAATGTTTCCAGATGAAAGATCTAGGAGAAGCAGCCTATGTGTTAGGTGTGAAGATCTACAGGGATAGATCTAAGAGGCTTCTCGGGTTGTGCCAGAGTACTTACATCGATAAAGTCCTGGAGAGATTCCATTTAGAGAATTCTAAAAGAGGATATCTTCCAGTCAGACATGGTCTGAATCTTTCAAAGAGTTAGTGTCCACAAACACAGACTGAGAAAGATGAAATGGACAATACGCCTTATGCTTCGGCTATTGGGTCCATTATGTATGCGATGTTGTGTACTCGCCCAGACGTCGCTTACGGGTTAAGCGTGACCAGTCGATTTCAAAGTAATCCAGGTCAGGCGCACTGGATTGCAGTCAAGAACATTTTAAAATATCTGCGGAGGACCAAAGATATGTTCTTGGTATATGGTGGTCAGGAAGAACTCAGTATAGAAGGATATACTGACGCTTCGTTCCAATCGGACCAGGATGATTTCCGATTGCAATCAGGCTATGTTTTTAGCTTGAATGGAGGAGCAGTGGTGTGGAAGAGTTTCAAACAGTCTATTGTTGCTGATTCCACAACAGAAGCCGAGTATGATGCAGCCTCGGAAGCATCTAAGGAGGCAGTGTGGATTCGTAAGTTCGTTCAGGAACTTGGTGTTGTTCCTTCGAGTGCAGATCCTTTGGTTATCTTCTGTGATAACACTGGAGCAATCGCACAAGCAAAGGAACCACGGTCGCACCAGAAGTCCAAGCACATACAGAGACGGTTTCATTTGATCCGGGAGATCATTGATCGAGGCGAGATCAAAGTCTGCAAGGTTCATACAGATGACAATCTGGCTGACCCGCTTACCAAGCCTCTGGCGCAGCAGAAGCATGAGAAGCACTGTAATAATATGGGTTTGAGATTTCTCAACCATTAGATTAAGTGCAAGTGGGAGATTGTTGGGGTATGCCCTTAAGGCTAATGTTTGAGGCCTTGGGATTGTATTAGTATCATGTATAAAACTCTTACGTTTATAAAGGCAATGGTTGTTATTCAGTTTGTTACATTGTCTGCTGCAATAAGTGTACTTCTGAATGATGTCTCAATGCTGTTCAGCTAGGCTGACATGCTCTATGTCCTTAGTCAAGATATCTTGGTGAACATGAGACAGCCTTGATATGATTGAGACTAATATGTGTTCTAATCTTATAGGATGCTTCGAGCATGGAATAAGATGTAGACTCATGGGTACATTGGATGTACTGGACAGACCCTACTAGGATATTCAATTGCTTGTCACAATGTGAATAATCCTTGAATGCAACAAGTGGCACATATCCTCTGACTTGAGATCACTTGTGTTTCTAAATGATGATTGTCATTGTTTTGAGGTAGTTCAATATCATTTGAAACATAATGGTTATAGACTATCTTGGATAATGATCATGAGTCAGCTTAGGGCACTAGTGATAGATATAGGATTGCCGTCTCCTTGTTTAAGGAGTGTGATGTTCTACTGGGGGCCCCCCTGGATGAGATGATTGAGAAAGTGTATGGCCATACCCAGGTGACTATGTTCATCTGATCTAATCATGCTCATCATATTGGAGTTACAGGCTTGACTCGCTGTCCAATAAGAACATCCAGTGGCAAAGGAAATTTGTATGCCTCGTGAAGTGGATTCACACTTGTGCTGTGGTTTGGGTGTAGTCTTGGAAGACTCTTTCCTTTATATCGGGAGACAGTGATGTGTTACTAGATACCCCTCACTGATCGTGATAACGTAAGTTATCGTTACCGACATTTAAAGGAAACCCTTAGGGTCGCACAATTTGATGATATGGCTTACTCATGTCAGATCGTGTGGACTGAATTGTTTTGGTTCAGTTTAAAGGGATTTAAACTCTGATTGTAAGTGAGATCTGGCCTGATCATGTTTGATTGATTAGGGCTTGAGATCGGTAAGCTTCGATCGAGAGATTGGATGCTAGATCGGTGAGATCAGGGGCATCAAGAGATGAACGGTCAGATCTGGAACCTTAGGGTTTAATTTGATCTGGACTCAAGGCTTAGCTTGATTGGTTTTGAACCAAACCAATATGAACCGGCTCATATGTGAGCGCATGGTTCAAAGGGGAGATGCATATGCGTTCGGTTCACTTGGGTGAACGCATCAACGCATGAAGTGAAGGCTTACTATTTTTGGAAGTG
Source organism: Costus lasius (assembly GCA_027563935.2). Lineage (NCBI taxonomy): Eukaryota > Viridiplantae > Streptophyta > Magnoliopsida > Zingiberales > Costaceae > Costus > Costus lasius. Next base: position 113,271,909 of record CM050447.1, on the reverse strand, counting down.
GCGGTTTCCAAAATAGCTTCTCAACGCCTCACGTTCACCACTCCTCACGTTTTGTCGCTCCTTCCTTTAGACGGATATTCACTCTCGTGTGATAGAGGTGTTGACGACAAGGAGCTCTCGGCCAAGGAAAAACATCTCCTCCCTTCCACTCGACAAGGAGACTTGAAGATCTTTGCTAGCACAAGGATCAACAAGGAGGCGCCATCTATCTTCTTGTGTGCGGTACCTTGGAGGAAAGCTTCTTGCGATCTTCTTCCAAAGCTCCATCAAAGCGATGGCCATGGTATGAATCTCTTCTGATCTATACTAGTTCATGAAAGTTGATCATATGACAAGTTAAAAGATCTATAGAAACCCTTGCTTCCGCTTGTTTTATGTTATGCGCCTATCTAGGGTTTCGCTTCCCCTTGAAGGGGACTATACAGAAACAATCGGCGAGACCCAAGCCGACGAAAAACTAACTGCCGGACGGAGCCGGAGCGGGAGAGGAAAACAACGTACCCGGACCTCTGTCCGCCGGCTCCACCACCGGCGACGCCGAAGAAGGAGGAGGAGGAAGGGAAGGGGGCGCTGCCTCTTTACTCCGACGCATCCCGAACTGCCGCACCCATACCCACCGGGAAGGACGCTGGAGACCGTCGCCGCCACCGGTACCCACGCCGGAAGCCCGCTCAACGGGGAGGAGAGGAGATCGGGGGAGAGAGAGAAGAGTAGCCGCCGCTGCTACATACCCGAACGAGCGTCGTTACAACGCGATCAAAATGAAGGTCTACTGTAGCCCTAGCTCCACGGAGCTCCGCCAGCCAATGGGTCACCCGACCCGGTACCCGCCTAACCCGACCCACTAGCCCGCTTTGCCAAAGCAAAGATGGGTTTGGGCTGGCGACTGGGCCCAGCGCTGGGCCTAACATTCTCCCCCGCCTGAGGTGGTCGCCGTCCTCGGCGACTCAAGGTAGCTCCTTAGCTAAACCTCGTATACCAATCTCTGAAGCCTCTTGCCAGAGTGCTTCGTCCTCAGGCATATCTCTCTCCCAATGAATGAGAAACACTCACTGTTTACTCATCCAACAACGACCTAAGAGTCAATAACCTCGAATCTCGACAATTCTTAGATCGAACCTCATCTGAATCATCGGAGAAGTATAATTTGGAAGCCTTGTGCCAGGTTGCTTCCCTCATTAGGGATTCATCCCATCGGATGTGAAATTCCGTATGTCGGTTTAGCTTACTTTGCCCCAACATCCAGTGATATAAAATATCATGTATTCCTCGGTCGAACTCCGTTCGTACCATCGGTGTGGCTTGGTAAGACAATGACCGAGAAGGATCGTCCGGATCTTTGTGAAACTTCCTCAAGTTCACATGGAATGTAGGGTACATCTACATTCTCTATTGGAGTTTCAAACGGCATGCTACTGAGTCCACTCGACTCAATATCTCACACGGACCGTCGTATCTTCGGATAAGACCTCGGTGAGCCTCCCTCACAGAGATTTTCCTACCGATCTGCGAGGTAAGTCGGAGAAGAATTAAGTCGCCCACGACTAATTCTTCATTCCAACAACGACGGTATGCATACCTTTGCATCTATTGTACAGCCAGCTCCTAGCTACCTTTAGCCTCTTCGAGTGAATAGATTCGTTCCCGAGCATTCTGTTGAGTCATAGAGCACTTCCCGTAGGAATCGCTTCTGTTGACAACCTTTGCAAGGTGTAGGCATTCCATGCCACATCGATCCACTTTACTCAGTCATCCTGACTGGCGATCACCAAGTGACGGAGGAATTCTTCCACAAGAGCATTCACCCGCTCAATTTGCCCATCCTCCCGAGGATGATTGGCTATGGAAAAACTTTCCTTGACCAAATATTTATTGAACAACACGGTTCAAAAGTGTCTAGCCACAACGGGCATCCATATTGCTCTCGATATCCACTAGGATGCCAAAATGTTTCATCACATTATGGAAGAATAAGTCTATAGCAACCCTTGCTATACACTACTCAAGTGCTGAAATAAAAAAAAAATCCACCCATGGAAACTCATTCCACGACTACCGGCACTGAGCTTATCCCGTCAACTTTAGGACCCCACCAATAAAGTCCTTGGACACCTTTGTCTAGGACGTCTCGGGAACAGGTAGTGGTTGTAACAACCCTGCCTCTAGTCTCCAATCGATCTTACCTTCCTGGCAATTTTGGTAAGTGCGGACCTACATCCTCATGTTTGCGCTCGTGTTGGGCCAATAACACAGTCGTGCTGACAGGACAATTTTCCCTTTTTGTCCAGGATGCCTTGCCCAAACTCTATCATGGAGCTCCCTCAGTAGCTCCCGGCGCAGTCCGCCCCATCGATGGGACTAGTGGCCTATCGCCTCTGGCCACGATATATCATCTAGACCCAGATAGTATTGTCGGATCATGCCTAACATAATCTGCTGAACTTAGCTTTTGATTCTCTCTATCAAAAACTAAGGCTGTCTTTGTTCTGCTTAGCAGATTCCCTTTTCACGTTGGAAAGGGTACAGCTCATAAGGACATTTAGTCTACTGAACTCATAAGGAAACACGTTGCCATTACCCGATTTATGTTCCCCATGGAACTGGAATTCACCCTAGAATTCCGGCCAATGTGGCTATTTTGCCGACAACCTCTTTTATGTGGTGTCATGTTGTCGGACTTCATAACCCCGAGAAGGTTCTCCGCGTCCGGAGATAGTGGACTCCCACCACCTTTCCCTTCTCGTGGCCAAATATCGTCGCTCAGTCCTATTAGCTTCCAACTCCCAAAAGCTAAAGGATGCCCATACTATAAAAGTATACCACCGATAGCTTGGTCCGAAGCACCGGTGTGAAACTCGAAAGGCATACTGAAGTCGGGCAACTTCAGGATCGGTTCAAAGGCGATATGGACCTTCATTATAGAAGGCCGACTGATACCGATCAAGCCACTCCCATTTTGAGTTCCCTTTTCAGTAGTGTTGGGGTATGCCCTTAAGGCTAATGTTTGAGGCCTTGGGATTCTTTCAGTATCATGTATAAACTCTTATGTTTATAAAGGCAATGGTTGTTATTCAGTTTGTTACATTGTCTGCTGCAATAAGTGTGCTTCTGAATAATGTCTCAATGCTGTTCAGCTTGGCTGACATGCTGTAATGTCCTTAGTCGAGATATCTTGGTGAACATGAGACAGCCTTGATATGATTGAGACTAATATGTGTTCTAATCTTATAGGATGCTTCGAGCATGGAATAAGATGTAGACTCATGGGTACATTGGATGTACTGGACAGACCCTACTAGGATATTCAATTGCTTGTCACAATGTGAATAATCCTTGTTTGCAACAAGTGGCACATGTCCTCTGACTTGAGATCACTTGTGTTTCTAAAATGATGATTGTCATTGTTTTGAGGTAGTTCAATATCATTTGAAACATAATGGTTATAGACTATCTTGGATAATGATCATGAATCAGGTTAGGACACTAGTGATAGATATAGGATTGCCGTCTCCTTGATTGGAGTGTGATGTTCTAAAGGGGCCCCCCTGGATGAGATGATTGAGAAAGTGTATGGCCATACCCAGGTGACTATGTTCATCTGATCTAATCATGCTCATCATATTGGAGCTACAGGCTTGACACGCTTGTCCAATAAGAACATCCAGTGGCAAAGGAAACATGTATGCCTCGTGAAGTGGATTCACACTTGTGCTGTGGTTTGGGTGTAGTCTTGGAAGACTCTTTCCTTTATATCGGGAGACAGTGATGTGTTGCTAGATACCCCTCACTGATTGTGATAACGTAAGTTATCGTTACCGACATTTAAAGGAAACCCTTAGGGTCGCACAATTTGATGATATGGCTTACTTAAGTCAGATCGTGTGGACTGAATTGTTTCGGTTCAGTTTAAAGGGATTTAAACTCTGATTGTAAGTGAGATCTGGTCTGATCATGTTTGATTGATTAGGGCTTGAGATCGGTAAGCTTCGATCGAGAGAAGTGATGCTAGATCGGTGAGATCAAAAGCATTGAGAGATCAACGGTTAGATCTTGAACCTTTTTGGTTCAATGAGATCTAGACCATTGCTTGGGCTAGTTTGGTTTGACCATTGAACCATATACATGTGAACCGGCTCATGTGTGAGCGCATGGTTCATATGGAGTGGGATAAGCATTTGGTTCACTTGAAGTGAACGCATAACGCATGAACGTTTTCGTTTGCTATTTTTGGAAGTTCCAAAATAGAAACGCCTCCACGTTCGGTTGGCTTCACGCTCCATTCAACCCTTTGCTCCTTGCTCTCGACGACACTCTCGTGTGGAGAAAGAGACGTCTTGGAGAAATTTCGGCCAAGCAAGAGAGTTCATCTCTCATTTCCTTTTATTCGATCAAGATACCTTGGTGCCTTGCTAGCACAAGAAGCAACAAGGGAGTAGGCAACATCTCATTGTGTGCGCATCTTTTGGAGGAGATCAGATTTGTTCTCTTCTTCCAAGCCGACATCTACACAATGGCTATGGTATGATCTATACTAGTTGTTTAACAAGTTAATCATATGTCTATGCAAACGATTCTAAGAAACCCTTGCTTCCGCTAGAAAAATTTATGCGCCTCCTATTTGGGTTTCGCCCCCCCCCCCCCCTTTAGATTAGGGGACTTGCAAGTAGGTTACTGAGGGTAAGGCTATCCTCAAACAGCCTTTGATGAACTTTCAATAGAAGTTCACCACACCGAGAAAACTCCATACTCGGTTCAATTTGAGGGGGCGCACCATTCCGCAATGGCTTGGACCTTTACCTTGTCCATGCACACTTATCCATGGTCCATCCCAAGACTAAGGAAAGAAATCTCATTCACCACAAATGAGAATTTCTTCCAACTTCAAATACAGTTGGTTTTTCCCTCAACACCACGATATCGTCCAGATATTCAACTATGTAGTCATCTAAGACAAGGGGTCAACACTTGTTCATCAGATGACAAAACATAGAATGAGCCTTTTGTAGTTCAAAGGGCATCACTTTGAACTCTAGGACTTATATCGGGTTACCATATGGTTTTCTATTCATTGCTATTAGCAATACGAATTTGTTAGCGACCTGCCCTCAGGTCTAACTTAGAGAAAACCCTTGCTTTCCCTAGTCGATCTCTCAGATCGGGGTAAGCAGTATAAGATAACAGTCTCTCACCGTTATCCTATCCAAGGTTCTATAGTCTACCCAGAACCTTAGCGACCAATCCTTCTTTAAGAAGAGGATTAGCGCTCCATAAGGCGATATCGTAGGCCGAATGAACCCGGCTTCAAGCAATCCACACCATTGCTAACGAAGCTCGGCCAACTCCATTGGTGAAATACGGAAAAAGGCCTTTAGAGGGGAAGTAGTTCCTGTCACAAGCTCAATCTTGTGATCGATCTCTCTCCTTAGGGGAAGGTATTTAGGAAACTCCGAGGATAACTTGTCGGATAACTCTTCCAACCAAACCCTCCACCAATGAAGGACTTCTCCTTCGCAAGGAGGCTTGCCAATCCATGTCTCTCTATGGCAGAATTCTACCGCTAGGGTGTTGTTGACAATGGAAACCCCTTGTTTCCTGCATCACCTGGGCATACCCCTGGACATAGTCCCGTGTGGCCCAATATGCCTTAGTCGTTTTAGGATGCCTCACGCAACCCACGATAAGTTTCCCAAGTAGAAACTATACCACAATCTCATCTTTTTTAGCTCTCCTCACGAGAGCTTAAGGGTCAATATAGACTCCGAAAAGGGTAGTGTGCGGCCCGAGTCCACCACCACAATTACACATCTCCGAAGAGATACGCGATATAAGCATCTACCTGCTCCTCGGCATGAACCTGGGTATTTTGGAAATATAATTCCAATACCCCTTAGAAAGTCCTCAACTTCCACAGTGTAGCAAACCCCTAAAATGGGTGCTAGCTCGCGAACACGCTGTCTCACGACGGTGACACAGCCACTCTTGGCCGGTGTTCCAAAGATGTCATCGCACGACATCCCTTAGGCTACAAAGGCCTCAGTCCCTATAACGTGTCGTCACGCAACACTTATTTGGCCGCCATCGGCCAGTCTCTAAGATACGTCGTCGCACGACGATCCTATGGAGATATCAGGTGGTGTCCGTGACACATTGTCGCACGATTATCCCTCAACATCCAGCAACCACTCTCCAAGACAAGTCGTCGCACGACTGTCCTATGACATCATCGAATGATGCCCGGGATACATCATTGTACAATTATCCCATAGGCACACTCAATTGCCTTCGGGACATGTCATCGCAGGATAGTCCCCATGGCCACCCCTAGCCTTAGTCGGTGCTGTAGAAGCAGTGTAAACACATGCTTTAGCAACACGACCCCCATAAGATATGCCTCCGCTAGGGAGACAAGAAACCTGAGCCGTGAGGCTCTAGTTGGACAAAGTCAACTCTGTCGATATCTTTGGAGCGAAGCTCCCCCATATCCGACAGTCTCCATCAGCATCCCTATGCTGTGGACTCGTGTGATCATCGCAGTGATCACTACTGCCAACACGTACAATGCCGGTGTACAAGTTGGAATGTGCAGAACTTGGGCTCTGATACCAGTCTGTCACGCCCAGAATTAGGGTAATAAATTTTTAAACAAATTTCACCCGAGTTAGCACATTGACTCACACCCAAGCATGCCCACGCAGGGGCTAAGCGGCTGAACCGCTGATCTGGACGCAACCGGCAGGAGCATGTCCCCGACGTACTCCTCATCCTATCCCAGGCGGCCACCTCAACTCTCGTCTCGACGAATCATCAACCGCCACATGCCCACTGAGGACCGCTGCACGGACCAGCTCCAACGCGGAATAAGATACAAGACCCGAGACTCGACATCGGCGCAGCGCGCGTACGAGTCCGGTACACCGGAAGAGAATCAACCGCACGCAGGCGGTGGCGCACACTCGCGCAAGGAGATGACACCACGCAAGACGCCGGGCACACGCCCTAACTCCGACTAGGCCGCACGTAGGCGGCTAGACTCACCTCTCACCCAAAGGGGACGTCTCGCAGACGTCCGGCACAGACAAACCGGCCAACGCCGGACAACATCACACATGGCCAGCGCACTTGACCGGAACGCAAAGAGGGGAGAGGAGACGCTGACTAAGAAGGACAACTCAGCCGGGAGCACGAGGCTCGGGGAGCTGGAGAGAAGAAGACGCCGACTGAGGGTAGCTGATCGGCCGGGAACGGGAACCGCGTCCAGAACTCGAAAGAGGTGCGCACAAAAAACGAGGCTCGTGCACGCTGACCAAAGCACATGCACATAACCCGAGGCAGTGAGCCGACGGCCGGAGCACGCCGAAAACCCGCGCAAGGTTCGCCGGAGCACCGTCCAACCGAACCCAACACCACTCCGACGAAGGGGAGACGACGTGGCGGACACATGCACAGCGTCCCCGCACGAAATCCATGCCCACGCCCGCTGAACCACCCTGGTCTAGTAGGGCACGCCGGAGATGGGGGAGAGGCAGGCGAACCCATCTCCGGACGTCACCAGAGAGAGGGCCGAAGACCCCCAGCCTCGCCGGCCATCCAGATTCTTGCCGGAAGCGAGAGAAGAGGGGAGGCGCGGCGAGGGAGAAGAAACAATCGGCGAGACCCAAGCCGATGAAAAACTACCCGCCAGACGGAGCCGGAGCGGGAGAGGAAAACAACGTACCTCGGCGGACCTCTGTCCGCCGGCTCCACCATCGGCGACGCCGAAGAAGGAGGAGGAGGAAGGGAAGGGGGCGCCGCCCCTTTGCTTCGACGCATCCCGAACCGCCGCACCCATACCCACCGGGAAGGACGCCGGAGACCGTCGCCGCCACCGGTACCTACGCCGGAAGCCCGCTGGACGGGGAGGAGAGGAGATCGGGGAGAGAGAGAGAAGAGTAGTCGCCGCTGCTACAGTACCTGAACGAGCGTCGTTACAACGCGATCAAAACGAAGGTCTACTGTAGCCCTAGCTCCACGGAGCTCCGCCAGCCAATGGGTCACCCGACCCGGTAGCCGCCTAACCCGACCCGCTAGCCCGCTTTGCCAAAGCAAAGATGGGTTTGGGCTGGCGACTGGGCCCAGCGCCGGGCCTAACACTTAAGTAGCTAGTCTATTGTGCGCTAAAGCAGTTAAACCTATTGTGTGCCATAGCAACTAGGTCTATTGTGCACTAAAGTAGCTGGGTCTACTATATGTAAAAGCAAATAGGCCTATTATGTGATGAAGCAACTAGGTTTGCTGTGGTTAAAAGCACCTAGCATTAGTTTTTAAAAGAGGTCATATAGAAATGCATTGACACCTTTAACTTTGGTATAAACTCAAATAATGGTATATATTCAACATGTCAGACATTGTGAAATAGATTGATTGAAATAATATGCAGCCCAAAGTTACATCCCTTGTGTAGATCAATTTATTTTATAATATTAAAATAGTTGTGCATGTAATTCATATAGATATTGACTAGCCCAAAGGAAGGTTAATATTTGGCTGAATTATATACATGCATGTGGTAATAAACATGTGACAATTATTAGGTTTTCCACGTCAGGAATACGCCGGTCCAAAGAAAGGCTTATTGTTTGATAAAACATATTATCAATATTTGATTACTACACGAAAAGTACCCACATACAAATTAATATTTTTGTCTAAGTATTAATATTGTGCTAGGTATCTTGTTGCGCCCTACCATTATTTCATTTACAGTTTAATACTCGAATTTTCATTTAAGTATGATGTGGAACTTATATGAGCCTATGATTTCTCTACATCAGTTGCAAATTCTACTCCTAACATATTTGCCAACATTAATTCAATTCAATACCTTAATGGCACTAACTTCTAAATGTGGCAAGAGAACATTATGCTTAATGGCACTAACTTATAAGAGGGAGTTGAAAGGTAGGACCGTTCAAATCTCATTAGTCTTATGATCATGAAGTGTGCCATTCTAGAAGCTTTCAAGGGCACTATGGCCAATGAGGTTATTACGACCAAGGGTTTTCTTAAAGAAATTGAGAAAACATTTTCTAGGAATGAAAAGACTGAGACAAGCACACTACTAACAAACTTTATCTCTCTAAGATATAAGGGTAAAGGAAATATAAGAGAGTATATTATGAAATATCTCATCTTTCTTTGAAATTAAATGCACTTAAGTTAGAGTTGTCTGAGGACTTGCTTGTGCATTTGGTCCTCATATCTCTTCTTGCATAGTTCAATCAGTTTAAGGTCAGTTATAATTGCCAAAAAGAGAAATGGTCTTTTAATGAGCTAATTTCTCACTATGTGCAAGAAGAAGAGAGGTTGAAGCAAGAGAAGACAAAAAGTGCTCATCCAGCCACAACCTCTAAGCACAATGGTAACAAAAGAAAAAGGAATAAGAAAGCTACAGGTGTTACACCACAAAAGATGCAATAGAATGAACAAATTAGAGTAATCACCTATTTTTTCTATAAACCATATTGATGATGAAAGGTACACTTCTCGCTCTGATTTGTTTTGGAGTTAATTTAGATGATGTTCCTGGGCACACTTGATAGGTGGATTCAGCTGCCACTACTCACATAAGTGTGTCTATACATGGTTGCCTAAATTGCCAAAAGCTAATTGATGCTGAAAAAGTCATCTATGTGGGCAATGGTAAAATAGTTAAAGTTCAAGCAATAGTCATGTTGTGTTATTATATAAGACTAGTTACTATTTAGATTTGAATAAGATATTTGTTGTTCTGTCTTTTAGACAGAATTCATTTTTTATTCTCATTTTGGACGTATTAGGATATTATTGTTCATTTGGGAATAGTAAACTTATTCTGTCTAAAGATTCAAACCATATTGGTACTAGTCTATTAAGTCTTTTTAATAACCTCTATATGTTGGATACAATTGCTTCATTATTGAAACCCTACATATATGTGGTACAAAGTGAAAATTAACAAATAAGAATTTCTCATTTCTATAGTACAAAAGATTAGGTCATATCTCCAAACAGAAAATTCAAAGACTTGTGTCAGATAGAATTCTTGATCCCCTTGATTTTATAGATTTTGAAATATGTATTAATTGTATAAAGGAAAAATAGACAAATATAAAGAGATTAGGGGCCAACAAAACTTCTAACATCTTAGAACTAATTCATATAGATATCTATGGGTCATTCCCTTTGGCTTCTTGGAATGGGGTCCATAATATTTTATTATATTCATAGATAATTTTTCTAGATATACTACCTTTATCTCATTCATGAGAAGTATCAAGAATTGGATGTGTTAAAAAATTATATAGCTGAAATTGAGAATCAACTCAATAAAAAGAATTAAGAACGTCAGATCTAATCATGGTGGTGAGTACAATGATAGATAAGGAGAACAACTTCCAAGCCCTTTCACTAAATTCCTAGAGGAATATCATCCCTCAATACACCATGTTGGGGGTGCTGAACATGAATGGTGTTGCTAAGAAGCGAAACAGAACACTTTAGGATATCGTAAGGAGTATGATTTGTAATTCTATCTTACCAAAATCTTTCTGGGGTCAAGCATTAAAGACCGTAGCTTATATCCTTAATAGAGTTCCAACTAAAACAACTAATAAAACTTCTTATGAGCTTTAGACGTGTAAAAAAACCTAGTTTGAAACACTTGCACATTTGGGGTTTTCCAAGTGAAGCTAGGCGTTATAGCCCAAGTGAAGGAAAATTAGACTCCATAATTGTCAGTTGCTATTTTATTAGATATTCTAAAAGATCAAGGGGTTTCAAGTTTTATGATCTCATTACTAAGTCTATTTTTAAGATTAATGATAGATTATTTGAGGATGTAGTTTGAGAGGGGAGATAAAGTTAAAGATTTTTATCTTCGAAGAGGTAATTATTACTTTTCCTTTAATCACTAGTGAGAATGATCAGATTTTTGTTCCTGAGATTTCTCAAGTAGTAAATTTAGATCCACTCCCTAACCAAAATCAAGAAAACACCATAATAGGACAAACTTAACATACACAGGTAGTAATGCCATTAAGGAGATCCACTAGAGAAAGGAGAAATGCGATTCTATATGACTATATCATGTTTCTCCAAGAACATGAGGTAGATGTTGAAATGATAGAAGATGATCCAATCAACTTCCGTCAAGCCATGAAAGTTCTAATTCTCAAAAGTGGATTAATGTCATGAATGAGAAGATAGAGTTTGTGATAGACAATGACATTAGAATCGTATCCCGCTACCTAAAGGTATGAAACCCATTGGTTATAGATGGATATTTAAAACTAAGTAGGATATAAAAGGTGGCATAGAAAAATATAAAATGTATTTATTGCAAAAGGCTTTACTTAAACAGAAGACATTGACTATAAAGAGACTCTCTTTGGTATCTTTGAAAGATTTTTTTAGGATTATAATGACATTAGTAACACATTTTAATCTTAAGCTACATCAGATGAATGTAAAGACTGCATAACTCAATGAAGATATTGAGGGAATGATTTATATGATGACACTAGAGGGCTTTGTGTCTAAAGACTTGAATCAATTGGTTTGTAAACTAAAGAAATCCATATATGAGCTTAAGCAAACTTCTCTCCATGGTATTATAGGATTCATCAGGTAGTCATCTCTTTTGGTTTGTGTTGAAAAATTATGGGAAATATTTAAAAATTTATAATAGTGGAAGCGTGCTTGAAACCAATTTCCAAAACCGCTAGAGGATCCATGTGAGGGAATTTAAATGGATGTGATAGAAATAATACCTTGATACATGCTATAAGGGATGACAATGACAGTGTTGTAGGCACTCAAGCGTGCGCCCTCTATACGTATCCACACATGGACTCCTTGAGATCCCTTCTTCACTACACAAAGTGCTAGCTTCCGGGAAGAAGATCCTCACCTTTGGGAAGGTTCCTCTTTACTTGCACCAACTAGAGAAGTTGCGCTAACTTGAGAAAGAGGGGCAACAACAATTGCTTGAGAGGAAGAGGTGTGGGCGGCTAGGGTATGAAGAATAGCATGCTTCCATAAATAACTCATTGCCTATATATAATAAGTAATAGTGTTATTCTTATGAGGCTTCTAATTTAAAATTAAAATAATGTTTAATTTAATTATAATAGCCAATTTGACAACTTGCGCCTAGCCCTTGAGCCAAGAGAATATTTCTCTAGCATAAAATTACCTGAGACATGTCAACTAGGCACTAAGTCATCTTTGCGCCTTGATCCATGTTTGAATTTGTTGACTGGGATGCATCGTGCATTATGGTCAACCTTGGTGTAAACTTGGTCCACTAGTCGTCAACTAGTGATCAATCGTGGCCCAAGTAAAATCACACCCAAATTGATACTTGATGTCTTGTATTTACATAGTATTTTTACTATACTTTTTATACATAATCTCTCTTTTTTTTTTATCATGTTTTTACTTATTTTGACTTAACTTCTTTTGTTTGTTCGGAATCTTTACCCCTTTTCATTTTTGTTACATTTCAAGGAAAACGACCATATTTTGATAGATTTTGAAAAATCTAAGTGCACAGATGAATTATACAAGTTAAGACGAAGTTACCCATCAAATTTCATGCAAATCGAAGCTTATTTGGAAATTATGGTCTGCCCGTGATTTCCATCATGGTCGTAATTTTTGGAAGACACAGAAAGAATTACAGCTTGCCTATGATATTTATCACGGTCGTAATTTCCTTGGTAGAAAATTCCATAATCCATAGAAAGAATTACGGTCAACCTGTGACCAAAGTCACAGCCATGATTTCATCGAAGTTTATCTATAGAAAGAATTATGACCTGCCCGTGATTTTTATCATTGCCGTAATTCTTCCATGTTCTTTTGACAATATTCACAAAAAGAATTACGGCCTACCCGTGATTATTTTCATGGCCATAATTATTTTTGCCTATTTCAATTTTGACTCGATTTCTTGCCCAAATTGGCTTTTTTTCAAGCTAACTTTTGGGGAAATCCTAATTGGACGATGGAGAACTATATAAGGGAGCTTAGGAACAATTATTTGAATTTTTTGGCTAATTTTCAAGAAGAATTCAACAAAGAGGAAAAAGCTAGGGCGAAAGGCAGTGAATGGTGTTTCATCACTGGAAAAGCTTCATTTTTCTAGACATCTGGTGCCGATCTTCATCAAGAAGCCTTAAACTTAATCCTCCTTATTGATTTCTATTTTTATTTGCCAATTTTGTTATCAAACATGGATTTTTACAATGTTGACATGATCACCATGTCAGTGTAAACACCTTCTTCAAGACAAAGGGTATAACCCTCTATGTTTTTATGACTTAATTATTGATTTCCGTCTTTTAAAGTAATTTACTTGTGTTAGATTCAATTATTGTTGCATTTATTTACATGTTGATTACTGGCCACAATTTACATGTCTAAGACATCGCAAAAAGTACTGAAAGGTGAATTGCGATGTTGGATCTACATTATTTGGATAGGTTGATTCGATCACGAAAGTAGGTCGAATTGACTTGAGGGATTTTATAGATTTGTCAAGAACTCAATGAGTTTATTTTGTGTTAGTAACTATGAAAGTGGGGGATTCACTCAGATGAACACCAGGTTGTACCGCTAATAGGGGGCAACCTGTACATTCGGATAAATCCCCTTCAGCACAATACACCCCTTCTTAAAATATATTTTATTAGAAAAGTCATAAAACATAGTGTGGTGAACCCAAAGTCCTGAATTTCCATCAATTGATCACGACATATTTGTGTTTTCACTTTCTTTAAAACAAAATTAAACTCTTTTCCGAATTATCTAGCTAATAATCCTATGATAAGTTGGTACTTGGTCATTGGTCTCTATGGGATCAATATTTTTATTACTTCGATAGGTCGTGCACTTGCCACGCACCATCAAGTTTTTGGCGCTGTTGTCGGAGACCAATTTCACCAATATTGACTCAATTGAAGGATTGCTAGACTATATTTTTATTTTCTATCTTTTAGCTTTATTTAATTCTATTTACTCTATTTTGGAATATATTGTCTGTCTTCCATTTTAGTTCTAATTGATGATCGTTTATGCCCAGGTGTTCTAGGAAGTTATTTGTGGAAGTTCCTGAAAGAAAGAACTTTCCGCTTCCGAAGAAGGCAACTTAGGGAAGAAACTTCATAGAAATCTAAGATGGACGAACAGAGATCATTAAGGGATTTCGCAGCCCCGAACATGCAAAGGGTTCACTCTAGCATTGCTCGCCCCAGCATTGAGGTAAACAATTTTGAAATCAAGCCATCATTACTTTCCATGGTTCAGCAGAACCAGTTTGGAGGCTTGTTATCTGAGGACCCTAATATGCACATTTCAATATTTCTTAAATATTACGTGAAAAATGAATGGTGTTTCTAATGATGTTTTGCGACTTAAAACTTTTTTCCTTTCTCTTATAGGGACAGGGCTCGTTCTTGGCTTCACTCTCATCCACCAGGTTCCATAACAACTTGGGAGAAATTGTCGAATGTTTTCCTAGCAAAATATTTTCTCCCAAGTAAGATTGCACAGCTTAGGAACGAGATTACAAACTTTGTTCAGAAAGATGGAGAATCATTATATGAGGCGTGGGACCAATTTAAAGAACTTCAGAGAATGTGTCCATACCATGGCCTCGACAAGTGGATAATTATTCATACATTCTATAATGCATTGAACTACAATAATCGTATGATAGTTGATGTTGCCGCGGTGGCGCAATAAGAATGTGGAGGATGTGATAAACTTATTTGAGGAAATGGCTTTAAACTACTATCAGTGGACAAGTGAGAGAGGGCCGTCTTCCAAGACGCCAGGTAGGTATGATCTTGATGCTATTACTTCATTGGCTGCCAAGGTTGACTCTCTTACTCATAAAATTGATTCTCTGAATATTAATCCTGCCACTGTTAGAATATGCACAGGATCCTCTCTCTTATTTTTCTCCTTAATTTCTTTCTCTTCAATGGGGTACCCATCCTAACACAATCAAATTCATCCTCATCTATCTCGCTACTTCTTATTTGAGGAACCTTAAATTCCTCATCTTTTTCTCACAAGACTCCAAAAGTTTAAATTTTTCTTCAAATATATCCCAATTATTTCTGTTGCAAGGCACTATATTATGTGAGAGAGGACTAGATGGCTGGTAAAGTGCCGAGGAAGGGTTAATTGGGTATTTAGAATGTTCAAAATTAACAAAATTTGAAAATGGGAGATCATAATCATGAGTCATGACTAATGATTGTTTCAACTCTACAAAATACTCAGATTCATCATGGATTCCTTCCTCTATATCAGTTTTATCAGTGTCATAAATTATACAATAAAGTTCATTACTTTGTGTGGTCATATCAGCTATAGAGTTTTTAAGCATGGCTTCTTAGTTGGATTCTTGAGGTTGACTAAAGTTTGATTATATAATAAAAGTTGGGTCGTTCTAATAAAGCAAGTTTTAATGGTTCTCCCAACTTGGATTGTAGAAACTAGGGCATGAGTCAAAGCATGAAGGAATCCCTAGTTGACATTTTGTATAATGATGCCCATGATTGGTATCCACAAATATCGCGAGTAATAGATTTCAACTTAGAATATTGCATGCTTAAATAATTAGTTTGATCAGTTTGTTGAATAAAGGAATTTACCTTTGCTGAAAGTGATTCTAATGCATCTGTGTCATATTCTCTTGTCATTATCGGTGGCACATACCTCTGATTTGACCATTGACATTGGTTAAACATCATATTTTCAATTTATGCAATAAAATTCAGAAATACAAAGTGTAAAATAGGAAATACAAAATAAAGCTTAAAATATCTAGTTAAGTAATTTTTGAGTTCTCCTGTTCATACAACGTGTTAATCCAAAAAGAGAAAAATAGACTAAACTAACATTAAAAAAAAAGAATGTGAAAAATAAATAAAAATAAAAATAAAAAAAAATGAAAAAAATGTCTTGTCTATAAATCTCACGATTAAATCGATATTAGCTGGCCTGATCCCCAGCAACGGCGCCAAAAACTTGATGCGTCCGTAAGTGCACGGATTTATCAAAATAATAAAAAGATTATCATTACCAACGAGGATCTGGCGGTCAAGTACCGATTACACGATCGAACTATAGCTAGACGATTCAAAGTGTGGTTTTTATTTGGAAGCATCTAGTATGAGAAAACAAAAGCAAGCGTTTAGGGTAAAAATTAATACAGAGAGAGTCAAGACTCGGGCTTTCACCATGTTGATGACTATGAATTTAATAAAAATAAACCTTTGAATAGAAAATTAAAGCGTTGAAAGGAATTTTTTCTAAGGTACATACTACCTCCGCCCGAAGCGTAATCTGATACCTAATTACGTTAATTTCCTACTCTCATAACAATTAATGTAATTAGATCCTTTAAGTTCTGTGAAAAATTATGTAAATCCTTCAAACAAATCCGAACTACTCTTGTGATCAGATTCGTAGGTTTGAAAAGAATAGATCTGACGTCGCGATTCACCACCTAGTCCTTCTCGCGATGTTTCGAACGCGATAAAACTTATCTAGAGTATTAAAGCGGAATATATATAATTCTAATCAAATCAACCCAATAAGATTCTTAACAAAGATTCATGCAAAAAGTTTAATTCATAAATCAATCAACGGGCTACTCCCTAAATCCCGAAAAGAAGTTTACATATTTATGTTTATAGAAAATAGCATGTATATTGATGAACTCGACATAATCTCTCAAAAATAATGCAAAAAGATACTAGGATAGTAATTAGAACTCTTCACCTCGATTTGGAGATGAAGATGAAGCGTCCAAATCCCTCATTTGTGTGATCTTCGCCGGAATTCTGCCCAGAAATCAATTTTTGCCCTAGCCACCACCTCTGTTCGTGTTCGTCTGTAGAAGCCCCCTAAAACCTTCTAAAATCCTTCCTTTTATAGTTTAATCAGTGTACAACCCATCTAGGAAGGCTTATGCAAAGTTTGGTTAAGTTTCGACTCGATTCGGGGTCAAATCGAGTGAAAAACCGAAGGGGGTGGAAAAACTCACGGGCGGTGAACTGTTTACGACCACAGGTATGAATGTTGCGTTTCTACACAGTAGTGTATTCATATCCCATAAGTATATTCACGGCCATGGCCATGAAAGTTGCGCATGGCCTCCGTTTTGCTCCAAATTTGAAGTACGGTCTCGTCTTTTCATCACGAATCATCCTGTGGTATCAAAACTCATAAAATCCATCATTTTGAGTGATATTCACGGCCCATCAAAGATTCACGGGTGCAACCGTGAATATTGCGTCTGGCCTTCGTTTCACTCCAAATTTGATGTGTGACCTCGTAATTTTCTCGGGAACCGTGCTATGGCCTTAAAACTCACAAATCCATTATTTTTATGCTATTTTACCTATATTTTCATAAAAATTAAATAAAGTGAAGATTCCATACAAGGTAAAGTAAAAACACTAAAAATTGGTATAAAATCATAAAATAAGCCTAAAATATTATATAAAATACAGGTAAAAATATGATATAAATGCAACTCATCAATTATGCATTTCAAATGACCTAGATATGAGGAAGAAGATATTATAAGAAGCACACAAATCTAAATATTTTTTACATTCAGGTGGTACCAAAATGTATAGGGATCTAAAATGCAATTGCTAGTGGGATGGCATGAAGAGGGATATTGCACATTATCTCTCTAAATGTTTAACTTGTCAACTAATGAAAGCTAAACATCAAAAGCTAGGAAGCTCATTGTAGCCATTTGAGGTGTCATAGTGGAAATGGAAAAGTGTTACCATGGATTTTGTTTCAGTTTTACCAAGAACATAAAAGAAACATGATGCTATTTGGATAATTGTTGATAGGCTAACCAAGTCAGCACACTTTTTGCTAATTAATATGACATATTCACTTGACAAGCTTGTAAGATTGTACATTAATGAAATTGTAAGACTTCAGAGTTCCAAATAAAATTATATATAATAGAGACTTCATATTTCTTTCTAGATTATGAAAAAGATTACAAGAATCATTCGGCACTAAGCTTAAGCTTAGCACTACATATCATCCTCAAACTGATGGTCAATCTGAAAGAACAATTCAAATACTTGAGAACCTTCTTAGAGTATAAATAATGGATTGGAAGGGTGAATGGGATAATGACTTGTCTCTCATTGAGTTCACCTATAATAGCTACTTTCATTCAAGTATACAAATGGCACCTTATGAAGCATTATATAGAAGAAAGTGTAGAACACCAATTTGCTAGGAAAAGGTTGGTGATAGAAAAATATTGGTTTCAGATGAGGAGCAGGAAACTACAGAAAAGATTCAAGTGATAAAAAATAAATTGAAAATAGCTTAAAGTTTTCATAAAAGCTATGCTGATAATAGAAGAAGAGACATTGAATTTCAAGTTGGTGATCATGTGTTTCTGAAAGTATCTCCTTACAGATTTGGTAAGAAGGGAAAACTAAGCCTAAGATTTATTGATCCCTTTGAAATACTTACAAGAATTGAATATGAAGCATACATGATTGCACTATCACAAGCCTTAACTAATGTTTATGATGTTTTCCATGTGTCTCTCTTGAGGAAGTATAATCCAGATTCCTCTCACATTTTTAAGCATAAGCCCTTGGAGATTGATAAGGATTTGACTTACACTAAAAAGCCCAAGCAAATTGTGGATAAGAAAGATAAGATTTTAAGGAATTATGTCATTCCCTTAGTCTTTCAAAGTGATTTAGCAAAATCATTATATGGAAGAAGCAACTTGGGAGCTAGAAGAAGAAATGAGGAAAGATTACCCATATTTTTTCAATGATTGAGGTATGAAATTTAGATGACTAAATTTCTTTTAAGGTGGGGAAACATGAGTCTTCACCTTCCTTCTACTAGAATCCCCCAAATTGTGATTCCAAGGTTAAATCAGCACAAATCTCAGTCAATACTCACAAATATGGGGTAGAGGAAGATCTATAAGGAATTGAAGGAGGCAGCATTGAGGGGGGAGGATTTTGGAGAGTGTTTTTCAAGTGTAAAAATCCAAATCAATAGCTAAGTAGGATTTGGGATTGTAAAGAGGTTTTTGAAGCTTTTCTAGCCACCAAATCTAAAAGGAAGTGGTAGGAAGGGTCGAAGAAGGTTCATACAAGTTCTAGGAGAAAAAGGAACTCTAGATTAAAGGCAATTTGGATCGGCGGCGAAGCACATTCAAGAGGAGTCGAAGTAGCAAATGTAGATAGCTGAGGCATAATTACGGAGCTGTGATCATCATCACACCCCCATAATCTGAGGGAGTTGAATTTAAACTTTCTTTCATTTTCTACAAGCAAATCTAATTTGTGAACACTTAATCCATGAATTTTTTACTATGTAATCATATCTCTTGTAGTGTAAAAATTTCTTAGGACCAAGGGAATAGCCCTCTGAGTTCTTGATAGTTTAACTATTTAAATTTATCTTGTATTTTTTATTTGGGTTATGCGAACTCAATTTTACAATATTTAATGTACTTGTGATTATTTGAAATTAAACTATTATGTCTTATGGGTTATAACATGTATTGAGAGGTGACTTATAACCCTAAAACCCCTTAATTAGACTTATAGAGATAGACTACAAGAATAACTAAATCATAGTAACTAAATTATTGGTGCTATGATAAGTTTAATTCCTGTAATTGCATTATTTTATTTGTAAGAGCACTCCGAAGTGAACTATAACATTAGAAATTCTTTAATTGAACTTGTGATTTAAAGCTTTGAGGGTATCTTAAAATCACTTGAGAAAAGGACCTATGAGTTAAGCCATGAGAGTGATGTTGGTGTTTATACCCTAGGACCTCTGGGATGGTCCAGTGGGATATCTGTATCACATATGATTGATAGATAAGATATCTTGGCATGGTCGTCGTTATGCAAATATGTACATCTGCGCACATGTATAGTTGCATGGATGATGTCCCTAAAGAGATAAGATGTTTATCTTCTTTCAATTTTGTCCCAGGTCAAGAGTCATAGTGGATATAGGACAGCTATGATTCATTTGATACTGGTATACGGGCTCGTTAAGCACGGGTTGCTAACGCATGCATATAGGTATATCAAGGGAGATATACTGGACCAACACGCCGTAAGGATTCATCTTGGTGTCACAAGATGAATATCACAGTGACAGAGTTATGGTTGTCCTAAACTTGAGGACATTGGCATCTCTATATAGTGATGAGGGACTTTGATATAACCTAATGCTTCGCCGTAAAAGAGGAATCATAATGGTTGTCATTGGGTGCATCATGAGCCACATGAGAGATTCAATGTGCCAAGAGAGGATTTGCCCCTTCCCTATGGGGAAGCTTGATTGTCCATGGCACTCTTCTATGGATGACTGAAAGTGTATGGCCATTCTCAGGTGAGAACCTGATTTAGTCATGCCATAATATTGGGATGAACAAGTGTGACACGCTTGCCCAATCTGGACATCAATCTGACAAAAGGACAATTCTGTACTTATACTTTGTCACAGTTCTAAAGGTTGTCGATGGTGACATTTATTCTGATGAATTGGGTAGCAATGATGTACTTCTAGGTGCCACTCATTGCTTGTGATGATTTAGTCATCACTGTCAATGTCTGAAGAACCTACAGAGTCGCACACCTAGACGTCAAAGATTCTGTATTGATCGGTTAGCCTGAGATCGAATCATTGTATGATTTGGATCATTTTGGGAAACTGATGTTTTGAGATTTTTATATAGAGATGAAATTTTATTTAGTTCATGTTTGACCACTAGTTGACCACTAGTAGACCGCATTTGACCTCTATTGACCTATGTAGTCAAAATGAGTCAAACAAGTGTCTTAGTGCGAGTTTGGACTTGGTACTTTAGTCACATGAATAAAATAAAATTATTAATTGGCAAAAGAATTTTTGTCTTGGCTAATTAATTGGTACTTTAGTCACATTTTGCAATTAATTATTTAATTGTGGAATTTAAATAGGCGTCTAAACAATGTCCCACATTGCTAAATATCTCCAAGAATAGCTGGTTCATCTATTATAAATAGACAAGCTCTCTTGGAAGATTTTTGCACCTGTTCTTTCTCTCATCTCCTATTGTCGCCTCCCCTCTCCTCCTTGGAGTGAGGGTCTTGCAGGTGATAACAAAAGAAAAGTTTATGCATCAAGGTTGGGACAAGTGGTAGTGCTGCCCTTTCCTTGTTGCCAACACTTCTCATTTCTCCTTGGCGCTAGATCCTGGTGATTGGTGTAAGTTGAGAAAATCCTAGAGGCATGGATCTCACCTCCCGAGGCCAGCACCAAGCACGGAGGTTGGAGAGATCTCGAGGAGTCCGTGTGTGCGCAATTGCAGAGGACAGGCACTTGTGCGTCTTCATCATCGACTGCTTCTAAAATTGTTTGATAAGGTACTACTCTTCACATCCTTCGATTTTCTCTCATAAGGGATCCTAGTGTTTCTTGGAATTCTATTTCGGACCTTCGCTTCCGCTATGTTTAAAGTTTTTATAAGGTCCAGGGATTCCCAACAGGTGATTCTTAATTCATTAGGAGTGAAAATAAATTACCACAAAACTTAAGGTTAGACAACAAGGCATGAGAATGAAAGGTTGGTTTAATATCGAGTTGGGCATCTAAGTGGAGACAACTCAAACTTTAGGGTAATTTGTCTTTAGTCATACTTAAGCAATTGACAAAAAAATTATTATAATTTTCTTTCAAGTTTTAGAGTGGTGTAACCTTGTATCAGATTTTGCGCCTATTGATTTTTTTCAAAAAAATTGCTTATTTTTTATGTCTCTAAAAATTCTAAAATTTGATTTGCTTAACTAATATAAATATAATTTATTGATACTTAACACATAGGTCCTCGTGGGATTGATATTTTTTATTACTTAGATGTATTTGTATATTTACGGGCACATCAAGTTTTTTATGCTATTGCCAGGACCTAGGTTTTGTTAATATTAATTAAATTATTAGATTACTAAACTAAGCACCTTTTTATTTTTTTTCTATTACTTAATTTTTAATTAATAATTTTCATATTATTTTAGGATTTCTGTTTCCTCTGTAATCATAGCTTGGATTAAGCAAACCTGAGTCTTTTCTATTCTTTTTAAAAAATTCTACTTATTTTATTCTCTGTTTTTCTCTCATTATGTCTTCTTTGTCATCACACCCCTGTTATCACAGTCACTATGATCATGTTTTTCAGGAAATTCTTTGTTTCTAGAATACTAAAAGTTTACCGGAGTGTTTCTTCTCTATTTATCAATTTTACCCATTATTTAGTTGATAAGGTCAGTAATTTTGATATTTATTAATAATAGTAACGGAAAGATAGTTTTAGCAAAATTGTTAACTAGTCAATTGTTAATTGGTAAATTAAAAATTACTAAATGCTCACCCTTACATATAATAATATAATGTTAATTGAAATGGACAAGTTGAAGGAGCTTAATGAGGAGGCCCCTTGCTATGAAGAGGCCAATAAATTGTTTGCTTGATTTGTGTTGAATTTTGGCATTGAGACTTTAGGTATAATTACATACCAAGGGGGCACTTCTAGTCTCACTTCATGCTCTCACCCTAATCTAGCCCTCTCGCCCTCTTCCTTCCCACTCGCCTGACATTCGCCTAAAGTCTTCCCTCACTAGCATCGGAAGCCTTCCCTCGCTCGCCTGAAGTGCTCACCTCCGTCTCGCTATCGAAACGGAAGCTCTCGCTCTCCTGAAGCTGACGCCCACCTGAAGTCCTCCCTTGTCGGCGCCTGAAGCCTGCTCGCCTGAAGTCTTCCCTCGCCGGCGCCTGAAGCCCTCCATCGCTGACGCCTGAAGCTCTCCCTCGCTCGCCTGAAGTCCTCCCTCACTCGCTCGCCTCCCTCTCGCCATCGAAACAGAAGCTCTTGCTCGCCTGAAGTCCTCCCTAGTTGATGCCTGAAGCCTGCTCGCCTGAAGTCTTACCTCGCAGGCGCCTAAAGCCCTCCCTCGTTCGCCTAAAGCTTTTGATTTCGCTAGAGAAGCTAGCCTTCGATTTCATCAGATTCATCAGCTCACAAGCCTTTGATTTCGCCTGAAGCATTCGATTTCTCCAAAGAAGCCTTTGATTTTATCACCAGCCTTTGATTTCACCGTAAGATATATCTTATTTAGTCTGTGAAATTCAACATATGTTTTATATTGCATCAGCCTTCAATTTCATCAGTTAGATTTAATTAGTGCCATGATTGTAATCACAGTTAGATTTAATTTCAAGTTTTTCTTTATTTTATCGTTTTCTAAATTTTTAATTTCAAGATCCTCCCATAAGTTTTCTTCATGGATGTCTAGAGCATTATAGTGTTTCTCTAGGGTTTACTTTTGGTTTACTTGGCAATCTACCTAGATGTCTAGGAGAAGAACTATCTTGTTGTGCAAGTTGGGTTTCTAACATCTTTCCATGGGTAGCTAGGGAATCCACTTTAGATGCTAGTTGTCTAACTGTTTCTAAAATCTTATAATAACTTTGCCTATATTCTTCATTTTTTTTGTTGATTTATAAAATTTTCTATCATGACTTCTAGGTTTGACTTTTGATATTGCCTAGATTGATTCATAAACTCTAAATTTTGATTATTACCGCCCCATGAAAGATTTTTCCACCGAGGATTGTAGGTATTGGAGTATAGGTCATTCTATCTATAATTACCTACATCATTAATATGTTCATGATCACTATCATTAAGATTTGTTCCTAATTGACACTCATTAGTATGATGATCATTACTTCCACAAATATCATAGGGAGATACACTAGCCATGACAGTATATATATTAAGATAATCAAGTTTACTAGCTAAGAGATCTACCTTATGTTCAAGAGAGTGATAGGCATCATCGGTCTTACCTGGTCGTCTATACAACACATGTCTTTCAGTAGTTCATTGATGATAGTTGAGTGTCATATCCTCTATCTATACTTTTATTCATTAATTCCCCTCCAACAACAGTATCAATGGTTAACCTAGTACTATAATTTAATCCATTATAAAATGGTTGAGTACCCATTTTCAAGGTCATAATACGGACACATCCTTTAAAGTTCTTTGTATTGATCCCTAGTTTCATACAATGATTCTCCACCCATTTGATAGAAGCTAGTTATCTGATTCCTCAATTGTACTATTTTGCTATAAAAGAAATACTTTTGAAGAAAGGCTTGAGAAAATTACTCCCATGTGGAGATAGATTTTTTAGGTAGAGTGTAGAGTCAAGCCCTTGCTTTGTCTTTAAGTGAAAAGGAAATAACCTGAGTTTCAGAGCATCATTATAAATACCATTTATTTTTATAATATCATGGTACTCTAAGAAAACTTGTAAATGCATATTTGGAGCATCAAGAGGGGATCCACTAAATGTGTGTTGTTGAATCATAGATAATAATGAAGGCTTAATTTCAAAGTTATTTACTTTCTACATTAGGTTTAGCTATATTAGAGTGTAAACCATTAAGATTAGGAGTCGCAAAATTTTTTAGAGATCTACGATCTATGTTTTCAATAATATTTTCTAGTAAAATTTTAGAAAATTTTAACTTCCTACGAGTTATATAAGTACGTTCAATCTCAAGGTCTAGGTCTAGGAGTGACCGTGACTTGAGACCTCTCGTCATAAACTAGTAGAAAACAAGAGTTTAAAAATTTCAGAATCTGTTAAAATCTTAGGAAACATAGAGAAATCAAAAAAAAAATTTATCAGGCTATGATAATCATGACCATAAAAATAAAATAATTCAAAAAAAAGTAAAAATTACAAAAGGTGGTAAATGACTGAAATAATATAATTGTATAAAAAAAAATTCTATTTTACTTCTAAATAGCATAAAGAAAATTTTATAAATATCATTAGTAGTGATTGTAATCACTGGTGCTCCTAACCCTAGACTTCTTGGCATAAACTAGTAGAAGACAAGGGTTTAAAATTTTCATTAGCTGTACAAAGCAATTTTCAATTAACCATCATTTCATTCTTAAAGTACTCGAACGAGCTATGGAGCTAAAATTTTGCAAGTATAATGAGCAATTAACAGACATCTTTAACAAGGTAAGAGCAAAGTTTGAGAAGAGGGGAGAAGCACTTGGAGTTCAGCAGAACATTAAGAGGTAGAATATTGAAGCTAATTTTAATTAGCTGTAGACTTTTGTGATAGTGTTAGTCTATTTACTTAAGTGTTACGTCACATTTCCGAAAAACTAAGTGTTGTGTGGGTTCCAAAAAAAGCTCTTTTTCGTGCAGGAAGTATGAGTTACTATACTAAAAATTGTGAGAAAAATAGAGAAACTAGAGAACAATATGAAGAAGAAACTGCATTCCATAGAAAAAATTCTAGCACACTCTACCACCATTGTTTCACTTATTTTGGGTATCTTGTGTATGTGTTTTGGCTGGCTAACCAGTAAAATGAAAAGACATGTTCAAAGATTAAACAAAGAATGATAAAAGTTTAAAACAAACACTTCACATTTTTTTTATAAAAAAAATACTTTATAGATGTGTAACTCATACTTTTAGTTTTGAGAAATAAAAAATATAATTTGTAAAAACTTTTTAGACATTTATATAAAAATTATAGAAAAAAGATTGACTTGAAATAAATTTAAAACATGGCTGTGTTTAGAGAAATGCAAAACAAATAAATATATGACATAATTTTAAGGTTTTATTGCAAAAATTACAAAAGTAAAAAAAGAATAGTTTTAACTAGAAATATATTAAACATTATTGAGAACACTTGAATAGCCTCAAAATACTTTATAGAAATATGGCTAATATTTAAAAACAATAATGACCATTAAAATAAATTTATAACATTTTCATATAAAAGTAGAAAATTAAAACCATGTGAAAAAACCTTTAGTGGGCAAAAAAACATGATGCAACGTTGTAATTCAAAGGTAAAAAAAAAAGACACATGGATAGCCGCAATAACATTGTTAAGATTTGCATAGAAATTCTCTAGATATGTTTTTTAAATATTTTTAAACACAATTTCTATAATTTCTTAAAGTAGGTTTTTATAGATTTGTGAAGTCTATGATATTCGGTCTTCAAAGTGAATTTATGATATTTGTGGAGTTTATACACATGAAAAAAAAACTTAATAGTGATGTCATCATCATAATTATCTTTATATACTTTTATTAATCATTTATGAAATAGTAAATTTATGACTGGCTAAATTGCGTTGCTGGTTAAAGTAATTATAGAATTTTACTGTAATTTACTTATATTTGTTTAAAAATTTAATAACTTACTATCTTTAATTTTGAGTTGGACAATTTTGGGTGGTTATTCTTTCTTTTTAGTTTAATGTAATTAATCATCTCTTCATATTAATTTAGTTTTTTTTAAAAAATAAATATTAAATATTTAAGTTCTATAGTTGTTCTAGTAATTGAAAAGTATTTTTAATTATCTACTGTAATTTTGGAACATTTTTTATAAAAATGTTTTAAAAACAAAACAATTCTTTAAAACATTTTTTTAGTGTTATGTAGTGTTTTATACGAGGCACATCATATAGCTTAAAAATACTCATTTAATTTTAAGACGAAATGTTAGTCTATGTGTATTTAATGTACTTTTTGTTAAGTATAGAAGTTAATTTTAATTTGTTACATTTATTTGATGTAGTTAGGAGAGAAATTATTTATAATTATTCAAGGCATTAATAAATTGTTTGACTATGGGCGGTTATACTTTCTAATATCTTTTTGTTCAATTGAATGGATTGTCTTTTATATTTATTTATTAAAAATTTCATAACTTATCAAATGCTTATAGGTATATAAAACTTAATGCATAATGATGAAAAACATACATAAAATACATATTACATGTTTATAACAGATATTACAAAATTGATCATTTTAATGTTACAAATTCTAGTTTTATTAAACAATTGCATGCCACTATATTTCAAGTGCTTAACTGAACGTATTTTCCGCGAACGAGAGTGGCGCAGCACACAAGATCTGCATCTTAAGATTCATTGAAGTCACAAAACATGATAGAGGTAGGACACTACGATGGAAGGATTAACCAATGATTCTAAACCAAACATTGAAATCCACTGACAGTATCGAGTGTACACCATTTTCCGTATCCTACCTATTATAAATCAGACAACAGTAAATGCTGACCGTAGTGACGATGTGAGATGAGAAGAAAGAGTCTGAGTAGCAAATTGTTGGATCTGTTTCTTGGCATCTGGAAACCAAAAAAGGAACCATTAGTTTGTAGTCAGTGAATGGTTGCAACAAGAATCCGTTAATCCAGTTTCACAGAAGGGCCGTGCACAGAGATTGATAAAAATTTCATGATTCGGTAAACATACAAATCAGATACATAGTTAACATGATCTGACCAAAGATTTTCACTTTCAAACTTGTTACAAACTCTTGCAACTTAAATTGTAAATGCAAACATATTTTGAGTTTTATGACGATTAAGAACAAAAAAGGTTGTGTGGCGGCAAGTACAAATTTCACACAAAAAGGAATACATACTGTTACTTGTCAAGATGTTCAACCGCGCAGCGAGTCAGATGCTAATTTCAGAGCCACCTTTTGTTATGTAGATGAGATTGTTTAGAAAACTAGATGCTAAAAAGTTTTCATTTTCTACATAAATGACAATCATTTGGAGAGCTTTATTTGTCTGATACATAGACTTTTCCTATGAAACCAGGCTTCAGATGTAAAACCTACAGTGATGATGAATCATATCAATAGTTAACAGTGAGGAAACTCAAGATCCATCAATAGATTTTAATCAATTAGGGGGCCAAAAGAAAAGTAAAACTGATTTATGTTAATCATCATGTTGCATTGCTGAATATAGTTTGCCCGGATTATAATTCCATTGTTTCTCTGTATCTATAATTGTGTTTGATATCTGAGTATGGAATCCAGATGTTTCTAACATGGACAGATGCATGCTTGTATTCAGATCAAAATCTTAGGTTAGTTAGGCTAAACAAAATTATCATACTAACCTTATGGCAAAGGGATCATGAAATATTGTGGGCACTGGGCATGCACAATAATTTAAATGACTTGGTTTGATTTTGGAATTTGAAATTAAAGTGTCATTTCATGCAATACACTGAAATAAATTATCCTTCAATATGATAAATTTAGCTAGGATTTTACTCGTCTAACGAGATGAGTAAACTACAAAGGAGAAAGCTTTTATATTCTCAAGTAACAACTTGCAGAATGAATCATAAGGTATATATATCATACTCATCGTAAAACATTTTATGGAGAGATAAAGCACAAAATCTTAAAGCATCGGACACATAAGGAAACAATGCAAGAAAGACACTTGAATAATCAAATGAAACCACATGAGATATGCACCTTTACGGCATTTAGTGAACCCAACAATATTAGCAATGCTGAGGCTTAGGCAAACTCCCACGACTAGTAAATAGTCAGCTTGAAACCTAATAAGTGAGAATATCCCAAGGAAAATCCATGCAACAGCCTGCATTATGAAATTGTTCATCTCAACCTTGATGAATTTGCTATGTATTTTCTTATGCTTTTCAGATAGAGGCCGTGGTCCCACTAACAAACAAGTGAAACAAAATCAATAATTCCTGAAATAACTGATAAGGAAGCTATCCCAGATTCCATAACAGTTAAGAGTTAAGACTAACACAGTAAATCATGCAAGCAGATAAGCCTAAAAATGAAAGTACTATAGAGGTACATTCTGGAAAAGCATGCGCTAGTGAATTCAAAGGTTATTTTGCACATTTCATGGTTATTTATTTGAATGACAAGAAGGATGACAAGAAGTGATTATAGTAGCTCACTGTATAGCAAGAGGTAAAGTACAAATATACAGATTCTCATCCAAAAGAATGGTTTGAAAAATAGGCAATGAGAGGTTAAATGTGTTCTAGTAACACACTAACATATAGTAACAAATAGTCCCCAGTAAAGTCAATGCAGCAAAAGATGATCCAATTTTAAGTTTAACACACCCTTGTAAGTCACAAATGAGAGGTGTCAACGGCACATAGAGATCTTGTTTATTTATGCATATGAAGGATAGCATGTAAGAGGAAAAATATTGCCCATTCACGCATGCATAATTTGTATTACTTTGCATGTAGCACTCAAAGTGTTGCTTATTTGTGCTATGAGAACAGAGTCATTAAGTAGTTAAGTTCGCTTGTCCATATACGAGTAAATCTACATGTGCTGATGAGTGTGTTGTTCGTTTATGAGATAACCACATAACTAAGTGTTGTTTGTCCACGCTAAGCTACATCAATTTGCATTTACAGTAAAAGCACTACTTGTTCATGGATAGAGATACAACTGTAAAGAAGTGTTTGCTTGGTACACAAAAATTATGTATGAAAAGATAAAGAAATTGTTAAAGTTGAAATGAAGCGCTAGAGTTGGAAAGGAAGCCTCAAGTTCCAGTCCCAACATAATTCCATGTGTTGTCTGCTCTAACACCATCTACTATTAAAGTCCAAGAAGTATCCGAAGCTGTTGAAATCAGACAACACACACTTGCCCTCCTATAAGATTTGCAAACCAATTGCACGGATGCTAGCGGCTGCAATTTTCTAAGGGAGGAATACCAGCCAAAAGGTAGGCTATAGGGTGGCAGGCAAGCTATAGGGCAATAAGATTTTAGAGTGAAGCGCAGAAAAACATGGGTTGGCAGCCAGTAGTAATGAAGGACAACAAAAGAAAGAGAGGATTACAGATGTTGCTATAATTGAAGAAGAGGAAGCTAGGGTTGGGGAATGAGAAGTTAAGAGTCATTTTTGGAGAAAGAGAGAGAATGGGTAAAGGAAGAGTTAGTGGTGATCAATTGTTGCCACCAAAGTTGCTGACGGAAGCAATGGTGCCACTTAAGGAGTGATATGGAAAAGAGGCTTGCAACTAGGTTTGAAGAAGAGAGATATGAGAGATTACTAAATTTTAGAAATTGGTTAAATACTAGGATGGAAAGAAATTGGTTTACTTTGCATATAACAATGATGAATGCAAAACCAAATGTGTGATAATAACAATAAGAAATTTACTTTTAGATTTAAGGCTACGCTTGATAATATTAAACCAAAACCTATTAACCCATTGATGTTGAAACGCTATATATGTTAGTTTAACTAATTATGAGTGTTTGAAAAATCTAGTTTTTACTTATATCTTACTATTATCACTTTGTTAGTAACTGAATTAATTAAATGTCTCAAGAGTAAAAATTCTCAAGTTTGAACTTTGAATTAGCTTTACAATACCTTAACTAATTCCTTATACTCACTAGTGGGTGTGTCCAGTTAACAAGTTGACCTGACAAGGGTTTGAAATGAAATCCAAGGGTTTGGTTCCATAGATTCTCTCAAAGTGATGCAATAAGCAAGTTTTCAACACAATAAAACTGATCACTCCATATTTATACAACATTCAAACCTAGGTA
The DNA here is from genome assembly GCA_027563935.2 of Costus lasius. Taxonomy (NCBI): domain Eukaryota; kingdom Viridiplantae; phylum Streptophyta; class Magnoliopsida; order Zingiberales; family Costaceae; genus Costus; species Costus lasius. The sequence continues at coordinate 113,241,352 of CM050447.1, read as the reverse complement.
TAGTGACCCTTATTGTCTATGTGGATGATATTTTATTTGCAAGGAGTGATTCTAAAGGCATAGATGAAACCAAATTATATCTACAATCTCAATTCCCCCAAGAACTTGGGAAAACCAAAACATTTTATAGGAATTAAAGTGATATATATATAGGAAAATGTCTCATAGTCACAAGATAAGTATGCATTTAATCTACTTGAAGAAAGCAGTATGCTAGACTGCAAACCAATAGACACATTAGTGATACAATGCTAAAATGAAACCTAACTTGATGCCATTAGATAACGATTAGTAGGAAAACTTCTTTATCTCATTGTCAATGGACCAGACATCTCATACTCTATAGGAGTTTTAGTTAATTTATGCAAAAGTCCAAAAAATGTCATTGAGATATTGTACTTAGAATCATATAATATATTGAAGGAGCTCAAGAGAAAGACTTGTTATACATAAAGAATAAACATATTAGGGTTAAAGTTTAATGTTGATTATGTTGAAAATGTAAATAAAAGAAAATTAATTTTTGGATTTTGCACATATGTAGGTGGAAATTTGGTAATATGGAAAAATAAGAAACAAAATATAGTTTCAGGTCTAGTTGTTGTGAAGCAGAATACAAAGTGATAACACATACTACACATGAAATGTTATGGCTTAAAAGTCTATTATATGAATTTAATCTACTATATCCAAGTTATATGAACATGCATTCCGACAACCAATTTGCTATCTTCATTGTTAGCAATCCAATCCAATGTTCCATGAAAGAAGAACTAGCAAATATGTATCTTTACATAAAGTCAAAAAGCAACAAGCAAATATCTTCATAAAGGCTTTGGGCCCAACACGGTCTCATTATCTCATTACTTGCGTAACAAGCTAGGCATCATTGATATCTTTCCTGAAGTGTTGAGAGTATTAAGAAAATGGATCTACAAATTATAATTTATATGTTATTGGGTTTGTTTACATCTTAATCGATGTACTCAATTACTATTGGTTTTGTATATTTAAGTAACAAACCCTGGACAAAATAATGGATATTTTACTTTTTGGATACCAATTGTAACAATATTGAGTATACAATCTTATCAACATTTATAGAGTATATAGTGTATAAGTGGTGTTGCAATCTATATCCCTTATCTATGATCCATTAAAATTTAGTGTTTTTCTTAATGTTTGATTAATTAATGATTGAATCTATGTTTCTTTCTTCCTATTTGTTTTATTACCTTTGATTGAATTGATTAATTGCATAATAGTCAATTTTCACTTATTTAATATCCTCTCATAATTTTATCATACATAAATGGTTATTAAAATATATAATTTTGTTAATTATAAAATAATTAGTGTCTTGCTAGTTCATAATTAATAGATATTTACTATTTTTTATTTCTTATTGGACATAATGCTCATAGTACTCTTGATATATAAATAAATTTTAAAAAGTATATTTTTTATCTGTTTATAAGGTCTTACAATCTGAACCTACAAAGTCTCTCCCATTCCCCGGTAAAGAGAACTTTGGCCTAAATGATGTTAATTTGCTAATTTAGCTACTATGGTGCATACTTAATACCTTGTTTCCTTGGATGGAAAAGGGGAAGGAAAAAAAGGAAAACATGCTTTTCCTTTGTTTCCTCTGAGAGAAAGAAAGTAGAAAGAGGGAAAAGTCACCCACTTTTCCCTCAAAATTGAACAAAAAAGAGAAAGAAAAAAGAATAGCATGCAGATAGGTAACTCCCCCATGTCGTCCCCTACTCGGTGCCAAACCTCCCAACATTCCCCCACCCCCCACCTTGGCATCGAGCACCACTAAGTCGCCCCTACATCACCTCTCCCTTGGGCGCACCTGCTCCCCCACATCGTTCCTCCATGATCACATGAAATACTATTTTTTTTTATCCTCTTCATTTTCTTTCTCTTTTATTTTTTCCTGTCTTCCTAATTTTTCATGCCTAAGGCTATGTTCTGTTGAATGGAATTCATAGTGGAAAGGATGAAAAATGCAATGAATCTGGATTTCATCCAATATAACATATGGTAAGTGATGTAAATGGAACTTTTATTATAGTTATAATCAAGTTCATTTAGTCCACAATCCACAATAAGCATTACTATGTGCTAAATGTCATAATTATTGTCAATATCAATTTATAACAATGATTATTAGAAGTAATCTATTGTTTCTTGAGGCAAGTTTGCATAATCAAAATTATTTTATAGTAAAAACAAGCATTGAGTATGCTTTGGAACAAGTAAACCGAGATCCTTACTTTCCAATAAGTAACATGTTCAATTCACTTTATCTTGTTTGTAATGAAATGATAATTCTATGGTTGCTTCAAAAACCATGCAATTTTCAAATTTAAAGGTACATAAGTCAATGCTGTGATTAGGTCTTGCAGTTTAACTACCAAGGTAAATTGGTTTAGTATATATGTACCAAGTTTGAATTACATAAATAGATGAAACACCAGCTCAAGAAATATTACTACTGAAAGTTTAACAGGCGTATTCATAACCAGTGATAGAAAGTTAGTTTTCTCAATTTACTTTCATCCAAAATCTCTGCTCGGGTCCTGCTTTGATCTCCATCTATGGATCATGACAACACAAACTTGAACTCACCCTATCTCACTGACATAATTTATCTTAGTCATCAGATTGATCTAAAACATTTTTCAACTGAGACCCTTAGTAACATAGTATTTCTCTTTGACATGTAACTATTACAATGGCAGTTAATGCATAAATACCTCAAGGCTTCAGGCGACACACATCTAATCTATCATAATATTAGATGAAACAGTATCCAGATTAGAAGGAATATAGATATATTGTTACATATATTAAAAATCAACTCAAGCATATTATTCTTTTTTTCTTAGCTTCCACCGTTTCTTGCCACACAACATGCACTCTTATGTTTACATGAACCATGGCATTTTAAAGCATAATAGGTTCATAGCAATTGTACCCTAATCTAGTTATGCTACCATCTGTCTTTGCAGATAAAGTTAAAACTTAACTAAAATTTATCTTAATGGTGCACATATACATTAAATTTTCCTTGCTTATTAGTTAAATAATTTTGCAAACCTCAGTTAAGCTAGCAAGAATTGATATTAACTCATATATTCTAGAAAGAAAGGACCAACACATAACAAAAGCAGTAACAACATTTCCTAGCAAACCTCGTTCACCATCATTATATACTTAAACATTATTGCAGTGCTTTAAATCTCAGTCCATACTGCAGCATATACCAGTCCGGTACCATACTTCGTCAATATATCCGATACTATGTTTTTACAATGTCAGTATGTCCATTAGCAAAAGTTCGACAGCTTACTGTGAGATAAAGAGTCCACCAAAAGAGCCATGAATCCTTCTTGTTCATGCGTGCAAGGGACTAAAAAGACAGAAGAACAAAATTGTAGGATTATAAATCCCTTCATTTCAAGTATTTGAGAATCAAATTTTTTTTTAAAAAAATATTTTTGAAAACCTCCTGATCCAAGCACTCAAACTTCCAGACGCTCTCTCCGCTCTCATCTATTTCATTCCACCACCTCAGCCCAACCAGTATCCTCCCGCTGACATTCTTGACCACCCAGAAATCTAGAGCCGCTAGAAAGACAGTGACGACAAAGATGATCACGAAACTATTGAAGAAAAGCGCCGAGAGTATGTAAAAAGCCAACGCTGCAGCCTGTAAAAATGAAGCCAGATAAACTTGCTAGTTATATCTGCCGAACCACTGGAAAATAACGCGATAACAATGAATGTTGAATAACACACCTTGAAGAGAACATGGAAAAAACAAGTTTTGGGGTTGGCATAGTTCTCGCCTGCAGGCTGCAAATAGAAAACCATGCAAATACATTACATCAGAAAAATGATGTAAACAAACAGTAAATAATTTCTGAAACGAATGAGATTCAATCACAAATGAATCATAAAATCAACAAAGCATGAATTCCCACAAATAAATTCTTGAAATCCAAGTTCCGTTAGAACTATCTAACCTTCACTTTAAATCAATTTAATAGGAAAAAATATCATCTTAAGCACTCGGCAAAAGCAACAAGCAGATCAGATAGATCTGACTAACATACGACGGGTGAGGGGAGATATTATATGAGCGGCAATCCACCGAGAAGAGGGGCGAAACTTGGGTTCTTCAGAGGGAGAGAGAGGAATATCACCTGAGCTGGATCCATTTCGAGAGGATGGCCGTCGATTTCGCCCCGTCGCCCTTCGCCCTTCGCCTTCCTCGGCTACCTTACTGTAAATAAAAGATCTAAGAGGCTGCGTAAATATAAAAATTGCTATCCCTCGAGTCGAGACCGGAAAACGGATCCTTTTTGTTCGCATCCGATGACTCGATAGGTTTGCGGATCGGGTTTGTAAAATTGAAAAAGGGTTGTTGTATAGGAATGGTCAGAGTACGGATTTTATCGTGTACTGATCGATTAAATGGGTTCGGTTCAAGTTTCAATGGTATATATACTTGCTGTCACGCTCCGGTCGGATCGGCCTAGAAAGAGCACTTATCCGCTTCCTAGAGCCGTCCGGCGGAATACCAGAACGCAACTCGCCCTAGGGTTTCCGACCCGAAATTAGAAACCCTAATCTCCCCGGATAATTTTTATCCCCAAATTACAATTCGCACGGAAAACCCTAACCCTAATTTGAGAAATCGAGAAAGAATCGAAAATCCCAAATCAGAAAATCAAAATACCTCTCCTGATTTTGACCTGGTCAAAATCATGTTTACTGTGCAAACTCGCCGATCGAATCGCTCTCGCTGACGTCACGCTGACGTCAGCCGACGATTAATTCCGTCGCCGCGGAATCGTTCTTCAGGTGACGTCACGCTGACGTCGCACGCGAAATCGAATTTCGAATTCGATTTCCGCCGCCAATTTTGACTTTCCTTTGTTGACGTCCGCTTGCGTCAGCCGTCCTCGAAATATGCCGTTGACCGCTTGACTCTTCTCGTTTCGAACGCTCGACGCGTTCGAAGCCGTCGTCTTCACGCGTCGAACGCGCGTCTGCGTTCGACGCTGCCGTCGCCGGAGAAGGAAGGCCGCCGCCTTCCGTCGTCGTAGAACAGGGGAAGGGAACATATGAAAGGAAGAAGCTTTATTACCTCTGCAAAGCTTACAACGTCTCTCAACCGACGACCTCCGTCGGTGCCCGCTTCCCCTCCCTCACCGGTGATTCCGGTTACATGCTCTCCTTGATCTCACTCTCTCGTCGGCACCTCCGCGCCGACCTTCGCCCCCTGGCGGCATCAGAGCCCAGCTCTGGAAGGGCGACGGCACCTCGCCGTCGCCGGTGGAGTCGCCTCTCCTTTGTGGTGTGGTGACGCCCTTGCGCACCCCTTTCCGCTCGATCGCGTCTTCCTTTATAAGGACGCATCGCCGAATCTTCCGCCGAAGCTCGCGTCTGCTGACGAGGTCTCCATCGACTCGTCTGAAGCCGCGTCCGAAGATGCCTCTGTGCCCGAGTCTTTCTCCAGTTTCGAGTTGACGACGCCGCGTCTGCCGTCGCTCTCCGAAACTGCAGTCCGCGTCTTCCGGAGAAGCCGCGTCCGTCGAACCCGTCAGAGCCGCTGCTCCATGTCTCCCATCTCTGGTGAAGACGAAGCCTCCGTAGATTTCTGCTTCGTCCGCCAGAGCTTCACGCACCGCCCGTCCGCTTCTTCCGTCCGAAGCTTTCGGTGAGCGTGCGTTCGCACGCTGCGACGCGCACGCATCTGCGTCTGAAGCACGCGAAGCTTCCGCTTCGTTTGGAGTTGGTCAACTTCCAATGTTGACCCGCCATTTTCCTCAAATCGAGCTCCCTTAAATCAGGTGGGCTTCCTTTTGTGGGCCTGGGCTTGGGTTGGGCCGAACCGCTGAACCGGGCCCTAACAATACTCCCCCACCTGATTTGAACATCGCCCTCGATGTTCCATGCAAGTTTGAACACTGGCCCTCCAATGTTCAAAGTCCTCCATCCTCTGCTGATGAATGTTTGCTGCACCATACTTATAGCAACCTGCATCAACAAATTTGTCAAGGATAATCTTGCTTCACCATGTTTGCTGAATCTCAGCTGAACCTCGATGTCCCTGACACCGTCATCGACGCCCCTGGCGCCGGCATCAACGCCCCTGGCGCCGGCATCAATGCTATGCATTGGCATCAACACGCCCTGGTGTTGGCATCAACGCCCCCTGGGGTTGGCATCAACACGCCTTAGTGTTGGCATCAATGCTATGCATTGGCATCAGAGCCCCTGCTCCGGGAAGTGATCTTGCAATCACTGAGCTCTTATAGAGTCTCCTTCGATGTCCCCTGACATCGGCATCGACGTCCCTGACATCGGCATCAATGCTCTTAGACATTGGCATCAACACACCCTGGTGTTGGCATCAGGGTCCCTACCCTGGAAGAACGACACTCCTTGTCGCCCGTAGTGATGGTGTTGCCTCTCAGATCTTTCTGATTCACCTTGCTGGATCATTTTAAGCTCTGATACCTGTTGTCACGCCCCGGTCGGATCGGCCTAGAAAGAGCACTTATCCGCTTCCTAGAGCCGTCCGGCGGAATACCAGAACGCAACTCGCCCTAGGGTTTCCGACCCGAAATTAGAAACCCTAATCTCCCCGGATAATTTTTATCCCCAAATTACAATTCGCACGGAAAACCCTAACCCTAATTTGAGAAATCGAGAAAAAATCGAAAATCCCAAATCAGAAAATCAAAATACCTCTCCTGATTTTGACCTGGTCAAAATCATGTTTACTGTGCAAACTCGCCGATCGAATCGCTCTCGCTGACGTCACGCTGACGTCAGCCGACGATTAATTCCGTCGCCGCGGAATCGTTCTTCAGGTGACGTCACGCTGACGTCGCACGTGAAATCGAATTTCGAATTCGATTTCCGCCGCCAATTTTGACTTTCCTTTGCTGACGTCCGCTTGCGTCAGCCGTCCTCGAAATATGCCGTTGACCGCTTGACTCTTCTCGTTTCGAACGCTCGACGCGTTCGAAGCCGTCGTCTTCACGCGTCGAACGCGCGTCTGCGTTCGACGCTGCCGTCGCCGGAGAAGGAAGGCCGCCGCCTTCCGTCGTCGTAGAACAGGGGAAGGGAACATATGAAAGGAAGAAGCTTTATTACCTCTGCAAAGCTTACAACGTCTCTCAACCGACGACCTCCGTCGGTGCCCGCTTCCCCTCCCTCACCGGTGATTCCGGTTACATGCTCTCCTTGATCTCACTCTCTCGTCGGCACCTCCGCGCCGACCTTCGCCCCCTGGCGGCATCAGAGCCCAGCTCTGGAAGGGCGACGGCACCTCGCCGTCGCCGGTGGAGTCGCCTCTCCTTTGTGGTGTGGTGACGCCCTTGCGCACCCCTTTCCGCTCGATCGCGTCTTCCTTTATAAGGACGCATCGCCGAATCTTCCGCCGAAGCTCGCGTCTGCTGACGAGGTCTCCATCGACTCGTCTGAAGCCGCGTCCGAAGATGCCTCTGTGCCCGAGTCTTTCTCCAGTTTCGAGTTGACGACGCCGCGTCTGCCGTCGCTCTCCGAAACTGCAGTCCGCGTCTTCCGGAGAAGCCGCGTCCGTCGAACCCGTCAGAGCCGCTACTCCATGTCTCCCATCTCTGGTGAAGACGAAGCCTCCGTAGATTTCTGCTTCGTCCGCCAGAGCTTCACGCACCGCCCGTCCGCTTCTTCCGTCCGAAGCTTTCGGTGAGCGTGCGTTCGCACGCTGCGACGCGCACGCATCTGCGTCTGAAGCACGCGAAGCTTCCGCTTCGTTTGGAGTTGGTCAACTTCCAATGTTGACCCGCCATTTTCCTCAAATCGAGCTCCCTTAAATCAGGTGGGCTTCCTTTTGTGGGCCTGGGCTTGGGTTGGGCCGAACCGCTGAACCGGGCCCTAACACTTGCGTTCTTCCACTTCTATTTAGACTTTCTCTTTGTCTTCCTCTTGTCGAGAATATGTTTCGTCGTGAATCAAACTCAACCAACATATTGCTTCTCCCTTCCACTTATTGTTGTCAAGCTATGTTCTAGCAATGTTGATTTATTGTCTTCACTTGCATGTGTGTGCATTGATAACCTTTTATTCTTGTTATGTTTGCCACCAATGTTCCAGTAGAAGTAATCATCACCAAGTCCCACGCTCTGGCCTTAAGGTTCTTCGGCGAACTTTCATACCAGTATGAAACCCTAGATCTCCGGGTGCAAAATCATCCCCAAATTGGCAACCCTAATTACTGTCCAAAAGTTATCCCCAAATTAGAAAAACTTGAAACCCTAATTGGAAATTACCTCTTATTTTGACCCACGGTCAAAATCTGCCACGCCGCTCGAATTTTTCGGATGATAGCATCACTATGACGTCAGCCCCAAATCTCTCCGAGTGCCGCTTCCGCTCGAAATTGGATTTGGTTTCGCTGACGGCGAGGTCAGCCACCCAAAATCGATCTCACAGAATCGATCTCGCGATCGAAATTCCCCGTTGACTGCCTTGATGCGTTGACTCCACCGTTCAACGTTCGTCTCTCACGTTGATGCCAAGCTCTGCTTTGTCGTCGTCCTCGTACGAGCGTCTCCTACACTCGCTCGCCGATCATCGCCAGGGTACTGAACCGAGATTACAGGGAGGAGACACCCACGTCTCCTCATCTTCAGCAGCCGCTTGTTGCTGGAAGTTCACCGCCGCCTCCACCAGAAGGTGTAGCCAGACGCGTCGGAGAAGGAAGACACAGGGGAAGAAGGAACAGAGAGGAAAGCCTGTTTTATTCCTAAAAGTGGTTACAAACCTCTCCCCGACGACCCCGGCCGCCGGCCCTCTTACCCTCCCTCGCTAGTTGTCCGCCTGGACACCGGTTACAATCGCTCTCAGTCGCTCCTCTCGCCGGCGCCTCCCTAGACGCTGGAGATTCACCTCGTAGCTCCCTTAAGCTCCTCGCTGGTGTGGATAGAGTCGCGCTACCGATCCCTTCCTAGAACCCTCGATTTATAAGGCAAAGGTGTCGCTCGCCTCTGCCGCTAGATTCGAACGCCGCCCGCATCCTTCCGCTGCTCCGAGTCTCCCGTGTCCGAGAGAGTCGCCAACGCCGCCCATCTTCTGCGTTGTCCGCTTCCTCCGAGGTCGTCGCTTGCCGCGTCCACTGCTGATGCTTCATCCGATTTCTTTGACGAAGACACCGCTGAAGCCGATGAAGCCACATTCGCTGCAACATTGGGCATTGAATGAGCATTTCGAACGAAGAATTGGGCTTTGTTTTGGCTTTTGACGCATGGGTTTGGGCCGCCGCCCAGCCCAGATGAAATTGGTTTGGGCCCAATATTCTGAGGCCTGACAATTCTCCCCCGCCCAACTTGGACATTGCCCTCGATGTCTATCACGGGCGGATCTTTTTCAACCATCGCCCCGATGTACCCAATTAGACACTACTGCACCCCCGTGGCAGTGTTCGGAGCTACTTGAATTGCCCCGAGCCTTGGCTCCTCAATGATCTCTGTAGCCTCCTTTGTTGGTTCCTGCACCACGATAGCCATGATCTTCTGTCTCGTGGGGCAATCCTTCATCCAGTGAGGACCGCCACACAAAAAATAACCCTATGGCTTTGGTTCTGCATGCGTCCTTCCTGCAAGACGATGTGGCTCTCGTCGTCCCGGTGAACCTCTGTCCTACCTAAAACTCTAGCTCTCAGCGGGGAGCTATGCTTCGGTGGTGACCTAGACTTCCTTGGTGGTGCTGATTAGGAATTTTGATTATCCACCAACGATTCGGCCACCGCCGCAGCCGCCCTCCAATCAAGTGGTGAGTGTCGTCAGACTTCCGTCTCTACCCATGGTTAAAGATTCCGAAGGAAGAAGTACCTCCTGTTTGCCTTCGCCATGTCTGGTAGCTCCAACATCAGTGCAGAGAATGCCCTGACATACTCCTGGATCAACTGAATGTGCCTTAGCCTATCCACCTTTCCACAGCCTGATCCGCCGAATTTTCGGGAAGAAACTTCCGCCACAGTTCCTCACGGAAGTTCTCCCAAGGCCAACTAGAAGCCCCTGACGTCGAGCTAACTTTGGTCTGCCACCAAAGTTTCGCGTCAGTTGTGAGATATGCAATGCACACCTACACCTATTCTCCCTCTGGAACATGGTTGGCAGAAAATAGTTATTCCATATCCCAAATAAAATTTTCTACTTCCTTGGACGATCGGGCCCCCCTGAACGTCGCTGGCTCAGGGATGCATACCTTTGGCTTGGGAGTCTCCTGCTCTGCCGTTGCTGTCGATCGTGATACTTGCGTTAGGGCCAACCGTAACACCACAATCTCTGCCTGCATCTCCTCTCGCATCCGTTGTTGCTATACTATTCTTTGAAGATATTCCACCTGGGGACCCACCGCGTTGTCCCCATCACCAGTTAGGCCAAGCACCTTCTCCAACCGAGCTATGCAGTCTCCATGATTCACTATCTCCTCAGGTAGTTTAGTCGTCACCTTAACTTTACCACCTTTGTCCTACTGGGGCCAAATGTCCTCTAATGACCCTCTGGCAATATGCGCAATCTTCTGAAATTTCTGACAAACATTCACCTTCGTGGGTGAAGCAGCCGTGTTGTCTCTTCCAAGATCTATGGGTTATAGGCCCATAGTCCGGCTCTGATACCAACTATCACGCCCCGGCCTTAAGGTTCTCCAGTGGACCTTCAGACCGGCGTGAAACCCTAGATCTCCAGGTGCAAAATCACCCCCAAATTGGCAACCCTAATTGCCATCCAAAAGTTATCCCCAAATTAGAAAAACTCAAAACCCTAATTGGAAATTACCTTTGATTTTGACCCACAGTCAAAATCCGCCACGCCGCTCGAATTTTTCAGATGCTGACATCACTAACGTTAGCCCCAAATCTCGCCGAGTGCTACTTCTTGCTTGAAATCGGATTTGGTTTCACTGACATCACCTCGACGTCAGCCGCCCAAAATCGATCTCGCATTCGAAATTCCCCGTTGACTACCTCGATGCATTGACTCCACCTCTCAATGCGTTCGCCTCTTGCGTTGATGCCGAGCTCTGCTTCGTCGTCATCCTCGTACAAGCGTCTCCTACACTCGCTCGCCGATCGTCGCCGGTACCGAACCGAGATTGTATGGAGGAGACTCCCTCGTCTCCTCGTCTTCGGCAGCCGCCTGCTGCTGGAAGTTCACCGTCGCCTCCACCAGAAGCATCGCTAGACTCGTCGGAGAAGGAAGACGCAGGGGAAGAAGGAACCGAGAGGAAAGCCCATTTTATTCCTGAAAGTGGTTACAAACTTCTCTCCGATGACCTCGGCCGCCAACCCTCTTACCCTCCCCTCGCCAGTTGTCCCCCTGGACACCAGTTACAATCGCTCTCAGTCGCTCCTCTCACCAGCACCTCCCTAGATGCTAGAGATTCACCTCGTAGCTCCCTTAAGCTCCTCGTTGGTGTGGATAGAGTCGCGCTACCGATCCCTTCCTGGAACCCTCGATTTATAGGGTAGAGGCATCACTCGCCTCTATCGCAGGATTTGGATGCCGCCCACGTCCTTCCACTGCTTCCGAGTCTCCCGTGTCCGAGAGAGTCGCCAACGCTGCCCATCTTCCCGCGTTGTCCGCTCCCTCCGAGGTCGTCGTTCGCCGCGTCCACTATTGATTCTGCGTCCGATTTCTTCAATGAAGATGCCGCTGAAGCCGCTCGCTGGGTTGCTGACGAAGCCGCGTTCACTACAACGTTGGGCGTTGACCGAGCATTTCGAATGAAGTGTTGGGCTTCGTTTTGGCTTTTGACGCATGGGGTTTGGGCTGCCGCCCAGCCTAGATGAAATTGGTTTGGGCCCACTCTTCCAGGTCCTGACACCAAGGGAGTATAGTTAATAGAGGTATAACTCTTAAATCCAAATGGGCTGCATAGGCTTAGACCTAAGTGGAGGCAAGGGGATGATAAGCCAACATTTGCAAAAATTGGAGGCGAAAAAGGTAGCATAAGGCAGAACTAAGCTAGGGTTTACGAGTAGGAAAGCATTCATACAAGCTGAGGCAAGGGGGTGGTGGGGTAGTAGGGCGATGCCAGAAGGCAATCGGCAACAAGGGCAATAGTGGGAAGGGTTTAAGTCAAGTAGTTTGTGGGTTTTGATACTTAAACAATTTATTCTAGTTTAGATATAGATAATGCAAAAGTATTAGGCACCTTGCCCACCAAAATCCCAGTCCAATTTTGACCAATCAACTAGGCTGTTGACTAGGTCAAAATTAGCCCAATTTCAAGGGTAATCGAAATAAGCGTTCGCGAGTGGATTTGGGGCGACGACGACGACTCATTTGTGGCAGAGGGCGGCGCCCGCTGCCATTGGCATCGTCTCCGGTCATCAATGGCGGCCGGCGTCAGGGGCTGACGGTCAGCGGTGAGCTTGACGAATGGAGAGGAGAAGATCAGATGGGATCTCGCACGCACGAAACGAGAGGCGGTGGCTCAAGTTCCTGTAGCGCATGCTGGCAAGGAGTGGGAAATGAGGTCGGTGGCAATCTTGAGTGGCGGCGACGGACGATGAGGCATCATCCTCAAGGGCAGATGAACGAGAGACGCGAGGTCCTCATTCAGAGAGGCGTCAACCGCATGGCACACGATGGCTGGCGGCATTGGGTGGTGGCGTCGAGCTGGCGATGTGGTTCCAACGCCATTCGGCGACGGGCGACTCATGTGGTGATCATTGACACAGCTGCTAGGCTGGCGCCATGTTCGAGTCATGACATAATCCGCAAGTGCACGAAAATGTCGAAGTAATACAAAAGATGTCGAATCCCACAGGGAACAAGGTCGAGTACCAGAAAATCCAATTCTTGATATCTAAGCTGATCAAAACAGGGTTTTAAGAACTTAAAATGAAAACTAAGTGAAACTGTAAACGAAGGAATCAAGCAACAACGGTGAGGAAAATATATGAGAGAGATATCGGGGCCATAGTTTCCACCACACTGATGATCTTAATTGCGTTTAAAAATATCCGTTACAAGGATTTATGGTTTTTGCACAAGGAATCTAACCCTAGGGTACAAGGTGCCCTCTCTCGAGTGTATACCTCGGTGTTTTCCTAGAACGGTCTCCTACTCTTGCAGTGGATCATTCTAGACAAACCTAATGAGTTTCGTGGTAGATTATGAACCCTCAACTGAAGACCAAGCACTCTCGTGTCGAGGCTTCGCAAGTTTCACAAAGAGGTTCCGTCGTTACGATCCTACTCTCGTTATGAATCGTAATGACTAAGACACGTCAATACTTGGCCAAGGTAAAGATCATGAAATAAGTACATCAAGTGAAATATGCTCACAATATAATCCAAATAACAGAATTAAAACATGGATTGTGAATAAAAATCGTCAACAGGCTTCAACCGAGCCCCGAAATAGGGTTTACGCTACAATCATCATTGAAACGCTCAAAATCTCTCTTTAAACATAGGAAAATCCTGGGAAAGAGTTTCTAAGAGGGAGGAGATGATAAACCGAAACAAATAACCAAGAATTTCCATGTTCCGATGATCAGATCTCCAAAAATCGCCTCAGAGTCGCCTATTCGCCGTGTTCTTCCGCTCTAGCCGCTTCATCATGTAATTGCTCAATGATTAGGGCACGAAAATTGGGGCTTTTATATCCCTTGTAATCTCCTTCGAATCAGCTTTCCAAAGAATCCTCACTTGCCAAATTTGGACTTGAATCAGGCCCAAAATCATTGAAAATCCGAATAGAGGTCGGGCTATCCAGAAAGCATCACGGGTGAACCCCGCCGGGTTCACCAGGCAGTGAAGCTTACTGTACAGTTCTGTCGCGAAAGAAGCACCGGTGAACCCCGCTTGGTTCACCTACCAGTGAAGTGCACTGTGAAGTTCTACGCAGGTTTCCTCAGACAGAATCACGGGTGAACCCCGTGGGGTTCACCTGGTGGTGAGGTCTATTGTGAGTTTCGGACACCCATGACAACATCAGTGAACCCCGCCGCCGGGTTCACCGGCAGTGAAGTGCGCTGTGGGTTTCGTCCTTCGGCAAGATCACCGGTGAACCCCATGGGGTTCACTTAGCCATGAAGTCTAGAAAAAGTTCCGATTGAGTACAAATTTGACGGGCAGCTTCGTCTTCTCATAAGGAATCACCCCATGCTCTTAGATTCTTCAAAAGACTTCAAAATTTGGTGATTTTGCCTGAAATTTCACAAGAAAGACGAGAAGTGAAGATTATGAAGCTTTTAAGTAAATATCTTAAAGGAGTGCAAAAACATTACAATAGGCCTAAATTCTTCATGGAATAATAATAAAAATCACTACTAAAATGCAAGACATCAAATATTCCTCGACTTAAATTTTTGCTTGTCCTCAAGCAATAAAATAAGTTAAAAATATGCTTGGTATAAGAATAATCTTTTGTGTTAGTTCGCACCCAAGTTTAGAAAAACACTTTTTAGCAATCTAGGATCCAATCAGAAGAAATTAACTAAAAGGGGTGTCTTAAGTATTCACCAATCTGATCCCACAGTTTTTAGATGTCAACCAATTCAGAAAACAGTAAACATGGGATTCAATCAAGCATACACAACACTCATTCCATTCCTATTCTTCCAATTCATAATGTTGGGGTTAACTCAAATATTTTATTCAGGATACGAAACACTGATCATTGCATTAGACTTTAACTCATATCCTTAGGTACCATTGCCAATTTTTCGCAATGCCAAGTAGAGGAATCTTTTAATGAATTTTTTATTTCAATTCACATTTCTTAGATTTCAACTCATATCCTTCGGTACCACTGCTGATTTTTCGCAGTGCCAAGTAGAGGAATCTAAGTGTTTTTTTTATGCACATATTTCAGAAGTCAACATATCCTTTCTTTTAACAAATGCAGTGTCTCCCCAATAATAGAAAGGAATTCAAATATTGAAAAGAGAATATGTATCCTAATATGAATCGAATGTAAATTGCAAGCCAAAATTAATTGAAGAATCATGAAAACGTTTGACCCACTTAATGAACAACCTAGAATCAATCCAATCAGAAAATTTCTGATTCATGGAATATATGGACATGACTATTAAGTAAATTTCTAACAGGTACTACATTCAACATGTCTTGATAAATTCCAACCAAACATGCATTTAACTTTAAGAATTTTGTAAAGCTATCATTGGACAAGACTAGCATGACAGGTCAATAATGAATCTCTTATCACAAAATTTGCAATATATGCCTTAAAACAACTTCATGCAAGTTTATTGGATCTACACAACATGTAAAAAGGATTGTAGCAAAATACCAAAGCGGAAAAACAAGTGGTTCAAATATGTGTTATACACTGCAGAGGGCGGGGCCTGTAGATATGGATCAGGCCCACGAATAGTGGCATATAGTATACAATGCCAAAATAACATCCATCATAAAGTGTCATAAACTAAAACCATAGAAAGGCAAATGTCAATACAACAACATAAGAAAATCAAGACAACCGCATAAGAAACTGGAGTAAGGACAGCTCACCCGCTCTAAAATATTGCATAGTCCTCTATGCAATGTCGCATACGTGAGAGGGGAAGGTGGCGATGTTGAGTTCGGAAGGAGCTAGCGCCTCTTACGCGATTTGGAGCCAGAAGCTCGAGAGCTCCTGCCCTTACCACGCGAGGTATAATTGGGCTCGTCCTCCTCATCTGAAGAGACTGGAATGTGCTGTAAGTTTTCTTCGCTAAGAAAGGCGAGCTAATCATCCATAGTAGATAACTTCTCCCAAATCGTGCTCAACATTTGGTGCTGTCGTTGCATCTCGGCTTCATTAGCTTCTCAACGAGAAGCTTGCTCCTGTCGTATAAACGAGATGGAAGAATCCATCTGATCAATAAGCTCTCGCTGCTGAAGCTGCTCCTCCCTAATCTCCTAAAGAATACCCATCATAGAATTTGAGGAGGAGCCACCGAAGAAGAATGCGCCCGGGGCCGGTGGTGCGGTGTCTACAGGGTCGGGCTGAGGGTCTTTGATTGGCTTGATGCGCCAATTCTCTCGAACGCGCACAGTGGTGTGCTCTGTATTAGGCAATGGCAAGCAGAACTGGCTATCCTTGAACGTCATGCAGTAGGAGTCACCCTAGCGGACGATGAGTCTCATGAAAACGCATGACTCGATCTCTAGCCGGTTGCTTCCACTAGCCTTGGCCGTGCCGTAGGGAATGATCCCAAGAGAAACTGCAAGTGGAGTAATAAGACCGCCAATGACTATCGCGCCCTTGCGGTAATGCGCGATGCGGCTGAATTGCTTTGCCAAGTGAAATCTGGAATCAACCCTGAAACCGTGAAGCATACACCATAAATAAAACAACCCTGACTGACGTACCATGCCGTCGCTCTCCCCCGCGCCCGAAGATGGTATGGGCGAGTACGCGGTGGACATATCGGATGGCCGAATTGCATATACTTGACCCTCTGGCGACTTTGACTGAATAGATATGCTCGATTGTGATGGACCCCCAAAAAGCTTACTCGTTGAACTCCGTCGGTACTTTGCGCGTGGAAGGTTTCGGGAAACCGTAAATATTGCAGAGCTGAGAGAGAGAGAGAGAGACAGTGCTTCAATACATTTGCGGAGACGTGAATACATTTACGGAGACCACGGCGACATGAGGCAATAGCTTTGCACTGTGAATACATTTGCGGAGATCGCCAGAGAGGATGAGAAAACTAGCAGAGATTCACCCGAGCACAAAGGTAGCAGCCGATCGAGGAGGCGGAAACAAAAAACGGGGCGAACAAGAAGAAAAATGGAATACAGGCGTCCAGGAATGGTTCAAAGCAATGCTAACCTCACCGGAGATGGGGATCGTGAGGAGAACAGGGCCCTTGAGGATCGGGAGGCGAGAGTTCAACGGCTGGAGTAGAAGGAGCGGCGGCGGCGACATGAAATCAGGGAAACCCTACCCGTGATTTAGGGTGAACACGGGCGATGCACGAATAGAAGCACGGGTGAACCCAGCCGGGTTCACCTAGTCATGAAGTATGTCGTGGACAAGTGCTCGGTCTACTCAGTAGGCTTCACAGGTGAACCCTGCCGGGTTCACCAGGTCGTGAAGTGCACTGTGTGTGAATTCTTGGATGTGATATAGTAGGCTTCACGAGTGAACCCCATGGGGTTCACCAGGCCGTGAAGTGTACTGTAAGATGCTGAATACACGGGAGTGATCTGCACAACCCAGAATTGCCGGCTCCATTTTAATTCAACGAAAATATCCTTCGAAAATCACTCGTCAGGTTGTACAGTGTACTTCACAGGTGAACCCCATGGGGTTCACCTGGCCGTGAAGTACACTGAGCTTCAGTGAAAATCCAGCAAAAATCTCCTGTTCACATAGCACATCTACATCACAAAAATAAACCTCTAATCAGTGTATATCAAGATCAAAATCTCCTAAAATAAACTAGATAAGCAAGAGAGTAAAATACTCAACAGTGGTAAACTAAAAAAAAAACTAAATGACAACCAATGCAAATTAAGAACGGGAAAACTTAGGTTGCCTCCCAAGAGCGCTAGTTTTAGGTCAATAGCTCGACTATAGAAGTATCAAGTTATCGAATCAGTGGGGTCTGAAAGGGCAAGAACTTCCCCTTGTTTGACCTGTTCATCTTCAAAATAGTGCTTGAGGCGGTGCCCATTGACCACAAATCTTCCAGTGTGCTCAGCCCATATCGTGATTGCACCATGAGGTTGAACAAGTTGTACTATGAATGGTCCAGACCACCTCGTGCGGAGCTTCCCTGGAAAGAGGCGAAGTCTTGAGTTGAAGAGCAACACCTTGTCCCCTTCGTGAAACTCCTTCTTGAGTATGCGTTTGTCATGCTAATGCTTGGTACGATCTTTGTAAATCTTGGCATTTTCATAAGCGTAGAGGCGCATCTCATCCAACTCATCTAGCTGTAATCTTCTCCTTTCGCTGGCATTTTTAAAGTCATAATTGATTTGCTTGATAGCCCAGTACGCCCTGTGTCAAGTTCAACAGGTAAGTAGCAGGATTTTCCATAATAAGTTGGAAGAGAGACATACCGAGGGGTGTCTTGAATGCAGTCCTATAGGCCCATAAAGCATCGGGTAACTTCAATGCTCAATCCTTCCATGATCAAGATATAGTCTTCTCCAATATTTGCTTGATTTCTCTGTTGGAGACTTCTACCTGACCACTAGTTTGAGGATGGTAGGGCATGACAATCTTGTGCTTCACCCCATACTTTTTCAAGAGTGCTTTAAACTTTTGCTCAATGAAGTGGGACCCTCTATCACTTATCAATATGCGTGGGATTCCAAACCGGGGGAAAATCACTCTTTTCATGAACTTCATGACTACAATAGAGTCATTGGTGGCTTCGGCCGATGCCTCAACCCACTTCGACACATAGTCGACGGCAACAAGAATGTACCGTTTTCCACATGAAGAAGGGAAGGGACCCATGAAGTCTATCCCCCATACATCAAAAATTTCTACTTCCATAATATTGTTAAGTGGCAGCTCATCCCTTTTCGAGAGGTTTCCGGCCCGCTGACAACTGTCACAAGTGGAAACAAAATATTTAGCATCATGAAATATAGAGAGCCAATACAAACTAGATTATAGAATTTTAAAGGCTATTTTAGAGGCCCCTGCGTGTCCCCCATATGGCGAAGAGTGACAATGGGTCAGCACATCCCACCTCTGGCACGCATCGTCTGTACAACCTGTCCGCGCATTATCGGTACAAGTATGGCTCATCCCAATAATAGAACTTTACATCATGTAAAAACCTCTTCTTCCTCTAAAAAGTAAGATCAGGCGGAAGGATGTTAGACACAATGTAATTGACATAGTTTGCATACCATGGGACTTATTGATCTAATAAAGCGTAGAGATGTTCTTCAGGAAATGTGTCATTAATCTCCAACTCATCATCCATCTTCTTACCGTCGCCATGTTCAAGTCTGGAAAGATGGCCAGCCACTAAATTTTCACTCCCCTTCTTATCTCTGATCTCTACATCGAATTCTTGTAAGAGGAGGATCCATCTAATGAGCCTTGGCTTGGTGTCCTTCTTGGTCATCAGGTATTTTATGGCTGCATGATCAGTAAAAACAATCGCTTTCGAGTTAACCAGATATGAACAAAATTTTTTAAAAGCGAAAACTATTGCTAACAGCTGTTTCTCCGTGGTAGCATAGTTCATCTGGGTGTTATCAAGTGTTCGACTGGCATAATATATGGCGTGAAGCTTTTTGTCCTTCCTTTGACCCAAAACTACCCCGACTGCTTGGTCTCTAGCGTCTCACATTAATTCAAAGGGGAGAGACCAATCTGGGGGTTGAATTATTGGGGCAGTGATCAATGCTTCCTTAAGCTTCATGAAAGCTTCCTCGCAATCCCTGTCAAAACAAAAGATGGAATCTTTAGCAAGTAAGTTAGTTAAGGGGCGAGCTATCTTAGAGAAGTCTTTAATAAATCGTCTATAAAAGCCAGCGTGTCCAAGAAAACTTCTAATCCCCTTTACTGTCGTGGGCGGCTTTAGATTCTCAATAACTTTAATTTTTGCTCTGTCCACCTCTATCCCTCGCTCTGAGACTAGATGTCCAAGTACAAGGGGACGAGCCTTCCTTGACCATGAAGTGGCACTTCTCCCAGTTTACACTAAATTCACCTCTTCACATCTCTGCAAAACCTTAGACAAATTAGACAAACAATGATGAAAAGATGAACCATACACAGAAAAATCGTCCATAAATATATCCATAAAGTTTTCATTAAAATCAGAGAATATGGCCATCATTGCTCGTTGGAAAGTCGCAGGGGCATTGCAGAGTTCGAACGGCATCCTCTTGTTTGCGTAGGTGCCGTAGGGACATGTGAAAGTTGTTCGCTCTTGATCGTCCGGATGGATAGGGATTTGGAAGAAACCTGAAAATCCATCCAAGAAACAAAAGTAAGAATTATGAGCTAATCTGTCTAGCATCTGATCAATGAAGGGAAGAGGAAAATGATCTTTTCTCATTGCCGAGTTCAACTTCCTGTAATCAATGCACATCCTGTATCCTGTAACCATGCTTGTCGGTATCAATTCATCTTCCTCAATCTTTATCACTGTGACGCCTCCCTTTTTGGGTACCACATGTACCGGACTCACCCAAGAACTATCTGAAATCGGGTAGATCATGCCAGCATCTAACAATTTAAGTACCTCCTTCTTCACTACCTCTTTCAAGTGCGGGTTGAGTCGGCATTGGAATTCCAGGGCTTACTATTCTCTTCCAACAGGATCTCGTGCATGCAAATAGATGGGTTAATACCTTTAATATCATCAAGCGAGTACCCTATTACCTTTTTGTGTAGGCGGAGTTCTTGCAAAAGTAATTCAGCCTACTCATCATCCAACTCAGCACTAACTATTACAGGGTATGTAGAATTTTCACCCAAAAATTCGTATCTCAGAAAGTTGGGTAAACTTTTGAATTCGATTTTCTTCTGCCCTTCTTCTTCTTGATTTTCTTCTGATTCGGCACTCAAGCTTGGGTCAGCATTCAGCAGGGCAACATACTCATCAGTCTCGCCTTCAATGTCTTCATCTACAACGTTGGTCAGAGCGAGCTCTAGTGGATCTACCTCTTTCCTGAAGACCTCGAATTGCTGAACAGTCTTTTCAACTACATCCACGCTGTAACATATGCCTGGAGGAGAAGGTTTTTTAAGTGAGTCAAATAGGTCAAATTGTATAACACTGTCACCGATGTTTAAATCCAGTTTCCCATTTTTAACATCAATGACAGCACTAGCTGTAGCAAGAAAGGGTCTCCCTAAAATGATAGGGAGTTTATCGTCCTCATCAATCTCTAACACAACAAAGTCAGTAGGTACAAAATATTCTCCTACTTTAATTGGAACGTCCTCTAAAATACCGACCGGGCGTTGAACTGATCTGTCAACTAGCTGCAAAGAAATGTTAGTGGTTTTCAAGACAACCAAATCTAGCTTTTTACTTAGTGACAATGGCATAATGCTCACGCTTGCTCCTAAATCGCACAGTGCTCTCTGGAAGGTCATCTCTCATATCTGGCACGGTATGGAAAAGCTGCCAGGGTCCTTGAGTTTTTGTGGAAGCTTGTTTTGCAAAATTGTACTGCACTCCTCAGTAAGTGCAACCGTTCCTTGGTCTTCCAGCTTCCTTTTATTTGAGAAGATGTCCTTCAAGAACTTTGCGTAGGTCGGTATCTGCAAAAGGGCATCAACAAAAGGAATGTTAATATAGAGTTTTTTCAATACTTCCAAAAATTTACTGAACTATTTGTCTAATTTGGCTTTGACAAGCCTTTGAGGGAAAGGTATCGGTGGCTTATAAGCAGGCGGCCCAACATAGGGTCGCTCTTCTTCTGTTCGTCCAGGTTCCGCTGGAGTTGCATCTGTGTGTTGTTCCTCAGGGTTCGGTGACACACTCCGCAAGTGCACGAAAATGTCGAAGTAATACAAAAGATATTGAATCCCACAAGGAAAAAGGTGAGTACGAGAAAATCTAATTCTTGGAATCTAAGCTGATCAAATCGTGGTTTTTGGAACTTAAAAGCTAATACTAAGCGAAATCGTAAGTAAGAAATCAAACAACTATGGAAAGAAAAATATATGAGAGAGAATATCAGGGCTTTAGTTTCCACTGCTCTAACGATTTTAATTGCGCTAAGAAATAAATATCAGTTACATAAATTTATAAATATGCATAAGGAATCTACCATATGGTACAAAGGTGCCCTCTTTCGAGTGTACACCCTGGTATTTACTCAGAACGTCTCCTACTTTCGCGGTGGATCGTTCTAGACAAACCCAATGGGTTTCGTGGTAGATTATGGACCCTCGAGCGAAGAACAAGTACTTTCATGTCGAGCCTTTGCAAGATTCACAAAGAGGTTCCGTCGTTACAATTCTACTTTCGTTATGAACTGTAATAACTATTACATGATAATGCTTGGTCAGAGTAAATATCAAGAAATTAATACTTCAAGTGAAATATGCTCAGAATATGATCCAAATAACAAAGTTAACACATGAATTGCAAAATAGAAATCGTCAGAGGGCCTCAACCTAGCAATGAAATAAAGTTTACGCTACAACCATCGTTGAATCGCTAAAAATTCTCTCTTTATACATAGGAAAATCACAGGAAAAGGTTTCTAAGAAGGAGGAGATGATGAACCGAAAGAAATAAACAAGAATCACTGAGTTCCGATGGTTGAATCTCCAAAAATCGCATCGAAGTCGCCTGTTCGCCGCCATTTTCCGCCCAAGCCGCTTCATCACCCGATTGCTCCCACCTTAGGTCGCAGAAATTGGGGCTTTTATACTCTATTTGTTCTCCTTTGAATAAGCTTTTCATAGAGTCCTCACTTGCCAAATTTGGACTTGAATCGGGCCTGAAATCGATGAAAAATCGAGTGAAAGTCGGGCTGTTCCGATAGTGTCACGGGTGAACCCCGCCGGGTTCACCTGGTGATGAAGTATTCTGTGTAGTTCTGTTGCAAAATAATCACAGGTGAACCCCGCCAGGTTCACTTACCAGTGAAGTCCACGGTATATTTCTACGCAGGTTTTATCAGACAAAATCACGGGTGAACCCCATGGGGTTCACCTGCCAGTGAAGCGTGCGGCGAATTTCGGATACCCTGACGTCATCAGTGAACCCCGCCAGGTTCACCAGGCAGTGAAACGCGCGGTGAGTTTCGTCCTTTGGCAAGATCACCGGTGAACCCCGCCGGGTTCACCTAGCCGTGAAGTCCAGAAAAAGCTCCGATTGAGCTCAAATTTTATGGGCAGCTTTGTCTTCTTATAAGGAATCACCCCATGCTATCAGATTCCTCAAAAAGACTTTAAAATTGGGTGATTTTACCTGAAATTCAATAAGAAAGACAAAAAGTGAAGATTATGAAGTTTTTAACTAAATAAGCCTTACAGGAGTGTAAAAATATTCAAATCAGCCCAAATTCATCATGGAATAATAATAAAAATCACTATAAAAATGCATGGCATCAAACACTCTAGATTTAAATCTTTGCTTGTCCTCAAGCAATAAAATACGTTGAAATATATGCTTGGTTTAAGAATAATCTTTTTGTGTTGAAGTTCGCACCCAAGTTCAGAAAAATACTCTTTTAGCAATCCAGATCTAATCAGAAGAAATTAACTAAAAGGAGTGTCTTAAGCATTCACCAGTTTGGTCCCACAATTTGTAGATATCAACCAATTCAGAAAGCAGTAAACATGAGATTCAATCAAGCATCCATAATACTCATTCCATCCCTATCCTTCCAGGTTGACTCAAATGTTTTATTCAGGATGCAAAACACTGATCATTGCATTAGCCTTCAACTCATATCCTTAGGTATCATTGCCAATTTTTCGCAATGCCAAGTAGAAGAGTCTTTTTTATTTCAATTCACATTTCTTAGATTTCAACTCATATCCTTCGGTACCACTACCCATTTTTCGTAGTGCCAAGTAGAGGAATCTAAGTGTGATTTTTTTTTTATTTTTATGATAGTAGAAATCAACATATCCTGGCTTTTAACAAATGCATTGTTTCCCTAATATTAGAAAGGAATTCAAAGTTTGAGAAGATATTATGTATCCTGATATGTATCGAATGTAAATTGCAAACCAAAATCAATTGAAGAATCATGAAAACGCTTGACCCACCAAATGAACAACCTAAAATCAATCCACTTAGAGAATTTCTAATTCATAAAATATATGGTCATGACTATTGAGTAAATTTCTAACAAGTACTACATTCAACATGTCTTGATAAATTCCAACAAATCATGCATTTAACTTTAAGAGTTTTGCAAAGCTATCATTAGACAAGACTAGCATGACAGGTCAACAATGAATCTTTCTTCACAAAATTTGCAATATATATTTTAAAACATCTTCATGTAAGCTCACAGATTCACACAACATGTAACATGGATTATAGCATAATACTGAAGCGAAAAAACAAGTGGTTCAAACATGTGTGTTATACATTGCAGAGGGTGGGGCCTGTAGATGTGGACCAGGACCACGAATAGTGGCATATAAGATACAATGTCAATATCAAAATAACATCCATCATAGAGTGTCATAACAAATCCATAAAGAGTCAGAACACAACAACCAAACAGAAGCTGGAGTAAAGACAGCTCACCCACTCTAAAATGTTGCATAGTCCTCTATGCAACGTCGTATATGTGAGAGGAGAAGGTGGCGGTGTCAAGTCCAGATGGAGCTAGCGCCTCTTGCGCTATTTAGAGCCAGAAGCTCGGGAGCTCCTTCCCTTACCACGCGAGGTGTAATCAGGCTCGTCCTCCTCGTCTGAAGAGACTGGAATGTTCTTTATGTTCTCCTCATTGAGCAAGGCGAACCGGCCATCCAGAGTAGATAGCTTCTCCCAAATCGAACCCAACATCTTGTTCTGTCGTTGCATCCCGGCTTCATTAAAGGAGATGGAGGAATCCATCTGATCAATAAGCTCGCGCTACTGAAGCTTCTCCTCCCTCATCTCCTGAAGAATGCCCAACATAAAATCTGAGGAGGAGCCACCAAAGAAGAACGCGCCTAGGGCTAGCGGTGTAGTGTCTACAGGGTCTGGTTGAGGGGTCAGCAATTGGCTTGATGCGCCAGTTCTCTCGAACACGCACAGTGGTGCACTCCGGATTAGGCAATGGCATGCAGAACTGGCTATCCTTGAATGTCATGCGATAGGCGTCACCCCGGCGGATGATGAGTTTCATGGAAATGCACGACTCGATCTCGAGTCGGTTGTTTCCACTAGCCTCGGCCGTGCCATAGGGAATGACCCCAAGAGAGACTGCAAGAGGAGTGATGAGATCGCCAATGACTATCGCGCCTTTGCGGCAATGCGCGATGCGGCTGAATTGCTTTGCTAAGTAGAATCCAAAATCGACCCTGAAAGAGTGAAGCATGCACCATATGTAAAACAACTCTGACTGACGTACCATGCCGTCGCTCTCCCCACGCCCGAAGATGGTATGGGCGAGTATGCGATGGACGTATCTGATGGTTGGATTGTAGATGCTTGAAGCCCTGGCGACTCTGGCTGAATAGAAGTGCTCATTCGTAATCAACGCCCAAAAAGCTTGCTCGTTGAACTCCACTGGGGCTTTTACACGTGCAAGATTTCGGGAAACCATAAATCTGGCGAAGCTGAGAAAGAGATAAATAGTGCTCAATGTTCCCCAAATGGAAGGAGATGCACCCTGGATCGTCATCAACAATGGCAGCAGCTTTCACATCGAAGGAGCTGAGGAACTCCAATGTTATTCCAATGTACGTGGGGGAGGCGAGCCTTAGAAACTGCTCCCATCCAATATTTGAGTACATACATTCAACATCATCCAAAAGCCCTAACATAACAAGAGTGTTTCTGTCTAAATATCGGGTGTTGAGCATCTGGCGATGGAGAAGATGTTCATAGTTTTGTTCATGCTCCACATTCCTGAATACTATGCCAAATTCGTTCGGTGGAGATACATAGGCTTGGGGCTGCCGAGCAGAATGGCGTGCCGAATTTCTGGAGGAGGAAGGCTGCACTGCACCAGCTAGCTAGCAGGAGTGGCTTGTGGCTGTGGAGGCTGTCCGTGCGGGACGAAGTCATCGTCGTCTGTGGATGATTCCGATGCAGGTTGCAGATCACGGCGACAGAAGGCAAGCACCTTGCGCCTTGGTACCATTTGATAAGACTGCTAGAGGTGATTAGAAAATCGCAAAGTTTTGCCCTAGCACAAATGTAGCGATCGATCGAGGAGGCGAAAGTAGGAAAACCGGCAAACGAGAAGAAAAGCGGAGTACAGGCGATGGACAATAGATCGAGGCTGTGCGAACCTCACCGAAGACGGAAGGTCCCTGAAGATCTGAGGGCAGCAGATCGTCGGGCGAGTAGAGATCTGGAGTAGAGGGAGTGGCGGCGGCGTGAAACTGAGAAAACCCTACCCGTGGTTTAGGGCGAACACAGGCAATGCTCCAAAAGAAACACGGGTGAACCCAGCCGGGTTCACCTAACCATGAAGCGCACTTTAGGGATGCGCCATATCTGATTCAGTTGTCCTCACGGGTGAAC
This sequence comes from Costus lasius, assembly GCA_027563935.2. Classification (NCBI taxonomy): domain Eukaryota; kingdom Viridiplantae; phylum Streptophyta; class Magnoliopsida; order Zingiberales; family Costaceae; genus Costus; species Costus lasius. The sequence continues at coordinate 113,215,174 of CM050447.1, read as the reverse complement.
CCCGTTGGGTTCACCTAGCCGTGAAGTGCACGGTTAGTTTCTGAAAATCTAGAAATAATATCCACAACTCGATATTGCCGGTTCCATCATTATTTAATAAAAATATCCTTCGAAAAATTGCTCATCAAGATGCAAAGTGTACTTCATGGGTGAACCCCGCTGGGTTCACCTGGTCGTGAGGTGCACTGAGCTTCATTAAAAATCCAGCAACAATCTCCTATTTGCATAGTGCATCTGCATCCCAAAAATATATATAGAGCTCTATCAGTGTATATCAATATCAAAATCTCCTAAAATAATACTAGATAAGCAAGAGAGTGAACTATTCAACGATGGTAAACTAAAAATTGAATGACAAATAATGCAACTAAAAGAAAATGAAAACAACAAGAAAACTTGGGTTGCCTCCCAAGAGCACTTGTTTTAGGTCAATAGCTCGACCGTAGAGTCATCAGGTCATCAAATCAGGGGGGGGGGGGTCAAAAGGGGCGAAAACTTCCCTTTGTTTGACTAGTTCATCTTCAAAACGGTGTTCGAGGCGGTGTCCATTGTCTTCCAAACTTCTAGTGCGCTTAAGTACACGCACGCTGTAACATATACCTGCAAGAGAAGGTTTTTTGAGAGAGTTAGATAGATCAAATTGAATAACACTGCCACTGATGTTTAAATCTAGTTTTCCATTTTTAACATCGATGACAACACTAGCTGTAGCAAGAAAAGGTCTTCCTAGAATAATAGGAAGTTTGTTGTCCTCATCAATGTCTAACACAACACAGGTGTAATCCCGCACCGTCTGAAGATAGATGGACGTGCCCACTGAGTGGGTACAACACGGCTCCAACGATAATCAGAACAGTGAGGTTTCGCGTCAGAAGGCTTACGAGCTTGATATTTTAGCGTTGGATTTTAACGGTCTTTTATCTTCTTCACTATCATACAATTCCTATGGTGATAGCAGAAGATAAACTTAATCATGCAATTCTAATATTCAAACATTAAAAGAAAGCATGGATCTTATGTGGTAAAAGCCCATAGCCCTAGTAAGACCTTAACCTAAATTAAGTCTTTACTTGCTCTTCATGGGACTTTTGCTGCTCATCTGGCCCAAACCTGGGCCCAAGCGCCATCTGCAGCTCTGGTGCGCCCACCAGGAATTTGCGCCAGGTCCTAGGGTCGAACCCTAGACCTCCCACCTGGTCCAGCCACTGCTGCAAGCGCCTCTGCCAAGTGTGCTCTGTGCTCTTGTCTAATTAAATTACAAATTTAACTATCTAGACAAGATTGACACGCAGGTCAATAACATTTTATAAATTAAAAACAATGTGATGCGCAGATCACAGTAATTAATTTACAACAATAAATCCAGGCTCGCAGGCCCCAGCACAGCACACAGTTAATATGGGCAGCCCACATAAGATTAAATAAACATACATATGCATCAATCAACAATCATGTGATCCAAAATTAAAATTTTTGAAAACCCCATGGGATCAATTTTAATTTTCCTTATTTGCCCTACAACCTTACAACGGTCCATTACTAGGGATCCACTCATCCATCCTAGTCAGATCCACTGCCCTTGCATGCACCAAGTCCTAACTGACTTGAGTCGACCATAAGGTCAACCATGCATGCACTAGGGCTGAACAACCACAATGAGGTCTGGCAAGCGGGTGTGACCCCGGGCCTAACTCATGTGCGTTCACTAGTTGTCTCAATCAGACATCGCTACACGCCTGTCTGCAGTCGACCTGTAGCCACCAGGTGCTAGCGCACAGGTGCTACCTGGTCAACCCATCAAGGCTGTCAGATGATCTGATCAGACTTTTGGATCCAACCTAGGGGGTGACTTCAACCCTAATAACCCGTCTAAGGGTTTACTGTAAGGCCTTGATCTAATGATATACGCGCAAGTGTTTAAGTTTTAAAGAAACAAAACTATTAGAAGCGCATACTATGTACATGCGTCAAAATACAACAAATGTTCTACAACAAGTATGTAGTTACGCATGTCATGAAAACATTAGATCTATTGACTAGCACATTTATGGATCACGTAAAGCATCAAGCAATCAACATAACATACATTAAGAACCTGCTCTGATACCAATTGTTGAGTCCCCTTCAAGGGGGAGCATAACCCTAAAGTGATGGCGCATATAAAACTTTGTCTTGCGGAAATTAGGGTTATAGGATCAACTTGCATGTTAAATGATCAACTCGATAAAAGGCTAATAAAGATTAATGAAAACGATCATACCATCGCCATAGCCTAGATGTTGCCTTGGAAGCAAAGAGTCAATTGCTTCTTCTCCAAAGGGATTCGCACACAAGAGGATGATGGCAAACTCTTTGTCGCTCCTTGTGCTAGCAAGGCTCCAAAGTGTCCTTGATCGAATGGAAAGGGATGAAAACTTCTTGGCAAATTTTTCTTTACCTTCTTCGTCCACCTTCTTCACGACACAAGAGAAAACTTGTTTCGCCTAGTGGAGAGGCGAGGCGAGAAGAGGCGTCAAGAAGAGAAGCGTGGAGCGTGGTCACGTTTAGAGAGTTGCTATCTAAAAATAGCATACCACCTCTCAACGTTCACATGCGCACACCAAGTCGCAAATCTCTCTTCACCCTTTTGAACCATGCGCTCATTCGAGCTGGTTCATTTTGGTTCGGTTCACAAACCAAATAAGCCAAGCAACTAGTCCAAATCATAATTAAACCACAAGGTTCTTGATCTGACCGTTGATCTCTTAATGCTTCTGATCTGACCGATCTAGCATCCAATCTCTCAATCGAAGCTTACCGATCTGAAGCCCTAATCAATCAAACATGATCAGACCAGATCTCACTTACAATTAGAGATTAAATCCCTTCAAACTGAACTCAAACAATTCAGTCCACACGATCTGACTTAAGTAAGCCATATCATCAAATTGTGCGACCCTGAGGGTTTCCTTTAAATGTCGGTAACGATAACTCACATTATCACGATCAGTGAGGGGTATCTAGCAACACATCACTGTCTCCCGATATAAAGGAAAGAGTCTTCCAAGACTACACCCATACCACAGCACAAGTGTGAATCAAATCACAAGGCATGCATATTTCCTTTACCACTGGACGTTCTTATTGGACAAGCGTGTCAAGCTTGTAACTCCAATATGATGAGCATGATTAGATCAGATGAACATAGTCACCTGGGTATGGCCATACTCTTTTCTCAATCATCTCATCCAGGGGGCCCCTTTAGAACATCACACTCCTTAAACAAGGAGACGGCAATCCTATGTCTATCACTAGTGCCCTAACCTGACTCAAGCTCATCATCCAAGATAGTCTATAATCATTATGTTTCAAATGATATTGAACTACCTCAAAACAATGACAATCATCATTTAGAAAACACAAGTGATCTCAAGTCAGAGGAAATGTGCCACTTGTCTCATTCAAGGAATATTCACATTGTGACAAACAATTGAACATCCTAGTAGGGTCTGTCCAGTACATCCAATGTACCCATGAGTCTACATCTTATTCCATGCTCGAAGCATCCTATAAGATTAGAACACATATTAGTCTCAATCATATCAAGGCTGTCTCATGTTCACCAAGATATATCGACTAAGGACTTTATAGCCTGTCAGCCTAGCTGAACAGCTTTGAGACATTATTCAAAAGAACATATATTGCAGCAGACAATGTAGCTAACTGAATAACAACCATGCCTTTATAAACATAATAGTTTATTACATGATACTGATACAATCCCAAAGGCCTCAAACATTAGGCTTAAGGGCATACCCCAACAATAATCCCCTACTTTAATAGGTACATCCTCTAAAATACCCATTGGACTTCGAACTAATCTATCAGCAAGCTGCAAAGAAATATTAATCGATTTTAAGTCACCCAAATCTAGCTTTTTACACAATGATAATGGTATGATGCTGACGCTCGCTCCTAAATCACACAGTGCTCTCTGAAAGGTCATCTCTCCTATCTGGCACGGTATGGAAAAGCTGTCAGGGTCTTTAGTTTTTGTGGAAGCTTATTTTGTAAAATCGCACTGCACTCCTCAGTGAGTTCCACGGTTCCTTGGTCTTCTAGCTTTAGTTTATTTGAGAGGATGTCCTTCAAGAACTTCGCATAGGTCGGCATCTGCAAAAGGGCATCAACAAAGGGAATGTTAATATATAGTTTTTTTAATATTTCCAAAAACTTTCTGAATTGCTTGTCTAGTTTGGCTTTGACAAGCCTCTGAGGGAAAGGTATCAGCGGCTTGTAGGTTGGCGGCCTAACATAGGGTCGCTCTTCCTCTGTTCGCTCAGGTTCCGCCGGTGCTGAATCTGCGTGTTGCTCCTCAAGATTCGGTGTCACTTCATCCCTTGTTTCATTGGTCGGCATCTTAGGGTCTTCAAGTTACTTGCCGCTCCGAGTGGATATTGCATTGCAATGCTCCCTCGGGTTAACTTTTGGCTGTGATGGAAGCTTCCCTGGCGCTCTAGAGGATGAGCTAGCTTGCTGCACAAGCTGGCTCTCCAATATTTTATTGTACGTCTCCAAGGAGTCCATCCTTGTCATCATCAGTTTCATCATGTCAGTCAGCCCTTCTATCTGCTTACTCAGTTGAGAGTCTTGGGCCGGTCTTGGAGGAGGATTATAATTTGCTTGTTGAGGGGGAGGCTTGTAGTTTCTCTGTTGGAACCCAGGTGGCTGCCTGTAATTTTCTTGTTGTGGCAACCTGAAGTTCCCTTGCTGAGGTTGAACTTGTGGTGGTGCTTGCCCTGGTTGTATAGGCTGCGTGGTTCGGTAGGAGAAGTTCGGGTGGTTACGCCAGCCAGGGTTGTAATAGTTGGAATAAGGGTTGTTCATGGGGTTTGCATTTCCAACTGCATTTAGATGTTCAGGCTGACCTTGGGCCACTTGTCCATCTCCCATTCGGCACTCAGCACCTACATGTCCTGCAACGCCACACAGCTCACAAGACAATGAATTAGTGTCTAAAGAGTTAACAGACCATGAATCAAATTTCTTAGTCAGATTGTCTACTTTTGCATTGAGAGCAATTAATGAATCAAGATCGAATTTATCTGCTTTCTTGGAAGGTGTACCTCACTCTGGATTCCATTGATGGTAGTTTAGTGTCATGTCCTCTAGGAGGCTTATAGCATCTTTAGGTACTTTGCTCATCAGTCCCGATCCTCCAGCAGCTGCATCGACTGTGGGTCTAGTATTGTACTCCAATCCCATATAGAATGTGTGTACTAGAACCCAAGTCTCAATCCCATGGTGCATACATAATCTTTGAAGCTCTTTGAATCTTTCCTAGGCTTCATACAAAGACTCTCCATCCTTTTGCATGAAGCTCGTTATCTGGTTTCTGAGGTGAATTATCTTCGAAAGAAGGAAATACTTTGAGAGGAAAGCTTGAGATAGTTCATCCCATGTCTGAATTGAAGCTGAGGGGATCGTGTGGAGCCATGCCCTTACCCTGTTCCTTAAGGAGAAGGGAAACAGACGCAGCCTGATAGCATCAGAAGTAGCTCCATTAATCTTTAACATATCACAATATTCCAAAAACATAGACAAATGCATATTAGGGTCCTCAAGAGGAGAACCACCAAATTGATTTTGTTGTATCATGGAAAGTAGAGCAGGTTTAATTTCAAAATTATTGGCCTCGACACAAGGCCTAACGATTCCTGATTGAAACCCATGTGAAAAAAGCGCTGCATATTCTCGCAGTGTTCTGGCATTGTTGTTGTTCACAGGTTGAGGCGCTGGTTCATTCTCTATGTCAATGTGAAGGTGTTCCATCTGTTCTTGATTCTCCTTTTTTAGATCTTGCTTAAGCTTCCTTCTTTGTCTGAAGGTTCGTTCTATTTCGAGATCGATTTCCAAGAGTGCTCCTGCCCTGGAACTTCTTGGCATAAAAATTTGTCAGATTCAATTAAGAAGTTCAAAGCAATTAACACAAGCAGAAAGCAGTGTGAAACAGAATAAAGAAAGAAAAGAAAACTAACTAAAGCTTAGTCTACCAATCCTTAGAAGTATACTGATATCAATCGTTGTTCCCCGGCAACGGTGCCAAAAACTTGACGCACTCCGCAAGTGCACGGAAATGTCGAAGTAATACAAAAGATATCGAATCCCACAGGGAACAAGGTGAGTACTAGAAAATCTAATTCTTGGAATCTAAGCTGATTAAATCGTGGTTTTTGGAACTTAAAAACTAATACTAAGCGAAATCGTAAGCAAGAAATCAAACAACTACAGAAGGGAAAATATATGAGAGAGACTATCAGGGGTTTAGTTTCCACCGCTCTAACAATTTTAATTGCGCTAAGAAATAAATATCAGATACATGGATTTACAAATATGCATAAGGAATCTACCCTATGGTACAAGGTGCCCTCTTTCGAGTGTACACCCTGGTATTTACCTACAACGTCTCCTACTTTCGCGGTGGTTCATTCTAGACAAACCCAATGGGTTCCGTGGTAGATTATGGACCCTTGAGCGAAGAACAAGCACTTTCGTGTCGAGCCTTCGCAAGATTCACAAAGAGGTTCCGTCGTTACAATTCTACTTTCATTATGAATTGTAATAACTATGACATGATAATACTTGGCCATAGTAAATATCAAGAAATTAATACTTTAAGTGAAATATGCTCAGAATATGATCCAAATAACAAAGTTAACATATGAATTGCAAAATAGAAATCGTTAGAGGGCTTCAACCTAGCCCTGAAATAAAGTTTACGCTACAACCATTGTTGAATCGCTAAAAATTATCTCTTTGTACATAGGAAAATCACAGGAAAAGGTTTCTAAGAGGGAGGAAATGATGAACCAAAAGAAATAAACAAGAATCACTGAGTTCCGATGGTTGAATCTCCAGAAATCGCCTCGAAGTCGCCTGTTCACCGTTGTTTTCCGCCCTAGCCGCTTCATCGCCCGATTGATCCCTCCTTAGGTCAAGGAAATTGGGGCTTTTATACTCTATTTGTTCTCCTTTGAATAATCTTTCCATAGAGTCCTCACTTGCCAAATTTGGACTTAAATCGGGCCCGAAATCGACAAAAAACCGAGTGAAGGTCGGGCTGTTCCGATAGTGTCACGGGTGAATCCCGCCGGGTTCACCTGGTGGTGAAGTGTTCTGTGCAGTTCTGTTGCGAAATAATCACAGGTGAACCCCGCCGGGTTCACCAGGCAGTGAAACGCGCGGTGAGTTTCGTCCTTTGTCAAGATTACCGGTGAAGTCCAGAAAAAGCTCTGATTGAGCCCAAATTTTACGGACAGCTTCGTCTTCTCATAAGGAATCATCCAATGCTCTTAGATTCTTCAAAAAGACTTCAAAATTAGGTGATTTTACCTGAAATTCAATAAGACAGACGAAAAGTGAAGATTCTGAAGTTTTTAACTAAATAAGCTTTAAAGGAGTATAAAAATATTCAAATTAGCCCAAATTCATCATGGAATAATAATAAAAATCACTATAAAAATGCATGGCATCATTTGGTATCACTTCATCCCTTGTATCATTGGTCGGCATCTTAGGGTCTTCAAGTTGCTTACCGCTCCGAGTGGAGATTGCTTTGTAATGCTCCCTCGGGTTAACTTCTGGCTGTGATGGAAGTTTCCCTGGCGCTCTGGAGGATGAGCTAGCTTGCTAGGCAAGCTGGCTTTCCAACATCTTGTTGTGCATCTTGATAGGGGCCTAGACTGCTACTGCAAGTGCACGGTCTATCACGTAATAAAAAGATCGAACCCACAGGGACTAGGGTCAAGTACTAACTGATCGGTCAATTCGTAGCTAGGTTAGCAATTAAGGGAGAAATGGCTAAAATCCTTATGCAAGTAATTAAACTAAAACAGACTTAAGTTAAGCAAAGCAAAGAGCAAAGCAAACGGAGTTTTAGATCTATGACAGATATTCGGGGTTTTAGGTTTCTTCCACACTGAAGCATGCAGAAATATTAAGGTTTGATATTTTAAATTAAGTTTTATCTTAGTTCTCAAGGTAATCCTTCCTAGGGTACAGACGCACTCCCTCTTAGGACACGGTCTAGTATCTGACTTAACCCAAGTCTCCTACTCTCGTGGCTTTCCTAGGTTAAGTCGGATCCAATGGGATCTGTGAAGGATTAGGGTTCCTCGGGTGATTTCGAGTGCTCTCGCAACACAAAATCACCAGTCCAGTCTAAGAGGATCCGATGATCAAGGTTCACCTCTCAGTCCTTCCCTTGACATCTAAGACATGCATATGTATGGCCAGTACATAAACATGAGATAAAACATCCTAAATATGAATAAGAACAAAGATAAATAAAGAAATATATAGATCAAACATTAATATCAAACATTCTTACAGTGGGCTACGCCCAAACCCCGAAAATAGAGTTAAGCTACTAGATTCATCGTTAGATACATAGAATCTCTCATAAAGGTTGATTCAAACCAAAGGGAAGGGTAGATCCTTGATGGAAGAAGGTCCAGCACGAAGATCCACGCCGGAACGACGAAGAAATCAAGCCGGAATAGTGTTATCGCCTAGAAAATCGCCCTAAACCCTAAGGTCTTTCCGTTCACACTCGTTCTCCGCAACTGCCTAATCAAATCCGGTGATTCAGGTCCCAAATCGTGCATATTCAAGTTGGGAAGGTCTTCCTAAAATTTTATTCAATTCCGAGCCAGGAATAGAAATTTACGGCCAAAATACCAAGCGCCTGTCAAAGTTGCGCAGGACGATGCACAGCCGTGTATCGGTGCACGGGCACGCCCGTGCATGGCTCGGTTGAGATGATTCTGATGACTTACGATGCACGGCCGTGCATGGATGCACACCCATGACCGTGCACTCTGTAGATGGCTCTGATTGGGCTGAAATTTGGTGTGTAGCTTCGTTTCATCGTGAGAAATCGTCCCATACCTTCATATTCTCCAAATTCCATCAATTTTGAGGCCAAAAACCTACATTTTCATAAAACAAGGGAAAAGTGAAGACTCTGAAGAATATGAAGCATTTGAGTGCATAAATGAGACAAAGCATGCATTTTACTCTAAAATAATAATAGAATTAAGTCACGAAATATCATATATTTGCATGTCATCAAAATACATCGGACTTAAAGTTTTGCTTGTCCTCAAGCAATTGAATTGTCTAGAACACAGTGATGACATGGAATATGGAATCTCAAATAGCTTGAGTAGGTCTAATGATGTTATAGGTTAATCACAACAAGTCTTCAGGTTATAATGCAGTATGGAAAGCAAATTAAACTAATTATTATAGATACAATCTATAGAACTTGCAAAGTTACATTACCAAAAACCTTTACAGTGCATCCCACAGCAATGATATGATTGACCAAGTTTTCATAAAACATAACACTGTGTACTAAGTCATGGGAGAATAGCATCAGTACCACATAGTCTCTATGTGGTGCCTTTTTTTTTTAGATATAAGCTATGACAGTGCCAAGTGCCAAGCTTTGCTTCGGTACCACTGTCATTCTTATTTCATTGTGATGCAAAGAATGGTGCCAAGTGGATGTACAATGTGCAGTGTACAAGAACACTTCGGTACCACCATTATTATTTCTAACCCCCATGACAAAGTGCACAAAGAAAGTAAAGATAGAAACTAGAGGCAATCACGATCTACACTTGAGATGCATATCAAGGCTGAGGTAAAGTAGCAAGCATACTCTTCAAGATTCTACCAACAATGAATCAGGTTAATTACAACATTCAACTACAGTAAACCAAAGAATCATATGTGCAAACCATAACCATCATAAACCATAGGCAAATAAAAGTTAAGATTCTCATCCCAAACAATCAAGTAGTCATAGAACAATGCAATACTAGAAGACAAAGCAAATAGCATAGAGGAAAGTAGGGTTTGGGCAAGGATGTTGATACCACAAAATAACAAAGCATGCAAGAAATAGAAGCGACAAACTTAAAACGACCAAGAATTGACTAAAGAAAACAAACAACTAGAAGAAAGAAAACTATTGGAAAAATAGAAAGCTGACCAAGTGACGGGTGAAACCAAAGAAGTTCATCCCCAGCGTCGACGGAGTCTCGCCTGAAGATCATGGACAGACTCTAAAATGGAGGACTGTGTTCGTCCTTGGCGCTCCACTTCTGTCTCAAGTTGGCGGATCCGATCATTTCCTTCATCGACAGACATGTGAGTCTCTTCCTGAGCATCCCGGACAAAGCGAATCATGGTCTCAATGCAGTCGAGCTGGGTAGAAGGGCGCTGCTGAGCAGGTTGTGGTGGTTCAGTTGCAAGAGGCACATCCACATCTTCAACTGCTTCCACTCTCCAGTTCTGCTGCTCTTGAACAGTAGTATGTGCAGGATTCGGCAGCGGTAACTTCACATCGCTCCCTGGGAAGATCAACCTATAAAGTTCACCTTCCTTCACTATCATCCGCATTGAGATGCAAGAATCAAGGTCAAGTCGGCAGTTGCCCCGTGCCTGCTCCATCTGGTAGGGATGAATCCCTACTGCATAAGCAAGTGGGGTGAGAAGTCCCCCGAGAGCTATGGCACCCTTCGGTGCCCTGGATACCTTCTGGAGTTGTCGGGCAAAGTGAAAAGCAGTGTTGAGGCGGACCCCATGCAGCATCGCCCAAAGAAACTGAAGCTCAGATGCTCGGACAAGACCATCAGACTCCCCTCGGCCAAAAATAGTATGTGCCAGGACACGGTGCACATATTTTACCACTGGGTTCCTCAGGCAGGTGGCTCTAGCTGTCCTGGTATCAAAGGGTCGGAAGCCAGTCAGGTCGGCCTAGAAGTTGCTTGCTTTAAACTCAGTTGGTGTGAGGCGTGTCCCATCAGTAGGAAAACCATAAATAGAGTTTAGCTCTATCAAAGTAAGCACATATTCGGTGTTGTTGAGCCGGAAGGATAAGCTGCCGTTGTCATCGTCAGTGTGAATGCTAGTATGAAATTCCATGGATGATAAGAACTCAAGTACAATAGGGATGTAAGTGGGATAGCAGATAGTGAAGAATTTCTCCCACCCAACGCATTGGAATAGCCATTGTACATCTTCGTGAAAGCCCAAGGTGTTCAGCGTCGCATGATCAAGGAATCATGTCGTCACCACAGGTCGGCGTGCAAGGGCAGTGAGCCTGGTAAGTTGCTCTGGATCTCGACAGATAATCTCATATGGCGTAGGCGGCAAGGCCGGCGGTGGAAGAGGATCGGCGGCGGCCTGAGAAGAGGAGGACCCTCGGTGCTTGGAGGTGGTTTGCTTGCGTCAGGACATGCTGGAGGTGTAGGAGGATGACGGGATGGTAGCTAGTGTTGTAGAAGAAGCTTTGGAGGCACGGCGATGAAGAGAGACGGTTGGTGGCAGGGGAAATGTGGGCGGCGACTGGAGCTAGGGTAGCGGCGAACGGCGATGGGAGCACGGATCAGTGCCGAAAAATTAGGGGAAATGGTCGCCAGAGGACGGGGAAGATGATGAAAGGTCGCCGGCAGTCGATCGGGCACTAGAGGCGGCAGCGGCGCTAGGGTTGCGTACACGGGTGTGTATGCAGCTGTGCAGGCGTCTCTCTTTTATAAAATGTCATGCACGGCCATCTATGGATACATGGCCCAGCCTGTGTAGCTCTTGGTCTCATCGCGCCAACTGAACTCACTTATGATGCACGGCCGTGCATCGGTGCACGGGCATGCCCATGCCCCTCTCGGGTAAAAGTGTCCTCAGCTGTTCACAGCTGTGCACGCCTTCACGTCCTTGCCCGTGCAGCGCTCGGTCATGCGTTGGGAAGAGTTAACCGAGCCGTGCACGGCCGTGCATGGATGCACGGGTTCGACCGTGCATGGCTTGGTGATGCTTGAAAAATTTAAAAAAATTCCTATCAACGTGGTACAGCTTAGAGAACACAAATATGAAATAAAAACTAAAAAAATAACAAAGTCTAAATCATGAAAATAAATAAGAAAGAAAAATTAAAAGAGTGATAAAGAGGTTGGGTTGCCTCCCAACAAGCGCTTCTTTAGGGTCACTAGCTTGACCAGCGTGATGCTCATGGTGGGTCTGGAGGTGGAGAGGCTAAGTAGGTGGCATGGAGCCTCTGCTTTCATTGTTGCTCATGAAGTACACCTATTAAAGTGAGCATAAGATATAATAGTTTATCTCCAACTATCTTAACAGAACATGAAATAATAGAGCAAAACATATAAGCTGTCCCTAAGTCAACTAGAATTTCATCCTTAAACAATCCCAATTTCTTCTTCAAATGGGCTCCCATGGCATCTCCAGTATGTGTTATATTCGCCACCATCTTGTCTCTTTCTAGACCAATCGGTTCGTCGGGTCTGTCTCCAAAATGTTTAGGAAAGGTCTCTGGGAAGAGCTCCATCTTGCTTCTTGATTGTGCGGTACTTTCCTTCAACACCTCTCCGTTCTCCCTGGAACCTAAAAAACAAAATTGGTCATCAGTAGTAGGAAAATCAATTGACATATTGTTTCCATCAATGCAAAAAGTCATCATTCTGTGTGGGATATCGATTATAGCTCTAATCGCGGTAAAGAATGGTCTGCCCAATATAAGAGGGAAAAGTGGGTTCTCGGCTATGTCCAGAATCACAAAGTCTACCGGGATAAATATTCCTTTAAATTGCAGTGGTATATTCTTAGCGATCCCTAGCGGGTGAAGTCTAGAGCCGTTTCCAAACTGCAGTACTTGAGATGTTGATGTGAGAGTTCCCAAATTTAGCTTCTCAAAAGTCATGACCGACACGATGCTAACTCTAGAGCCTAAATCCAAAAGTGCTCTATCAAATGCAGTGTTTCCAATCTTACATGGTATATCAAAACTACTAGGGTCTTCAACTTTGAGAGGTAGTAGCTGCTTGCATGTGGAATCTTTAGAATTCTCAGCAGCTACTATTATCGTTTCAGCGTGGAGTGTGTCGAGAGTCTCATGACGAGGTCCCTCTTCCTGGTTTCCAGATGCTTCCTCTTCATCTCCCACGTGTTCAGCTTTAGATTCCTCTAATTGCTTAACGCCACTCGTCATGATGAAGCAGCTACTATTATCGTTTCAGCGTGGAGTGTGTCAAGAGTCTCATGACGAGGTTCCTCTTCCTGGTTTCCAGATGCTTCCTCTTCATCTCCCATGTGTTCAGCTTCAGATTCCTCTAATTGCTTAACGCCACTCGTCATGACGGCATTGCACTGATCTCTCGAATTTGCTTCAGGTTGAGCTGGGAGCATTCCTGGGTGTCTTAACAATGAACTGGTTCGCTGGTCCAGTTCTGTGATCCGACTCTCCATCATTTTTGGTGGGTTGATACAGAGTCCACTTTCATGTTCAGCTGGCGAATCTGTTCACTCACAGAGTCATTGTGCTTCATTTGAGTTGCCATGAAGTTTTCCAACATTGACTCTAATCTGGACTTCTGTGGAGGATCTTGTTGTCTTTGGTTGGCGGATGGATATTGTATCCTAGGAGGAAGCTTGAAATTAGAAGAGAAGTTTTGATTAGAAAAATTAGCAGGAGGAACTTGCCTTTGATTCAACCTGTAGGAGAAATTCGGGTGATTTCTCCATCCCGGATTGTATGTGTTTGAGTTAGGGTCGTTTTGGTTCCTGAAATTCCCAATGGCGTTGACTTGTTCAGAAGGGGCGCTCAGGATGTGGCAGTTATCAGCAGAATGTCCTGTCACTCCACAAACATCACAAGTCAAAGAATTAGAAGCAGAGACATTAATAGAATCTATCTTTGATGAAAGAGAGTCTACTTTTGCCATTAAAGAATCAATCGAGTTAGCATCAAACTTCCTTGAATTTCGAGTGTGCTGGCTCCTCTCTCCGGACCACTAATAATGGTTGAGGGTCATGTCCTCTATCAACTCCATCGCATCATCATAATTCTTGTTCATTAGTGCCCCACCAGCAGCAGCATCTATAGAAAGTTTGGTCTAGTATAGCAATCCACTGTAGAAGGTGTGAATAATCACCCATTTCTGTAGACCATGGTGCGGGCACATCCTCAACAATTCTTTGAACCGATCCCATGCTTCATACAGGGACTCTTCTTCTCGTTGGGCAAAGTTGGTTATCTGATTCCTGAGCTGGGCGCTCTTGCTCGGTGGGAAATATTTTGATAGAAAAGCTTGCGATAGTTGTTCCCACGTTGTGATTGATGCCTGTGGTAAAGACTGCAACCACGCCCTAGCTCGATCCCTGAGATAAAAAGGGAAGAGTCTCAGTTTGATAGCATCAGGATGAGCGCCATTAATTTTTAAAGTGTCACAGCATTCTAAAAAGATAGATAAATGAAGGTTGGGATCATCAGTAGCTGCTCCACTGAATTGATTCTGTTGCATCATTTGTACAAGTGATGGCTTGATCTCAAAGTTGTTAGCTTCGATAGCAGGCCGCAATATGCTCGAGTGTACACCAGAGATGATGGGTGCTGCAAAGTCCTTCAAAGAGCTATTAGCTTCCATCGTTTGAGCGTCAGAAAATTGTCCTTCAAGCTTAAGTATTTTCAAATTTCTTCTGATTTGGCAGAAAATACGCTCTATCTCTGGGTCTCTAGGTACAAGTCCCCCTGTTCGCGCAGTATTCCTGGGCATAAACAAGTACCTAGACAAAAGAGATTAGTAGCACCGCACCAAATAGAAAATCTACAACTAAAAATAAAGAGTAAATAAACAATAGGTAAATAGACCGAATAAAAAGAAAAAATGAAATCTAGCTAAACCTAGTCTATAAACTTTCTGATCGTATTAATATTGGCAACCTAGTCCCAGGCAACGGCGCCAAAAACATGATAGGGGCCTAGACGGCTGCTACCGCAAGTGCACGGTTTATCGCGTAATAAAAAGATCGAACCCACAGGGAGTAGGGTCAAGTACTAACTAATCGGTCAATTTGTAGCTAGGTTAACAATTAAGGGAGAAATGGCTAAAATCCTAATGCAAGTAATTAAACTAAAACAGACTTAAGTCAAGCAAAGAAAAGAGCAAAGCAAACGGGGTTTTAGATCTACGAGAGATATTCGGGGTTTTAGGTTTCACTACACTAAAGCATGCAGAAATATTAAGGTTTGATGTTTTAAATTAAGTTTTATCTTAGTTCTCAAGGTAATCCTTCCTAGGGTACTGACGCGCTCCCTCTCAGGACACGGTCCGGTATCCGACTTAACCCAAGTCTCGTACTCTCATGGCTTACCTAGGTTAAGTCGGATCCAATGGGATATGTGAAGGATTAGGGTTCCTCAGGTGATTTCGAGTGCTCTCGCAACACGAAATTACCAGTCTAGTCTAAGGGGTTCCGATGTTCAAGGTTCACCTCTCAGTCCTTCCCTTGACATCTAGGACATGCATACGTATGGCCAATCCATAAACACGAGATAAAACATCCTAAACATGAATAAGAACAAAGATAAGTATAGAAATATATAGATCAAACATTAATATCAAGCATTTTTATAGTGGGCTACGCCCAAACCCCGAAAATAGAGTTAAGCTACTAGATTCATCATTAGATACATAGAATTTCTCATAAAGGTTGATTCAAACCAAAGGGAAGGGTAGATCCTTGATGGAGGAAGGTCCAGCACAAAGATCCATGCCAGAACGACGAAGAAATCAAGCTGGAACAGTGTTGTCGCATAGAAAATCGCCCTAAAACCCTAAGGTCTTGCCGTTCGCACTCATTCTCTGCAACCGCCTGATCAAATCCGGTGATTCAGGTCCCAAATCGTGCATATTCAAGTTGGGAAGGTCTTCCTAAAATTTTATTCAATTCCGAGCCAGGAATAGAAATTTACGGCCAAAATACCAAGCGCCTGTCAAAGTTGCGCAGGACGATGCACAGCCGTGTATCGGTGCACGGGCACGCCCGTGCATGGCTCGGTTGAGATGATTCTGATGACTTACGATGCACGGCCGTGCATGGATGCACACCCATGACCGTGCACTCTGTAGATGGCTCTGATTGGGCTGAAATTTGGTGTGTAGCTTCGTTTCATCGTGAGAAATCGTCCCATACCTTCATATTCTCCAAATTCCATCAATTTTGAGGCCAAAAACCTACATTTTCATAAAACAAGGTAAAAGTGAAGACTCTGAAGAATATGAAGCATTTGAGTGCATAAATGAGACAAAGCATGCATTTTACTCTAAAATAATAATAGAATTAAGTCACGAAATATCATATATTTGCATGTCATCACATCTTCAAGGAGTTCATCCTTGTCATCATCAGTTTCATCATATCGGTCAGCCCTTCTATTTGCTTTCTCAGTTGAAGGTCTTGGGTCAGCCTTGGAGGATGATTGTAGTTTCCCTGTTGAGGAGGAGGATTGTAGTTTCTCTGTTGGAACCTAGGTGGCTGCCTGTAATTTCCTTGTTGTGGTGGTCTGGAGTTTCCTTGTGAGGGTTGGGCTTGTGGTGGCGCTTGCCCTGGTTGTATCGACTGTGTGGTTCGGTAGGAGAAGTTTGGGTGGTTGTGCCATCCTGGATTGTAATAGTTGGAATAAGGGTTATTCATGGGGTTTATATTTCTAACTGCATTTAGGTATTCATGCTGACTTTGGACCACCTGTCCATCTCCCACTTGGCACTCGGCACCTACATGGCCTGCAACACCGCACACCTCACAAGATATTGAATTAGTGTATAAAGAATTAACAGACCATGAATCAAATTTCTTAGTCAGATTGTCTACCTTCGCAGTGAGAGCAGTTAATGAATCAAGATCGAATTTATTTGATTTCCTGGAAGGTGTACCTCGCTCCGAATTCCATTGATGGTAGTTTAGTGTCATGTCCTCCAGGAGGTTTATAGCATCTTTAGGTACCTTGCTCATTAATCCCGATCCTCCGACAGCTGCATCGACTGTGAGCCTAGTATTGTATTCCAATCCCATATAGAACGTGTGTACTAGAACCCAAGTCTCAATCCCATAGTGCGGAGACAATCTTTGAAGCTCCTTGAATCTTTCCCAAGCTTCGTACAAAGACTCCCCATCCTTCTGCTTGAAGCTCGTTATCTGGTTTCTGATTTGGATTATCTTCGAAGGAGGGAAATACTTTGAGAGGAAAGCTCGAGATAATTCATCCCATGTCCGTATTGAAGCTGAGGAGATCGTGTGGAGCCATGCCCTTGCTTTGTCCCTCAGAGAGAAGGGAAACAAGCACAACCTGATAGAATCAGAAGTAGCTCCATTAATTTTTAGCATATCACAATATTCCAAAAATATAGACAAATGCATAATGGGGTCCTCAAGAGGAGAACCACCAAATTGATTCTATTGTATCATAGAAAGTAAAGGAGGTTTAATTTCAAAATTATTGGCCTCTACACTAGGCCTAACGATTCCTGATTGAAACCCATGCGTATTCTTGCAGTGTTCTGGCATTGTTGGTATTCACAGGTTGAGGCGCTGGTTCGTTCTCCATATTGATTTGAATGTGTTCCATCTGTTCTTGACCTTCTTTTTTCCGAGTTTGTTCAAGCTTTCTTCTTTGTCTGAAGGTCTGTTCTATTTTGAGATCGATTTCAAAGAATGCACCTGCCCTAGAACTTCTTTTCATAAAAATATGTCAGACTCAATTATGAAGTTCACAGTAATTGACAAGGAGAAAGCAGTGTGAAATAGAATAAAGTGAGAAAGACTAACTAAAGCTTAGTCTACCAATCCTTAGAAATGTGCTAATATCAACCGTTGTTCCCCGGCAACGACGCCAAAAACTTGACACAATCTGCAAGTGCATGGAAATGTCGAAGTAATACAAAAGATGTCGAATCCCATAGGGAACAAGGTCGAGTACCAGAAAATCCAATTCTTGATATCTAAGCTGATCAAAACAGGGTTTTAAGAACTTAAAATGAAAACTAAGTGAAACTGCAAACGAAGGAATCAAGCAACAACGGTGAGGAAAATATATGAGAGAGAGATATCGGGGCTATGGTTTCCACCATACTGACAATCTTAATTGCGTTTAAAAATATCAGTTACAAGGATTTATGGTTTTGCACAAGGAATCTAACCCTAGGGTACAAGGTGCTCTCTCTCGAGTGTACATGGTGTTTGCCTAGAACAGTCTCCTACTCTTGCGATAGATCATTCTAGACAAACCCAATGAGTTTCGTGGTAGATTATGAACCCTCAAGTGAAAACCAAGAACTCTCATGTCGAGGCTTCGCAAGTTTCACAAAGAGGTTCCGTCGTTACGATCCTACTCTCGTTATGAATCGTAACGACTAAGACATGTTAATACTTGGCCAAGGTAAAGATCATGAAATAAGTACATCAAGTGAAATATGCGCACAATATAATCCAAATAACAGAATTAAAACATGGATTGCGAATAAAAATTATCAGCGGGCTTCAACTAAGCCCTGAAATAGGGTTTACGCTACAATCATCATTGAAACGCTCAAAAATCTCTCTTTAAATATAGGAAAATCTTGGGAAAAAGTTTCTAAGAGGGAGGAGATGATAAACCAAAACAAATAACCAAGAATCGCCGTGTTCTGATGATCAGATCTCCAAAAATCGCCTCAGAGTAGCCTATTCGCTGATTCCTTGTAATCTCCTTCGAATCAGCTTTCTAAAGAATCCTCACTTGCCAAATTTGGACTTGAATCGGGCCCAAAATCATTGAAAATCCGAATAGAGGTCGGGTTGTCCAGAAAGCATCACGGGTGAACCCTGCCGGGTTCACCAGGCAGTGAAGCTTACTGTACAGTTCTATCGCAAAAGAAGCACCGGTGAACCCCGCCGGGTTCACCTACCAGTGAAGTGCACTGTGAAGTTCTGAGCAGGTTTCCTCGGACAGAATCATGGGTGAACCCCGTGGGGTTCACCTGGTGGTGAAGTCTACTATGAGTTTCGGACACCCATGACAACGTCGGTGAACCCCGCTGGGTTCACCTGGCAATGAAGTGCGCTGTGGGTTTCGTCCTTCGGCAAGATCACCGGTGAACCCCGTGGGGTTCACTTAGCCGTGAAGTCTAGAAAAAGCTCCGATTGAGCCCAAATTTGACGGGCAGCTTCGTCTTCTCATAAGGAATCACCCCATGCTCTTAGATTCTACAAAAAGACTTCAAAATTGGGTGATTTTGCCTGAAATTCCACAAGAAAGATGAAAAGTGAAGATTTTGAAGCTTTTAAGTAAATAAGCCTTGAAGGAGTGCAAAAACGTTAAAATATGCCTAAATTCTTCATGGAATAATAATAAAAATCACTACTAAAATGCAAGGCATCAAGTCACTTATCCATGTGGATCCAACGTGGCGAACGGGGGTTCACCCATCTGCAACGTAGCTGGCAGGGAGGGAGATGGAATGTCATCGTATAGGCAATGTTCGCCTGAGCAAAGGGGTGAGCGGCATTCTCGACTTCGTTCTCACACCTTGCTCCTGCCTCCACACGATCTGTGACATCTCTACTCCCTTCTGGCGAAACAAGGCTTCCAGCTTCCTCTCCTCCTCTTGGTTGGCATTCAGCGGCAAACTCCGGTCAACTCCCAATGCTGGTGGTGTGGACGTGGGCGGTTCAGCGTCAGGGAGCTCCCACGGTTCTTCTTCTGGTTTAATCTCCAACTCGGTCTCTAGGTTGTCGAAGCTCTCATCCAGGTATTAGCTTCCTCTCCTCTGTCTATGCATTTTTCTAGTGTTGACTCTCGGTTTCGTGGTTCCCTCCTCCCCTTGCTTTGCGTCTCTTTCACCTCTCGCTTCTCTGTTCCCGTCAAACTCGTTCTTCTATCGTTCTCCGTGTCCGGTTCCTCTCCTCGTAACACACGCCTTCTACTCAAGCTCCGTCCACACTCTCATCTCCTCCCCGTCCACTTCCTGGTGTTGTTGACGCTTTTTCCGTCAATGTTTGTTTCTCCAGTGTCAAGCCCTCATTCGAGTCTCCTCTACTTCAGACGAAGCTATGTTTCGTCGATGAGAGTATGTCGTTCTGTCACTCGTCGAGTTTACCCATTTTGTCCACCTGCGTGTGGATGCGTTTGCTTTTTTTCCCTACCTGCATGCAGGATTGTTCTTTATTGTCGCTGTCTTCATATAACCTGTTTCCCCCACTACCTGCGAGCAGTGTTATTATTTTCTGTTTGGTTGTTGTTGTTCTGCGAGGCTGAGGTGAGAGTGATCTCACCTGCCGGTCACGCCCTCTGCCCAAAGTGATTTTGCTGCTTCCGCACCTCTGTTGCGTTCATCCCCTGTGTGGGACAGGTTGTTGTTGAGTCCTGCGTGACTCAGTTCTAAGGCATCTAGCCTGTTATTGTTAAAAATTAATATTACCCTAATTTCGGGCTTGACAGACTAGTATTAGAGACTAGTTTGCACGTTCTAAGTTGTATTTAAGGGTTATGTAGGTTAATATAAATTTTGAAGAAAAGGAATGTTAATGTAGAGTTTTGAAGAAACTCTACATTAACATTCCTTTTGTTGATGCTTTGTTCTATTCTGCAAAAAAGCATCAACAAAAGGAATGTTAATGTAGAGTTTCTTCAAAACTTCTAAGAACTTACTAAACTACTTGTCTAGTTTAGCTTTGACAAGCCTCTGTGGGAAGGGAACTAGAGGTTTGTAAGCAGGTGGCCCAACATAGGGCCGTTCTTCCTCAACCAGTTCTTGTGTCATAGGTGTTGTTCCATGGTTCAAATATCTAATTTCAGGTGTTACATATTCTCCTCTATCATCAATCGGCATCTTCGGGTCTTCTAATTGTTTGCCACTTCTAGTTGAGATTGCATTACAGTGCTCTCTCGTGTTGATTTCTAGTTGTGATGGAAGCTTCCCTGGTGCCTTGGAGGACGAACTAGCTTGTTGGGCTAGCTAATTCTCCAACATCTTGTTATGAGTTTCTAAGGAATCCATTCTAGTAATCATGAGCTTCATCATATTGGTCAAACCTTCAATTTGCTTACTCAGCTGAGCATCCATATTTGGCTTCGATGGTGGGTTGTAGTTTCTGGCCTGAAATCCTGGTGGTTGTCTGTAATTGCCTTGTGGAGGCTGCCTGAAATTTCCTTGAGGAGGCTGAGCTTGCGGCGGTGCTTGTCCTGGTTGCATCGGCTGAGTAGTCTGGTATGAGAAGTTTGGGTGGTTGCGCCATCCTGGATTGTACGTGTTGGAATATGGGTTATTTATGGGATTGAAGTTTCCAACAACATTTATGATCTCAGGATGATTTGGAGCCAACTGCCCATCTCTAGACTAGCACTTAGCACCTACATGGCCTGCAACACCACATATCTCACACAATATAGAATTAGCATCCAATGAATTTACAGACCAAGAATCAATTTTTTTAGTTAAATTGTCTACCTTCATAGTAAGAGCTGTCAAAGTATTAAGTTCGAATTTATCTGTCTTCCTGGAAGGTGTACCTCGCTCAGATGTCCATTGATGATGATTCATCGCCATGTCTTCAAGGAGGTTCACAGCATCTTCAACCACTCTGTTCATTAAAGCCCCTCCAGCTGCAGCATCAACTGTGAGTCTTGTGTTGTAGTCCAGCCCATTGTAAAATGTGTGGACTAAAACCCAAGTCTCTATTCCATGGTGCGGACACATTCTTTGTAGCTCTTTGAATCTTTCCTAAACCTCATATAAAGATTCTTCATCCTTCTGCATAAAGTTGGTTATTTGATTTCTCAGTTGAATAGTCTTGGATGGAGGGAAATATTTGGAGAGAAAGGCTTGTGATAATTCTGCCCATGTCCTCATTGAAGTTGAAGGAATTGATGAAGCCAAGCTCTTGCTCTGTCCCTTAAAGAGAAGGGAAACAATCTCAACCTGGTAGCATTAGTAGAAACACCATTAATTTTCAATGTATCGCAGTACTCTAAAAATATAAAAAGATGCATGTTGGGGTCCTCAAGAGGAGAACCACCAAATTGATGTTGCTGAACCATAGAAAGTAAAGCAGGTTTAATCTCAGAATTATTGGCCTCTACAACAGGCCTTGCAATTCCTGATTGTAACCTATAAACATAGGGAGCAGCATAATCACTTAGCATCCTGATATTGTTATTCCCAGCAGGTTAGGAGCTTCATTATTGTTCACTTCCAATGGTATATGTGTTCCATCTGACTTTTGTCTTCCTTCTGCTGAAGTCGTTTAAGCTTTCTCCTGCTTTTGAAAGTTCTCTCTATCTCAAGATTAATATCAAAGATTTCACCTGTCCTAGAACTTCTTTGTATAAAAAAGTATCAGACACAGTTATAGAGTTCTAAGGCAAACGACAAGTAGAAAGTAAAGATAAGTAACAACGCAATAAAAATAAACTAACTAAAGCTTAGTCTACCAATCCTTAGAAATATACTAATATCAACTGTTGTTCTCCGGCAATGATGCCAAAAACTTGACATGTCCCGCAAGTGCACGATTATGTCGTAGTAATATAAAAGGTTGTCGAACCCATAGGGAACAAGGTTAAGTACTAGAAAGTCTAAGTTTTATTAGCTAAGCAATTCGAGGCAATGTTTGAAGTCGATTATCTAAGAGCAAGAAATCAAAGCAACCACGGGGAGAGTGTATATATGAGAGAGATCAGGGCTTTAGTATTAGTATCCACCGCACTAACGATTCTAATTGCGTTTAAAAAGATCTATTACATGAATTCATAGTTTTTGCATAAGGAACCTATCCCTAGGGTACAAGATGCCCCCTCTTGGTGGTACTAGAATGGTCTCCTACTCTCGCGGTGGATCGTTCTAAATAAACCCTATGCGTTCTATGGAAAGTTATGAAATCCTCGAGTGAAAACCAAGCACTCTCATGTCATGGATTCACAATTTTACTAAGAGGTTCCACCGTTACGATCCTCCTCTCGGTATAAATCGTGCCGATCAAAACATGATAATATATGGCCAAGGTAAAACCACGAAATAAGTACAGCAAAGTAAAATATGCTCACACAAAAATCCACATAACAATATTTAAATAAGTTTTGCAATCAGAAAGTTGTTAGCAGGCTTCAACCAAGCCCCAAAATAGGTTTTACGCTACAGTATTCATGAAATCGCACAAAACTCTCTTTGTAAAGACAGGAAAACTATAAGAAAGCGTTTCTGAGAGGGAAAAGACGATAAACCAAGGCTAATCTCCCATAATCGCGATCCTTCGATGATCAAATCTCATAAAGTCACCTCGGAATCGCGTTTTCGCCATTCCTTCTCACCCTAGCCCGCTTGTGAGCCGATTTCTCGATGATTAGGAAGTTTTGGAGAGGGCTTTTATATCCTATGGATTTTCCTTTCAATAAGCTTTCCCAAACATGCTCACTTACCAAATTTGGACATCTGTAGGCTTCAAAATCGAAGGAAATCTGAGAAGAGGTCAGACACCTCAGTCAAAATCACGGGTGAACCCCACCGGGTTCATCAGGTGGTGAAGTCTTCTATACAGTTTCGTCGAGAAAGAATCACTGTCGAGCCTCGTCGGGTTCACCAAGTGGTGAAGCTTACTGTAGTCTTCTATCAAAATTCCTTCAGAGAGAATCACGGGTGAACCCCGCCAGGTATACCTACCAGTGAAGTGTTCTGTGAGTTTCGGCTATTGTCAAAAGCACCGGTGAACCCCTGCGGGTTCACCTGGCCGTATTTTTCCAAATGAGCTCCGATTGACTCCAAATTTGATGGGTACCTTCGTCTTCACATAAGGGATCGCCTCAAGGCCTTAGAATCTTCAAAAGACTTCAAATTTGGGTGATTTCACCTAAAGTTTAATAAAAATAAGAAAAAATAAAGATTTCGAAGCTTTTAAGCAAATAAGTCTAAATGAAGCATGAAAACATTAAAATAAGCTTGGATTTAGCATGGAATAATACTAGAAATCACTATTAGAATGCAGTGCATCAGTTATCCTCCTAAAAGCACGCTGTGACGTAGCCATAGACTCAAGCCGAGAGTGGCTAAGTGATCGTCGTGCGATGGCGTGTTCACGAGCCAGCGCCCTTTTTAGGCATACGCTGCGCTAAGGAAGTTGAGAACTTCCTGTGGGAAATGGAGCTATTCTTTTAGAATGCTTAGATCCCCAAAGAGTAGTAGGTGCACGCTTGCATCGCGTATCTCTCTAGAGTCACAAAACTGTGGTGGCGGACTCAGGCCGCACCTAGTTTATTTGGGCAGGATCCAGCCCAGAAGCTCTCCTGGGGAGAGCTCAAAGATGAGATCAAAAACCAGTTCCTTCCTAAGAACTCTGATTGGGCAGCGCATGACGACCTAAAGCGACTCAAGCACACGGGCGCGATATGGGACTATGTCCAATGGTAATCGCGCAAGTGATGCTTGAGCTTGATAGCAAGTCAAAAAAGGGTTGACACTACCACTTCATGGATGGACTCCAAGGGTGGGCCCGAGATGAACTGTATCGCCAAGAGGTTAAAACCCTCAAGGCGGCAATGATAGCTGCTAAAGCCCTTATGGACCGTAAGGAGCCGAGGGACCTGCCTCCTCATCACACCGGCATATCATCCTCGAGGAAGAACTGTCCGGCACCAAAGGAATACAAGTCGGTGAGGAACCGACCACCTACCTCGGGGCTGAAGATGATGAACACCCGCATGGCTTGCTACATATGTGGAGAGCTACATATGATGAAGATCTGCCCCAAGAGGGACTGCTTGGCTGCCTTCGTGGCAGAAGATTCTGTAAAGGAGCCCGAGGGACTCCTTAACCCTCTTGTACTTGCAACTACATCTTTAATGAATGAAAGGCCAACTTTTGTTTTATGTCTATTGTTTATTAAATGTGCATCCTATGAATGTTATGGTCAATACAGGTGCTTCACACTTGTTTATTGGGCAAGCGACGACAGCTAGAATCGGCATTAAGATGTCCCCCACACAGGACCGAATTAGGTCGATCAATGCGATAGACTCGCAAGTCTTAGGGATATCTTACAATGTTGATATTGCGGTGGGAAATTGGCGAGGCCATTGCCACGCAAGGATCATGAAGTTGGCTAATTATGAAGTCATCTTTGGACTTGAGTTTTTGAGAAAAATCCAAGATCGTGGTTATACCACATCTGTATGGGATACAGATTTATGATGAACAATCCCCTTGTTTCGTGCCATGCATCGGGAGTGCATCGACCAAGAAAGGAAAGAAGAGGGACTCTAGAGGTGCTCTCTTATTAGCAATACCCTTGCAGTAGGGTTACGCCATGATGAGCCAACTATTTTGGCTACTTGGGCCGATAACTCTCTCCTTGCGAATGAGAGCGATCAATCACAAGATTGAGCTTGTGACGGGATTTACTTCCATAGGGCTTCATATCGTATTTCTCCGATGGAGTGGTCGGCCTTCGGAAGCAATTGGGTGAATTGCCAGAAGCAGGGTCATTTGGCCTACGGTATTACCCTTTTCAAACCCTAGTCCTTATCTAAAAGAAGAAGGATGGGTTGCTAAGGTTCTGGGTAGACCATAGAACCTTGAATAAGATAACCGTGAGAGAGTGTTATCTTATACTATTTATCCCTGATCTGAGAGATCAACTAAGGAAAGCACATGTTTTCTCTAAACAAGACCTGAGGGCAGGTCATTAGCAAGCTCGTTTCGCCAAGGGCAACGAATAGGAAAAATCATATGGGTAACACGATATGAGTCCTTGAGTTCAAAGTGATGCCCTTTGAACAACTAAAGCCCCTTCTATGTTATGTCATCTAATGAACAAGTGTTGGCCCCTTTTCTTAGATGACTACGTAGAGGTATATTTGGATGATATCGAGGTATTTCCTCAAGCGTTGAGGAACACTTAAAGCCATCTAAGGCTGGTGTTGAGGGAGAAACCAACTTTACTTTACATTGGAGAAATGTTTATTTGTGGCGGATGAGATTTCTTTCTTTGGTCATGTGATTAACCACAGCCAAGTGCGCATGGACAAGACAAAGGTCAAAGCCATTGCGAAATGGCACGCTGATGCGTTGTATTTACATCACTTTTTTACCTGAATTTTATAGGATATTTTAGGCTTGTTTCATGATTTTATACTAATTTTAAGCATTTTTACTTCACTTGGTATAGAATCTTCACTTTCTTTAGTTTTTATGAAAATGCAAGTAAAATGACCCAAAAATGATGGATTTCATGAGTTTTGAAGCCATGACATGATTCCCGAGGAGATTACGAGTTTGCACATCAAATTTGGGGCAAAAATGGTGAAAAATGCGACTTTTCACGGCCTTGGCCGTGAGTTTTCCGGCCGGCCGTGAGTTCTGCGTTCGAAGGGCGAAAAAGTGGCTAAGTGAAAAGGTTCACAGAAACTTTCACGGGTGAGGCCGTAAATCCTTCACGGTCCGTGAGTTTTTTTGCCCCTTCGAGTTTTTCGCTCGATTCGACTCCAAATCAAGCCAGATTTGAACCAAACTCTCCAGATTTGTTCCTTGAAGGGTTTCGAACCTATTAAAGTATAAAAGGTAGAATTTTGGAGGGCAAAAGGTGACTTCTTTTGGACGAACACAATGGGCAGCGGCTGTTAGGGCAAGATTCGATTCCAAAGCAGATTTCCGGCGAGATTTCACGTAAAAGAAAGGATTGAATACTTCTTCTTCATCTCTAGATAGAGGGGAAGCTTTTTCTAATCATCATCTTAGTGAAATCTTGTAATTTAGATAGGATTTGATGCAAGTTTATTCGATATACATGCTATTAATGATGAACATAAGTGAGTAAACTTTTATTTCGGGATTTTAGACGTAACCCGCTGACATTATTAATTAATTACTTTATTTTCACCTTTTGCCATGATTATTGTATCATGATTTGATTCTAATTTTATTTAATTCGTAATTGACCCTGACCAAGTATAATTGCGTATTAGACGTTGCGAGAAGAACCGGGAGGTGAATCGCAACGTTGGATCTATTTTATTCAAACCTACGAATCCAATCACGGGAGTAGTTTGGATTCGTTTGAAGGATTTCTATGGCTTTTCATAGAATTTAATGGGTCTAATTACGTTAACTGTCATGAGAGTAGGGAATTAGCGTAGTTAGATACCGGATTACGCTTCAAGAGGAGGTAATATGTACCTTAGGAAAAACCCTTTTTCATGATTACAATTTTCTGTTAAAAGAGTTATTTTTATCTAATTCATAATTATCAGTGTGGTGAAATCCTGAGTCCGAACTTCTAAAACTGAATTAAAACCCGAAAATCGTTTTCCGTTGCTTGTCATTCTTAAGAGTCATCACATAAAAGCCATAGTTTGAATAGCCTAGATTAAACAAGTTATATAATCGGTACTTGACTGCCTGACCCTTGTGGGAATGATCTTAATTTTATTACTTCGATGACTCCGTGCACTTGCGGACACATCACGCGCCCCCACAAATCAAACCGAGTATGGAGTTTTCTTAGTGTGATGAACTTCTATGGAAAGTTCATCAAAGGCTATTCAAGCAAAGCCTTACCGTCAGTAATCTACTAAAAGGAAACTCGAAATGGGAGTGGCATGATCGATGTCAGTCGGCCTTCTAGGAGTTGAAGGACCATATTGCCTCCGAACCGATCCTGAAGATACCCGACTTCAATATGTCTTTCGAGTTTCACACCGATGCTTCGGACCAAGCATTTATAGTACAGACATCCTTTAGCTTTTGGGAGTTGGAAGTGAATAGGACTGAGCAATGATATTTTGCCACGAGAAGGAAAAGGTGGTAGGAGTCCACTATCTCCGGATGCGGAGAACCTTCTCAAGGTTCTGAAGACCGACAACATTTCACCACATAAAAGAAGTTGTCGGCAAAATAGGCACATTGGCTGGAATTCTTGGGAAAATTCCAATTCCAGGGGGAATATAAATCAGGTAAGGCCAACGTGGTTCTTGACGTGCTCAGTAGACTTAATGCCCTTATGTGATGTACCCTATCCAGAGTGGAAGGGGATCTACTAGGCAGGATAAAAGCAGCCTCAACTTTTGATAGGGAGGATCAAAAACTAAGTTCAGCAGATTAGGTCGGATACGATCTGACACATTTATTTGGGTCCATATGACATTGTCATGGCCAGACGCGATAGGCCACTAGTCCCATCGACAGGCGGACAACGTCCGGAGCTACTAAGGGAGCTCCATGACAGACTTTGGGTAAGGCATCCAGGGCAAAAGGGGATAGTTGTCATGTTAGCACAATCGTGCTATTGACCCAATATGTCCGCAAACATAGGGATGTATTTCTGCACTTGCCGAAATTGCCAGGAGGGCAAGTTCGATTGGAGAATAGGGGCAGGGTTGTTACAACCACTACTTGTTCCCGAAACATCCTGGATAAGGGTGTCCAAGGACTTTATTAGTGGGATCCCTAAAGTTGACGGGAAAAACTGATGCGTTGTATTTACATTATATTTTTGCCTGTATTTTATATGATATTTTGGGCTTATTTTATGATTTTATACTAATTTTTAGTGTTTTTACTTCACTTTGTATGGAATCTTCAATTTTCTTGGTTTTTATAAAAATGCAGGTAAAATGGCATAAAAATAATAGATTTCACGAGTTTTAAGGCCATAGCACAATTCCCGAGGAAATTATGAGGTTGCACATCAAATTTAGAGTGAAAACGGAGGCCAGATGCAATATTCACGGTTGCACCCGTGAATCCTTCACGGGCCATAAATATTTTTGTGTACAAAGGACTTTACTCACATAAACTTTCTTGGCCGCAGCCATGGACAGTTTACGGGTCGTGAGTTTTTTTGCCCCTTCATGTTTTTCACTCGATTCGACCCCAAATCGAATCGGATTTGAACCAAACTCTCCAGAATTCTTCCTTGAAGGGTTCTGAACCAATTAAAGTATAAAAGGAAGGATTTTTGGAGGGTAAGAAAGGCTTCTATGGATGAACACGAACAGAGGCAGTGGCTATGGCAAAAATCAGATTCCAGGGCGAAATTCTGGCGAGAATTCACGCAAAAGGAGAGATTTGAGCACTTCATCTTCTTCTCCAGATCGAGGGGAAGTTTTTCTAATTATTCTCCTAGTGATTTCTTGTACTTTTGATAGAATTCAATGCAAGTTTCATCAATGAACATGTTGTTTTCTTCGAACATGAGTGAGTAAACTTGTTTTCAGGATTTAGGGATGTAGCCCATTGACATTTATGAATTAAATTTTATATTTTTACTCTTTGTCATGATTATTATAGCTTTGATTTGATTAGAATTGAGTTATTTATGTGATTTACTCTAGCCAACTATGTTTGCGTCTTAGACATTGCGAGAAGTACCGGGAGGTGAATTGCAATGTCGAAAATATTCTATTCAAGCCTACGAATCCAATCATGAGAGTATTTTAGATTAGTTTGAAGGATTTCATGGTATTTCATAGAACTTAATGGGCTTCGTTGCGTTAATTGTCATGGGAGTAGGGAATTAGCATAGCTAAGTACCGGACTACGCTTCGGGAGGAGATAGTCTATACCTTAGGAAAAACCCCTTTCATGATTATAATTTTCTGTTCAAAGAGTTTTTTATCAGATTTATAATTGTCAGTGTGGTGAAAACCCCAAGTCCCGACCTTTTAAAACCGAATTTAACTCGAAAACATTACTTTTGCTACTTTTCGCACTTAGGAGTTCACACAAAATCACAAATTGAGTCGCTTAGATATAGACAAGTCGTGTAATCGGTACTTGACCGCCAGATCCTCGTTGGGAATGATATCTTATTTTATTACTTCTATAAATCCATGCACTTACGGACGCATTAAGTTTTTGGCGCCATTGTTGGGGATCAGGCCAGCCAATATCAATTTAATCATGAGATTTATAGACTAGATATTTATTTTTATTTTTGTTTTTATTTTTCATTTTTTTCTTTATAGTTAGTTTATTTTATTTTTTTTCCTTTTGGATTAATACGATGTATGAAGAAGAGAACTCAAAAATCACTTGACTAGATATTTTAAGCTTTGTTTTGCATTTTCTATTTTACATTTTGTATTTTTGAAGTTTATTGCATAAATTGAAAATATAATATTCAACCAATGTCAATGGTCAAATCAGAGATATGTGCCACCCATAATGATAAGAGAATACGGTACGAATGCATTACAATCACTTGCAGCAAAGATAAATTCCTTTACTCAACAAATTGATTATTTAAGCATGCAATTATTCTTTGTTGAAATCTATTACTTGCGATATTTGTGGATATCATGGGCATCATTATATAGAATGTCAATTAGGGATTGCTTCGTCCTTTAACTCATGCCATAGTACGTATAATCCAAGTTGGGAGAACCATCAAAACTTATTTTATCAGAACGACCCAACATTTATTCCACAATCAGACTTTAGTCAACCTCAAGAGTCCAACTTAGAAGCCATGCTTGAAAACTCTAGCTGCTATGACCAAACAAAGTGAGGAATTTCATAGTATGATTTATGGCACTAATAAAAATGACATAGAGGAAGGAATCTAGGACGAATCTGAGAATTTTGCAGAGTTAGAACAATCATTAGTCATGACTCCAGTCACAGATTATCCTATGCATATTCTACCACCATTACCATATGAACCATCAATTCCTTTTCTCCAGAAAAATTCATTAGGAATTTGCATGATAGATGATGAAAGAGATGATTATGAGGATAATGATGCTGAGGTAGCTAAAATATTATTTGATTCAAATCCAACCAAATCCAATATGAAATTTGAAAACTTCTTAAGCAATCTAAGGTATGAATTTTTTTATCTTAATTTCAATTTTCTTCCAATTGTTGATACAAATTTAAAAGAAAAACTCATGATATTACTCTTAGATAAATGCAGAAAAATTATTAAGTATTCTTTTCATGACTTTAACTTTTGTTTTTGTATGCATATAATGGCCACAATGACATGGATCCACTTGTTTAACTTGATATATACTTTGGTGGGCACACTCTTAAGACGAAGGAAAAGCAAAAGACTATATGCTCTCTACTATGCTACTGATTCACCAACTCTGCCATGACATGAAGCTATAGTCAAGCTAATGACCTTAATCAAGCTCTTTTTGGGAAGCAACCCAAATTTTTGACTTTTATTACTCTTAGTTTTAGTTTTTGATTTTCTTTAAATTTTGAGGAATTTTTTGCAGCATAATTTATTGAATTTTTATTGATGAAAAATCTTTTAATAAGTTATTTTATGTGTAAAAAATTTTTGGAAATTTTTACATGAAGAATAAGTGCCAAACAAGACATTCATAGGTGTGGCCGTGAGTCCCTCACGGGCCATGAATGCTGCATCTAAAGGAAACACGAGAAGGCTAAAAGTTCACAGAAAGTTTCACGGTCACGGCTGTGAGTTTTATTTTGCAAAAGGTACTTAAGTCACAGAAATATTTACGGCTGCAGCCGTGAATGACTCACAGGCCGTGAAGACTCAGTTTCATGTATCACGGGCTAAAGCTACGGTTCACGCCTTTGCTCGTGAATCCAAATTTTTGCCTGATCCTTCTCTTCTCAGATGACAAATCCCTCTTCCAGACCTTCCTTTATCACTGGTGACCCTTTCCGTTAATCCTCCGATGAGATTTCAGTTGAATTTTCTCAAAAATCGCCGGACGACCTCAAGAACACACAGTTTCACTGCCGAAGCATGATTTCAACCCGATTTTTGCCTAGATTTGTGAGAGCCTCTTACCTAGCTATTGCATTTGGTTTCTCCACTCGATTCACATGCTTTTGCACTGATTTGGAACCAAGATTACTTGATTCTTGACTGAGATTTATGCAAAATCATGGTTGAAGGTTTGATAGAGTTACTGTAGCTTCAAGAAATCTCTGAATTTTTATTTTTATTAAGAATTTCTACCAGATTTGTTGTTTTACCAAGAGGAACAATGAGAATTAGATCATATGGGGCAGTTAAAAAAAAAGGAAGACTAGGACCCTATCCTCCACGGTATCTGAGGTATAGGATGATCTATGAGATTCCACAGACTTCCGATATGCATATTGATTCGCAGCCCGCGGAGGATATTCTAGAGGATATATTAGTATCACAGTCAGCTCAGATGCCAGCGATGTTTACTCCACCATCAGCTCAGACTAAGACTCATACTGATTTTCCATCAGACATTTTACCAGATTTACTAGCTATTACACCAGAGCTTCTAGAGGATACACCATCACCACAGCCAGCTGAGGCTTTTGCTGATTTGCCATCAGATATTCTACCGGACTTACCTGTGGATATACCAAAGGACTCTAAAGACACTGAAATCGATTAACTTTATGAGTATTTTATTATTTTATATATATATATATATATATATATATATATATATATATACATCAAAGACGATGCATACTTTTCTTTGTGGGATGATGCATGTTTGGTTTTCATTGATAATTGTAGATTAAATGATATAGTATATGCAACAATTTAAGTATAGAGTGTCTTCATGTATTTTGATTGTATTCAAGCTTTATAGGTATGTATTTTGAATGTTTATGATTTTTAAGGATATACAAGTGATGTGTTGCATTTACATCATGTTTTTTTTCCTATATTTTAGATCATATTTTGGGTTTAATTGAATGATTTTGTGCAATTTTTAATGTTTTTACTTCACTTTGCACAGAATCTTTATTTTTCTTGGTTTTTATGAAAATATAGGTAAAAAGACATAAAAATGATGGATTTTGCGAGTTTTGAAGCCAAAACATGATTCCCGATGAGATCACGAGCTCACACGTGAAATTTGGAGTGAAAAAGGTTAAGATTTCAACAATCACGGCCTTAGCCGTAATTATTGGGCCGACCGTAATTTTGGCTTCGAAGGGCAACGAAAAACGGCTAAGTTAAAAAGTTCACAGAAACTTTCACGGGTGAGGCCGTGAATCCATCACGGTCCATAAAACTTTCTGTGGTCGAAAGCATTATACATAGAAACATTTATGGCCTCGGCCGTAATTCCATCACGGGCCATAAAAATATCCGCCTTTCGTGTTTCTCACTCGATTTGACTCCAACCCGAACCAGAATTAAACCAAACTCTCTAGAAACCTTCCTAGATGGGTTCTATACTGATTAAACTATAAAAGGAAGGCTTTTGGAAGGGTTTCGGGGGCTTCGATGGATGAAAATGAGAGGAGGTGGCGGTGACGGCGAGAATCAACTTCTGGGCAAAATTCGATTAGGAAAGCCGCGCAAAGGAAGAATTGGATGCTTCATCTTCGTCTCCACATTGAGGGGAAGCTTTTCTAATTACTTGTCTAACGATTTCCTGTAATCTTCTAGGGTTTTCATTCGATTTTCGTTGATGAACATGCTGTTTGTTATGAACATGAACGTGTATGCCTATTTTCTGGATTTGGGGAATAGCCCGTTGACGATTTATGGATTAAATAAATTATTTTAAATCTTTTACATGAATTTTATAGATTTGATTTAATTAGAATTGTGTTATTCCGTAATTTACCTTGGCCACGTAATTTTACGTCTTAGGCGTTGCGAGAAAGACCGAGAGGTGAATCGCATTGTCAGAACTATTCTTTTCAAACCTACGAATCCAATCACGAGAGTAGTTTGGATTCGTTTGAAAGCTTACCATGGTTTTTCATAGAACTTAATGGGTCTATTTATGTTAATTGTCACGAGAGTAGGGAATTAATGTAAATAGATACCGGATTACGCTTCGAGAGGAGGTAATTTGTACCTTAGGAAAAATCCATTTCAAAACTATAATTTTCTATTTAAAGGTTTATTTTTACTAAATTCATAATCGTTAACGTGGTGAAACCCTAAGTCCTGATTTTATCTGAATTGATTTTTAGCCAAAACTCTAAAACCACCTTTCTGTTTTCTTGCATTAGAAGTTTTCAAAACAAAAACTACACTTTGAATCATCAAGATATAGATCAATTGATCTATATCGTTCCCAACTAGGATCAGGTGGTCAAGTACCGATTACACGATTAATCTTATATCTAGACGATTCAAAGTGTAGTTTTTGTTTTGAAAACTTCTAATGCAAGAAAACAAAAAGGTGGTTTTAGGGTTTTGGCTAAAAAACAATTCAGATAAAATCAGGACTTAGGGTTTCACCACGTTGACGATTATGAATTTAGTAAAAATAAACCTTTAAATAGAAAATTATAGTTTTGAAAAGGATTTTTTCTAAGGTACAGATTACCTCATCTCGAAGTGTAATTCGGTATCTATTTACATTAATTCTCTACTCTCGTGACAATTAACATAATTAGACCCATTAAGTTATGTGAACAACCATGGTAATCCATCAAACGAATCCAAACTACTCTCGTGATTGGATTCGTAGGTTTGAAAAGAATAGTTCCGACGTTGCGATTCACCTCTCGGTCCTTCTCACAACGTCTAAAACGTAAAATTACGTGGCCAAGGTAAATTACGGAATAACAAAATTCTAATCAAATTAAATCTATAAAATTCATGTAAAAGATTTAAAACAATTTATTTAATCCATAAATCGTCAACGGACTATTCCCCAAATCTAGAAAATAGGTTTACACGTTCATGTTCATAACAAACAGCATGTTCAACAATGAAAATCGAATGAAAACCCTAGAAGCTATAAGAAATCGCTAGACAAGTAATTAGAAAAGCTTCCCCTCGATGTGGAGACGAAGATGAAGCATCCAATTCTTCCTTTACACGGCTTTCCTGATCGAATTCTGCCCAGAAGTTGATTCTCGCTATCACCGCCACCTCCTCTCATTTTCGTCCATCGAAGCCCCCGAAACCCTTCCAAAACCCTTCCTTTTATAGTCTAATCAGTATAGAACCCATCTAGGAAGGTTTTTGGAGAGTTTGGTTCAATTCTGGTTCGGGTTGGAGTTGAATC
Organism: Costus lasius; assembly: GCA_027563935.2. Taxonomy (NCBI): domain Eukaryota; kingdom Viridiplantae; phylum Streptophyta; class Magnoliopsida; order Zingiberales; family Costaceae; genus Costus; species Costus lasius. The sequence goes on along the minus strand of CM050447.1, from coordinate 113,180,352 downwards.
GAGTGAGAAACACGAAAGGCGGATATTTTTATGACCCGTGATGGAATTACGGCCGAGGCCATAAATGTTTCTGTGTATAATGCTTTCAGCCACAGAAAGTTTCATGGACTGTCATGGATTCACGGCCTCACCCGTGAAAGTTTCTGTGGGCTTTTTAACTTAGTCGTTTTTCGTCGCCCTTCGAAGCCAAAATTACGGCCGGCCCAATAGTTACGGCCAAGGCCGTGATTATTGAAATCTTAACCTTTTTCGCTCCAAATTTGACGTGTGAGCTCGTGATCTCCTCGAGAATCATGCTTTGGCTTCAAAACTCGCAAAATCCATCATTTTTATGCCTTTTTACTTACATTTTCATAAAAATCAAGAAAAGTGAAGATTCTATGCAAAGTGAAGTAAAAACACTAAAAATTGCATAAAATCATTCAATTAAGCCCAAAATATGATCTAAAATATAGGCAAAAACATGATGTAAATGCAACGCATCAACAAGTTTATTTTATCCTTAATTCTGAACTTAGGAAATATTTTTTAAGTATTTGATTTAATGACTTAGGGAATTTTTGAAATTTCATGTGGACTTAAATTATTTAGTAAATTCAATTCTGGTATTGATAAAATACATATATGGATTGTTATATGTTCATGCGACGTGTGCATAGTATTTTTATACTTGAAGTTTTATCTATCTATCTTTGCTTGATGGAAAATTTTTATGAATAGGAAATTTGGTGATTTTTCTTTAAATTGAGATTTGTTCTAACTCCTCTAGTTGAGTAATTTAAGGTCATGAGTTATATTATACCATGAACTGGTATACTTTAAGTCTGTTGCGATCAAGTAACAGAGGGAAATCTTTAAAACAAATATTTATCCCTCATGTAGAAAGATTGATAACGATTTAAATATCATGCCACTCGCGGACTTTCTCCATAAAAAAAAAAGGAGGAGCATAGAAAAAGAGAAAATTGTAGGTTAAGTGGACAACTCCGCTAAATTTATGATTGAGACTATGAGTTAAATTATACTGCTTTGTGGTATACTTTAAATAATGTTATGATGCTAACAAGAAAGGGCATATAACCGTTTAAAGACCAAATTGCTTTAAAAATCTCTTATCTTTAACATCACCAAACTACTTGAAGTAAATTTTTTTCTATTAAGTAATGATGATTTATTAAGTTTAGAGTATTTAATACTTAGTATTTGAAAAATGAATATTATGACATGAATTGTGAATTTTATCTTTCTTGGATTATAAACTCTTGGGAATTTATCTCCATTATGATTTTTCTTAAATTACTTAAGTTCTGAAAAAAAATTGATTGTTTGAATTGTGAACTTAAGGGAAAAACAAATAAGATTATTCCTTATCTTTACATTCTCCATACATATCAGAATATTCCTTGAGGACAAGCAAAGTTTCAAGTCTAGGGTATTTTAATGTGTTGTATTTACATTATATTTTTTTTCTTGTATTTTATATGATATTTTAGGCTTATTTTATGATTTTATACTAATTTTTAGTATTTTTACTTACTTTGTATGGAATCTTCACTTTTCTTGGTTTTTATGAAAATGCAGGTAAAATGAAAAAAATGATAGATTTTATGAGTTTTAAGGTCATAGCATGATTCTCGAGGAAATTACAAGGTTGCACATCAAATTTAGAGCGAAACGGAGGCCAGACGCAATATTCACGGTTGCACCTGTGAATCCTTCATGGTTCGTGAATATTTTTGTGTACAGAAGACTTTACTCACAAAAACTTTCACGGCCACAGCCGTGAACAGTTTACGGACTGTGAGTTTTTCCGCCTCTTCACGTTTTTCACTCGATTCGACCCCAAATCGAGTCGGATTTAAACCAAACTCTCTAGAATTCTTCCTTGAAGGGTTCCAAACTGATTAAAGTATGAAAGGAAGGATTTTTGAAGGGTAAGAAAGGCTTCTACGGATGAACACAAATAGAGGCGGTGGCTAGGGCAAAAATCGGGTTCTAGGGCGAAATTTCGGCGAGAGTTCATGCGAATGAGAGATTTGAGCATTTCATCTTCATCTCCAAATCGAGGGTTCTAATTATTCTCCTAGTGATTTCTGTACTTTTGATAGAATTCAATGCAAGTTTCATCAATGAACATGTTGTTTTCTTTGAACATGAGTGAGTAAACTTGTTTTCGGGATTAGGAATGTAGCCCACTGACATTTATGAATTAAATTTTGTATTTTTACTCTTTGTCATGATTATTATAGCTTTGATTTGATTAGAATTGAGTTATTTATGTAATTTACTTTGGCCAAGTATGTTTGCATCTTAGACGTTGCGAGAGGTACCGGAAGGTGAATCGCAACGTTGGAAATATTCTATTCAAGCCTACGAATCCAATCACGAGAGTAGCTTGGATTCGTTTTAAGGATTTTATGATATTTCATAGAACTTGGGCTTAGTTGTGTTAATTGTCACGGAGTGGGGAATTAGTGTAGCTAAGTATCGGACTACGCTTCAGGAGGAGGTAGTCTGTACCTTAGAAAAAACCCCTTTCATGATTATAATTTTGTGTTCAAAGAGTTATTTTTATCAAAATTATAATTGTCAGTGTGGTGAAAACCCCGAGTCCCGACCTTTTAAAACCAAATTTAACCCGAAAAGGTTACTTCTGCTACTTTTCGCACTTAGGAGTTCACACAAAATCACAAATTGAGTCGCTTAGATATAGACGAGTCATGTAATCAGTACTTAACCGCTAGATCCTCATTGGGAACGATATCTTATTTTATTACTTCGATAAATCCATGCACTTGCGGATGCATCAAAAACTCAGTGCTGGTAGTTGTGGATAGGTCCTCCAAGTATGGAGTTTGTATCCAAGCACTTGAGCTATGTACAACAAGAGTTGCTGCAACTTCCAAAATGTGGTGAAGCATTTTGGCGTTCCAAGAGATATCATGAGCGATAGGGATGCCCTTTTCTATTGAACGCTTTTGGACTATATTGTTCAACGAGTTGGGGTCCAAGATAAACTTCCCCATAGCCAATCATCCTCAGGTGGATGGGCAAATAGAGCAAGTGAATGCTCTTGTGGAAGATTGCCTTGCTCACTTTGTGACAACTAGTCAGAGGGACTGGGTAAAGTGGATAGATGTAGTGCAATGTGCCTACGACTTACAGGGTCATCATCCACAAGTCCCACCTTATTTAAGCTTTGAACTAGTGTTAGGGAGTCGGCCCTTAACTCCGTTGACGAGGTGCATAGGGATTCTGAGGAGAAGTGCCCTACGACTCAACGAAAGGCTCGGGAATGAATCAATTCACTCTGAGAGGCTAGAGTTAACTAGGAGTTAACTATACAATGGATGCATAAGTATGCCAACCGTCAGCGACGGGATGGAGAATTTGTCGTGGATGACTTAGTCCTTCCCCGACTTACCCCGCAAATATGACAGTCCACTTGAGATATTAAGCTGAGTGGGCTTAGTAGCATATCATTTGAAACTCCTCGAGGGAATGCAGATGTATCCTACATTCCATGTGAACTTCGTGAGGAAAGTTCACCCAGATCCAAACAATCCTTCTTGGTCATAATCTTACCGAGCTCCACCGATGGTTTGGACGGAGTTGCACTGTAGGATTGGTGACATTTTAGTTCACCGAATGTTGGGCAAAGTAAGAGGAACCGACATATGGAGTTTCTCATATGATGGGATGGATCCTATATGGAGGAAATAATCTGGCACAAGGCTTCCGAACTATGGTAGTTCGAGAGTGAGTTGAGGAGCTACCTCAAGTCACCGAGAATGGCGACCACCTCAGGCGGGGGAGGATATTAGGCCAAAAATCCCAACTCGATTTTGACCGATCAACTGGGCCATTGCCTAGGTAAAAATCAGCCCAATTTAGAGGGTAATCGAAATAAGGGTTCACGAGTGGATTTGGGGCGATGACGACGACTCATTCGTGGTAGACGGCAGCATCCACTACCATTGGCGTCGTCTTTGGGCATCCACAGTGGCTGGCATCAGGGATTGACTGTTGGCAGTGGGCTTGACGTATAGAGCACGCGGAGAGGAGAAGATCCGGCGGGATCTCGTATGCGCAGAACGAGTAGTGGTGGCTCAAGTTCCGGCAGCACATGCTGGCAAGGAGAGGGAAACGAGGTCGGCGGTGACCTCGAGTGGCACGGCAGCAACGCGTGGAGCCTTGGCGGCGGACGGAGTCTCCACGTGGCACAAGCGCAATGACAGATAATGAGGCGTCATCCTCAAGGGCAGGCGAACGAGCGACGCGAGGTCCTTGTTCAGAGAGACGTCAACCGTGTGGCATGCGATGGCTGGCAGTGTTGGGCGATGACGTCGAGCTAGCAACGCAGTTCCAATGGACCGACGAGTTCCATTCAGTGATGGGAGTGTGGCGTCTCGCGATGGGCAACTCATGCGATGATCGTTGACATGGCTGGCACTGCATTCGAATCACTTATCCACGTGGATCTGACATGGAAAATGGGGGTTCGCCCATCTACAGCGTAGTTGGTAGGGAGGGAGATAGAACGTCATCGTATAGGCAATGTTCGTCCGAGAGAAGGGGTGGGTTGTCAGGGATTGGAGGAGTTCGGGTGTAATTACACTATTACCTGACCCTAACGATGTCATTTTGCCATGAAACTCTGGGGATATGTAGATCCATGTAAAAAATAGGGTTTGGCACTTGTGCACCATGCATTTTGGTCATTAGGGTAACGATGCACTCGGGGGACTGTCCTGGGGCATGTACACGCGGGTGGGGTCTATGGATTCACAAGTACTCCAGGATGGGGGGCTCAAATGTGTAAAATTAGCCCACCCAAGCCTTGTGAAGCCTTCTACTCACACCTCTTAGTTTGTGTATATGGGATAGCATTGAGAGGGGTGGTAATGCTTGGTTAAATACAATCTTGTGATCTCATGCAAGTATAAAATTGCAAGATTCCACACACCTGCCCTCTCCACCAAGTCTCTAGGTGTCACACCCCAATTTTTCGCTGTGTAAATTGAGGGTGATGGCACGACTTACACAATGTGTAACCCCGGGTATCAAAGTTACACAATGCGTAACCCGTCAGCCTACACTCAATACACGCGCGTCGTGCGGAAGTCCTAGGTGTCACAGTACACCGCGCTAAATCAAATGTGTGCGCCCCTCAACCAATGTGCTCGATCCCTGGATGGGATGTCCCGTGCCCCAATCAACTGACCCTGTGCACTCTGTGGATCACTGTGCTCCCGGGCTGATCTCAGATGGTCTGGGCCTAATCTTCTCCTAGCCCTAGACCTACGTCGATGAGTGGCGGGTGGGCAGCACACGTTGCTCCTCAACCCTATATGCGCACTCAAGGACCGTCCTTATACTTAGAGCGCCCTGTGTAATATCCACACACACGATCACAGGCAGTCACAATAGTCGGGCACTAGACATATGCCCCGATCCTAAGCAAATATCCACCACTACACAGCAAGGAGGGAACGCCCTATCAGTTAGGTGCGCCCGCCCCTAATCACACACGAGGCCCCGGCTGGCCAGGCACAGTACACAATGATGTATAAATGTGAGGAAAACCCCTTCACTACCCAATTTGGGCTAAGGGATCAAAAACCTCACTCTACACTACTCATCAGCATTCTTATACAGATATTACAAGCCCTATCTAGAAAAGCATGTAAATGTACCTCCAAAGGTCAACAAGACCCTTGGGAGCCGGTTGTACAAGATAGCCTTTGCTATTCTTCGCCGGAAACACCCTTTTGGACTGCCGGATTCCTCCTCCAATGGCGGTTCAAGATGCTGCCCTTTGAAGATGTAGCTCAGCCGAAGGAAGGGGAACACTATCCCCTTGTTGCCGTGAGTGGGGAACTTCTTTCCCCCTTGTAGCCAGATGAGGAAGAACTCTTTCTTCCTACTGCCGAGAGTGGGGGAACCTCTCCCCTTTGCTGCCGCCCTCCAAGACTCAACAACTGAAATGTTGCCGCACTCCTTGAAGCTCAAGGAGCCTCCTCTCTCGCCGGAGAAGGAGGTGGAAGTGGTTGGATGAAGCTGCCGGTGAAGACCCAAGCTGGCCGAGAGTCACTTCCTCTTCCCCTTTCGGATCCACTCCAAGGTCCAGCACCAAGATAGGTTGCCGACCCCTTTGGACGCCCCAAAGAACCTTCAGCTCGCCGGAGATGATGGTGGAGTGAGCTGCCGGAAAAGGGTTGAAGTCGCCCTCAAGATCGCCAAGAGCAACACACAGCCGCAACACTCTCTCGGATCCTTTTCCTTGAGTGTTAGGGTTACCCCTTAGCCGCAAGTCCCTATTCCCTCATTAGCTCCAATCAGCCCTCCATGAGGTGCTCTAAGATTGGTGAAGGATGAAGACTTCAAGAGGAATGCGCCAAGCTTCATATCAGCGAATGACCCAAGCTCGGGTTGGTCCTCTCATGCATCATAAGCTCTAGCACTCCTCTAGGTCATGGGTTCGAGACTCACCCATGCCCCATTTTTTCCTCCATGCTTGTACACTCCTGTACAAGGCTATATTTTTGCTAAGTGTTCCATGCTCCTCCATGGTACCTGCAAAACATCCTAACACAAGGATTAGTTATTTTGCCCCCTTCTGCATCAGGCCTCACCCAAGGATGAAGGTCTCTCCCTGCTCATAACCTCTATGAGTACACAGAGGGGTCTGGGTGTGTACCCCGCACACCCAGGTCGTCACACTCTCCCCCAGCTGACCTAGACCTCGCCCCCGAGGGCTTCCTCATAATTCTTGAACAACCAATGAAATTGTTCAAGGTCAGCCATTCTTTCCCATGTAGCATCCTCTTCAGCTTCGCCCTGCCACTGTACTAATATCTCAGCCTTCTGTCCTTTTCCTCTCCATCCGTATACACGGTGATTCAGAATCTTCAAAGGCTGCTTTGCAAATTCTACTGTGCCACGGGCTGGCTTTCTCCTTACTTGCTCACGCTCAGGATGCAGATCATCTGAGTGAAATTTCTTGAGGAAACTAACATGAAAAGTGGGATGAAGCTTGTAGTGCTTAGGAAAATTCAGTTTGTAGGCTACTGTACCAATTCTCTTGATTACCGTGAACGGTCCCTCATATCTAGGTACTAGCCCTCTATGGTATGTGCCTGCCACTATTTTCCTCCACATCTGTGGGGTGAGTTTGAGGAGCACCTGATCTCCTACCTCAAACTCCACGTGACGCCTATGTCTGTTCGCATACTTGACCATTCGGTTGGAAGCTTTCCTCAAGCTGTCCCGAGCCTCTTCCTAGAACTCTATGCGATCCTGGACATACTGATTAGCAGCCTTGTTTCGACTGCTTGCACCACTAGCAAGATTATCAACCGGGGTAGATGGTTGATATCCTAGGACCATCTCAAATGGACTCTTCCCAGTAGCTGAGGACACTTGTATGTTGTAAGCGAATTGGGCCGTGTCAAGCAGAAATGGCCAATTCCTTTGAGTAGCAGATACAAAGTGCCTCAGATATTCCTCTACTAAAGCATTGATGCGCTCGGTCTGCCCGTCGGTCTGTGGGTGAAAAGTAGTGGACATCTTAAGATCTGTTCCCAGCTTCTTAAATAAGGACCCCCAAAATCTGCCTGTAAACCGGGTGTCTCTATCACTGATAATGTCCCGTGGTAAGCCGAAGTGCTTCACCACATGCTGAAAGAACAAGTTGGCGGTCACCTCAGCTGAGCATACCTCAGGAGCCGCCACAAAGATAGCATATTTTGAAAATCTATCCACTATCACCAGTACAGAACCGAGCCCATCAAACACAGGGAAATGTGTTATGAAGTCCATGGACACTGACATAAACGGTCTAGCTGGTGTGGGCAATGGTTGGAGAAGACCTGCCTCTAGTCTTCTCTCAATCTTATCCTGTTGACAAATCAAACAGGTCTTCACAAAATGCTCTACATCTGATTTCATTCCTGGCCAGAACCAACCCCTTTTCAGCAGCGCATACATTCTCTGACCACCGGGATGCTCCGCCCAAACGGTATCATGGAACTCTCTCATGAGACCAAACCGAATGTCCCCAGAAGCAGGAACATAGGTTCGGCCACCTTGAGCCATGACAAGGCCATCCTCATCTACATAGAACCTGCGCACTATACCATCTCTGATCTGTGCAATAAGTTTCTGATAAGCTTTATCTATGCTGGTGGTCTACTTAATATACTGAAAGATCCTGCCCTCTGCTCTAGAAAGTGCGCATAACATAGCAACAGTGCTGATCCTACTGAGGGCATCTGGAACCTGATGACATTTGCCCGGTTTATGCTCCCAACTAAAATCAAATTCGGCTAGGAGTTCTTGCCAACGAGCCTGCCTGGCTGACAACTTCTTCTGAGTCTGGAAGAAGGTGTTAGCAATGTTATCAGTTTTAACCACGAAATGACTCCCCAGAAGGTAAATACGCCACAATCTGAGACAGTGGACAACAGCTAGCATCTCTTTTTCATGAGCAGAATAGTTCAGCTCAGCTGCTTTCAGCTTTCTGCTTTCATAGGCCACTGGTCTGCCATCTTGAACCAGGACTCCTCCTAGAGCACGGTCTGAAGCATCGGTGTGTACTTCAAACCCTTGTGAAAAATCTGGTAATTTTAGCACGGGCTCTGAAGTTACCAGCCTCTTCAGAGTCTCAAAAGCCTCTTGGTGTGTTTCCTCCCAAAACCAAGTTTTGTCCTTCTTGAGCAAATCAGTCAAAGGTGCCACTACCTTTGAATATCCCATGATGAACTTTCTGTAGAAGTTTGCCAGACCCAAAAAGGAGCGTAGTTGAGTAACATTAGAAGGATTAGGCCAATCCCAAATGGCCTTAACCTTTTCATTATTCATTCTCACACTGCCTTGAGGCACAACGTGTCCTAAAAATTAGATCTCAGTCTGGGCAAATTCACACTTCTCAGCCTTCAGGTACAACTGATTTTCTCTGAGAACTTGCAGAACTTGTCTTAAATGCTTCTCGTGCTCTTTCAAATTAGATGAATACACTACTATATCATCTAAATAAACCACCACAAACTTATCCAAAAATGGGTTTAGGATATTGTTCATGAGGTTGCAGAATGTAGCAGGAGCGTTGGTTAGCCCAAAAGGCATAACCAGAAACTCAAACGAGCCATACCGCGTGACACAGGTAGTTTTTGGCTCATCCCCCTCAGCTATTCGCACCTGCCAATATCCAGATCTTAAGTCCAGCTTACTAAATATCTTGGCATGGGCCAATCTATCCAATAAATCATGTATTAATGGGATGGGATAGGCATTGCGCACTGTGACCTTGTTCAGTGCTCTGTAGTCCACACACATGCGCAAGCTCCCATCCTTCTTCTTCTGGAATAAAACAGGCGCCCCATATGGTGCTTTAGAGGGTTGAACATACCCTGATTCCAGTAGCTCATTCAACTGTTTCCTGAGCTCTGCCAATTCTAATGGTGGCATGCGGTATGGAGGCTGTGCTGGGGGTACTGCTCTAGGAACCAACTCTATCTGGTGATCTATGTCTCTCCTGGGAGGCAGTACCTTGGGCATTTCTGGAGGGATCACATCAGCGAACTCTTTCAATAATAATCCAACAGACGGTGGTACTGATGTCATTAAGTCCTCTAATGAAGTTACGGCAGCCCCTACAATGACTTCTTTTCCTTTTCGGCTACAAGAACTGGAGGAAGTGGCCAGTTCCCTCACATTCCTCATAAACTGTCCAGGAGCTGAATCCACCTGGGGATGGTCTTCCACTACTCTAATATGTGCAAGGTAGGTGGAAGCACCATGCCTCACTCCATTTGCTAAGGCAGTAGGAGTAAGCTCCTTCTCCTTCGTTTTCTTCTTCTCCTCTTTTATTCCAGTAAAGCAAGGAATGAAACAAGGATTCTTCTCATCTAGTACTAACAAGCTGTTGAGATGTGGCATTGGGGTAGCCTTAGCTTTCCTCATCAAATCCATACCCACAATGACGTCAAATACATCTAGTTGAGTCACTAGCACTGTGCACTTTCCACTCCAAGGTCCCATCTTCACTGGAACATCATAAGAAATCCCCATAGCTTTCCTAGCCTCAGCATTTACTGTCTTCACATGAGTATCACTGGTAGTAGTCTTTAACTTCAGTCGCTCACGCAACCTATCCGACACAAACAGATGCGTGGCCCCAGTGTCTACCATGGCTGCAATCTCAACATCATTCAGGATGATATTGGTATACATCAATGGGGAAGATCTCACTGATACATTAGCAATGACTAGAGGGTTGACAGATGCAAAACCCTGCTGATCTTCTTTTCCTGCGTCCCCCTTCTCTGTTAGGACTGCAGCTATTGCTCTCTTAGTAGGACAATCCCTCATCATGTGAGGGCCATTACAAACAAAGCAGGCCAATTTCCTCTTAGGACTAGACTCATTTCTCTTCTTCTGCACTAGTGGCTTCTGATGAGTCTGAGGAACTGGTGCTTTTCCTTTGGCTTTTTGTTTGGGGATGTACTTCTTCTTACCCTTATCTAGCACACGGGTATGGGAAGATGTAGAAGAAGTTACTCCCCCAGCATGAGATCTAGTACTTCTCATGTCCAATAATGCATCGGCAGCGACAACGGCATCTCTGTAGGTCGTGACTCCCTGTCTCCTGAGCTCTAAGAGTGCCCAGTCTTGAAGACCTCCTAAGAATGAAATGAACTTCTCTTCTTCATTCATATTAGGGATTTCCAAAAGCAATGTGGCAAATTGCTTAACATATTCCCTTACAGTGCCTGTCTGCCTAAGGTTCCTGAACTGCATGCGAGCTACAAACAAGGTGTTGGCAGGTCGAAACTGAGCTCTCATCTCCAGTTTCAAGTCCTCCCATGACACAACCTCAGGATGATCTCCCTCGGTCCTCGGGGCTACAGAAGTGCGCCACCATACTTTGGCATCTCTAGTGAGGAATGATGCACAAACTTCAATCTTGTCCTCTTCTGGCACCCGAGCTACTTTAAAATAGTGCTCCATGTCGAACAGAAAGTTTTCCAATTCTTTTGCTACCCTAGCTCCTCCAAAGGTAGATGGATCGGGTATATTGCGCTTCACTACTGGCTGTGAAGGCACAATCCCAGCTACAGGTGTGGGCGGGTTTGAAGCTACTTGTGCCAAAGCTAGCTTCAACATGGCAATCTCAGCAGTTAGAGTCCCTACAGTGGACTCCAGCGCACTAACTCTGGCATCATTAGTGTGCTCATAATGTAGATAGAGTTCCCTGAGCGTCTGCATGCGCTCAACCAGTGGATCTCCTTGCCATTCCCCCTCGTCTAACCCGACTACTAGCTCCAATCTGGTGAACCTCTCATCCAGATCTGGTAACTCTGAAGACCCTGGAAAGTCTGACTCGGCGATCTAGTACTGTGCTGAGTGAACTGTGCTGACGATTGAATGGACCCGAAACTGATCGTTGAGTTGTGTAACTGAGGAATTATGCCCCGGCGCTAAGCACCGACGTACGCAACTCCCAAACAGCACAACAAACTCACGTCTATATCTCGGTGTCACAAACAATCACTGGTTGTCAGTTTGATGGTTGAGTTGTTGTTGTGCGTGGGATCTGATATCAATCTTGTCACACGTGGCCTCTAATACCACTCTGTCACACCCCAATTTTTCGCTGTGTAAATTGAGGGTGATGGCACGACTTACACAATGTGTAACCCCGGGTATCAAAGTTACACAGTGCGTAACCCGTCAGCCTACACTCAATACACGTGCGTCGTGCGGAAGTCCTAGGTGTCACAGTACACCGCGCTAAATCAAATGTGTGCGCCCCTCAACCAATGTGCTCGATCCCCGGATGGGATGTCCCGTGCCCCAATCAACTGACCCTGTGCACTCTGTGGATCACTGTGCTCCCGGGCTGATCTCAGATGGTCTGGGCCTAATCTTCTCCTAGCCCTAGACCTACATCGATGAGTGGCGGGTGGGCAGCACACGTTGCTCCTCAACCCTATATGCGCACTCAAGGACCGTCCTTATACTTAGAGCGCCCTGTGTAATATCCACACACACGATCACAGGCAGTCACAATAGTCGGGCACTAGACATATGCCCTGATCCTAAGCAAATATCCACCACTACACAGCAAGGAGGGAACGCCCTATCAGTTAGGTGCGCCCGCCCCTAATCACACACGAGGCCCCGGCTGGCCAGGCACAGTACACAATGATGTATAAATGTGAGGAAAACCCCTTCACTACCCAATTTGGGCTAAGGGATCAAAAACCTCACTCTACACTACTCATCAACATTCTTATACAGATATTACAAGCCCTATCTAGAAAAGCATGTAAATGTACCTCCAAAGGTCAACAAGACCCTTGGGAGCCGGTTGTACAAGATAGCCTTTGCTATTCTTCGCCGGAAACACCCTTTTGGACTGCCGGATTCCTCCTCCAATGGCGGTTCAAGATGCTGCCCTTTGAAGATGTAGCTCAGCGGAAGGAAGGGGAACACTATCCCCTTGTTGCCGTGAGTGGGGAACTTCTTTCCCCCTTGTAGCCGGATGAGGAAGAACTCTTTCTTCCTACTGCCGAGAGTGGGGGAACCTCTCCCCTTTGCTGCCGCCCTCCAAGACTCAACAACTGAAATGTTGCCGCACTCCTTGAAGCTCAAGGAGCCTCCTCTCTCGCCGGAGAAGGAGGTGGAAGTGGTTGGATGAAGCTGCCGGTGAAGACCCAAGCTGGCCGAGAGTCACTTCCTCTTCCCCTTTCGGATCCACTCCAAGGTCCAGCACCAAGATAGGTTGCCGACCCCTTTGGACGCCCCAAAGAACCTTCAGCTCGCCGGAGATGATGGTGGAGTGAGCTGCCGGAAAAGGGTTGAAGTCGCCCTCAAGATCGCCAAGAGCAACACACAGCCGCAACACTCTCTCGTATCCTTTTCCTTGAGTGTTAGGGTTACCCCTTAGCCGCAAGTCCCTATTCCCTCATTAGCTCCAATCAGCCCTCCATGAGGTGCTCTGAGATTGGTGAAGGATGAAGACTTCAAGAGGAATGCGCCAAGCTTCATATCAGCGAATGACCCAAGCTCGGGTTGGTCCTCTCATGCATCATAAGCTCTAGCACTCCTCTAGGTCATGGGTTTGAGACTCACCCATGCCCCATTTTTTTCCTCCATGCTTGTACACTCCTGTACAAGGCTATATTTTTGCTAAGTATTCCATGCTCCTCCATGGCACCTGCAAAACATCCTAACACAAGGATTAGTTATTTTGCCCCCTTCTGCATCAGGCCTCACCCAAGGATGAAGGTCTCTCCCTGCTCATAACCTCTATGAGTACACAGAGGGGTCTGGGTGTGTACCCCGCACACCCAGGTCGTCACACTAGGTCTAGGGTCTACTTAATATTTGCTTAGTATTTTATTGTTGCCTTTATCAATATATAATGGCAGGGTGAGTATTTTACTCGCCGTCCTGTGCAAATCACCTGTGCCTCTCAATTGTTGGTGTTGCCCTCGAACTACATCGTTGCCTCGGTTTTATAGTGATGCTTCCGGATTTAGTGCGTACGTGCACACGGGATTAAGGCTGAGACTACTTCAAGTAGTCTGCCACGCGGACATCAGGCACTAAGGAAAGTGCGTCCGTGACAAGTGGTATCAGAGGCGACAACGATCCATACATCTAGCTCTCAAGAATGTCTGCCTACGAGGGAACCGATGTGGAAACACTTGTGGGTAATCCTCCCGAGCTGGGTAGTGAGGAAAGGTGGAGAAGAAACCATGAACGCCAGAAAGCGTGATTCACTGATATTGAAGACCGACTAGATTTGATCGATGCCAAACATGCTGGCTTGGCAACGGAAATGGAGGGACACGAAGATAATACTTGTGAGTCTGTTAAGTTCCTGAGGGCTCAGATTAAGGAATTGAAGGCTCAGATAGCCATCCTCACCATGGCAATACACACAGGAGGGGGAAATGTGCAACCCCAGTGTACACAAATGAGGGTCCCCGAACCCCAAAGTTACAATGGTACTCGAGACGCCAAAGAACTCGAGAACTTCTTGTTTGACATGGAACAGTATTTCCTTATGACATGTCCCGACTTGGAAGGTCTCAAGATTGCCAAGACAACATGGTATCTAATTGGTGACGCAAAGCTATGGTGGCGCACCAGGGTGCAAGATGACACGACACCATAAAGAGTTGGGAGGAACTGAAATAGACCTTGAAGACCCAATTCCATCCCGAGAACACGGGATTGATGGTTAGGAAAAAGTTGTCGAACCTCCGTCATACAGATGACATCTATGATTTTGTTAGGAAGTTTGCATCTATCTCCCTCGACATCAAGATGGCAGATGAAGAAAAGTTATTTTTCTTCATGAATGACTTGCAACCTTGGGCACAGCAAGAGTTACAAAGGAGAAATGTCCAGGATTTTGCATCCGCACAAGCTGCAGCGGAGCAACTGATCGATTTCAAGCTCGTGGAAAGGCTCCGTCCTTCACCACCGTAGCAATCCCATCATGGGAATGCGAATAGACAGAGGGACAATCACAGGAGTCCTCCGCACCATAATGGGAATCAAGATAGGAGGAGTCCACCGCACAGTCCACGGAATAACTAGACCCAACATCAGAACAGATCCCAGTGACCCCACAGTGGGGGCAACCAAAGAAGCCCACCGCACAACTGGCCATACATATGTTATCTATGTGGCGGCAGCCACCACATACATGATTGCCGACAGAGGATGATGTTGAATGCAATGTTGGTTAAGAAGGTTTCCACCAACAACAAGCGAAAAGGGAAAGCCCCGATGCCATCATCTAGCTCAAGTGACTCAGATGGCACCATCGTTATTTTGGGCAAGCCTTCCTCTTCAAAGACGCCAAGGATATGTGCACTTTAGGGTGATCAACCTGAGCAATGATCAAGTGGGGGAGCAACGATCGAAGGGACAATCTAAGAGACGACCAAGCCAACAATATTGGTGTCCTAAACAGACCTGGGTTGCTTTATATGCGGAGGAAAACATCAACCCTGGTCTTGCCCCCATAAGAAGATATTGCACAACTTGGTAGCCGAGGAGGCCGTATCCATGAAGCCAACGAAAGAGAAGAAGGTCACATTCTCTCCGAGTTCCGACTGCAACACTAACGAAGGTAGAAGTTTTCCTTCACCGCAGCCCAATGATCACGAAGCTTCTACCTTGAAGGCTAGTGTGACGACCTGGGTGTGTGGGGGTACATACCCAGACCCCTCTGTGTACTCATAGAGGTTATGAGCAGGGAGAGACCTTCATCCTTGGGTGAGGCCTGATGCAGAAGGGGGCAAAATAACTAATCATTGTGTTAGGATGTTTTGCAGGTACCATGGAGGAGCATGGAACCATTTGGCAAAAAGATAATCTTGTATAGGAGGGTACAAGCATTAGAAAAAAAAAATAGGGCATGGGTGAGTCTCGAACCCATGACCTAGAAGTATGCCAAAGCTTATGATGTATGGGAGTGCCAACCCAGCTTCAAGGTAATTGCTGATAAGGAGCTAGGCGCATTCCACATGAAGTATTCTTGACTCACCAATCTCAGAGCACCTAATGGAGGGCTGATTGGAGCAAAGGAAGCAATAGGGGGCGCTTGGATTAGGGCAGCCCTAAGAAATCAATCCGAGTAAAAGGTTGCGGCTGCTCACATTTGGGGGCGATTGAGAGGCGATTTTCCTCATCACCGGCAGCTCCTTCCACCTTCTTCTCCGGCGAGACTTGAGGGACCTTTGAGAGGACTCAAAGGGTGCGGCGGCCAGCTGTGGTGCCGAGCCTTGGAGGGGAAACCGAAGGGAAGAAAAGGAGCACTCTCGGCCAGCTTGTGGAGCAACCGGCGACAGCCCACTTCCACCTTCTTCTCCGGCGAGTTGAAGGCTTCTTGAGCTTCAAGAAGTGTGGCAATCTCTTGATTGTTGAGTCTTGGAGTGGTGGCAGCAAGAGGGGAGGAGACTTCCACTCTCGGCAGCAAGGAAGAAGTACTCTTCCATACTCGGCTACAAGGGGGAAAGTGTTCCCCCACTCTCGGCAACAAAGGGGAAGGTGTTCCCCTTCATCCGGCTTTGTTGGAACTTCAAGGGCAGCTCCTTGGACAGCATTTGGAAGAGGTTTCCGGCGGTCAAAAGGGGGCTTTCCGGCGAAGGGCAACAAGGGCCAACTTGTACAATCGGCTCCCAAGGGTCTTGTGATCCTTCGAGGTACATTTACATGCTTTCTAGTTAGGGCTTGTAAAATCTGTATGAGACTGCTGATGAGTAGTGTAGAGTGAGGTTTTTGATCCCTTAGCCCAAATTGGGTAGTGAAGGGGTTTTCCTCACATTTATACATCTTGTGTATTGTGCTTGGCCAGCCGGCGCTTGTGTGTGATTAGGGGCGGGCGCACCTAACTGATAGGGCGTTCCCTCCTTGCTGTGTAGTTGTGGATATCTTGCTTAGGTTTGGGGCATATGTCTAGTGCCCGACTATTGTGACTGCCTGTGAATTGTGTGTGTGTCATTCACAGGGCGCTCTAAGTATAAGAACGGTCCTTGAGTGTGCATATTGGGTTGAGGAGCAACGTGTGCTGCCCACCCGCCACTCATTGACGTAGGTCTAGGGCTAGGAGAAGATTAGGTCCAGATCATCTGAGATCAGCCCGGGAGCGCAGTGATCTACAGAGAGCACAGGGGTAGTTGATCAGGGCGCGAGATTATCCCATCCGGGGATCGAGCATTTTGGTTGAGGGCGCAGACGTTAGGTTTGGCGCGGCGTTGTGATACCTTGGGACTTCCGCATAGCGCGTATGCATTGAGTGTAGGCTGACGGGTTGCACATTGTGTAATCCGGGTATCAAAGATTACACAGTGTGTAAGTCGTGCCATCACCCTCAATTTACACAGCGAAAAATTGGGGTGTGACAGCTAGCTACAAGGATGTTTTGTGTCGATGAGGGCATCGACCGTTCAAGCAGGGGAGTTTGTTAGGGATCGGAGGAATTCGGGTGTAATTACATTGTTATCCGACCCTGACGATGTCATTTTGCCCCGAAACTCTAGGATATGTAGATCCATGTAAAAATAGGGTTTGGCACTTGTGTGCCATACATTTTGGTCATTGGGGTAGCGATGCACTCAGGGGACAGTCCCGGGGCATGTACACGCGCGTGGGGGACTATGGATTCACAAGTACTCTAGGATGGAGGGCTCAAATGTGTAAAATTAGCCCACCCAAGCCTTGTGAAGCCTTATACTCACACCCCTTAGTTTGTGTATATGGGATAGCATTGAGAGGGGTGGTAGTGCTTGGTTAAATGCAGTCATATGATCCCATGCAAGTATAAAATTGCAAGGTTTCACACACCTGCCTTCTCCATCAGTGTACTCTCTGTACTGATGGAACATCTCCATCAATGCCTCTAGGCGCTCAGAAAGAGGCTCTCCCTGCCACTCAGAATCTACCTCTAGGCCAATAGCGTTCTCCAGTCTGGAGAACCGCTCCTCAAACTATGTGTGACGACCTGGGTGTGTGGGCTACACACCCAGACCCCTCTGTGTACTCATAGAGGTTATGAGCAGGGAGAGACCCTCATCTTGGGTGAGGCCTGATGCAGAAGGGGGCAAAATATCTAATCATTGTGTTAGGATGTTTTGCAGGTACCATGGAGGAGCGTGGAACCACTTGGCAAAAATATAATCTTGTACAGGAGGGTACAAGCATTA
This sequence comes from Costus lasius, assembly GCA_027563935.2. Taxonomy (NCBI): domain Eukaryota; kingdom Viridiplantae; phylum Streptophyta; class Magnoliopsida; order Zingiberales; family Costaceae; genus Costus; species Costus lasius. Next base: position 113,162,623 of record CM050447.1, on the reverse strand, counting down.
AAAAAAATAGGGCATGGGTGAGTCTCGAACCCATGACCTAGAACTATGCCAAAGCTTATGATGTATGGGAGTGCCAGCTTCAGGGTGATTGCTGAAAAGGAGCTAGGCGCATTCCACATGAAGACTTCTTGCTTCACCAATCTCAGAGCACTTAGTGGAGGGCTGATTGGAGCAAGTGAAGCATAGGGGGCGCTCGGATTAGGGGTAGCCCTAAGGAGTGAACCCTAAGTGTGACGCCCGGAGTACTATGGGGTACTACCCCGCCTTTCCCATGGACTCATAGAGGTTATGAGTAGGGATTAAGGGGGTAAAATTGATGGAGCATACACATGCAAAAAGGTAAGGTTCAAAGTAGAGGGCTACATGAACCTTAGTGCATAATTTGAGCTTGTATAGAGGTGTACAAGCTTAGGAAAAAATATGTCATGGGTGAGATTTGAACCCAAGACCTATGAGAGAGCAAAGCCTTAAGTTGCATGAGATAACCAACCCGAGCTTGGGTCATTCGCTGAAGTAAAGGGGAGGCGCATCTTCTTAAAGGCTTCTTCATCTAAAGGCCCAAATCACTTAAGCAAAAGAGGGCAAATCGATTTGGGGATCTAGATGCATTCGGCCATTGGAGAAAAACCGAAAGTGAGAAGTGTGTGGCGACTTGGAGAAGAAGGAGGGTGATCCATCTTCTTCCTTGGCGATTTGGGGCTGATCTTGAGGGAGTTCACGCCACCATCCACCCTTCCATTCTCCACCTTCCTTTGGAGCTTCTTGGTGGTGGTTTACTTGAGGGAGTTCCGGCCACCTTGCTGCTCATTGGATCTTGGGCGATTGCAGCCTTGTTCTTGGCGGTTGCTTGAGAGGAGCTCAAGCATCATCCCACCTTGCTCCCACTTGGCCAAGAGGTTCATTGAAGCTTGGAGGCGACATTTGGAGCTTGAAGCCAAGAGTTGCTTGCTGTCCATTGGAGCTTGGAGCAAGCGCAGCCCTTGTGTTTGGCATATTGCCCCTTTGGAGGAAGGGGGCTGACTTGGGGAAGAAGGGGGCTGATTGGTAGCCACTAGATCATTGGTGGCGCCACTTGTTATTCATCCACCTTGGGCGGCTGAGGTGCTGTCCATTGGAGGGCTGAGCACTTCCTTGGAGCTAAGGAGTGCATCTACACATCAAAACCACCTAGGAGGGCGATCCTAGGGTGGAGCCTCAAGCACTTGTGCTTGAGGAGAGCATTTGGAGAAGACCGGCCACATCTTGGAGGAGGGGGCTGATCTTCATCCTCACAGAGCATTGCGTAGGAGTGGTATAACTTCTAGCATTACTTGTCTTATTTGCTTTACATTACATTGTATGAACATTGTATGGACACATGTCTTGTTGAGTAGTTGATAGCTTGTGTTTCTATCGTTCGGTGTGATTAGCTTAGGTGAGACGCAAGCATTGAGCTTGTTATCATCCTTCGCTCGCTGTGTAGTTGTTGATACCTGTCTTAGGTTTTGGGCATATGTATAGTGCCCTTATATTGTGAACTGCCAGCGTTGTGTGTGTGTCATTTGCAGAGCGCTTAGGTATAAGGCCGTCATTAAGTGTGCATATGGGGTTGAGAAGCAACATGTGCTTGCCACCCGCCACTTACTGACCTAGGTCTAGGGCTAGGAGAAGGCTAGGACTCAGTTCTATCAGATCAGCCTTGGAGCTCAGTTCCATCAGAGCTCAGCCCTGAGAGCGCAGTGGATCAGAGAGGTTCAGAGCGTGCACGAGTAGAAGATCTTGGTTAATTTCCGCATATTGAGTGTTGGCTGGCAATTTACACAGAGGGTGTGTAGATTGCGCCATCACGCTCGAGAATTTCTAAGGCAAAAATTTAGCACGAAATTTAGGGCGTGACACTAAGGAACCGAACCTTAGAGTGTTGCGGCTGCTAGCTTTGGGCGATCTTGAGGGTGACTTTTCTCATCACCGGCGGCTTCACCTTCATCCTCTTCTCCGGCGAGCTGAGGGACCTTTGAGAGGGCTCAAAGGGTGCGGCGACCAGCTGGGCGCCAAGTCTTGGAGGGGAAACCGAAGGGGAGAAGGAAGCCCACTCTCGGCTGCATTGGAGCAACCGGCGGCAGTTCTCTTCCACCACTTCCACCCTCTTCTCCGGCGAGAGGGAGGGCTTCTTGAGTTCAAGGGGTGCGGCAACCAAGAGGTTGTTGGGTCTTGGAGTGACAGCAGCAAAGGGGAAGGAGTCCCCCACTCTCGGCAGCAAGGAAGAGGAGATCTTCCACTCTCGGCAACAAGGGGGAAAGGGTTCCCCCACTCTCGGCAGCAAAGGGGGAAGGTGTTCTCTCATCCGGCTATGTTGTAGCTTCAAGGGCAGCACCTTGGACAGCCTTTGGAGGAGGATTCCGGCGGTCTAAAGGAGCATTTCGGCGAAGGGCAGCAAGAGCCACCTTGTACAATCAGCTCCCAAGGGTCTTGTGATCCTTGGAGGTATAATTTACATGCTTTCTAGTTAGGGCTTGTAAAAGTTTGTATAAGACATGCTGATGAGTAGAGTAGGGTGAGGTTTTTTATCCCTTAGCCCAAATTGGGTTGTAAAGGGGTTTTCCTCACATTTATATATCTTGTGTCATTGTGCTTGGCCGGCCGACGCTTGTGTGTGATTAGGGGCGGGCGCACCTAACTGATAGGGCGTTCCCTCCTTGCTGTGTAGTTGTGGCTATTGCTTAGGGTTTGGGGCATATGTCTAGTGCCCGACTATTGTAATTGCCAGCGCTTGTGTGTGTGGATATATACAGGGCGCCTAAGTCTAGGACGGTCCTTGAGTGTGCATATTGGGTTGAGGAGCAACGTGTGTTGCCCACCCGCCACTCATTGACATAGGTCTAGGGCTAGGAGAAGATTAGGTCCAAATCATCTGAGATCAGCCCGGGAGCACAGTGATCCACAGAGAGCACAGGGTCAGTTGATCAGGGCACGAGGTTATCCCATCTGGGGATCGTGCATTTTGGTTGAGGGCGCAGACATTAGGTTTAGCGTGGTGTGTTGTGATATCTTGGGACTTCCGCACGGCACGTGTGCATTGAGCGTTGGCTGATGGGTTACACACTGTGTAATCTTTGATACCAGGGTTACACATTGTGTAAGTCGTGTCATCACCCTCAATTTACACAGCGAAAAATTGGGGCGTGACAGAGTGGTATTAGAGCTCACGCGCAACAGCAACAACTCAACCATCAACCTGACAAGCAGTGATTGTTTGTGACACCGAGATATATACGTGAGTTTGTTGTGCAGTTTGGGAGTTGCGTACATTGGTGCTTAGCGCCGGGGTGTAATTCCTCAGTTACATAACTCATCGCTCAGTTTCGGTTCCATTCAATCGTCAGCACAGTTCATTCATCACAGCATTAGATGGCAGAGCCAGACCTTCCAGAGCTTTCGGAGTTGCCAGATTTGGATGAGAGGTTCGTCAGACTAGAATTGGTAGTTGCGTTAGACGAGGGTGAGTGGCAAGGAGATCCACTAGCTGAGCGGATGCAGGCACTCAGGGAACTCTATCAGCATTATCAGCACACAAACGATGCTAGAGTTAGTGTGCTGGAGTCTACTGTGGGGACTCTGACAGCTGAGATTGCCATGTTGAAGCTCGCCTTGGCACAAGTAGCTTCAAACCCGCCTACACCTGTAGCTGGGATCATGCCTTCACATCCAGTAGTGAAGCGCAATATACCTGATCCATCTACCTTTGGAGGAGCCAGGGTAGCAAAAGAGTTGGAGAATTTTCTGTTCGACATGGAGCATTACTTTAAAGCAGCTCGGGTGCCAGAAGATGATAAGATTGAGGTTTGTGCATCATTCCTCACTGGAGATGCCAAAGTGTGGTGGCGCACTTCTGTAGCACCGAGGACTGAGGGAGATCATCCTGAGGTTGTGTCTTGGGAGGACTTGAAACTGGAGATGAGAGCTCAGTTTTGGCCTGCAAACACCTTATTTACAGCTCGCATGCAGTTCAGAAATCTCAGGCAGACCGGCACTATAAGGGAGTATGTCAAGTAATTTGCCACATTGCTTTTGGAAATCCTTAATATGAACGAAGAAGAGAAGTTCATTTCATTTTTAGGAGGTCTTCAAGACTGGGCACTTCTAGAGCTCAGGAGACAGGGAGTGACTACTTACAGAGATGCCGTTGTAGCTGTCGATGCATTGTTATACATGAGAGGTACTAGGTCTCATGCTGGGGGAGTACCTTCTTCTACATCTTCCCATACCCGTGTGCCAGACAAGGGTAAGAAGAAGTACATCCCAAAACAAAAAGCCAAAGGAAAAGCACCAGTTCCTCAGACTCATCAGAAGCCACCAGTGCAAAAGAAGAAGAATGAGTCTAGTCCTAAGAGGAAGATGGCATGCTTTGTTTGCAATGGCCCTCACATGATGAGGGATTATCCTACAAAAAGAGCAGTAGCTGCGGTCCTTGTAGAGAAGGGGGACGCAGGAAAAGAAGATCAGCAGGGTTTTGCATCAGTCAACCCTTTAGTCATTGCAAATGTGTTAGTGAGATCTTCCCCATTGATGTATACACACATCAGCCTGAATGATGTTGAGATTGCAACTATGGTAGACACTGGGGCCACGCATTTGTTTGTTTCAGATAGGTTGCGTGAGCGACTGAAGCTGAAGACTACCACCAGTGATACCCATGTGAAAACAGTAAATGCTGAGGCTAGAAAGGCTATGGGTATTTCATATGATGTTCCAGTCAAGATGGGACAATGGAGTGGAAAATGCACAGTGTTAGTAACTCAACTAGATGTGTTTGATGTCATTGTGGGTATGGATTTGCTGAGGAAAGCTAAAGCTACCCCAATGCCACATCTCAACAGTTTGTTAGTACTTGATGAGAAGAATCCTTGTTTCATTCCTTGCTTTACTGGAATGAAAGAGGAGAAGAGGAAAGCGAAGGAGAAGGAGCTTACTCCTACTGCCTTAGCAAATGGAGTTAGGCATGGTGCTTCCACATATCTAGCACATATCAGAGTAGTGGAAGACACTCCCCAGGTGGATTCAGCTCCTAGACAGCTTATGAGGAGTGTGAGGGAACTGGCCACTTCCTCCAGTTCTTGTAGCCGAAAGGGGAAGGAAGTCATTGTGGGGGCTGCCGTAGCTTCATTAGAGAACATCATGACATCAGTACCATCATCTGTTGGATCCTTATTGAGAGAGTTTGCAGATGTGATCCCTCCAGAAATGCCTAAGGTACTGCCTCCCAGGAGAGATATAGATCATCAGATAGAGTTGGTTCCTGGAGCAGTACCCCCAGCACAGCCTCTATACCGCATGCCACCATTAAAATTGGCAGAGCTCAGAAAACATTTGAATGAGCTACTGGAATCAGGGTATGTTCAGCCCTCTAAGGCACCATATGGGGCGCCTGTTCTCTTCCAAAAAAAGAAAGATGGGAGCTTGCGCATGTGTGTTGACTATAGAGCACTAAACAAGGTCACAGTGCGCAATGCTTATCCCATTCCACTGATACAAGATTTGTTGGATAGATTGGCGAATGCCAAGATCTTTAGCAAGCTTGACTTGAGATCTGGATATTGGCAGGTGCGTATAGCTGAGGGGGATAAGCTGAAGACTACCTGTGTCATGCGGTATGGCTCATTTGAGTTTCTGGTTATGCCTTTTGGGCTAACCAATGCTCCTGCAATATTCTGCAACCTCATGAACAACATCCTAAACCCATTTTTGGATAAGTTTGTGGTGGTTTACTTAGATGATATAGTGGTATATTCATCTGATCTAAAAGAGCACGAGAAGCATTTAAGACAAGTTCTGCAAGTTCTCAGAGACAATCAGTTATACCTGAAGGCTGAAAAGTGTGAATTTGCGCAGACTGAGATCCAATTCTTAGGACATGTGGTCTCTCAAGGCAGTGTGAAAATGGATAATGAGAAGATTAAGACCATTTGGGATTGGCCGAGTCCTTCTAGTGTTACTCAACTGCGTTCTTTCTTGGGTCTGGCAAACTTTTATAGAAAGTTCATCATGGGTTATTCTAAGGTTGTGGCACCTTTAACTGATCTGCTCAAAAAGGACAAAACTTGGTGTTGGGAGGAGACACACCAAGATGCTTTTGAGACTCTGAAGAGGCTGGTAACTTCAGAGCCTGTTCTAAAATTACTAGATTTTTCACAAGAGTTTGAAGTACACACTGATGCTTCAGACCGTGCTCTAGGGGGAGTACTTGTTCAAGCTGGCAGACCAGTAGCCTATGAAAGCAGAAAGCTGAAAGCAGCTGAGCTGAACTATTCTGCACATGAAAAAGAGATGCTAGCTATTGTTCACTGTCTCAGATTGTGGCGTATATACCTTATGGGGAGTCATTTTGTGGTTAAGACTGATAACATTGCTAACACCTTCTTCCAGACTCAGAAGAAGTTGTCAGCCAGGTAGGCTCGTTGGCAAGAGCTCTTAGCAGAATTTGATTTCAGTTGGGAGCATAAACCGGACAAATGTCATCAGGTTCCAGATGTCCTCAGTAGGATCAGCAATGTTGCTCTATTATGCGCACTTTCTAGGGCAGAGGGCAAGATCTTTCAGTACATTAAGCAGACCGCCAGCACAGATCATGCCTATCAGAAGCTTGTTGCACAGATCAGAGATGGTACAGTGCGCAGGTTCTATGTGGATGAGGATGGCCTTGTCATGGCTCAGGGTGGCCGAACTTATGTTCCTGCTTCGGGGGACATTCGGTTTGGTCTCATGAGGGACTTCCATGATACCGTATGGGCGGGGCATCCCGGTGGTCAGAGAATGTATGCGCTGCTGAAGAGAGGTTGGTTCTGGCCAAGAATGAAGTCTGAAATTGAGCACTATGTGAAAACCTGTTTGATATGTCAACAGGATAAGATTGAGAGAAGACTAGAGGAAGGCTTCTCCAGCCGTTGCCCACACCAGCGAGACCATTCATTTCAGTTTCTATGGACTTTATCACACATTTCCCCATATTTGATGGACTCGGCTCTGTATTGGTGATAGTGGACAGATTTTTGAAGTATGCTATCTTTGTGGCGGCTCCTGAGGTATGCTCAGCAGAGGTGACCGCCAACTTGTTCTTTCAGCATGTGGTGAAGCACTTCGGCTTACCACGGGATATCATTAGTGATAGACACCAGATTCACAGGCAGATTTTGGGGGTCCCTATTTAAAAAGCTGGGAACAGATCTTAAGATGTCCACTGCATTTCACCCACAGACTGACAGGCAGACCGAGCGCATCAACGCTTTAGTGGAGGAATACCTGAGGCACTTTGTATCCAGTACTCAGAGGAATTGGCTATTTCTGCTTGACACGGCCCAATTCACCTATAATATACAAGTGTCTTCAGCTACAGGGAAAAGTCCATTCGAGATGGTCTTAGGGTATCAACCATCTACACCGGTTGATAACCTTGCTAGTGGTGCAAGCAATCGGAACAAGGCTGCTAATCAGTATGTCCAGGATCGCATAGAGCTCTGGGAAGAGGCTAGGGATAGCTTGAGGAAAGCTTCCAACCGTATGGTTAAGTATGCGAACCGGCATAGGCGTCACATTGAGTTTGAGGTAGGAGATCAGGTGCTCCTTAAACTAACCCCGCAGATGTGGAGGAAGATAGTTGCAGGCACCTACCATAGAGGACTTGTACCCAGATATGAGGGACCGTTCACGGTCATCAAAAGAATTGGTGCGGTAGCCTACAAACTGAATCTGCCTAAGCACTATAAGCTTCATCCCACTTTTCATGTTAGTTTCCTCAAGAAATTTCACTCAGATGATGCTCATCCTGAGCGTGAACAAGTAAGGAGAAAGCCAGCCCGAGGCACAGTAGAGTTTGCAAAGCAGCCTTTGAAGATTCTAAATCACCGTGTATATGGTTGGAGTGGAAAAGGTCAGAAGGCTGAGATACTAGTACAGTGGCAGGGCGAAGCTGAAGAGGATGCTACATGGGAGAGAATGGCTGACCTTGAACAACTTCATTGGTTGTTCAAGAATTATGAGGAAGCCCTCGGGGGCGAGGTCTAGGTCAGCTGGGGGAGAGTGTGACGACCTGGGTGTGTGGGGTATACACCCAGACCCCTCTGTGTACTCATAGAGGTTATGAGCAGGGAGAGACCCTCATCTTGGGTGAGGCCTGATGCAGAAGGGGGCAAAATATCTAATCATTGTGTTAGGATGTTTTGCAGGTACCATGGAGGAGCGTGGAACCACTTGGCAAAAATATAATCTTGTACAGGAGGGTACAAGCATTAGAAAAAAAATGGGGCATAGGTGAGTCTCGAACCCATGACCTAGAAGTATGCCAAAGCTTATGATGTATGGGAGTGCTAATCCAGCTTCAGGGTGATTGCTGAAAAGGAGCTAGGCGCATTCCACATGAAGACTTCTTGCTTCACTAATCTCAGAGCACTTAGTGGAGGGCTGATTGGAGCAAGTGAAGCATAGGGGGCGCTCGGATTAGGGGTAGCCCTAAGGAGTGAACCCTAAGGAACCGAACCTTAGAGTGTTGCGGCTGCTAGCTTTGGGTGATCTTGAGGGTGACTTTTCTCATCACCGGCGGCTTCACCTTCATCCTCTTCTCCGCCGAGCTGAGGGACCTTTGAGAGGGCTCAAAGGGTGCGGCGACCAGCTGGGCGCCGAGTCTTGGAGGGGAAACCGAAGGGGAGAAGGAAGCCCACTCTCGGCTGCATTGGAGCAACCGGCGGCAGTTCTCTTCCACCACTTCCACCCTCTTCTCCGGCGAGAGGGAGGGCTTCTTGAGTTCAAGGGGTGCGGCAACCAAGAGGTTGTTGGGTCTTGGAGTGACGGCAGCAAAGGGGAAGGAGTCCCCCACTCTCGGCAGCAAGGAAGAGGAGATCTTCCACTCTCAGCAACAAGGGGGAAAGGGTTCCCCCACTCTCGGCAGCAAAGGGGGAAGGTGTTCCCTCATCCGGCTGTGTTGTAGCTTCAAGGGCAGCACCTTGGACAGCCTTTGGAGGAGGATTCCGGCGGTCTAAAGGAGCATTCCGGCGAATGGCAGCAAGAGCCACCTTGTACAATCGACTCCCAAGGGTCTTGTGATCCTTGGAGGTATAATTTACATGCTTTCTAGTTAGGGCTTGTAAAAGTTTGTATAAGACATGCTGATGAGTAGAGTAGGGTGAGGTTTTTTATCCCTTAGCCCAAATTAGGTTGTGAAGGGGTTTTCCTCACATTTATATATCTTGTGTCATGTGCTTGGCCGGCCGGCGCTTGTGTGTGATTAGGGGCGGGCGCACCTAACTGATAGGGCGTTCCCTCCTTGCTGTGTAGTTGTGGCTATTGCTTAGGGTTTGGGGCATATGTCTAGTGCCCGACTATTGTAATTGCCAGCGCTTGTGTGTGTGGATATTATACAGGGCGCCTAAGTCTAGGACGGTCCTTGAGTGTGCATATTGGGTTGAGGAGCAACGTGTGCTGCCCACCCGCCACTCATTGACGTAGGTCTAAGGCTAGGAGAAGATTAGGTCCCGATCATCTGAGATCAGCCCGGGAGCACAGTGATCCACAGAGAGCACAGGGTCAGTTGATCAGGGCACGAGGTTATCCCATCTGGGGATCGTGCATTTTGGTTGAGGGCGCAAACATTAGGTTTAGCGCGGTGTGTTGTGATACCTTGGGACTTCCGCACGGCACGTGTGCATTGAGCGTTGGCTGACGGGTTACACACTGTGTAATATTTGATACCAGGGTTACACATTGTGTAAGTCGTACCATCACCCTCAATTTACACAGCGAAAAATTGGGGCGTGACACTATGTCATACTCCTGGTCCTCGGTGCAATGGTGTGCTGCTCTGTGGTGGGTGCTCTGCGGATCAGCTGAATGAATGGAACGCTCCTGTACTCTCCTGGCTAGAACTGATCGATTAGAAGGAATTACTGAGGTCTTATGCCCCGGCGCTAAGCACCGACGTACGCAACACCCAAACAGCAATCCAACTAACGTCTATATCCTGGTGGTCCAGACTCGTGCTGAGCTATCCCTCTGATACCACTTTGTCACGCCCTAATTTTCACCTTAAATTTTTGCATAAATCTTGAGCATGATGGCGTAATCTACACACCCTCTGTGTAAATTGCCAGCCTACACTCTATGCGGAAATAACCAAGATCACTAGCACGGACAAAAGCTCCTCTGAATCCACTGCGCTCTCAGGGCTGAGCTCTGATGGTACTGAGCTCCAAGGCTGATCTGTGATGGCAATGATCCTAGCCTTCTCCTAATCCTAGACCTAGGTCAATAAGTGGCGAGTGGCAAGCACATGTTGCTTCTCATCCCCATATGCACACTTAAAGACGTCCTTAGACTTAAGCGCCCTGTAAATGACAACACACACGCTGGCAGTCACAAGTAAATGGCACTAGACATATGCCCAAAACCCTAATACAGATATCGACTATTACACAGCGAGCGAGCTTCTTGTACAAGCACGACGCTTGCACAAGTCACAAGCTAAACACACCGAACGATAAAGCTAACTCCTCCAAGGAACAACCCTCAGGTATGAGCAGAAGGCCTCTCCCAATGTGGGTAGAGATACCAAACAATAAACTATAATCAACACAAGATGTTCTAATGTTCTTACAAGGTTATTACAAACAATAACACAAGTAAAGATAGTGTTTATACCACTCCAACGCTAATGTAATGTGAGGATGAAGATCAACCCCCTCCTCTAGATGTGGCCGGTCTTCCTCCAAAAGCTCCTCAAGCACAAGTGCTTGAGGCTCCACCCTAGGATCGCCCTCCTAGGTGGTTATGATGCCTTCTTGCGCCTCTTACCTCCAAGAGCCGCCCAAAACTCCAATGGACAGCAAGTAGCCGCCCAAGTGTGGATGAAGAACAAGGTGATGGCGCCACCAATGGAAGATGACCGCCGGTCACCTCATCCCCCAAATGTAGCCCCCTTTCCTCCAAGGGAACCGAACCAAACAATGAAGTGATGGAGCTCTCCTTTCCTCCAAGGAGAGACACGCCAATGGCCAAGGTGACTCTCGGCCAAGCAAGAACCAAGTGGAAGCCGAGTGTAGATGAGCTCCTCCCAAGCAAACCGAGATCTCTTCTCAAGCTACTCCACCAAGATGGACCGAATGGTGAAGCTCCTCCCCAAATCGCCACCAAGGGAACCGGGTGAAGGATGTGGAAGGTGGTGGCGTGAGCTCCTCTCAAGCCGCCACCAAGATGCTCACCAGAGATGGAAGGAATGAAGATGGCGAGTACTCCCTCAAGCAAACGCCAAACAGCAAGGAAGAAGATGAAGTCTTCTTCTCCAAGTCGCCAAGTTCTTCCAACTCTTGGCTTTCCCCAATTTCCTCCCAAAAACCGATTGCCTCCAATCGATTTCAATCAAGATCCCCAATTCATTTGGTCTTTTGTCATTTATGCCCTTATGTATAATGAAGTCTTTAACAAGATGTCGCTCTCTTTTACTTTAGCGAATCACCCAAGCTCGGGTTGGCCCTCTCATGCAACATAAGGCTTTGGCTCTCCATAGGTCTTGGGTTTGAATCTCACCCATGACATATTTTTTTGCAATGCTTGTACACCTCTATACAAGCCTTTGATGATGCACCATGGTCCATGTAGCCTTCTACATTGACCCTTATATTTTTGCAACGAACATGCTCCTTGCCATGTACCTGCAAAACATCTTAACACAGGGATTAGTAACCTAATTCACTACTTTCCTTCTCATGCTTTTCTCTAACTTTACCCCCTTTATCCCTACTCATAACCTCCATGAGTCCATGAGAAAGGCGGGGTAATACCCCAAAGTACCCCGGGCATCACACTAGGTCTAGGGTCTACTTAATATTTGCTTAGTGTCTTGTATTATTGTCTTGTATTATTACCTTTATCAATATATAACGACGGGGTGAGTATTTCACTCGCCGTCCTGTGTAAATCACTTGTGCCTCTCGATTGTTGGTGTTGTCCTCGAACTACATCATTGCCTCGGTTTTATAGTGATGCTTCTAGATTTAGTGCGTACGTGCATATGGAATTAAGGCTAAGACTACTTCAAATAGTCTGCCGCGCGGATATCAGGCACTAAGGAAAGTGAGTCCTTCGTTCTCACACCTTGCTCCTGCCTCCGCATGATCTGCGACATCTCTGCTCCCTTCCGGCAAAACAAGGCTTCCATCTTCTCTCCTCCTCTCGGTCGGTGTTTAGCGGCGAACTCCGGTCAACTCCTGACACTGGTGGTGTAGACATGGGTGGTTTAGCATTAGGGGAACTCCCGCGGTTCTTCTTCTGGTTTTGTCTCCGGCTCGGTCTCTGGGTCGTCGAAGCTCTCATCCTGTAAAGGTATCAGCTTCCTCTCCCCTGTCTGTGTGTTTTCCGGTGTCGACGCTTGGTTCTGTGGTTCCCTCCTCCCCTCACTTCGTGTCTCTTTTGCCTCTCGCTTCTTTGTTCCCGTCAAACTCGTTCTTCTATCATTCTCCACGTCCGGTTCCTCTCCTCGTAACGCACGTCTTTCGCTCGAGCTCCGTCTGCACTATCATCTCCTCCCCGTCCACTTCCTAGTGCTGTCGGCGCTTATTCTGTCGATGTTTGTTTCTTCGGCATCAATCCCTCGTTTGGGTCTCCTCTGCTTTGGACGAAGCTGTGTTTCGTCGACAAGAGTTTGTCGTTCTGTCGCTCGTTGAGTTTTCCCATTTTGTCCACCTGTGTGTGGATGTGTTTGCTTCTGTTCCTTGCCTGCGTGCAGGATTGTTCTTTGTTGACGCTGTGTGGGATAGGTTGTTGTTGAGTCATGCGTGATTCGATTCTAAGGCATCTGACCTGTTATTGTTAAAAATTTGTGTTACCCTAATTTCTGGCGCACACTCATTATCATTAATACTATTTAGAACGGAGTCTTCAGCTTTCCTGGCGATGTAAGCTGACTCATTACATTAGATGACCCGATAAGTTGCGTCGCTTCTTCAGTTTTCCTTGGCAACCTGAGCTGATTCGTTATCGGGTTATCGGATATAACCCGATAATATTCCGGATCGGTTTGTAAAAGGGTACGAGTCCAGTGACCTTGTCCTCTCGGTGTTTCGATTGCGTCGGCGTGCAATGGAGCAGAGAGTGCCCAAAGACGGTTTCGTCTACAGAGTGAGCACCGCCGCCGAATGGATGGAGCTGCAGAGGGAGGGGGGCATGCTCGGGGGAGACCTCGATAGAAGAACTGGTTGCATTCATCTCAGTGATCTCGATCAGGTAGGAGGAACGGAAACCAAAAATTTGAAGCTAATATAAACGCAAACGATTGTTGCGTTTGTTCTCCCGTTTTTTTTGCTGTTGAATTTGTGAATTTATGAAATTGGTTAATATTTTGATCTCTGGGCAGGTAAAGATGGTCTTGAACAACTTTTTTTGCGGCAGGGAGGATCTTTATTTGCTCCAGATCGACGCTGCTAAGGTAATTTAGAGAAAAGATTCAAACCCTTTTATGATAATTAAAACTATTAATTAATTATTTTCTGCTTCTGTCACATTGAACTAATTGTTCCTAAGAGCATGGGTAGCGCATTTGTCCATGTTTGTCAAGTTATTATGTTCATTTGGTATGTAAATCAAAGAGTGCTAGGGTGGAATTCGTAACCATTGTAGCACCTACAGATTAGATATTTAATTAGGCTGTTTCCCGTCTTCATGCTTCGCGCTTTTGTTTTTTTTTTAAATTTTTTTTAAAAGTGGGGCTCGACCTGAACTTGTTATCAACAACTAAGGTCCTGAATTAAATGACACCCTCACCTTCTCTTGTTTTGTTATTGATGCTTTCTGCTACCTCGTCAAACCATTATTGTCATGTTCATGACTTCTCAAACCAGCCTTTCAAGTCAAGCTGAGGCCGTGCAGCTGAGCTATGCCCAGGAAGATCATCATCCGGCGAAGCTGTTGCAATCTCCTCTTAAGATTCAAGGCACTTTTATCCACAATGTCTTTCAGCCACCAACCTTCTTGTTGGTTGATATGGGATGCGCAGATGGGTGCCTAAATGGTGGGTGTGGAGTCTGATTCATGTGACAATAATGTTGGGCAAAGTGACCCTAGGATGATGTGTTTATGTGATGTTACGAAGAGTGGTGGAGTGGGCTAAATAATGTTAAGAAAGAAAATAGAAATTTACAATAGTCGACTTGAGCAAAATAATGGACTAAGCAGATGAAGTAGTCTACAATGAAATTTAAGACTAGGTAAAAATATTCGCATGGATTATTGGAGAAAATATCAAGAGGACTATTTTTGAAAGAACCTTGTAAGCATGTAATTTGAACACTAATTTGGATGACAAGCAATAGTGAATCAACCCTTTGAATTAGATTTCCTTTCAAATAACTTTAATGTAAGATAGGGTGGACCTAGAAAGATTAAATTTGATTTGATAGGGATTAAGAGTTGGATTGTCAAAAGACTTTCTCGATGTAGAATAGCATATTTGAATTAACTTGGGACTGCCGGATTTGTTAATTGGATTAAGAAAGTTTGTCTTTGATTGGGCTCAGCTTGATCTAGTTTTGGGTGTTTGGGCCTAGTCCAAACTAGAGATGGAAAGATGTGTTGGATCTAGGAAAGTAGTGAGTTGGATCATCAATGTGGATTTGATCTGACTTTTTCTTTTTCATATGATTTGCTTGTTGTTGAAAGAGTTTGATGAGGATTTTATCCTTTATCTTCCTCGTGAGTGACTACCGCAAAGTTGCTATGTGAACAGAAATCAAGTAGCGAGAGGGTTGGTGGCATGATGCATTTCTTGCTGAGTCGATGTGGAACTCATTCTAGATGAGTTTGTCAAGATGGGTTAGTTCAAGGATTGATGCCGTTGCCCAGAGGAAAGGAATTAAACACAGCGGTGGCGGTGGAGTAGAACAAAGCTGGGTTGGTGAAGACAACCTTAGGTATCGATGCAATTTGGATTACTTGTTTGGCTTTAGCGGGCTGAGAGGGAACCACTCAGATGCCACAGTGATGTTTAGCGTGGGCAGTTTGGGAGGTCTAGATGTTGCAACTCCTTGCTTGCAAGGCATAGTACATGAGCAAATTTGGAGGTCCAATAGATAGCAGCTTCTAGCTTGCAACAAGAGGCGGCAAAAGTGTTGTGCTACAATGATGACAGATTTGAGTGAAGTCGAGTGGTTCAGTGTTGTAGGTTGTGTGTTGCTTGGATTATCAAGCTATTGGATGGAAGCTGGCTAGTGTGTAGAGTAGAGGGAACAAGAACTATGGGTCTTGCTTGTCTGCAATAAAGTGGCAAGTTATAGCGTTCAAATGTGGCGGGAGTGAGGTAGTGGCATGCATATATTTAGCAACAAGAGTCTTGCACAAGAAGATGCGGAGGTAATGTGCATGGATAAGAACCCCATAGAACCCTATGGCTAGGGAGAAGAAGGAGAAGAATAAATTCATTAGAATTAAATTAGTCAATATTCAAGCTCATGTTTTTTATTATAGTTTGTCTTTATATAGACATTTATATAAAAATAAATTAATAATAAAAAATATTTCAGTAGTGATGGTGGTTTAATTTGTGATGGAGCTAAGTATTCATTTGTTTCTTCAAGTGATGCTTACATGATTTTGAATCTATGGATATGGTTCAGCAGTGTCATTCAGCCTTCATAACTTAGTCTCCTATAATTGGCATGTGACAATTTATTCTGGAAAAGGCAAGTCATTCACATGTGCTTGTGGATGTGGTCTTGCAACAAAATAAGTACCCTATCAACTCTCCTCTGGTGAGAATAATTTACTTTGTGACGAATAGCATCAGGATAGGATGCCAATATTATCATTCTAGAATGGAGTTTTTTGTGCTTGCTTGATTGGTTTCAAGCTAAGGGTCTTGAGTATATATTCGTTACCAACTCTCACACGCTACACAGAGCTTATTGTACCTACATCATTACCTACTACAATTTCATACATGATATTGCTCAAGAGATTTATATAAATATTCTATGTAGCATAAGGAAAAACATATAATATCATTAGGATGGGATGTAGATGGCTAATTAGGGAGGAATGTGTGTACTAATAATTATGCCTCAAAAAGGTTAAAACATAACAAATCTCTAATGACATGTTAGCATCGACAAGATTTCAAAATTCATCCAAAACTCGATTGTTGCCTCAATTGAGCCGTAGCCTTATTGTTACTTGCATATTAGCTATTTAATCAACTATGTATTAATAACTTACTATTAGGGGAATATGAAACTAATTTAAAATCAATGGGGTCTCCATGAAAATAGGTATGATTATTTTTAATAGTTTATACTAGGTTTGTAATTTCGGTTTGAGACTTGATATTGGTCTAGATGGAACTAGATGAAAGGGCAGCGTGAAAGTGTAGTGGAGAAGATGAAGAGGAAGAGGAAGAGGAAGAAATTGGCCTGTGTTCTCTGCTCGCTGTCTGCGTGAGCATCTACTTGCATTTGCTATTTGTCGTCCGCCTAGGCAAGCATCCACTTGTGTCCGTTGTCCATCATTTGTTGTCTGTCATCCGCTATTTGTTGTCCGTCATCTGCTGTCTGCCTAGGTGAGCATCTACTCGCATCCGCAGCGAGTGTTGTTTGTGTCCCCTACATGAGCATGTCTACCTAACCCTCTTCTTCCTCTTCGCCTCCTTCATTTTTTCTTCTTCATCTTCTACCCTACCCCTCTCCTTTTTCTTCTTCTTCTCCTTCTTCCTTTCCTCTTCTTTCTTCTTCCCCTCTTCTTCCCTACTTTTCTTTCTTTTCTTCCCCTCCTCCTTCTTTTCCTCTTCCTCTTTCTCTTTCTCCTCCTCCTCCTCTTCTTCTTCCACTCCGCTCGGTTCCACCATTTGCTCCAAGCTCACCATTCACTCAGACCGGTACAAATAGGAAAACCTAGCTGGTTCAAACCGGTTTTTAAAATATTGGTTTATAGAGAGTATTGAAAATCTAATTCTAGTCATGTTTAGGTGGTGGCAGTCCTAATGCAAAGCCCTTCAGTTTCCTTTACTCTTAAGTGGTAAGTTAAGTTGTAAGTGACTAAGGACTCATTTAAATCGCTTTAGGAGTTTTTAGAAAAAAAAATTCTAAAAACAAGTGTGACAGATACTAATTCTATAGGGTGTGGCAAGGTTGTAGATCTGAAGGCATGGGGTGTCACTTTACAAAACCCTTGACATGTCAAACTTTGGTCCAATTTGAATCTAAGTTCATGTTTGATTCCATTTTATGTAATCTTCCCTTGTTGGTATAATCACTAATCAATTTGGAGATTGAATTGGAGATGGGTTCAAATTTCATAATTTGATCTACCTTTGGCTTTGCCAATTTGTGTGAGTCTTCTTGATTAGGAGTAAAGGTAATACCATTCTCAAGGATGGTAGTCTTATGTGCATTGTACCTATCCTTGATTTTTTTTAACATTAAAATTTACTACGTAGCATTGAAGTATATCATTATATTGTACATGAACACTATTCTTCCATGGTTGTCTTAGAAGTAAATAAAACCCATCTAATTGAATCACATCACACTGATTGATTCCTCAAGTTTATTTTAATGAATAGAAATTAGACAACATTAGCACTCTTGTTAATCCAAGTAATGATGTCCAGAGGTCGGTGTGATTCACAGGTAAAGGCTGATCTAGTAATAAGAATGTGGATATCACATTTTGACAAATTTCATTATCTAGAATAACCTTACAAGTATGAATTTTACATTTGCTATATATATCAAAAATCTTATGCCTTGAAGTAAAACCAGTCCCTATTTGCCTCGGCTACTATGGGGTTAGTAGGTGTCTTAACAATGCCTGGATAGCTAGGGGTAGGATTAGAACTAGTAAAAAGGTTTTAGACACTAAGTTGGTAGATATGGGTTCACAGATTAAGCTCTTACTAGGTATATAGTATTTGTTTAGCGTCTCTAGGTGTTTGTTACCTAGGTGGAATTGGGTTACTTTCTAGATTTCCTAGTTGATTTTCAAAGCATTCAAGATAATAATCTATTTTGTCTATACGTATAACTATCTTCCTTGCTATTGGGACTAATTGATCGAATACTAGTTGATCTATAGTTTGAGCCGCTAGTTTTTGTTCATTATGCATGTTCATAGGGTATCACAGTTACTTGGTCTAATGTAATAAGGAGTTGAATTTAACGTGTCATCTATGTGTGCCCTACGCATAGATGGCAATTGGGTTGTCACATGAGTATCTAGATAATGTCCTTGATAATCATATCAACTAGTTTGGGGCTTATCTATGAATTGATTGAGTTATTTTTTTGTATGTCCGAGCCAGTAAGGAGGCATACTGACAGTGGTAGTATATTCTGTAATATGCTCTAGTAAATAGAGAATAAGGTATTAGTTTATAAATGAAATACAATTAAGGTGTAGGATATGAGATTAGGCTAGGGTTTGCTTTTGATACCTAATGGTATTCTAATATATGTATGTAGTATGAGATTGGATTAGGGTCTGCTTTGACACTAAATTGATGAGGTATAGGCAGATGAGCGCCCAAAGGTGGTGTGGGAGTCCAATTTGTGCGACAATTTGATTAGGTGCGCATGAGATGTTGGGTTATGTGATGGTATGAAGGGTGGCGGAGTGGGTTAAATAATGTAGTGAAAGGTGGAAGCTATGATAAAAAGTTACTATGATTTACTTATGAAATAAAATAATAGACTTAGCAGACAAAGTATTCTACAATTAAATATAAAGCTAGGTAAAAATACTCAGAGATTGTGGAGAATATCTCGAGGGCTATTTTTGAACAAACCTTGTAAGCATGTGGTTTGAGCACTAAACCGGATGATGAGCAATAGCAAATCAACCCTTTGCATTAAATCTCCTTTCAAATAACTCCCCATGGAAGATCACAGGCTAAATTTAAAAAATCATGTCTGATTTGATATAGATGGAGGTTTGGATCACAGAACTAGTTGATGGAGGACAGAACCACAAGACCATGTCCACAAGCATATGTGAGAGATGTGCCTTTGTAATAAATTCGTCATGCACAAATAATAGGAGATCAAGTCACATCATTAAACTTTGTTTGTATGCATCACCTAAAGAAGCAGATGAAGACTTAGCAACACCACAAGTTCAAATTGCCACCACTAGTCAATATTTTTATTATTAATTTGTTTTTATACAAAGGCTTATATAAAGGTTCATATTGTAATAGAAAAAGATAAACTTAAATATTAATTTATTTTATTTTGGTACATTTGATCTTTTCCTTCTCCTTGTGGCGTTCTATTTCCACCATTGGGGTTTTCTTTCCCACATACTAACCTCCGCAAATACATCCGCATCGCCACCTCACATTTGCAACATCTAAACTCTATAGCTTGTTGTTCTTTTTCAAACAGGTAAAGACTAGGTAGTTCATAATCTCGCTACTCTCTGTACAGGCCAACTTTTGTCCATCCACTCAGCCATTCAAGCATTTCGTGCCTTATAACATCCTGTAGCATTGACCCATTCAACTTCACTCAAATCTGCCACCATTGTTGCGTAGCACTTTTGCCTCTACCTTATTACAAACATGGAACTGCAAACACAGGGACAACATATGCCATCTCCAAACACCCATCTCAATTTAACTAACCTTATGGTCACACCATCATCTGACACTCAACTAACCTTACTGTTGCATGAATTGGACTCACATGCCCCCTTCAAGCACCCACACACATCCTCCCATGCCACATCAATGGCCTAGATGTAGGGACACCGCATTCTATAATGTTGCTAAGTCTTGAATGATGCTAGTCTTTGGAGGTCACTAATGTGACTCTAAATTTCACTTCTTTTTTATTTTCTTTTTTGTAGAGTTCATCCCAAGAGTCATGCTTTTAAAATATTTTATCTTGCACACTAGGTATCTCTCATGGTAACTGATACGGGCTGAATTCTATTTGTAATAAACCGGGTCCAAATTAGTAGGTAATAGTAGAATAGGACAGTAGTAGTATGTATTAGGGTTTTAGGGGTAAGGGGGGATTATCGAGTATTGTATTTCCCTATCATTTGGGCGTGTATGAAATTCGTCAGGATCCCCGGCTAATGGAAGTTTATTCAAATAAACTTATCATTGGTCAGACCTGTCGGCTCACCAAAGTATTGGTGGTTTGTCAATGGATAAGGCAGAAGTACGTTTCTTTACTAGTGGCGGATTGATGTGTGAAGTTTCAAATGTCAAAGAGAGTCAAGTCATGGTAGATTCATTTGGGATGAGGTAGCATAGTACAAAGGAAACGGCATGCGAGGGATGCATATGGGCAGCATATTCCCATGAGGATATGCTTGAAGGTGAGATCACGAATGAGTGGGGCAGCGGCTACATCTTCCCATGAGGATGTGAGATTGCGACCGAGCGGGGCAACCATAGTGTCTTCCCACAAGGACCTACTCAAAGGAGAGTTCACGAGGATTTGGTTCAGTAGCATAGATCTGGTTTGTTGGTGATGTAGGTTTAGACATCATGAGCGAGTAGGGTGGTGGCAGTGTCTTCTTGACTGTGTCTAAACCCTAGCAGTAGCTAGGGAGGAGAGAAAGAGAGCTAAAAAAAAAAAGGAGCTCATGAGAAAAAAGAGCTCATTTGGGTATATTTGTTACGACACGGCGATGATGAGAGCATAGGCACAACTAGAAGTACTTGAGAAAATAATGGATAAATGGGGAAATACAGAGTTCCATTGCAACAATGTGAATAGAACTCCCAGTAGGAGAGGAGAGGAGGATGGAGGTCTTGATGGCAGCAAAAGAATGACGACAGAATCATAAAGAGCTAGCAGATGTTACTCAACATTAGGTTGTGATGGATCGTCGCCTCGGAGTTTCAGACAAGATGAAGGGCTTATTAGCAGAGCTAATAAAGAGGAGGGTGGAACCGCTCAGTAAACTCACTGGCTACCACCACTATCTCGTGAGGAGTGTTGGTCTGCCCCCAACTATGCCAAGGGCAGACAAGGAGGGGGTGTTCGCGCAGGGGGGACACACAAAGGGAGGTGATAATGGGAGAGGACAGATGATGGATGTGCAGAACAGTCGGGATTTGATAGAGTTGACCTAGTAGGGTGGATAGCATAGAGCAATTCTTTGATATCTAGGGGATATCAGAAGAGTGTAAGGTCTCAATAGCCTTTGTGAGCATGGAATAATAGGTGGACTATTGGCTCAGCTGGATGAAGCGGAGAATTCCCAATCTTATATGCGAAATGTTAAAAGAGGAAGTATGAGTATTTGGTAGCCCTTGAGTAGGGCCATATGACAATGACAAAATATGTGGTGGCTTATGAGGATATAATCTCACAAATGCCCGATCTTCCTAAATAGATTCTTTTTGCAAGGATTAAACTCTCACATCAGATAGCGCTTTTTCCTACCACCATGCGAGCCATGACACTCAGCTCGTGAGATGAAGGAGTAATGAGCAAAAGTCATTCCACATCTAGAAACTATTCTTGAGGTGGAAATCTTCCATCCTACCCAGCATTATCACATGAGCCGCTCCGAACCATAGTGTTCCTCAACTAACGGGAAGTACCAATGCCAGTTCCAATTTCATAGCACAATTAGAGGAGGTGGCCCACCTCATATAGGCTCAAAAGAGGTGGGAAGTTAGTGTTGCCCACAAAGGAGTGTGCTTCTGTTGTGATCAATCTTACCATCTAAGAACTTTCGTTTAGTGTTACAAAGGATGATGCAAAAAGGGAATGTAGAGAGAATGTGGAGAGGTAGCAATTCCAGATCCTAAGTTGAGAAAATAACTTCCCTAAGTTATAAAACAGCCTTGGAGTTCATGAGTGGGGCAATGTTATGGGTCTAACTCTATTAATAGTAAACTAGGTCCAAGTTAGTTGATAAGACTCAGTACTATAGTAGTAGTATGTATAAGGGTTTAAGGGTCAGAGAATTATCAAGAATTATATTTCCTTATTTGGGTGTGCATCTGCATAAAACTTGCCAGAGCTCCGACTGAGGGAAGTTTATTCAAATAAACTTATCATAATCAACTTCTACCATGGGGACTATCTTGGCCTTATTTCCCAAACTTTACCTTGGCAAAGTAGAATAAGAATTTAGCGAGCCCTTTAGTTTATAATCCAAGTTAATCTTAGTCTTAGGCATTTTAAATTTCCACTTTTGAGAACTGAACAAAACCAATCTATTATGATGTATTGGTTTATGCTCTGGCTATTTCCAAACCAGAAATACCAGTTAGTGTAAACTAGTATTTGAATCCATGGTATCAACTAAGGTTATCCAATCAATTCAAGCCAAACCAATTCAACCCAAATCAAAATTTTAATATTTTCAAAAAAGTCAAAATCACACTTAATTTTTAGAAAACTAAATCAAAATTTTCAGTTTGATTTGGTTTGGGAAAAACCAAATTTATTTTTGACTATTTTTAATTATTTTTAATCATTTTTTAATTATCTTTAAATAAACTAATATTATAATATAAAAATTATATACAATTATTAAATAATTATTAAACTTTCAATTTTTTAAGTTCAACTTGAAATTCTGATGCGGAAGTGTAAACGAAACTAGATTTTGAGAATTGAGATAAAAATTAAACCAAACTGCATATTTCAGTTTAGTTAGGTTTGGTTTATTTGGTTGACCGATATTTGGACATCCAATCCGATTTTGAAACTATGGAACGACTATGTATTATAGAATATAATAAAATGAGCTACTAATTAAAACTTAAAAAAATCCATTTGTGACTTATATTCATCAAATTCAATGATAGGCCTAAAAATATTAATGGATTAGCCTTAAGTTGATTAATGACAATACAAGTTTATAATATATTTTTATCATGCATCTAGGTTATGTTGGTGATTACGTAAAACTTTATTCTTTACTTTATGTGAACCTTTTCTTTACACGTAAAACTTACGGTTAATAGAAAACTGATGGTTAACCATACCTATTGGCTAACTTATTTTTTGGATTTTTTGATTTGTGAGTGGTATTGAATTTCTTCGAACCATTAAAATTCAGTTCAAGACAAAAAAAGTCCTAAACCAAACCATGAACAACCGTGGAAGCCCCTATTAATAGATGGGTAGCATGGTGATTGGTGATGGTAAATGTATTAATAAATTCACTCAAAATAAAAGCAAGTTTGGTTAAACATTTATGCGCTTTCCAATGTAAATTTTGGCCCTTTGAATAAGCATTCCCATTAATTCAAGTTCAAGTAGGACTCTTGATAACAAACGTAGATGATGATTTATCACATTCTTTGTTCCAATAAATGTTTTGAATATATATATTTCAATCGTTGATTCATTGTATGCCAGAGTATATATGTTTTATTGATGTAGATAAAAGTTGATATGCTTTAAAAGCATAGATGCACACAAATCGCATCTATACTCCCCAAACACATGATGTTTGTTCAGATAAATGCTTATCAAAATCCATCAGACAAACTCAACCTAAAAATAGATGATCAATTCCTAAAAGAGTAACTGTTGGTAAGATTCCTTTGCTTTTAAAAATCCGTCAGACAAACTCAACATAGAAATAGATAATCAGTTACTAAAAGAGTAACACCCCTTTATTGACAGTGGGCAAGGTTTCCTTTTCTTTTATCAAGTATTGTGCTTGCCTCCTTCAATGTTTTTGCTAAAGGCAAGTAAGATTTTTATATCATGTAAAAAGAAATATTACAAGTTATCTACAGTCTCAAGCCTCTCCCCATATCATAGGATCCACACAAAATTTCGGCAGAGTTTTCTCTGTTTATATGATCGCATGGACCCTGCTACATTTCTCACCACACAATTTTCTAATCCATGTAAGAAAATATCTACACAGAATGCAACATGGACACCTCGCACGCAAGAAAACAACACAACACAAATACACAGCATGGGTTACATTGCGGTACAGTTTTTTTTTTTTTTTTTGTAATATCATATCTGGAAGCATCTCTTCCCAGTGAAAGGGGTATAAGCAGCTTTGAGTTTGTAGCTCGCAGCTGTGAGAGGACGTGCCCCGATTTTGTCTCAAAGTTCCGCCACGCACGGTTTTGCTGCAGCCGAGTAATGCTAGAATCAAGGCTGGCTGAAGGCTCACTAGATATCTTCATTGCTGTCCAAACAGTCAAAGGTAAGAAAGTCCATCATAGATAAAACTCGCATAAATCAGTATTTGATGAGGAGAGCCCGTGTTAGATAAGAAAAAATGAAAGACCCCAAGTATAAAAAAACAACACACAAGCGAAGCCATCCGAGGGAAAGCCATAAAAGAAAATTGAGAGCACCAAGGAGAAGAGAAGAATGCTGGCATGCGATTAAATCCGGCTAGAGCACAAGCTGTGAAGGCACAGAAGAGAATCCAGCTCTCGTCCAGCAATCCGACATTACCTGCGTATTTTCCTCATCAAGGACCATGATTTGAGCAAAAAGGAACGGTAAGAGACTATTAAGCAACTTAATCCCCCCAAAGATCCGAGAATGCTTGGACATGGGGGTCCATAGTGGCTAGAGGAATATAGCTTTTGAGCTTAACCTTGACATCCATGATCAAATTTATAATGAACTCCATGGGACCTTTGTTTTGAGAACCCATAAGTTTGTTGTTACGGTATCTCCAGATGTAATAGATGGCTCCTGACAGCATGAGTTTTTTAATATAGAGCTAGACCTTATTTACCTCCTATCCGTGATGACTCGATAATTGTTTTAAAGCCCCTTCGCAAGTATCAGTATTAAATGTTATACCACATTTCCTCGAAATTAACCTCCGGTAGCCTATGAGACCTTCAAGAAACAGGTGGTCCATAGTCTCCGGATTAGCATTACAAAGCATGCAGGTTGGAGTCGACACAATCTCCCAGTCGTGAAGGCACGCCCTTGTACTAAGGTGGCCGTGGCAAATTAACCATAGAAGAAAATAATAGCGTGGAATGCACCCTTTAAACCAAACTAAGTTTTTCCAGTACACCTCCAAGCCTTAGACTTGGCTCTCATAAGCGGTTTTTAGTGTGAACCCCCCGTGAGTAGTGCGATTCCAGTATAGGAGGTCTGAGTTGAGGTTAGAGTGGATCTGGACTTGAGGAATATTTGCATAAATATCTATAAGTCTCATGGATCGAGGATGTGGAAGCAACCAATTGTGGTTTGTAATTAATGAGCTGAGACGGGTATTCCTCCCAGGGGGATTTTCAAAACGGACATCCTCGACAAGATCCAGAAGAATGTGTCTAGCCATAATTTGATAGAATCACCATTTGCTATTTTGTACCCAATCATTTGAATGTACGTGTCACGAACCAAGAGGAGGTCACGCACAGGTGCATGCCTTGATAGCCTTCAATGTTGTGTAAACAAGATTAATGAAGTTTTACTACTAAAACAGTACTTTTGCACAACTGGAGATCATTCAATTTTCTGCTGCCTTTTTCTGGTGTGCTTGAAAAAAATCTAGCTTGAGGTTTGAGCTTATCATTTCACTAATTCCATAATCAGTTTTGCAGCATTTGGAACGGCAAAACAATATTGTTTTTCTTTGCAAGATACAATCTTTTTTTTCTCATGAAACAGTATTGCATTAACTCTTTTGATGGTTTGAGCAGCTTCTGCAAGTTCACATGTTTTCTCTTTTTTTTAAAAAAAAAAAAAAGCTTGGGCAGGGGTTAACATACGAAGCAGTTGAGGGCACCTACTTCCCTCATTTCTATGGCCCAGATCGTAGCTTCCAGCCCCTCTCATTAGACGTCGTCTCGAAGGCAGAGAAGTTGGAAGTGCGAAACGGTGAGTTCACTTGTAATATGCTTGACCAAGCTGGAAGTAGCTGATTTCGATTTGTTCGGTAGAGTATCTTATGAAATTGGATTCAGCACTGTAACAAAAGCTTGGATAATTTGAAAATAATTAACCCTTCTAAATGTTATTTTTTGAGGATAATTTGAATG
The DNA here is from genome assembly GCA_027563935.2 of Costus lasius. Lineage (NCBI taxonomy): Eukaryota > Viridiplantae > Streptophyta > Magnoliopsida > Zingiberales > Costaceae > Costus > Costus lasius. The sequence goes on along the minus strand of CM050447.1, from coordinate 113,136,663 downwards.
TTCCTTGCTCTAAAAATATACTCAGGCACCTTGCTCTCTACTAGCTAGTCTGCTAATGTGCGTAAAAGTATAGCTACTCCCTGATTGCAGAAATCTAATTTCTAGGAGACAGTTACATGACCAGAATATGTGGCTTGTACATTTGCGAGCTACTCAAGTAATTGAAGTAATTGATCCCTGTTGTGTTAGCTCTCCACACAAACCTTCGAGAGACATTGAATGACGAACCTTTGGTGGTAAACTCTTTAAATACCATTTCCAACAATGCCTTGTCCCATTGTGCGTTATTTATTATCCTAATTTTGGCTTTAAAGGAAGAACACTTGAATATTGCACCTTGTGTGTAGATAAAACAAAATTTAAGCTAGTAGTTTGTACTGGGTCCATAGTAGAATCGGCATATTAATCAACTACTGATGGTACTAGCCAATATGGAGTGATTTCTTACATCAGCAATGAAACTAAAGCCAAAGATGGAATGCACATTCTAATCAAACAATTAAATTTACTTTAAATACACATCACTTAGATGACTAAATATAATCCATACCACTATTTAAGCACGCTTGTATTCACTTATTAATTAGTATATGCGTACTAGTGTCACTTTTATTAATTGTATCCATCATGCGGATACCTGAGTTACAAGCAGCCTTGATGCATGTTGAAATGGTAACGTGGAACTGATGGCCAATTATATGATCTACAAACAGAGGCATTACACAAATACAGAATGGCCTACTCTTTATCATCTAAGAGAATATCCATTTCATCTCTGAAAATGAAAACAGAACATTTTCCTTTTCGGAGAAAGTAGGAATGAGAATAGAATTTGGCACTAGGAAAAAACTACACGCTTTGCACAGAATAGCCAAAGACATGCACCATGATGAGCAGATGCCTCAGGAGTTTCTAGGGGAGCAATTCTAGCAACTATGACAATCTCATTGACACTGAAACTGCATGAAGGGAAGAAAAAAAAAGAAAGGAACACTCAGTGGCAGTTACACCAAGTCTCTAGAGAAAACCTATGACATACATAAACGTTTGTATTGGGGCTAACAAACGGGTTAGGTGAAATCTACCAAGGATTCAGCACCTTGTTTATCTCCATTTCAGCCCGCTTACAGTCCTATAATGGCACATTGCTTTCTTGCATGCTCTGGAATGAGCTTTGCTACCATGTCCATTGGCACTCCCTTCAGTTCTGGTCATCAAAAAGGATGTTGGAAAAGAATCGTCAATCGATTCAATTATCTGGCAATAATCAGCTTTATGAACGTATAACTTGTTACTACTAACCGTGAGGCTTGAAATTAAAGAAAGGGGGTAAAAAGCGGCCATTGGGTAAGCGAGTATTAGGATCTCGAAGCTCATCAAAGAAGGGATGAATTAGAGCCTCCAACTGCATCCGATCAACAAAAAAGATCTCAAGAAAAGAGTATATGATTTCGTCTGCATAGTGTATCTGATGTTGCCTGTACTTACTGCAGTGCATCTGAAATTGGGGGAGTATTGTAACAGTCTAGAGACAAGATCCACGGCTTCAGGAGGCATTTGTTTATGGAATATCTGAGCAAAAAAGATGACAATAGCAGAACTTCCTCCAAGAAATAAAGAAAGCAAAGCATAGCATATGCTAAATCTACACTAGGATCAATTAGGAAAAGTGTATTTATACCTTGTGCCATGGGTGAGCCTTTATCTGTGGGAACTTGAATTCTGTGTAATTTGGATTCATGCATTTGATTTCTTCCCTCGTAGGTGTACCTAGAACCTGAAACAGAAAAGCATATTGGAGAAGTTGTCAATTCAGCACTCGATAGTAAATAATCGACATAACAATATCTAGGCAGCTTTTCTGTCTTGGCAGTAAATGTACCTTTATAATCTCAACAAGCTGGTCGACTCCACTTTCTCCAGGAAAGAGAGGCTGTTGAAGAACAAATAACAACATTTAGATCTGCACAACTAGAAAGTCTATTTAGAGCATCAGTTCTTCCAAGTCAGGTAATTTACCTGTCCAAGCATGAGTTCAGCAAGAACGCAACCGGCAGACCATATGTCAATTGCTGTAGTATATTCAGTGGCCCCAAAAATAAGCTCTGGAGCTCTATAATATCTAGAGCAGATATAGGAAATATTTGGCTCCCCTTTAACCTGTACTAAAATAAAGAAAAAGTTCACAACATATATATATATATATATATTTAAACTGCATTGATTGACAACAATTTGGCAAATGAAAAGGAGAATAAATACCAAGACTTTGGCACTGCCGAAGTCACATATTTTCAGCTGGTGAGTATGCGGATTCACCTATACCAAGTAAAATGTAGGATCATAAAAGTAATCAAAGCAGTATCAACTATGCAAAATAGTTGTAGAATTGTAGTACAAGTTTATCATGTCTCATGGACTAGAGCACCCAAAGCAACAAAAATTTCTTAATCAAACAATGAAATAAATGAATATTCTTTAATAAGAGCCATAGAATAGAATGATTGTCAATAAAAAAAAAGTAATTTATTACCAGAAGATTTTGGGGCTTGATGTCTCTATGGCATACTCCAATACTTCCATGAATATAGGCTAATGCTCTGCAGATCTGTTGTGTTATCATAAATGATTCAGAAATGCGGCCAAACAAAGTATAAGAGACACAGTTTAAGCTTTTAGTTAGCTTGTGACTTTTCGGCTTTTATCAATAGAATCAATGCAACAGTCAGTAGCAAGTATCAAAAAGCTTATTTTAAAATACTACTCTTCCATGCATGAAAATGAATAACATGTAACTTGAAAAATCAATTTTTGCTCAGCAAACTGCAGTTGTTCAAAGTTGATCGAAACAAAATAAATCCAAAACAGAAATGGCAAACAAAAAAAGCATAAAAACACGAGACATCCCTACTAACCTGGTATGTATACAGCTTCACATATATTAGTGGCATTCGCTGGTTCATCTTACTGTAGTGTTTGATAACTCGATGGACAGTCTCTGGCACATACTCAAGTACAAGGTTCAGGTACAGATCATCCTTCTCAGTAGTGGAGAAAAAGCAGTGTTTCATAGAGATGACGTTTGGGTGCTCAAGAAGTCGCATAGTCTGTAATTCACGGTTCTTGTACCTTTTGTCTTGTAAGACCTTCTTTATAGCTACTGTTTCACCAGTCTCTAGGCATTTAGCCTAAAAGGAAAAAGAAGCAAGTATTTTTCATTAGTATTATCTCATTTCCCAACAGAGCTAAAAGATCAGTCTACCAACTGTTATATGATGCTGTAAAAAACCAAATATCGATCAATGCACTTGTATGTTGCCAATGGAACATAAACTGGCAAGCAACCATTTTCTTTCGGATGATAATAGAAAAGGATCTTAGCAATCTCAGTTTTAGCAAACTGACCTGGAAAACTACACCGAATGAGCCATGTCCCACAACACGCTCAGCCATATAGCTTATTGTCTGCCATCAAACTAAACCGGTTACTATAGAATCTGCTAATTGCTTATATCCAAATAGGGAATAAGACTGACACAAATTTTTTTTTTTAACAAAAAAACATAACATACTAATCAATTTATACTGCCTATGCATCTCTAAATAACTGAACCATTCAAAATATTCTGACTGCACTTGCAGGTGGCTCCTCAGCAATTTGCACCAAATATTCGTAACTCAACTTTTGCTTGATGCTATAGAAAAAGTTTCTTTACCTGTTTTGGCTGGTCATTTCTACCGCCAATCGTAGTGACAATTATATGGCCTGCTTCTGTTCCACTTCCATCAATCACTGTTGCTTCAGCTTCCTGCAGTAGTTCAATAAAACCAGTAGAAATTTTGTTAAGTGATTAATTTATCATCCATGATCTGGTAAAAAAGAAGTCATTACATGCACTGTTAGTGTTACTAGCCTACCTTATCATCCCTTATTTTCATATCCTTCATTTCATCTGGCAACTTGTCCACTCCATCAGTTTTCCCACTGGTCGTTTTCAACCCCTTAGAAGGCGCCACGTTCCTAGAATTCATCTGTTTGAAATTGGAAATTGAAGGGCCTCTTTTCAATTAGTCTTAAGCAAAATCATCAATCTGCCAAGAAGAAAACACAATAAGATAAAATAAACCAACTTATTCCTACCAATTTCTATTGATCACTGAATGCTATATCATACATGAGAGAACACAAACAAGTGATAAAAGAAAGTATTACTTTTGCAAGAGCTTTATATGAAATTGATCCCTAAAAGGAAAGATAAAGGGCCAGGAGGAAAGAGGGGAGAGTTGTCAGCGGCAAAGATCGCTGGACGAGCAAGGGGAGCTCCCCACGTAGGAGGGAGGAGCTACAGTCAGCTAAGGAAGGAGGGAGCCGGAGCTATAGTCGGCACCGAGAAAGGAGGGAGGCTAGGAAGGGAGGCGGACGGCGCTAGGGCTGGCGCCGAGGAAGGAGAGAGGAGGAGCTCAAGCTGGTGCCGAGGAAGGAGAAAGGCGGAGCTCAGGCCGGCGTCAAGGAAGAAGCTTCACGTCGCGAACGCCACTCGAGCTCGTGTCCGCAGGCCACAGCACCCTCGGCCTCCACTCATGTCCTCTGAGGAAGGAGGAAGACGAAGGGGCGAGGGTTCTTGGTGGTGGATCTCGACAGCACGAACGACAGCACGAACGCCTGGGAGGAAGACGATCAACCTGCTTCACCGACCCCAATTGTTCCCTTCTTCAAGCACGATTTGAGCTCGCGTCCGCCTGAGAGGAAGACGACTTGAGTGCCAGCCAACTCCAAGCGCCGCACTTTTGCTTCATCCAAGCGAGGACAACACTAGCGAGGCGTGCCAATGCTGCTTCATCCCCGAGCTCCAAGCACCGTCAAGGACGATGCCGGCGAGGTGTCCCAAGGAGGGACACAGGACGCAGCTTGGGAGGGCGCGAGGACGAGCGAGGCCCTGTCCGGGAGGAGACGTCGGAAGGAGATTTCGCTTGGGAAAAGCAGAGACGACGGCAGAGATGATCCGGAGACGACATGCAAAACGGAGCATTGGGAGGAGACGCGTGAATGTTAGAAGCTGCAAAAGCTACTCTGGACAGCTTGTCTGTAACAGTGCAGCTTCTCAGGTTGGGACTAAGAAGTTGCCTCCCCAAACACTTCCATTGACCAAATCCGCTGGCCACACCAGCAGAAGCCAAAAGTTGGGCGAACCAAACAGGGCCAAAGTCCATAAAAAAAAGTATAAAGTTTAGAATCATCCACAAATTCTATAATTACATGGTTTCTCTATATTATAACAAAGAAAATTGTGCTCTTTTAGTCTAAATTAAATCTCCTTTTTTCCCTTTCAAATGTAAAATAGGCAACTAATCATAATTACTACTTGTGCTTTCTCTAAGCATTTTTCATGTACACATAATTTGGAACAAATCACCCTTGATTTAGGTGTTCATGATTAACTCAGGAAGTCTTATTTCAGTTTTGGCTGGTCATTTGAAGTTGCTGTAATTGATCAAATGAAAATCTCTTTTGCATTTTGCTCTCAAGCAATAATATAAGCACTTACTAATCATGTTGTCTCTTAAGCCATTGTCCAGCGCAAATGATTTGGAACAAGTCACCCGTGATTCAAGTGCCAATGACTAAATCAGTAAGTCTGGTTTCATTTTCAGGTGGTAAATTTTAAGTCACAATGGAGATCAAATAATCTCCAAGTGGGATGATTTAATAGCTGTTGGACTGGATGGGATTGCAAATCACTCTGTATTTTTTATTAAGACAATGATGTGTACTTAGCCTAGCCCCACATGATAAACCTAAATAATAATAAAATAATTATCCATCATTGGCAGATTATTTAGTTGATCACGAACACTTTCAAGATTCTCTCCTGATGAGTAAATCAATTATAGATTTTATGGAAAATATAAAATATTCTTATTCTATTAATGCATAATAATAACTAAGCACTTGTGTCAAAAGAACATATGAAATATGAGCCTTTTAAATGGGATACAAATTATGAGAACAAAAAGTGAGTATCCAATCCATAAAATATGCATATATATGAAATGTGTAGCTTTATGTCTTTCTACCCAAACACAATTCAAGATGATCGATTAGGAAATAATTTGGGAAGTAGTTTTCGAGGAGGCTATACATCCACTTTCTATTTTGACTTGTAACGAATATTTATGAACTATGTAAATAAGTTTGAACTTTAGCTAACTACTAATTGATATACTTTTTATTTCATGAGTTTATAGTCCTTGTCATTTATAATTAACTTTTCAAATAATCAATTTCTCATTTTTCTTATGAATTTGAAACGAATTTATGGTGCAAGCTTATAAAACACCAAACAAATTTATCTATAATCAATCTTGATTTTTGTTGATATATTAAACAAACTTACAGTAAAATAATAATTGATTTAATCACTTTTGCCTAAATTTAGGCTCACAGAAGCTTGGAGGATCATGTCCACAACTAGCATAACATCCATATTTAAAGGATCTGCCGCCTACCAAACTCAACGACATTTCACATGGTGGTAGAGGCTGAGGCCACACACCCAAGAGACACATATGGGACTTAAGGCCACCCTAATGCAAGGGGTACCTTTAAGGCCCCACTTTCTTTTTTAGTACTTTCCATATTTTCATTGCATGACATTTTAGGGTAGTTCCTCCCGTAAGTCTATTATGTAGATTTATTTTTATGATGTTATTGGTAGGTTGTGCATGGCATGGTAGGTTAGTGCATATTGCTTGGGTACTTAATAAATTCAGCTAGCTCAGTCCAATCCAACAAGCTAGCTCTCGAATTGGAAGGTCCACTTCAAACTAGTTCAAGAGAAGGCTTCAAACTCAACTCTTTATCAACTCCACTTCAAATACCTCTCACCAATTGAAGAAATGCCAACTCATGGAATCATATGCACCAACCTCATCCAAGAATCAAGCAAGACTCAATGGAGATCCACAAATCAAGGAGGATGCTCATCTAGATCCACCAATCAAGGAGGAACACATTCCTTCTTCTCTTTACTGCCTAAGCCAACAAGGAAGGTTTTCAAACAACCAATTCTTCCTCCCATGCGCTAACAATTCAAAGGATAAACCAAAATTTGAAATTCAAAAGCTTACCTTTGAAGATTGACAAAAGAAAACAAGCCCTGCTCCCTTACTCCCTTCACCTCCTTCCCTTGCTGCTCGCCCTAGGAGGAGCACACTCCTAGTTTAGGTTTGTACATGGCATGAAACCCTGGCCATCCGGATCCCCTTACATGACTAGGGCTGCATCCTTTTTATAGACATACCTTGCCAAGCCATTGTCATCATCTTAGCTAGGCCCTGCTGACTAAGCCTCCTTGCATCTAAACCTGTGCACCTGTATATCATCCTTTTTTGAATCTCAATCAACCAGGGTGGGGTCCTCATTTGCTCATGCAAGTTTGTCCATCCATGTGGGCAGGGCGAGGCATGCCACTCTCGTTGGATATGCTATCGTGTCGACTTAGGTAGTTTGCCCGACCACCCCTGCAACTTAGTTGTGCCAAGCCTCTGGCACATGCACACCTCGCCAAAGCACATATTGTGCATGTCTGTCTCCGTCAAATGTCGAGGGAGCACCGTCATTTGTCGTGCTCATTGTGCGTTAGGGAGATGATAAAAGTCGCACGTGTCAGGGGCATGATAAAAGTCCCGCGGGATATCACACTAGGGACAATTGCATTGCCTTAATCGATGATCAAGAGTTCCATAGTCATTCAATTGGAGTTCATTTATGAGATGATCAAGCTTTTTGGTGGTGTTTTTCACAGCCAGCATCTTTGATAATGTTAGGGACATTGTCATAACAGGTAGGCTAGGTTATAAATGGTTGTACTGTTGAAGTGGATTTTCGTTGGATAGGTGAAGTGTAATATAGTTACAAAAGAATAGTTTTCACCTATTATATGGGTTGTAAACAATAAAAATGCTCATTTATGACAGGTAAATAGGAGTGATACTGCTATATCGTGACCTAAAACTTAAATGCCAAGTAAGAAGCTATACATCCACGTACAGTGATGATGATGTACTACTCATAAAAACTTATTGTGGTCTAGCCGCTACAATCATTAGTATATTCTTATGGTTGACGGGCCATAAATGGATAATATGTGGCGTTCCTTTGCACCTCTTCAAGCCAAGATACTAATATGGATTTAAATTAGCTCAACACTAGGGGAAATCCTTGTAAATGGAATTCAAATTTCTCATGGCAGATGTGTTTCGTATCAAACTGCTAATGAAACTAACCCTAAACTTTTTCAATTTTTGCATTTTTTGAGTCAGGTTGGAATTTTTGTCTTGGTTAGACCCAAATTTTGTTTGCACCTCTGCGAGCCAAGATACTAACTATTATGGATTTGAATTAGAAGGAAGCAAAGCTCAATACTAGAGGACATCTTTGTAAAAGGAATTACAGTTTCTGATCGCATATGTGTTTTGAATCAAAATGCTGTTGAATATGAGCCTTTTAACTTTTCAAGGACTGCTTTTTTATGAGCCAGGCTGGAACTTTTGTCTCGGTTATACCCAATTTTTAACAGTATCATATTGCAATTCCTTGTTCAGTCCAGTTTGTATCAACTCAAGGCTCACATAATAGTTTGGACTTGGAATCAACTTCACTTCAAGACTGGATCATGTGTTTCTGGCAAGCTAAAAAGCAAGAGTTTTTGAAGATCATCAGTACACTGGGCAAGGGCTGATACAAGGCCTGCTACTATTCTAAGTTGGAAGAGAAGAATGCCCAACAAATACTCCAGCGACTACAGCAGTATCAAAGCTGGATTACTGAGTATTTCTCATCCACTATAAAGTCCTATTCTTTTGTTTGCTTAATCTGGCTTCATATTTCCAGTTTACTTTATCGCTGTTTCACTTGCTATTATCTCTGTACCGGATTATTCAACTTGTGAACGGAGGCATATCTCCTTTCCATAAAAAAAAAAGAGAGAAAAACAAACTACGGTATATATAGAAAGGAAAGTTTTTGCAGAAGAAAACGTGAGAACTAGTGCAGACTCAAAAAGGGCAGGGGGAATAAAGAAAGCATCTGCAACAGCAGCATAGCTCTTAGCTAAGAATCTCAAGATCTAGAAAAAAAATCTTTTCTTTAAAGCAATCAAGCAAAAAAGAAAATCTTAATGATTTCATATATTACATCATCAATAAGATCGAGCTACGACATTTTTTTTTCATGCAAATATTCCTTACAAATGATATCCAAAATGTTTTTGAAACTATAAACAAGATCCCAAATCCAAAGTCTCTACTTACTATAAAAAACAACGGATTTACATAGGGGCAAAAAAAAAATGATCCAGACTCCAGCAGAAAAGGAAAAATGGAAGAAACAGTCTGATCACATCAACCAAACTTATTCTACATGATAAGAGTGTCAATGTGCTGATATTGTGATGAAACCACTGGAAAGTCTAAAATCATACCAAACATGACCAAAAAAAACATAGTGTACCTTTTAGAGCTTGAGAGAGCTATCAGCAGATCAGTCATCGACTCCAAATCCTCCTCACAATATACACTGGTAGTTTCACGAAAGGAGCAGCTAGAGCTCAGCTGCTGCTTTGCTTCGGTCGAATCCACCGCTAGTTTCAGATGGAGAAGATCACAGATGTCAATGCAGCCCTCAATAATTTGGCGAACGATTTTCTCTCTCTCTCTCTCCTCCACCTTTCCCAACAAGAGAGAGAGAGAAGTGAGGGACGGTCAAAAGCTCCGCCTCATTTACTTTGACTGTTCAAAGCTTGGATCGTACTCCTCACCTACTATACCTAAGTGCACGTTTGCACATGCACCCCTGAGGTTTTCTTATTTTAGAAACAAGGATATTTTAGATAAGGTCTTATCAGCCACTCAAGTATATTCACCTACTATACCTAAGTGCACTTTTGCACATGCACCCCTGAAGTTTTCTTATTTTAGAAACACGGATATTTTAGATAAGCTCTTATCAGCCACTCAAGTATATTGTTGTTGGGAGAGAGAAAAAACTTACAAAAACATCCTTTTATGATGTATATATATGAAAAGAAACATTATTCTTAACCACATATCTCATGTGGTTTTGTTCTCATCTCGGCGGCTCGGAGATTGTTTTATCATCATATATATAATTCTATAAAAAATCTAACCATATATCCCATGTTGCTTTTTGTTTCATTAAATTTAAAAATTATAATATTTATATTTTTAAAATGGACAAAATAAAGTTAAATATAAAATTATCTAAAACTTTTGTGGTTACCATTCTACTTTCAAGACAATCTTTTAAAGATCTTTTTCTATCAAATCATATACTATTTTTTTTATATTAAGAATTACATGATTGAGATAATTTCATGTTTTTAAGTGTTTGACTTAAGTGTCCTTCATTAAAATTCCTACAAATTCCCCTTTAATAAATTTTTTGTTCTAAAAATTATATTATTTTTAAAGATAATAATATTTCTATTTTCAAAAATTTTATTTCACCTATTTGGTTGACAAATTTTGATCAATATAAAATGATACTGAATAAGGCCACCAAACACAGTGAACCTTGGTTATCTTAACTAACCTATCTCCTCATAATCATTGTCTTTATACTTAACCATCTACTCCACTTTTGGCGTCTTAATGTAGTTGAAGACTCCACTAGAAATCCAATAAGCTCACTAGCTTGAAGGACAAATTAATGTTGGTCATGCTTTTATATTTAAAGCTCAAAAAGAACACACCCTCCTATGAACCAACTAAATAATGAGCACATAGCCAACTCACTTTTTTTTTTTTGTAAATGACATGTTAGAAACTCAATCAACCAAACCACTAATCTCATCATTTTTTAGTACTCCGAAGATCAAAATACCAGTCCATGGTCGAATCCATATATAAAAGTCCATGCCGAACAATACTAACACATGTATCAATGGTATTAGCTAATATTAATAATATATGTGTATTTGCATTTAAATAAAAATGGTGCCGACTTTGTATAGATATTAGTAAAGGATGAACTAGTACATATCACATGTACAATGGCGCAGTCGCGCAGATAGGTTTTTGTTTGCTTGCTCCCATCTTCAATTCTAAAGTCTCCTTTGTATGCCAATATTTAGGTGAGCCACTTCTTAGAAAGTTCAAGACTCTTTAACTCTAGAGCACGACAACTAAATTAGCAACTTAATATGTCACTCTGGATTCATTTTTGGCATAAAATAGCTTTGTTTGAAAAATTGATATCACAAAAGCTTTTCTACTCACCTGGAAGTATTAAAAGATGGTTCTATAAACTTCTAGAGATCAATGTTGAATCTTTCAAGCAACTAGTGAAGAACTTCAGGAAACCTATCAACACTTATGGTGTTGATGCAAAATGGAAGATAAATTCTTCACTTAATATGTCTTGTATTTCGCTTCATCAGAGGTCTCCACTTGGTCAATTATCAGGGTCCTTGGTGAAGAAAATCCCAACATATTATATTGACCCCTTGAGAAAGTTGGATGCCATATTCAACAAAAGCCCCATGAAAGGGAAGAAAGAAATAATTCCAGGGCGAAAACAAAATGCTTGAGATAACATTTGATAGGAGCACACCACCAACCAAAATTTATATCTTTGCTCCACTCTAGATCATAATCACCAATCAAGTTAATAAAAGCTCTTGGATTTTCAACCAAGGGACCACGTTAGTATGGCTCAACTCACCTTCACTATCACCAACTACAAACTACAAGGAAAAGTTCATTATGCCAACATCATTACGGGTGGAATAACACAAGGGGAGGGGGCAAGCCTTGACTTGAAGATACAATATTACCACATTTCACTATAAATCCAATTCTTAAGCTGTGTATTAAACATTAACTGTGCTTTTTTAAATAAAAAAAACTAACTGATTGTAACTAATAATGGCCATGGGTGGATTCTCATAGGCTTTGTGATTACAACTTAGGTCAACAAGGCCAATCGAATAGGGATTAACGCATGAGTGATCACGTGACATAGATTGATAAAAAAATGGACTACATGCTTGATTGACTACATGACCATAGTTTTTTGAATATCACTACATACTTAAGCAGTTGTATAAGCTAGAATGATCGAAATGGCTACACGTCTCTATTAGTGTGTGTGCCCTAAAGACCAATTCTAGTATATAAATTCATATATTGTTGTATAAGCTAGAGTGATCCAAATGGCTACATGTCTCTATTAGTGTGAATGCCATAAAGACCAATTGTACTATTTAAATTCATATATTGAATAAAACCAATTTTCATTATCATGTTGGTCGCTATGCTTGTGTTGAAGTATTGGATAATATAATAATGTCCATAAAAATTGATATTGCTTAATCTTATAAATAAATCCCTAGTCGAAGTACCTTGGTAGATAGTGGACAACCTTAGTATATATGAGACTAGTATATGGGTTGGTTGGATGCTGGGCATTAATGCAGATACATAGGTATATCATGCAAGATGTACTAGACTGATTCACTGTGAAACTATATTTGGGTGTCACAGGTCAAGTTTTACAAGTTACAAAATGTTGGACCAATTATTTTCATTAAAAAAATAAAAAATAAAAAATATAAAAATATGAAAACAAAAAAAAGGGAAATTTTAAATTTTTTAAAAAAAGAAAAATAGGAGAGAGAATAAGCAAAACCAAAATAGCAAAAAAATAATAAAATAATAAAAATAAAACCAAGTCTGCGGTTAAGAGAGGGGGAATGAATAAGCACATATAAAAAAATAAAAAAATAATAAAAGATAAAATCAAATAAAAATAATAAAATACAAAACTAAATAAAAATAATAATAAATTTTCTTTACCCATATCATATAAAAGAGGGGTCATACACATGAAAAAAAGAGGAGAAGAGAGAAGAAAAGAGAAATCACAATGTCGAGACGCTGACGCTAAAAAAAATCCTACGAGAAGACTTTGTTGGCTACAAGTATACGTTTCTATCCCTTCTTCTCCCCTCACTCTACTTTGACAGAGAGACAACTTTGAAATAAACACAACTTGAAGGAGAGACAACTCTAAAATAAATATCTATTTTGATGGAGAGATAACTCTGAAATAAACACACCTTGATGGAGAGACAACTCCAAAATAAACATCTATTTTGATGGAGATACAACTCCGAAATAAACATCTATGATTACGACGAATAGATATAGACTTATCAACGAGGAAGTGTAGCTGATGAAATACTGCCTTTGCGGACGTTACTAATCGAACTCAATATCTAGCCGTCAGATCGGCGTCAAACTTCAGCCACACCCTCTCCTCGAGTGTGCGCAGTGACAAACAAAAGGATCCAGCGATCTAACGGCCAGATTGCCGAAATCAAATGAATTAACACGGGTGACCCCTATTTTGATCAAAGCTCCGATTCGCTGCCGATACTTCACCGGACAGCGTCAAACTCCTACCACAAGTCCTCCTCGACACAGAAAAGCTACACCCATAGCAGATTGGGCGGAAGAGCAGTGAGCTGCCGGCGGCGACGAACCCTAGTTTTTGTCCGCCACCATCATCGTCGAGAGAGACAAAAAAAAAGATGGACGGCTGAGATATATCCACAAAAATCAACGGTCGAGATCTAAACATAAATCAACGGTTCAGATTACATCACACTTAATCGGACGGATGAGATCAATTCAATCTAATAATTTGACATGAACGTCTGAATATGATTGGAACGTAGCTAGGTTAATCCTTTGATGTTTGACATGATCAAGGTGTCGATTCCCACTATATCGAACCCGATCTTTATAAATATGATATCAGATTTTTGATTCGAGTCTCGGATTGATACAAATATGTGAATTAAAATGAACTTTCATGATAAATCAGATCTAAATTTAAATCAATGGCTGAAATTGATCTAAGCATATCTAGGTCAATCGGTTGACTTTTGAGATGATTAAGGAGTTGATCCCTATCAAATGGAACTTGATCTTTCCAAATATGATATCAGATCTTTGATTCGACACTTGAATTGAAATAGATTTGGGAATCTAAATGAATAGTCATGGTGAGTTTGATATAAATATGACATCAACAGCTGAAATTGATATTAACATATCTAGGTCAATCGGTTGACTTTTGACATGATCAAGGTGTTGATCCCTACTAAATCGAACCTAATCTTTTCAAATATGATATCAGATTTTTGATCCGAATGTTAGATTGAAGCAAATCTATGAATTTAAATCAATAGACATGAGAAGTGTTGGTGTATATGCCCTGCAGACCAATGTATGGACATGGTCAGACATTGTTTAAATGTACTTTGATAGAATTATTATTCTCTATAGAGGCATGGTCGTTATTGTGCAGATTGCTTTACCTACATTGTTGTATTAGATTGTATAAATAATGTCCCTTGAGATTGGTTGGATCCATTCTCATAAGTTATCCCCAGTCAAGGTACCTTAGCAGATATGGGACAGCTTTGGTACATGTGAGGCTGGTGTACGGGCTGGTTAGGTGCGGGGCACAGTAACGCAGACATACGAGTGCATTGGATGTACTGGAGTGATCCACTGTGGGGATTGACTTGTCTAGTCAACAAGTCAATCTCACATGCAAGAGGTTTGCATTGATCCTTAGACTTGAGGTATTCATGTCTAGATTTGATGATGGATATGCTTTGATACAGTCTTACGTCTCTCCGTAATTGGGAGATTAAAACAACTGTCATTGGGCATGCCATAAGTCACATAGAGACATGGAGACCAATAGTAGGATTTGCCCCTTCTCTCATGGGAAGTATGATATCCACTCTGGGGCGCCCCGCCTTATTGGTGCATGACAGGAAAGTGTGGCCACACTAGTTAAGTCATGACCAGTGCATTGGAAGAATAAACTTGAGACTAATCCAATGGCAGGATATCAGTTTAGGCAAAGGGATCTATAATACATGGGAATCCTCGTTGCTTGTTAGGGAGTTGTTGTCATATGACTTAAGTCCAATGACATGGGTAGTAGTGATGTGTTGCTAGATACCCCTCACTACTTATGATGTTCTGTCATCATTGCCATCGTCATCTGGATCCTACGGGGTCACACGCAATAGACTCTTGACGTTGTTTTATGATACTAGATATCTTGGAATATGAGTTCATGTTCAAGGTAGATTCATAAGGATTCAAATAAGGAGTTGGACTCCTAATCCAATAAGGATTCAATTAAGAATTAGAATCCTAATCCAATTAGGAGTTGGAATCCTAATCTAATTAGGATTCAAATCCTAAGAGGAATTGGCTTTGGATGAGGCCCATTGGGTTGGGCGCAAATCCTAGTCCAATAAGGATTTGATTCAAGGGCATAAATAGTATTGAAATTCAAATCCAATATGGGATTGTGAATAGAATCTATTTATGGCAAATTGAAATCATAGGGGTTGGATTCATTCATGAAATTTGAATTTTGAATTTCGAATTTTGAATTTGAATTTCGAATTCGAATTTTAAATTTGAATTTGAATCCTATTTGAATTTGTTTCCTTGATTGGAAACATGCTTGGGCGTGTGGGCTTATGGCGTGTATGGCTTGGTTAATTCAAGCATGATTCGGCCAAGTCCTAATTGAACTCAAATTTGGATTCATGGTGGGCTAATTCAAATGTATGGCTGAAATTGAATGGCTAATTCCTTGGAGGAATTGGAGCCATAAATTTGAAATGAAGAGTGGAAGGCGGTTTGGGTTGCTTGGCTATATAAAGAGGGGTATGCGCCCCTCTCATGACAGATGATTTTCTCTCAAGCCGAGAGCAAGAGAGAGCTACCACTTGGAGTGGCGCAAGCTCTCAAGCCCTAGCCGCCGCCATCCCTCCTTGAAGATCAAGCCGCATCCTTCACCTTCTTCCCTTGGCCGAAAGTCTCCTTGGAGGAGACTTGTTGGTGCATCCTTCTCCCTCTTCCTTGGCCGAGAGTTTCCTTGGAGGAAACTTGTTGGCGTGAAGAGCAAAGGAGGAAGAAGAAGAAGGAGGGATTGCGCCATCATCCTTCACATCCTTCTCTTGGCCGAAAGTTTCCTTGGAGGAAACTTGTTGGCGTGAAGTTCAAAGAAGGAAGAGGAAGGAGCGCCACCATCTCTTCTCTTCATCTTCCTTGGCCGAGAGTCTCCTTGGAGGAGACTTGTTGGCGTGAAGAGCAAAGGAGAGAGAGGAAGGAGATTCCAAGAAGTGATCTTCTCTTCCCGAGGCTAGCACCGAGCGTGGAAGGGAGCAACGTTGAGAAGGTCGACGCATGGATACTTGTAGAGGGCGAACACTTGGGCACCTTCAACAACTTCGCAAGCAAAAGAGGTATATCCCTAACACATCCTTGTGTCTTCTCTCTCGCATGGATCCTTGGGAAGGGAACATGTTTCGGGTATAATATTCATTTCGCTACGTCCTGGGACTGCAAATTTTTTTTAAAATTATACTCGGTGTTTCCCAACAGTGGTATCAGAGGTACTTGCGAGAAACACAAGGTGTTCGTTTGCTTGTGTGAAAAATTTTTGGAAAATTTTTCTTCTATCCATGCGCGTTTTACGTAGAAAGCGTTTTTCATCCAATCTTTTTTTTTTCTATTTTATGGCCGAAATTTGATTGTTTTCATAATGAATTTAAGACCAAAGGCGCACGTGATTTTGTCAAGTAGGACGGACATTGTGTCTTCGGACTGGCCGGGTCTCTTGATCTGACAATAACTGCCAGCCGATAGGGTCTATGAAATCATCATGGAACTTGATCTAATTTTAGCATAAATTTGGTTAAGAGAGTGTTTTGGATGATGTGGGCGCATAGGGTAATTAAAATTTGATGTTGCTCGGCTTTTCAAATTTTATATGCGCCTCTTGCCTCTTGATTGAGTTGATATGGTCATAGCGAGTGCCCTCCTGTGTTGTGATGTGGAAGCATGTTTCCACTTGTGATGAATGCTTGTAAAATCCTTTTCCACCTACGTGTGGTTCTCCCCTATCTTGGTGTAAAATATTTCATCTTGTTTTAGAATAGATGTAGAAGATAGGTTAAGGCTTCATCTTAAACAACAAGGAGTCTTCTTCAACCGGAGTCAGAAGTGGCGCCAGCTTTGGAAGCGTGGTGATGGACTTGCGACTGAAGGAAGGACACTTGCTTTCGGCCTCTGGCATGGGCTGATTTGCTATAGGGACTCGCAACCCTTGGATGCACGATAACATGTCACAGGCCTTGTGACAAGTTATGTGTATGAAAAGGGCTATGACCATATTGACCATATCTGCATGCCTGTAATGGTCTTTTGTCTACTTCTTATTCATGGGTACTAGGTACCGCATGTGGAGCTTACATATGTTTTTCATATGCAGGAGCTCAAAAGAAGTAGGACGATCAGGCTTGGTGGGATCGACTCTCGGGTCAGGGACAGAGTATTGGATGCTGCTGTTGATATCATCTCACTGACTTGAAGACTTTATCTAGAACTTTGCTATTATGTATCAGCTTATGTATTAGAACATCATTCCTTTTGGAAAGGATTTCAGTATGAAATAATAAATGACATTTTTCTTTAAATCTGGGATGTTCTATTGAAGTGATACAGTTGATAATAGTTTGTGGTTCTATATGTAACACAAGATCAGATCCAATTGATTCAATAAACACCCTCTTATAGCATTGTCTCTTAAACCATAGAACAATGGTCACATCCAAAGGTCCATGGACTATTGGGATCATTATCCTTTTAGGATTATGATAAATGTGAGCCTTGTTCAAAGGAACAAAGTAACAGATGCTACCTTCACCAAAAGGATTGAAGGGCAAGTGGCTTGTTGGATCTATTACACAGCAATGTGTGTGGACCCATGTAAAGAAGCACTAAGAGGTGTTATATACTTCATTAGGTGTGGGTATGCCATATCCAAGAACTTTGGAGAAATCCAAGAAGTTCACAAATGGAGTTTTGAATCAAATTGGTAGATCTATTAAAGCACTTTGATTGGATCAAAGTGATTAGTGGAGAATTTGATGACTGTCCTAAAAGAATGTGGGGTTATCTCACAGCTTACTTGGAATGCCACTGTGTGGTGAATTTTAAAGAAAGAAAAAGGAACACATTGGATGTGGTTCCATCTTTGAATAGTCATGCAAATATACTATTATGACGCCATGCAAACAGATGTACTGCCACTCCATTGGAAAGTGTGCCTAAGATAGCTTTTGAGTTGAGAACTGCAAATATCCCATTTCATCAATAGATATTGGGAATGTAATATGCAGTGATTCAAGGGTATGTGTTTGTGGGGCACTGTAGAGTGCTATTTCTATCCCAAAGAGAACAAAAATATTTGTTGCTCAAACTGCTGTCTCTCTTAAGAAGATATTTCTTTTGAAAGGAGCTGGTGAGAGTAGATTTGATTAGGACAAGGTCCAGAATCAACCACAATGCAATTAGACACAAATGGAGAGTTGAATCTCACATATAAGTTGAAAGTCAACCTGAAGTTCAAGTAACACAGGAACCACATAAGTCTGGATGGATTCGAAATGCTGGGCATGACGAATTTTTCATCAAGGATGAACCTAAGACTTATGATGAGATGGAAGCGGTCGATAGACCAGATTCCAAGAAATGGCTAAGCGCCATGAGAACCGTAATGGACTCCATGTCTGCTGATCAGGTCTGGGACTTGGATGAGCCGCCAAAAGGGTAACGCCTATAGGCTATAAATAAATCTTCTAGGAAGATAGACATGGAAGGTAATATTGTTACCTTGAAAGGCAAGCTGGTGAATAGAAATTTCAAGCAAATCCACTGGGTGGATAGTGATTTAATTTTTACCAATAGCTGTGTTTGAAGTCCATTAAGGTATGTGCTTGTTATAATCGCATTTTCTGTTATGGCATGTTGTTATAAAAAATTGCTTTTCTTAATGGACGTCTGTAAGGGTATGTCCATATGGAAATAGCTGAAAGGTTTTCATATCAAGGCCATAAAGATATGCATGGTCTTATGCAAGCATGAGCCTGTGTTTACAAGAAGATCAGTGGGAGCACCATAAAAATAATTCTTGTTCTAGATGATTGATGATATCCTACTCAAATGACATCTCAGCTCTTCACATGCTGAAGACCAAGCTGGAGAAGTATTTCGAGAAGGGTGATCTCGGGAATGATGCCAACGTTCTTGGCATGAGGGTCTATAGATAGAGATCCAAGAAAGTCATTGCCCTTTAGTCAATCTATGTTCATCTAGGAGTTTCTAGAGAGGTTCATATTGGGTAATTCCAAATATTGATACCTTCCAAAGAGATATGGTCTGACTCTCACATGGATGCTATGTCCGATGACACAGCTGGAGAGTAGTAACATGGGTATAAAATCCTGTTACATTGGGTACAGGATAGATCATGTTTTGTGTATAGTGCACAAGACCACATATGGCAAATGCTTGGAGCATAGCCAGCAAGTTTCAATCAGATCCTAGTGTTTGACACTGGATAGCTGTGAAAGCAATCCTTATATATACTTGGGAAGTATAAAGGATTGAGGTCTAGTCTATGATAGACAGGAAGAACTTTGTGTACAGGGGTACACTGACACTTCGTTCCAGTCTGATGACTATTGATCATAACCAAGATTTGCGCTTTGCCTTGTTATGGTGTTGTGTGCTGGAAGAGCATTAGAAAAACCGCAATGGCAAATTCTACAATTAAGGCTGAGTACATTGCAGCTTCTTGTGGCAGCCAAGGAAGCAGCTTCATTCACTTGAACTTGATTTAGTTCCTGGTGCTCGATGGTCCAATATACTTCTTATTGGGGCCATAGCATGGAACTTAGCACTCAAGTGTGTACTGCAGCAATATCATCGGATCTTGGAGATCATGGATAAAGATAATGATTCAAATTTGTTAAAATAAACACAGATAGCAATCTGGAAAAACCCACTGACGTAGCCTCTAGCGTAGCGGAAGCTAAATAAGTCATACTAGAGACACAAGGACTGATTAAATATCAATTGCCCTTGGTCTTAGTGCAAGTGGGAGATTGTTGGTGTATATGCCTGCAGACCAATGTATGGACATGATCAGGCATTGTTTGAATGTACTTTGATAGAATTATTATTTTATATAGAGGCATGATCGTTATTGTGCAGATTGCTTTACCTACATTGTTGTATTAGATTGCATAAATAATGTCCCTTGAGATTGGTTGGATCCATTCTCATAAGTTATCCCCAGTCAAGGTACCTTAGCAGATATAGGATAGCTTTGGTACATGTGAGGCTGGTGTATGGGCTGGTTAGGTGCAGGGCACAATAACGCAGACATACGGGTGCATTGGATGTACTGGAGTGATCCACTGTGAGGATTGACTTGTCTAGTCAACAAGTCAATCTCACATGCAAGAGGTTTGCATTGATCCTTAGACTTGAGGTATTTATGTCTAGATTTGATGATGGATATGCTTTGATACAGTCTTACGTCTCTCCGTAATTGGGAGATTAAAACGACTGTCATTGGGCATGTCATAAGTCACATAGAGACATGGATGACCAATAGTATGATTTGCCCCTTCCCTTATGGGAAGTATGATATCCACTCTAGGGCGCCCCGCCTTATTGGTGCATGACAGGAAAGTGTGGCCACACTAGTTAAGTCATGACCAGTGCATTGGAAGAATAAACTTGAGACTAATCCAATGGCAGGATATCAGTTTAGGCAAAGGGATCTATAATGCATGGGAATCCTCGTTGCTTGTTAGGGAGTTGTTGTCATATGACTTAAGTCCAATGACATGGATAGTAGTGATGTGTTGCTAGATACCCCTCACTACTTATGATGTTCTGTCATCATTGCCATCATCATCTGGATCCTACGGGGTCACACGCAATAGACTATTGACGTTGTTTTATGATACTAGATATCTTGGAATATGAGTTCATGTTCAAGGCAGATTCATAAGGATTCAAATAAGGAGTTGGACTCCTTATCCAACAAGGATTCAATTAAGAATTAGAATCCTAATCCAATTAGGAGTTGGAATCCTAATCTAATTAGGATTCAAATCCTAAGAGGAATTGGCTTTGGATGAGGCCCATTGGGTTGGGCGCAAATCCTAGTCCAATAAGGATTTGATTCAAGGGCATAAATAGTATTGAAATTCAAATCCAATATGGGATTGTGAATAGAATCTATTTATGGCATATTGAAATCATAGGGGTTGGATTCATTCATGAAATTTGAATTTTGAATTTTGAATTTTGAATTTTGAATTTTGAATTTTGAATTTTGAATTTGAATTTCGAATTCGAATTTTAAATTTGAATTTGAATCCTATTTGAATTTGTTTCCTTGATTGGAAACATGCTTGGGCGTGTGGGCTTATGGCGTGTATGGCTTGGTTAATTCAAGCATGATTCGGCCAAGTCCTAATTGAACTCAAATTTGGATTCATGGTGGGCTAATTCAAATGTATGGCTGAAATTGAATGGCTAATTCCTTGGAGGAATTGGAGCCATAAATTTGAAATGAAGAGTGGAAGGCGGTTTGGGTTGCTTGGCTATATAAAGAGGGGTATGCGCCCCTCTCATGACAGATGATTTTCTCTCAAGCCGAGAGCAAGAGAGAGCTACCACTTGGAGTGGCGCAAGCTCTCAAGCCCTAGCCGCCGCCATCCCTCCTTGAAGATCAAGCCGCATCCTTCACCTTCTTCCCTTGGCCGAAAGTCTCCTTGGAGGAGACTTGTTGGTGCATCCTTCTCCCTCTTCCTTGGCCGAGAGTTTCCTTGGAGGAAACTTGTTGGCGTGAAGAGCAAAGGAGGAAGAAGAAGAAGGAGGGATTGCGCCATCATCCTTCACATCCTTCTCTTGGCCGAAAGTTTCCTTGGAGGAAACTTGTTGGCGTGAAGTTCAAATAAGGAAGAGGAAGGAGCGCCACCATCTCTTCTCTTCATCTTCCTTGGCCGAGAGTCTTCTTGGAGAAGACTTGTTGGCGTGAAGACCAAAGGAGAGAGAGGAAGGAGATTCCAAGAAGTGATCTTCTCTTCCCGAGGCTAGCACCGAGCGTGGAAGGGAGCAACGTTGAGAAGGTCGACGCGTGGATACTTGTAGAGGGCGAGGCGAACACTTGGACGCCTTCAACATGGCTTCAACAACTTCGCAAGCAAAAGAGGTATATCCCTAACACATCCTTGTGTCTTCTCTCTCGCATGGATCCTTGGGAAGGGAACATGTTTCGGGTATAATATTCATTCCGCTGCGTCCTGGGACTGCAAATTTTTTTTAAAATTATACCCGGTGTTTCCCAACAAGAAGATCAAATATTTGATGGCCGAGGATAATTTGAGCCAATTGAAAATGAAATATCTAACAAGCCATCAATTCCAGACATTTTTCAAATTAAATATCCAATAAGCCATCAAGGCCGGATAAAAAATTTCTGAAAACCTTAATTTTCATAATAAAATTTTGTTTGGGAGGTGCGTATGTCGACGTTTACCGTCAGGGCATAACTCCTCAATATGATGTTATGTATGTTAAGACTGAAATATCCAATAAGCCGTTAAGGTCAAATATATTATCCAACAAGTCGTCATGGCTGGATTTCTTTACCCAACAAGCCATTGAGGTTGGATATTTTCTCAAGTTGAATATCCAACAACCGGATCGCTTTACCCAATAAGCCATTGAGGCCGAGTATCTTTCAAATTGAATATCTAACATGGCCGGATATCTTTACCCAATAAGCCATTGAGGTTGGATAATTTACAAGTACCCAATAAGATATCTTTACCCAATAAGCTATTGAGGCCGAGTATCTCTCAAATTGAACATCCAACAAGCCATTGAGGACGGATAATTCAAAAACATCCAACAAGCCACTGAGGCCGGATACCTTTATCCTGCAGGGGTCCCCTTCAAGGGGGAGCGAAAAACCCTAATGGGCGCATGTGTTTCAACGCAGCGGAAATAAGGGTTTTAGGGATCATTAGCATGATATATGATCAACTATGAAAAATCGATTGCAAAATGCCAATAAGATTCATACCATCGCCATCTATGGATGAAGTGTTGGAAGCAAAAACCGAAAGGGGTCTTCTCCCTAGTCGACGCACACACGATGAAGAATGGCCTCTCCTTGTCGTCTTTGTGCTAGCAAAGCTTCAAGGGTCCTTTGCGCATGGAGGAGATGAGATCCTTGGGCTTGGCGAAGAAGAAGTTCCTCTACACTCGTCAAGACTTTTGTCACACGAGAAGGGAGGAGATGTCGTCCGAAGTTGATGATCGACAAGGGAGTAAAACACGTTGTAATCAACGTGGGCGTTGCTATCCAAAAATAGTAACCCATTACTCACTTCGGTTATGCGTTCACATGAAGTGAACCGCAACCCTCTTCTCCCATTCGAACCTTTGAACCAAGCGCTCATAACATGAGCCGGTTCAAGTGACTTTGGTTCAAGACCAAATCGGCCCAAGCAATGGTCGATCTTATTGAACCACAAGATTCAAGATCACCGTTGATCTCTCGATGCTCTAGATCTCACTGATCTAGCATCATAACTCTCGATCGAAGCTTACCGATCTAAAGCCCTAATCAATCAAACATGATCAGACCAGATCTCACTCTCAATCAGAGTTTAACACCCCTTTAAACTGAACTAAACAATTCAGTCCACACGATCTGACTTAAAGAAGCCATATCATCAAATTGTGCGACCCTAAGGGTTTCCTTTAAATGTCGGTAACGATAACTCACGTTATCACGATCAGTGAGGGGTATCTAGCAACACATCACTGTCTCCTGATATAAAGGAAAGAGTCTTCCAAGACTTCACCCAAACCACAGCACAAGTGTGAATCCAATTCACTAGGCATGCATACTTCCTTTGCCACTTGATGTTCTTATTGGACAAGCCTGTCAAGCTTGTAACTCCAATATGATGAGCATGATTAGATCAGATGAACACTGTCACCTGGGTATGGCCATACACTCTCTCAATCATCTCATCCAGGGGGGCCCTTATAGAACATCACACTCCTTAAACAAGGAGACGGCAATCCTATGTCTATCACTAGTGTCCTAACCTGACTCAAGCTCATCATCCAAGATAGTCTATAATCATTATGTTTCAAATGATATTGAACTACCTCAAAACAATGACAATCATCATTTAGAAAACACAAGTGATCTCAAGTCAGAGGAAATGTGCCACTTGTCGCAATCAAGGAATATTCACATTGTGACAAACAATTGAACATCCTAGTAGGGTCTGTCCAGTACATCCCATGTACCCATGAGTCTACATCTTATTCCATGCTCGAAGCATCCTATAAGATTAGAACACATATTAGTCTTAACCATATCAAGGCTGTCTCATGTTCACCAAGATACATCGACCAAGGACATAATAGCATGTCAGCCCAGCTGAACAGCTTTGAGACATTATTCAGAAGAACATATATTGCAGCAGACAATGTAGCTAACTGAATAACAACCATGCCTTTATAAACATATGAGTTTATTACATGATACTTGTTACACTCCCATAGGCTTCAAACATTAGCCTTAAGGGCATACCCCAACAATCTCCCACTTGCACTTAATCTAATGGTTGAGGAATCTCAAACCCATATTATTACAGTGCTTCTCATGCTTCTGCTGCGCCAGAGGCTTGGTAAGCGGGTCTGCCAGATTGTCATCTGTATGAACCTTGCATACTTTGATCTCGCCACGATCAATGATCTCCCTGATCAAATGAAACCGTCTCTGTATGTGCTTGGACTTCTGGTGCGACCGTGGTTCCTTTGCTTGTGCAATTGCTCCAGTGTTATCACAGAAGATAACCAAAGGATCTGCACTCGAAGGAACGACACCAAGTTCTCTCACGAACTTACGAATCCACACTGCCTCCTTGGATGCTTCCGAGGCTGCAACATACTCGGCTTCTGTTGTGGAATCAGCAACAGTTGACTGTTTGAAACTCTTCCACACCACTGCTCCACCATTCAAGCTAAAAACATAGCCTGATTGCGATCGGAAATCATCCTGGTCAGACTGGAACGAAGCGTCAGTATATCCTTCAATACTGAGTTCTTCCTGACCACCATATATCAAGAACATATCTTTGGTCCTCCGCAGATATTTTAAGATGTTCTTGACTGCAATCCAGTGCGCCATACCTGGATTACTCTGGTAACTACTGGTCACGCTTAATCCGTAAGCGACGTCTGGGCGAGTACACAACATCGCATACATAATGGAACCAATAGCCGAAGCATAAGGCGTATTGTCCATTTCATCTTTCTCAGTCTGTGTTTGTGGACACTGACTCTTCGAAAGACTCAGACCATGTCTGACTGGAAGATATCCTCGTTTAGAATTCTCTAAATGAAATCTTTCCAGGACTTTATCGATGTAAGTACTCTGGCACAGCCCGAGAAGCCTCTTAGATCTATCCCTGTAGATCTTCACACCTAACACATAGGCTGCTTCTCCTAGATCTTTCATCTGGAAACATTTCCTCAGCCATGCCTTAACAGCATGCATTTCAGGAATGTCATTTCCAATGATCAAGATGTCATCGACGTAGAGGACTAGGAAAGTAATCACGCTCCCACTAAACCTCTTATATACACACGGGTCATCCTCGTTCTTGATGAAACCAAATTCAGTAACTGATTCATCAAAACGAATATTCCAGCTTCTCGATGCTTGTTTAAGTCCATAAATGGACTTCTTTAACTTGCATATTTTATGACGATCTGCTGGATTAGTGAAACCTTCAGGTTGTGTCATATACACATCCTCATCCAGATTTCCATTAAGGAAAGCTGTTTTCACATCCATCTGCCAGATCTCATAATCGTAATATGCAGCTATCGCAAAAAGAATCCGAATAGACTTAAACATGGCTACAGGTGAGAAAGTTTCATCATAATCTATCCCGTAGATTTGTTTGAAACCTTTCGCAACTAGCCTGCCTTTATAGGTAACCACGTTACCATCCATGTCAATCTTCTTCTTGAAGATCCATTTACAGCCTATAGGGATTACTCCCGGAGGCGGATCAACCAAATCCCAGACTTGGTTATCTGACATGGAGTCCATCTCGGCGCGCATAGCTTCAAGCCATCTCGCTGACTCCGGTCCACTGACCGCATCCGCATAAGTGAGGGGTTCATCATTGTCAATGATGTAGACTCCGTCATAGCGCTCAGGCTGTCGACGGATCCTACCCGATCTTCGCGGTTCCCGTGATATCTGAGCCTCAGGTTGTTCAATAACCTGTTCTACCGGCTCAGGCTCATCCAACTCTGCTTGAGCACTTTGTCCTTTCTCTGGATTCTCATCCAGTTTTATTTCTCTCCCACTGGCCTCTTGCAGAAGAAACTCCTTCTCAAGAAATATGGCCGTACGAGCAACAAAAACCTTGTTCTCCTTGGGATCGAAGAAATAATAACCCTTAGTTTCCTTAGGGTAACCGACAAAGATACATTTCTCAGATCTGCTCTCTAGTTTCCCAGAGGCGAGCTTTTTGACATAAGCTTCGCAACCCCAGATCCTGATAAATGTCAAGCTTGGCTGTTTCCCATACCATAACTCATATGGCGTCTTTGAAACTGCCTTGGATGGCACCCGGTTTAGTACCTTTGCAGCTGTTTCCAGTGCAAAACCCCAAAAGGAGTATGGAAGAGTAGCCTGACTCATCATAGAACGAACCATATCTAGTAACGTTCTATTTCTCCTCTCGGACACACCATTCCATTGCGGTGTTCCTGGTGGAGTGAGCTGTGAGATAATGCCACACTCTTTTAGATAGTCAGTAAATGCATGACTTAGGTATTCACCACCTCGATCTGAGCGAAGTGCCTTGATATTACGGCCTAGCTGATTTTGTACTTCATTTTTGAACTCTTTGAACTTGTCAAAAGATTCACTTTTATGTCTCATCAGATAGACATAACCATATCTACTGAAATCATCAGTAAAGGTAATGAAGTACTGATAGCCACCTCTGGCATGTTTACTAAATGGCCCACACACATCACTGTGTATAAGGTCAAGTAAACCTGAAGCCCTTTGACCTTTGTGAGGAAAAGGTGACTTCGTCATTTTACCCATTAAACAAGCCTTGCATGTATCAATCTCCTTGTAGGAGAATGATCCCAGCAGTCCATGATGATGCAACCGCTTAATGCGTTTCTCGTTAATATGGCCTAAACGACTATGCCATAGCAAGGTGCTGTCATCAGCATACTTGGCTTTCTTGATATCAACGTTCTGTATAGAACATTCCATGTCCAACATGTATAACCCATTGCTAATTGAACCAGTTGCATAAACAATATTATCTAAAGACAAAACACACTTTGAAATATTGCATTCAAAGGAAAATCCCTTCCTGACAAGAGCAGGAATGGAGATAATATTTTTAGTTATACTGGGAACAAAGTAACAACTGTTTAGTTCTAATACAATTCCAGATGGTAAAGAAATGAAGTAGTCTCCTACAGCAACAGCAGCAACCCGTGCCCCGTTTCCAACGCGTAGGTCCACCTCATGCTGTCCCACCTGCCTTCTTCTCTTGAGTTCCTGCACATTTGAACAAATGTGAACTCCACATGCAGTGTCCAACACCCATGATATAGAAGAAGAAAACATGACTTCAGTCACGAATATACCTGAGCCAGAAGCAAAGCTTCCCCTCTTGTCTCCTTGGAGCGCTTTACAGTCCTTTTTCCAGTGACCCAGCTGGCCACAGTGGAAACACCTGTATTCCTTAGACCGCTTGACCTTCTGCTTCAGAGCCTTGCTGTAATTCTTGACAGGGGCCTTGCCCTTCTTCCCCTTCTTCTTGTTCCTTGAAGGAACCATTAAGACAGAGGTTGAAGGCTTACCCTTCAGAGTCTCCTCAGTGGTCAAGAGCATATTCAGCAGCTCTGCCGGAGTACAATCGATTTTGTTCATATTAAAATTAATAATGAACGCGTCGAATGAAGGCGGGAGAGACTGCAGAATAATGTCCACAGCAAGCTCCTGGTTGATGGTATGCCCCAGTTTCTCTAGAGCCTCCTTGTGCCCAATCATCTTGAGCACGTGAGCTCCCACTGGGCTCCCTTCAGCCAGTTTGCTCTGAAAGAAGAGCTTCGTCAAATTATAGCGTTCAGTCCTCGCCTGTGCAGCATACAGCATCTTGAGGTTCGCTATAATCTCTATAGCCGACATATCCTCATGCTGACGCTGCAGCGGTGGCGTCATAGACGCTAGCATCAGGCAAGCGACATCAATGCTATCATTGACGTGCTTTTCATAGGCTTCCCGAACCGCCCTTGCGGTGTTCGGAGCGGGCTGCGGCAGTATCGCCGTCTCGAGGACATACAGTTTCCTCTCTGCCTTAAGAATAATCTTAAGGTGTCCAAACCAGTCAGAGAAGTTTGGCCCAGCAAACTTCTCCCTTTCCAGTAGGGATCGCACATTGAAGTTCATGGTGTTCGTTGCTGCAGGTATCTACAACAATGCAAGAACAGCAAGGTCAGTATCAATGTATAAGAATCAATCAGGACTTAAGAAAGATTCTTTTTCTCACTATTTTATCAGGCGTGAAAAATCCAGCAAAACAGCCCGAAAGAGTAGAACTCTTTTAGTGAGATGGGATCCAGATTTCATACTTGGTCTCCGCGTCCCGCTCAGGCGAGATAAGATGCACAGAGAGTACAAGCACTAGTTTCTGGTAGGCTATCCCAGCCAATCGCCAACCCGTGCGATTCCCCTTCATCTGGGCAATCCAGCAGACTGTGCCAACTGAGTTGGTACAACACAATCTCTGACCCCACAGATGGCTGCCTCCATGTGCTACCATATGCGCCACATATGTAGACTACACGGTCAAGCTGACCCAACCTACTCCCTGGACCACCATGTGCTATGCTGAGCAACGAGAAGGGATAAATCCCTGCTCTGTAACACACAGGTGTAATCCCGCACCGTCTGAAGATAGATGGACGTGCCCACTGAGTGGGTACAACACGGCTCCAACGATAATCAGAACAGTGAGGTTTCGCGTCAGAAGGCATTCGAGCTTGATATTTTTAGCGTTGGATTTTAACGGTCTTTTATCTTCTTTTTCTATCATACAATTCCTATGGTGATAGCAGAAGATAAATTTAATCATGCAATTCTAATATTAACAAATAAAAGAAAGCATGTATCTTATGTGGTAAAAGCCCATAGCCCTAGTGAGACCTTAACCTAGCTTAAGTCTACACTTGCTCTTCATGGGTCTTTTGCTGCTCATCTGGCCCAAGCAGGGCCCTAGCGCCGTTTGCAGCACTGGTGCGCCCACCAGGAATTTGCGCCAGGTCCTAGGTTCGAACCCTAGACCTTCCACCTGGTCCAGCCACTGCTGCATGCGCTTCTGCCAAGTGTGCATTGTGCTCTTGTCTAATTAAATTACAATTTAACTATCTAGACAAGAGTGACACGCAGGTCACTTTCACATTATAAATTAATCAAAATTGTGATTCGCAGATCACAAAAATAAAATTAATTTACAACAATTAATCCCAGGCTCGCAGGCCCCAGCACAGCACACATTAATAACGGGCAGCCCACATAAGACTAAATAGACAAACATATGCATCAATCAAGAATCATGTGATCCATACATAAAAATTAAAATTTTTCGAAAACCCCTTGGGATCAATTTTAATTTTTCCTTATTTCCCCTACAACCTTACAACGGTCCATTACTAGGGATCCACTCAACCAACCTAGTCAGATCCACTACCCTTGCATGCACCAAGTCCTAACTGACTTGAGTTGACCATAAGGTCAACCATGCATGCGCCAGGGCTGAACGACCACACAGAGGTCTGGCAAGCGGGCGTGACCCCGGGCCTAACTCAGGTGCGTTCATTAGTCGTCTCAATCAGACATCGCTACACACCTGTCTGCAGTCGACCTATAGCCACCATAGGCTTGCGCCGAGGTGCTAACTGGTCGACCCATTCAGGCTGTCAGATAGTCTGATCAGACATTCTGGATCTAACCTAGGGGTGACTTCAACCCTAATAAGCCGTCTAAGGGTTTACAGTAGGCGGCTTAGATCTAAGGTGATACGCGCAAGAGATATAAGTTTTTGATAAAAACTCTATAACAAGTGCCAAGGCATCATACATGCGTAACACATAAACTTACATCATGCGCAACCTTACAACATGCGTCAACTACAAGTAAAGGTTCGCATGTATTCTAGATCTAGCAAGATGGCGCATACAAGGATCACAAATCATAGCAAACATATTATCATGCGATTTAGCCTGCTCTGATACCAATTGCGGGGGTCCCCTTCAAGGGGGAGCGAAAAACCCTAATGGGCGCATGTGTTTCAACACAGCGGAAATAAGGGTTTTAGGGATCATTAGCATGATATATGATCAACTATGAAAAATCGATTGCAAAATGCCAATAAGATTCATACCATCGCCATCTATGGATGAAGTGTTGGAAGCAAAAACCGAAAGGGGTCTTCTCCCTAGTCGACGCACACACGATGAAGAATGGCCTCTCCTTGTCGTCTTTGTGCTAGCAAAGCTTCAAGGGTCCTTTGCGCATGGAGGAGATGAGATCCTTGGGCTTGGCGAAGAAGAAGTTCCTCTACACTCGTCAAGACTTTTGTCACACGAGAAGGGAGGAGATGTCGTCCGAAGTTGATGATCGACAAGGGAGTAAAACACGTTGTAATCAACGTGGGCGTTGCTATCCAAAAATAGTAACCCATTACTCACTTCGGTTATGCGTTCACATGAAGTGAACCGCAACCCTCTTCTCCCATTCGAACCTTTGAACCAAGCGCTCATAACATGAGCCGGTTCAAGTGACTTTGGTTCAAGACCAAATCGGCCCAAGCAATGGTCGATCTTATTGAACCACAAGATTCAAGATCACCGTTGATCTCTCGATGCTCTAGATCTCACTGATCTAGCATCATAACTCTCGATCGAAGCTTACCGATCTAAAGCCCTAATCAATCAAACATGATCAGACCAGATCTCACTCTCAATCAGAGTTTAACACCCCTTTAAACTGAACTAAACAATTCAGTCCACACGATCTGACTTAAAGAAGCCATATCATCAAATTGTGCGACCCTAAGGGTTTCCTTTAAATGTCGGTAACGATAACTCACGTTATCACGATCAGTGAGGGGTATCTAGCAACACATCACTGTCTCCTGATATAAAGGAAAGAGTCTTCCAAGACTTCACCCAAACCACAGCACAAGTGTGAATCCAATTCACTAGGCATGCATACTTCCTTTGCCACTTGATGTTCTTATTGGACAAGCCTGTCAAGCTTGTAACTCCAATATGATGAGCATGATTAGATCAGATGAACACTGTCACCTGGGTATGGCCATACACTCTCTCAATCATCTCATCTAGGGGGGCCCTTATAGAACATCACACTCCTTAAACAAGGAGACGGCAATCCTATGTCTATCACTAGTGTCCTAACCTGACTCAAGCTCATCATCCAAGATAGTCTATAATCATTATGTTTCAAATGATATTGAACTACCTCAAAACAATGACAATCATCATTTAGAAAACACAAGTGATCTCAAGTCAGAGGAAATGTGCCACTTGTCGCAATCAAGGAATATTCACATTGTGACAAACAATTGAACATCCTAGTAGGGTCTATCCAGTACATCCCATGTACCCATGAGTCTACATCTTATTCCATGCTCGAAGCATCCTATAAGATTAGAACACATATTAGTCTTAACCATATCAAGGCTGTCTCATGTTCACCAAGATACATCGACCAAGGACATAATAGCATGTCAGCCCAGCTGAACAGCTTTGAGACATTATTCAGAAGAACATATATTGCAGCAGACAATGTAGCTAACTGAATAACAACCATGCCTTTATAAACATATGAGTTTATTACATGATACTTGTTACACTCCCATAGGCTTCAAACATTAGCCTTAAGGGCATACCCCAACATATCCAACAAGCCATTGAGGCCGAATAATTCACAAATACCCAACAAGCCATTGATGCCGGGTATTTTCTCAAATTGAATATCCAACAAGCCGTCAAGGCTAGATATCTTTATCCAACAAGCCATTGAGGCTGGATAATTCACGGATTAAAATATCCAATAAGCCGTCAAGGCCAGATTTTCACAAACTCAAATGCTCACAACTCTTCAAGACCGAGAACATATCAAATTCAAATGCTCACAAGTCATCAAGACCGAGTATATGTCAAACTCAAATGCTCACAAGTCATTAAGACCCAGTACATGTCAAACTCAAATGCTCACAAGTCATCAAGATTATGTATATGCCAATTCAAATGCTCACAAGTCGTCGAGGTTGAGCACATATCAAATTCAAATGCTCATAAGCCACCAAGGGACAAACACTTATCAAATTCAAATGCTCACAAGCCATCAAGATCAAGCATATGCTAAATTCAAGTGCTGACAAGCCAATAAAGGCAGAGCATATGACAAATTCAAATACTCATAAGCTACTATATGGCCGGATATTTAGCAGATACAAATTATCTAAGTTGACAAAGACTTTTCTCTTTTGACATTTTTCTTTCTGAAATTATCATGTATTTTTGTTTTAATATTTAGTGAATTATTTTGTTCAGTCATTTTATTTTTTTCATAACATAGATCTCTCAATCAAAAGTGCCCTAATTTTTCAGGGGTAATTAATAATAAGTGTTTGCACTTATTAGAAGCCAGAACCCATTTAAAAAAAGCCTTATTAATTTAAGGTGAATTTGAAAAGGTCAAACATATTAATCACATGACCAAAAATGACCCAACACAAAAGGTACTCTAATCCTTAGACTTGAGTCATCAATACTTATATAGTGACATACTTTGATATAGCATAACGCTTCTAAGTAACTAGGGAGTCATAACGGCTATCATTGAGTATGTCATAAGTTATATATGAAGTATGAGTGACTAATAGAGGATTTACCCCTTCATTCTAATAGAGAGTTTGATAATCCAAGGTCTCCTCCATGGGTAATTGACTAAAAGTGTATGACCATACCCAAGAGATTAGATTTCCTATTTAAGTCACCCCACAGGATTGGAATAGAAAGTGTGTGACACATTTGTCTAGTCTAGGATTATCAAAAGACAAAGGCATTGTATTGCACATATAAAAACTTTGTCACTACTGAGGTATTGTTGGCTGATGATGTGTTCGCAAGTGTACGGATACATCGAAGTAATAAAAAAATATCGAACCCACAGAGACCTACGTGTTAAGTACCAAATAGTTAAATTCTTACTAGCTAAACAATCGATGTAAGATGGTGTTAAATAAGAACGAAATAGCGAATATTGTTGTAGAAAATCGGAGAGAGAAAACTGAGATTAAGGTTTCATCCTACTTAATTCCTATGACTAGACATAAATAAGTTTTGTTAGTTTATTCTAATCAAGATAAACATAAAATTTACTTATAAAGAAATTGCCTCCTCTCGGACGTACAATTGACACTGAACAAGTCTTTACTTTCGTGACTTACTGCTCAATGTTTAATAAAAGTAAATCAGACTAAATCATTAAATCTACTTTCATAAATTTGGATTTTAGAAAAAATCTATTTTCATAGCCTAAGTTCCTAAAAACCACAATTTAAGGGTTCTGAGTTCGTAAATCACCTCTCAGTCCATATTATGAACTCTAGGACATGCTAATATTTCAAAATTAGAAATTTTAAAGTTGATAATCATAAAAGTAAAATTATCATTTCAAAGAATAACTGACAAAATAATGATTATCTAATCATTACAGAATTTAAGGGGGATTACTCCCTTAGCCCCAAAGAGGTTTTATGCTATTATGGAGAAGGAAACACAATAATAATTTATCTAAAAAAAAATCAGAGTTCAAAAGAGGTAAAATAAAGTTTTTACTAATTTCACCGGGGTATAAAAATTTTAGTTCAATTTTCACCACCTGGTGATTTTCGCCGATGAACAGTGCTGCTACAGTAACCGTGCTACAGTAACTCGCACTTTTTCCTCTTCAGCTGAAATTTGTTTCGTTGATTTATCCCTCGTTTGAACTCCTTTCGATTTGAAATTTCTAGTGTATCTTCTTCTCCCTCGGGTGAAGCTTCACTGAAAATTTCACTGCTAGAGATGGTATCTATGCCTCTTAGCAAGAGGCTGAGCCTTAGCGGTGCCTCTCTCGATTTCTCCCTCGATTCTTGATGAAAGTGGACGTTCCTGGGCTTGAAATCTTCTCCTTGATTTATAAAAAATTTCTGTATGTTTTAGATTTTGAAATCGTACCCTAGTTCTCTCTAATTTTGTTTTAAAAATTTTAGAAAAAGAGGGCGGTGGAAGACTCGGCTTTATGGCGGCGGCGACTATTTCACTCTTTTAATTTTTTCACACTCGCATGAAAATTTTAGTTTATTTTTCACTATAGTGTGATATTGAGAAAATTTCCAAATTCAACCTCCGAGCTCAAAATTTCATCATGAGTCTGTTTCCGGTTTCTAATTTCTTCAAATCTATTGAAAACAAGCGGTTTTTACCTGAAAATGATGAAAAACGAGAAGAGGTGCAGATTTTGAAATAATTGACCAATTAAGTTTAAAAACAAGCAAAAGAGTATAAATATGACTCAAAATGACTAAACGATCAATATAAAATTTACTATGAATTTTTGAGTCATCAAAATACATAAAGCTCAAACCTTGCTTGTCCCCAAGCAACTCAAAATATGAATCAAAGTGTGTAAAGCAAAACTAAATGACTTCTATTTATTTCTCCTTAACATAAAAGTAATCCACAATATGTGCAATTATTTTTAGGAATAAAAGATTTAAAAAAAATAACTTGTTAGGAAAAAGATTTTCAAAAGGTTATAATCCAAGATGAATAAAATTTTCATAATCTATAAGATGACACTCTAGTTCAACTCGTATAAACGATTGTAAACTCTTTTTCAATAAATCTAATTTACCCTCAAGAAAAATTTTCACTCATTGATCCTAGAGAAAGTTCTATAAACAACTCTTTAAAGCAAATTGGTCTTTGAATGGTTATCGGCCCTTTTTCTGTTAGCACGATAACATTATTCAAAGTACACCATGAAACAGTGTAACAGAACTCATAGCATAATCTTAAATAGTTAGCGGAGTTGTCCACTTGACCTGCAGCTCTCTCTTTTTCTGCTTTTCTCTTCTTTCATTTTTTTTCTTTTTTCTCTCTTTTTTTATTGCCTTTATTCTGGAGAAAGCCGACTAAGGGCATGTGATAGGGGTCCCGCAAGTGCACGGTTTTATCGCATAATAAAATAAGTATCGATCCCACAGGGATTAGGGGTCAAGTACTAACTAATCAGTCAATTAATAGCTAGGTGATCAAATAATGGAGAAATGACTAGTGTCCTAATGCAAGTAAGTAAATCAAAGTAAGTTAAAAAGCAAACAGAGAGCAAACGGGGTGTAAAAGATCTCGAGAGAAGATCGGAGTTTTGGGTTTTACCACACTGAAGAATGACAGAATAATAGTGCTAATGTTTAAAGTTGTTTAACCTAAGTTCTTAAGGTAATTCTTCCTAAGGTACAGAATCGTTCCTTCTCAGTCCACGGTCCGGTATCTAACTTAACCCAAGTCTCCTACTCTCATGGCTTACTAGGTTAAGCATATCTAATGGGTTCTGTGAAGAGTTATTCACGAAAAAATTCTGGGGAATTTGGTTCAATTTTGGTTCGATTTGGAGTCAAATCGAATGAAAAACTCAAAAGGGAGGAAAAATTCACAGTTTGTAAATAGTTTATGGCTGAGGCCGTAAATGTTTCTGTGAATAAAGCCTTGTGTACATAGAAAGATTCATGGCCCGTGAAGGATTTACGGCCTCACCCGTGAAAGTTTCTGTGAACTTTTTTACTTAGCCACATTTTCACCATTCGAATGCAAAACTCACGGTCGGCCGAAAAAATCATAGCTGCGGCTGTGAAAGTCGTGTCTATCACTGTTTTCGCCCCAAATTTGACGTGCAACCTTGTAATTTTCTCGAGAATCGTTCTATGACTTCAAAACTCATAAAATCCATTAATTTTGTGCCATTTTTTCTGCATTTTTAATAAAACCAAGAAAAGTGCAGATTCCATACCAAGTGAAGTAAAAATACTAAAAAAATAGTATAAAATCATGAATTGAGCCTAAATATCATATAAAACACACGCAAAAAATATGATATAAATGCAACGCATCAAAATAACCTAGACTTAAAGCTTTGCTTGTCCTCAAGCAATATTCTGATATGTATAGAGAATGTAAAGATAAGGGTTTCTCAACTGTTTTTGCCCCTAATAACATCCTTAGTGCACAATTTAAGCAATCAACTTTTCAAAACTCAAGTAATTCAAGAAAAATCATAATATAGATAAATTCCTAAGAGGTACAATCCAAGAAAGATAAAATTCACAAATCATGTTATAGTATTCATTCTTCACACACTAAATACCAGATACTTTCAACTTAATAAATCTTACTCAATAGACAAAAATTTATTTCAAGAATTTTAGTGATGTTAAAGATAAGAGATTTTTGGAGTAATTTGGTCTTTAAACGGTTATGTGCCCTTTTCTGTTAGCATCATAATATTATTTAAAGTATACCACAAAGCTAATTTAACCCATAGTCTCAATCATAAGGTCAGCGGAGTGGTTCACTTAACATATAGCTTTATCTCTTCTCTCTCCTTTTATTTATTCATTTCTGGAGAAAGCCGGTCAGTGGCATGGTATTTAAATCGTTATCGATAACTCATGACCTTAGATCACTCAACTAAAGGAGTTGGAGCAAATCTTAGTTTAAAGAAATATCATCAATTTCTATTCATAAAAATTCCCATCAAGCAAAAATAGATAAATTAAACTTCAAGTAACAAGATACTATGCACGTGTCGTATGGACATATAATAATTCACATATGCAATTTATCAATACTAGTATTGAATTTACTCAATAATTTAAGTCTATATGAAATTTTAAAAATTTCCTAAGTCATTAAATCAATCATTCAAAGTTTCCTAAGTTTAAAATTAAGGATAAAACAAATATGATTACCCTTAAAAAATCATAAACATTCAAAATACACACCTATAAAGCTGAAAGATAAGCCAAATACATGGGGACACCCTAGACTTAAATTGTTACATATGCATAAATATCAAATCAATGAATGACAAATTTTAGAAAAAAAATTTATAAGAGTTTCCTTTAAAATATGAGTGAAACCCTGTACAATTATATCAATATATGCAAACGTGACTCAGAAAAATTCAAAAACTGTATTACATCAAAGATATTAACATTTTACATGGTAAACAAATCTCAAATATCAAATACCATCACGTTTTATCATCTAAATCACTTTTATCATTTCAGAAACACTATTCACTTCAATTACCAATACTTATATCAAAAATCATTCAAAAATCAACCAAATCATTAGCATTACAGCACAAACCATCACAGAGCATCACAAATACATGATAGACAACAAATACAATACCTAGCAACCTAACCATGTACCGCACCTAAAAGTCAAATACCATCATGTATATACAATATCAGCTCAAGTATTCAGTACTAAGTATAAATCCAGAAATATACATCAAAAATAGTAAAATACAACACACACTCACAAATAAAACATAAAAGAATATGTGTGTGCTGCATCAGCACCAACTCTATCAAATCCTGTTCACAAGGAAGATACATGTGAGATATCACTAGAAAGTATTGAACGATAATACTCAATGCATAAAAACAAATAAAATAGTAGGGATACTCACAAAAATCCTCAATTTGTCTCTGTATCCTCAGAGTCCTCCTCCTCGTCATCCATGGTATGCTGCGTCGATGAAGAAGGGAGACGTCGCCGCAATAACTCCTCGATCGTGCTCAGAGACTCCAGCATCCTCGTTTGTCCTTGCTCTAAGCGTGAAATGTCATCACGCATCCTCTGCTGCTCAGTTCATATCTGCTCCAAGGATGGATTTGATGGTGTTGACATGGATGGTCCAGCAGATGAAGATGGCCTAGCGGAGGTGGATGACTCAACTAGAGGAGTAGGCTCGGAAATCCTCAATAGTGACGAAGGAGGTGAGGCTACTTCTCTAGAACTCTCCACCTCGTGTGGGATCCACTATCCAGTTCTACTGAATATGAACCGTGGTGCGATTCATGTTCAGCAGCCTCATGGTAAGATCTGTGTGCCTGAACATAAGATGATACGAGCTCCCAATCCTCGT
Source organism: Costus lasius (assembly GCA_027563935.2). Taxonomy (NCBI): domain Eukaryota; kingdom Viridiplantae; phylum Streptophyta; class Magnoliopsida; order Zingiberales; family Costaceae; genus Costus; species Costus lasius. The sequence goes on along the minus strand of CM050447.1, from coordinate 113,098,307 downwards.
AATCATCTTAATAGCAATGCAGGCATCCATATCCAATCTTGGATTGCCCTTAGCCTCGTTCAACCCTGAAGGGTCAATACCAAGGGTAAGGGCAATGGTGGTAATCAGACCACCCATCACAAGAACTCCCTTCTATGCCCTAGCTACCTTATGAATCTACTTCACAAGGTAAAATGGGGTGCTGGCATGGAATCCAGTCAGCATGGTCCATAAGAAAAAAAGCTATGAAGCTCTGACCATCCCGTCACTCTCTGCTTGCCCAAAGATGGTGTGTGATAGTACCCGATATACGTATCTGAGTGCTGGGCTAGACAGACGCGTAGCTCTAGAGGTCCTCAGATCAAATCCTCCCTCTCTTGATATCTGCTGCCAGATCCTATCGGTGTACTCACCGGGGCAATGTCTAGTACCTCTTGTGGGGAATCTAAATATGTGACTAATCTAGTCCAAAGTTAGAATATGATCCCATTTTCCCAACTGGAAGGCCATACGTTCTGGATCTCTGTCATCGTAATTATGCAAAGTAATCTGGACAGAAATAAAAAACTCCAGGGTGAGCTGAATATATGTGGGATGCCTCTGCTGATAAAAGTCCTGTCACCCTATGTTCGAGAATATCCACTGGATGTCATTGAACAATCCTAGGGTCTGCAATGTCTGGTCATCCTAATATCGAGTGCTAAGGATCCTTCGAGCTGTCATAGCTCTGTATCTCCTCTCCTGGTCCCTACTCTTTTATCTGATCTGTCGTGGATAAGGAGCTAGGACAGGAGGTGGTGATCTCACTCATCTCCTCTCAACAATAGCAGGCTCTAGCACTGGAGGAGATGGCTCTTGAGATGATGGCTCTAGTGTTGCAGTTGGTGACTGCTCTGGAGATAACTCAGGTGATGGTAAATGTATCTCCGGAGAGTGGGCTAGTGGCACTGAGGCTGAGGTAGGGACCTCAGGTATATGTGGTATCTCTGGTGCTGAAGGTGCTGTCTCAGGAGCCGCAGATGGCTCTGGTGCAACTAACAGCAATGAATGTAGCTCAGAAATATTCACATAAATCTCTGGTAAGTTGGCAAAAATCTTTGGAGATCCCTCCTCATCGTCTGGTAACTCTGGTGTGGCAGCCTCAAGTGTAGGTAAGTCACCCTGAGTTGAGGATGAAGAAGGAATCTCTAGAGTCTAGATTGAATCTGGTACATCATCCTCTCCCTCCATGGACTCTGTATCAGCAAGAACAACAGACTCTGGTAAATCGGAAGGAGGCTCAGAAGTAGTATCCTCCTCCACATCCATAGGAGTAGGAGTCGTCTGCTTCTTGTCAGTATGCTCCATCTTAACAGTCATTGGAGCTGGCTCTAGGGGGTGCTACAGGTGTCTCTATAGTCTCAGGTACAAGTGAGAGACGCGGGGCAACTCTCCTCCCCCTAGCAGAAGTCTAGTGATCCTCTGATCGCGGCTCTCTAGCCTATCAGTAGGCCTCTCAAAAATAATCTCCAGCTCTGGAGAACTGATCGGCTCAGACATAGTCTGTGAGGTGCTAGGAGCCACATGTGTGCTCAGAACTATAGGTGTACTCGGAGCCTCTGATGTCTGCATTTGATTTTCAGGCTCCGAGTCATTGTAGACGATCTGCTCAAAAGTATCTAGTAAGACTCTAGATACCATTCTATACATGAACCGTGGGGCAGGTCCAATATATCTACTCTTCATCACTGCCTCACCCCATAGGGTCTAGTCCTCATAGATCTCCTCGGTGCCAAAGATCTCAGTAATAATTGAAACAATATGCTAATTTCAACCAAAAATTGTGAATGCTATAGTACTCATGAAAATCACCCATATAGGTTTTGCGAAAATTGATCCAAAAATCTATGTAACTAACTCCAAATCTATGCTAGAAACTTTGCAAATCAAGTATAGAAGCCAAATAAAACAACTGAGAAAGATTTGCTCACAAATCCATCCGAAATCGGGTCAAAATTGGGTGAAAACTGTGAGACTGGTGTTCTGGTGGGCTGGTAGCGCTTCTCCATGAAATCTGGTCAGAATCCGGTGAAAGATCGCCGGAAATCACTTGTTGCTGGTGGAGAAAAGTCAGAGGAAGGATTTCGTCGCCCAAGGTGGAAGGAATCGTCAAAAATTAGTGTTTAACGAGCGTGGGCGTAAACCCTACTTTCTCCCATTAAGTTCAAAACTATAGAACTCATGGTCCGTGAATCACTTATGGCTTCAGCCATAATTACATCTGTGACTTAGCCCTTTACAAATGAAATTCACGACCCGTAAGTGACTCACAGCTATGACCGTGAAAGTTGCGCCAAGACTCTATTCTTCATGAAAAAATTTTCAGAAAATTTCTAAAAGCATTCTACACGTAAAACAACATATTTAGAAGATTTTTTATATATAAAAGTTCATCAAATCATGCTGTTCAAAATCTCAAAAAATTCTAAGAAAAAATTATAAACTAAAACTAAAAACACTAGGACAAATAAAACTCAAAAATTTTGGGTTGCCTCGGAAAAAGTGCTTGTTTAAGGTCGTTAGCTCGACCATAACAGAGTTTATTGATGTTCTGGTGGGTCCGAGGCGTAATGAATAATATGAAATTTTTCATCTCCACGCCTTCTTAAATTGATAATCTGTGATCGTGCCCATATTCCATATCTTTTCCCTTTGTCTTTCTCATGCTTTAGATATTCTTCAAAGGGATTCTTGTCAACTTCTGAAGTGTTACTACCATAGGCCATGCTTCCTTCATCTTTGATGTGATGATGAGATCCTGCAAGAGAATGTTTTTTAGTCTTTAGAGAAAAGTTAAACATTAGTTTGTCCTTCCCAAGATTCAATGTCAATTTCCCATTCATCATGTCAACGATAGCACCTGCGCTAGCCATAAATGGTCGACCCAATATATTTGGTAACTCAATATTTTCTTTCATATCAATAATTATAAAATTAGTTAAAATAGAGTAGTTACCAACTTTAACAGAAGCATTTTCAATCATTCCAACAGATTGTTGAATAGAACCATTAATAAATTGAAGTAAAGTCTTCATAGACCTCATATTTCCATTATCAATTTTTCTAGAAATAGATGGGGGCATCAAACTTACACTTGCCCCTAAATCACATAAGGCATGCCCAATAAAAATCTTACCAATCTGACAGGGAATTGAAAAACTTCCAGGGTCTTTTACCTTTGCGATCACCTTGGGTTCACTTACCTCACTGCTCTCTACCTCAAGTTTTGCAATGTCAAACTTTCCCAAGTCTGCTTTTACTAGCCTCTGAGGGAAAAGAATGGGTGGAACATATGTAGGCAAACCTACATAGACTTCCTCCCTCTCCTTCTCCACTAACATCTCTTCCTCAGGTGAAGTCTCTTCAAGCTTCCCTTCAAAAACTTCAGGTGCAGGTTCTTCATTAGGCATCCAGGGCTCATCAATATATTCGCCATTCACAATTGTGATGGCGTTACAGTGCTCCCTGGGGTTCATCTTTGGTTGCCCTGGAAGTTTACCTGTAGCCCTACTGGAGGTACTTGCCTGCTGAGCTATTTAACTTTCCAACATCTTGTTGTGGGTTGCCAAGGCATCCACTCGAGATGTTAAATGCTTAATAGCATCAGAGACATCCTTATTGTGCTTTTTCTGAGCAACAACAAATCCTTCCAAAAGAGACTCCAAGTTGGACTTCTGAGGTTGATTAAATTGCCTAGATTGAAAGCCTAGTGGCGGCCTATTATTCTGTTGATTATATTATAGAGAAGCTTGCCCTTCGTTGTTCTTGTATGACAGGTTAGGGTGGTTCCTCTAGCCTGGATTATATGTAGCAGAATAAGGGTCGTTCACCTGTCTTTGATTATAGTTGCCTAAAGCATTAACCTGCTCCTGAAGAGAATCATCCTGTGGTGAAGCTAAGGGCTGACAATTAGTAGAGATATGACCTAAAACACCACACACCTCACAAGAAACATAATTAACTGCAACTGAGGGAAAAGTAAAAGAATCTAATTTTTGTGCTAGAGAATCTACCTTTGCAGCTAAAGATGTCAAGGAGTCACTGCTATACTTACCAATACCTGTGGACATGGTAGCTCACTCATTGGACCAATGGTTATGATTCATGGCCATGTCCTCCAGCAAAGTCATCGCATCCTCAATGTTTTTACTCATGATAGCTCCCCCAGCAGCAGCATCCACCATGAGCTTTGTGCTATAGTCCAATCAATTGTAGAAGATATGGATCTCAAGCCCATGATGAGGACACATGGGCTGGAGCTCCTTGAAGCGATCCCAAGCATCATAGAGTGACTTTCCTTCTCTTTGTCCAAAGCATGTTATCATATTCCTCAGTTGAACTATCTTTCTAGGTGGAAAGTATTTGGTCAGAAAAGCACATGAGAGTTCGCCCCAGAAAAGCTCGTGTGCGATCTTTGAGGGAAAATGGAAATAGTCTTAGTCTAATCGCATCAGATGATGGGCTGCTCCAATAGTTTGTACAAGTCCTTCGAACCAATCTTTCATGTCATCAGAGATGAAATATACTGCTAGCGTTACTCCCTGATCATTAGGGCACTGTAATAGGTTTAGCGTATCAGTCACACTTTGTAACTAGTGTGTGGCCTTTGACGGATCTGGTTGTCCAGAAAACACCCTGAATCTTTGCTCCCCCATGGCAGTAAAACGAGAAGCTAATTCCATTGCTACAGCCAATGGAGTTTCGCGCACTCTATGTCGTGGCGGTTCTTGGACAGGGGGCTCTAGAGCGTGTTGCCTGCTCCCAACTTCGCTAAGGTCGTCATAGTGCTGAACATGTGGAGCTGCCACAGAAGGTTCTTCCCTTCTCTCTTCACCGGAACTAGAAGCCCTCCGCATCCAACTAAGGGGTAAGCTAATGATACCGCAAGTGCACGGTTGTATCAAAGTAATAAAATAAAGATCGTTCCCTGATATCATGCATATATATATGATATATTGTGGATTAATTCTACTATTATTTTGGAGTAAAATGCATGCTTTGTCTCATTTATCCGCTTAAATGCTTCATATTCTTTAGAATCTTCACTTTTCCTTGGTTTTATTGAAATATAGGGATTTCGCCCCAAAATCGGTGGAATTTGGAAGATTTGAAGATATGGGACGACTCCTCATGATGAGACGAAGCTACATGTCAGATTTTAGATCAAACTGAGCTTTCTACACTCTTCATCGGTGTGGCTGTGCATCTACGCATGGCTGTGTATGACTATGTTTCTCTAGACTGCGCTGAGATCTTCACAGGCATGCCCGTGCATCCATGCACGGCCGTGAAGGACTTGGTCAAATTTTCTAGAACTTGACGAGATCCTCACAGGCACACCCATGAACGCATTCATGGCCGTGAAGAGTTATTTTTTTCTAGAAAACAAAGTTCGCCGAGGCCTTCACAGGCACGACCGTGCATCCATGCACGGCTATGCAAGCTTCCGCCTGTTTGACACCCATTCGATTTTTCACCCATTTCTTGCTATTTTTGGTGCGTAATTTAACAAAATTTTAGGGAGACCTTCGTAACTTAGACACAGACAATTTGAGACAGTAATCACACAATTTCGTGGAGTGGTTGGGGAGAACTTGGACGAATGGTGACAACTAGGGTTTTGGGCAAAAATCCTGATAGTGAGGCTGTTCCGGCTTGATTTCTTCACCGTTTTGACGCTGAAGATCGTGCTCCATCCTCTCCCATCGTAGATCTAGTCTACCCTCTGGTTTACATTGATTTATTTGAGAGATTTGATGTATTTCACGATGAACGCTGTAGCGTAATATATTTTTGGAGTTTGGGTATAGCCCACTATAAGGATGTTGAATGATATTGCTTGATTAATACATTACTTTAGTTTATCTTTGTTCTTATTCAATTCTAAGTTGCATGAATTCATATTTGTGTACTGGCCATGCATATGTATATGTTAGACGTTGTGGGAAGGACTGAGAGGTGAACCATATCGTTAGATCCCCTTAGGTTGATCTTGTAATTTTGACCACGAAAGTAGGTCAAAATTACTCGAGGAGTCAATAGTTCTCCATAGAACCCATTGGATCTGCTTAACCTAGTAAGCCACGAGAGTAGGATACTTGGGTTAAGTTAGATACCGGATTGTGGCCTAAGAGGGAACGATCTGTACATTAGGAGGAATTACCTTAAGAACTTAGATTAAATAAATTTAAATGCTAGCATTATCTTTTTATCATTATATTGTGTGGTGAAACTTAAAACCCCGATCTTCTCTCGAGATTTTCACACCCTCATTTGCTCTTTGTTTGTTCTTAACTTGCTTTGATTTACTTTCTTGCATTAGGATATTTATTAGTGACTCTCTTCATTATTTGATCACCTAGCTATTGATTGACTAATTAGTTAGCACTTGACCCCTAGTCCCTGTGGGACCGATAGTTATTTATTACGCGATAGAACCGTGCGCTTACGACCAACCTATCAAGTTTTTGGTGCTGTTGCCGGGGATAGGTTTGCCAATATTAACACAATTAGGAAATTGATATACTAGGTTTAGTTAGATTTTTCCCCTTGTTTTTATTTTGTTTATTTACTATTTGGCTACTCTCTATTTTAGTAGTAATTTTCATTGGTGCAATTGCTGCTAACCTCTTCCGTCAAGGTACCTGTTTATGCCCAGAAATACTCTTCAAATAGAAAAACTTGTACCACAGGACTCGGAGATAGAGCGAACTTTTCATCTAATTCACAGAAATTTATAGCAATTAAAGCTTGAAGGAGAGTTTTCTAACAATCAGACCATGGAAGCTAACCGCTCTCTCATGGACTTTGCAGGACCCACCATCTCTGGTGTGCACTCAAGTATCTCTCGTCCAGCTATCGAAGCTAATAACTTCGAGATCAAGCCATCCTTAGTATAGATGGTGCAACAAAGCCAATTTAGTGGAGCAGCTACAGAAGACCCAAACCTTCATCTCTCTATCTTCTTAGAATGCTATGACACTTCAAAAATCAATGGTGCTCCCCCTAATGCTATAAAACTGAGACTCTTCCCTTTTCCATCACAAGCCTTTCTGTCGAAATACTTCCCACCGAGCAAAACAACCCAGCTGAGATATCAAATTACAAATTTTGCTAAGCGAGATAGAGAGTCCCTCTATGAAGCATGGGACCGGTTCAAGGAGCTACTACGGATGTGCCCACATCATGGTCAACAGAAATGAGCAATCATACATACTTTTTATAGTGGCTTATTATATCAAACAAGACTTTCTATAGACGTTGTTGCTGGTGGGGCACTTATGAACAAAAATTATGATGAAGCTATGGATTTGATTGAGGACATGACCCTCAACCATTAGAGTAGTCAGGAGAGAGGAGCCAGCCAATGTGAAATTCAGGGAAGTATGATCTGAACATAATTAATTCTTTGGTAGCAAAAGTATATTCACTTTCATAAAAAATTGATTCTATGAATGTTTCTACTGCTAACTCTGTGACTTGTGATGTTTGTGGAGTGTCAAGACATGCCATTGATGATTGCCACATTTTGAGCACTCCATCTGAACAGGTAAATGCTATTGGGAACTTTAGAAATCAGAACAATCCCTATTCGAGCACGTACAATCTAGGATAGAGAAATCACCCGAATTTCTCCTACAGACTTAACCAAGGGCAAGTCCCTCCTACAAATTATTCTAATTCAAAGTCTTCTTCTAATCTCAGGTCTCCTCCCGGAATGCAACCTCCATTTATCAATCAAATGCAGTAGGACCCACCTCACAGGTCGAGATTAGAATCGTTGTTCGAGAATTTTATGGCGACCTAGATGAAGCAAAATGATAGCATGACTTAACACATTCGCCAGCTGAATCTAAAGGTGGATTCCATGGCCACACATTCAAAAATGTTGGAGACTCATATCACATAGTTAGCCCAGCAGACCAACTCCTCTTCAAGAGCCGCGGGCATGCTTCCAGCTCAACCATAAGCAAATCCGAGGGATCAATGTAATTCCATCATGGTAGATGGTGATGAACAATTAGAGGACTCTGAGACTGATGAAATTGATAATGTAGAGAAGGAGTCTCACCGTCAAAAGGAGAAGTCTCATTCAGAAACTCCAGTCAACAGAATGACGGTAGTGATGACTGAAGACTTTATAGCTTGCATGCAAAATCAACCATCTCTCAAACTTAAAGACCCTGGTAGTTTCGATATACTGCAGTGTTACATTTGACAAAGTACTCTTGGACTTGGGAGCCGTCATCAGCATCATGTCGCTCTCCACCTTCAGGAAATTAGACTTGGGAAGTCTTAAATCAACATCTTAAGTTCTTCAACTTGCCAATAGTTCTAGACTTCATCCACTTAGAATTGCTGAGGATGTGCCTCTCCAAATTAAAGGATTCTTCATCCTAGTAGATTTTATGGTTTTGGATATGATGGAGAATTCCACTTTTCCTCTTATATTGGGCAGGCCATTCCTTGCTACAGTCGGAGTCGTGATAGATGTCACGCACAAAATGATGACTTTTAGCATTGAAAGAAATATCCTATCATTTAATCTTTCTAGTAATAATAAAGAATTATCTTTTTCAGGCTCCAATTGCAGCGTAGTGGTGATGGACGAAAATACTGCATAGTCAAGTGGCGAGATAGAATTCTTCCCAAATACTTTTCCAGAGCACTTCTAGGATAAGCCTGATGACCCTATTGGTCTAAAAGAGGACGAGTTGATAGCTATAACAATTTCAACTGAGATCTATATCAGGATGTCACACCCCTAGATGATGGAAATTCAATTACTAATTATTCATATCTAAAAAATATTTTACCAATATGTATCCAGGATCAATATTCGATAACCTACTTAACAAGACTTATAAATTTTACTTTCCATCATTCTATAGGAGATAACAACAACTCAAATAGAAATTCAATTAATCACAATCCTTAGATATAAAATTTGACATGTATCATATTCCAAAACCATAGTATCATCACATACAAGTCATTAAGGTTTACATGCTCAATATTTCAAAACCAAAGTATATATCATCACATACAAGTCTTGAATCTTCTCAAACTTATCTTACAAGCACTAAAAGCAACTTTTATACATGTACAAAATACAACACCACAACTCATTATATCCTTGAAACCTTCAACATAAACTTGTAGCCCAAAGCTAACCTGTAAAGAGGTTAGAATGCAAGGATTGAGCAAGAATGCTCAGCAAGTAAATGAGATGCCAAATGAGATGGGTCATATTAAATTATTCAGAATGAATCTCCACATGGTACCATAAGTAATAGCAAATAAAAACATGATAGTGACATGGTAAGCATAATGAACATAAAAAGGAATCAATCCAAAGAGACATAGAGTACACGCTAAGCATTTATTTTATTTTTTTTTCATTTCCACCCAACTTAATAATTTCTCATCCACTTTTATCACTTATTACTATCCATTCAACTTCATAAGTCTCTTCCATTTTCATCACATATTACTTTCCACAATGTAAAGAACCACCACATGGAAATCATATTTCATAAGATTTACTATACAAATATATACAAAATCACAATGAACATATATTTATTATTTTTTTTCTTTTTATTTTTTGAGGGTATTATACAGGAGGACTTAAAGAGAAGAATAATAGGAGCACTTGAATATGCAGATTTAATAGATATTGAGAGGGCTCACGAGTTTCACCACCCCACTGTTCCATGTTATGAGAAAACAGTTGTAATTAAACTTTTATATTTTGTGCTTATTTTAATAGGTGCAATCTTTGGGCGATGAAGAAAGCAGAGGCTCCATGCCATTTACTTCGCCTCTGCTGCACCTGAAACACCATGACACCCTGCTATGGTCAAGCTAGTGACCTTAAAGAAGCGCTTATTGGGAGGCAACCCAATATCTTATTTAGACTTTCTATAGTTTCTTATTTATTTCTTTCACTTAGCTTTTGTAGTTTCTAAATTTTCTTTCATATTCATGCTATCTAGATAGCACCCAGCTGATGGTAATTTTTTTGGATTTTTCAGGTACTTGCGATACGTTCATGGTCATACCTATGCATCCATGCATGGCCATGAACGGCTCGTCATGCTTTTCTGTGAGTGCACCGAGGCATTCATGGGCAGGGGCGTGAAGAGGCGAACGGCCGTGATAGGCATGAACTATTTACGCTGAGACATGCTCGAGCGTGCCTGTGCATCGGTGCACGGCCGTGACGAGTAAGTGAAATCTGAAACTTTTCTGCGACAAAGCTTTCACGGGTGTGATCGTGTACACATACACGGCCGTGCATGCTCAAGTTATAAAGGCTCAGTACGTGCACACCCTCTTTACTCACCCATGCAAAACCCTAGCCGCGCCACCACCTCTGGTGCTCGATCAATCTCCGTCCATTCTCCGTCATCTCCGTCAGGCTCCGGCGACCTTTCCTTGCTGATTTTCGGCGCCACTTATATGATTCCAGCCGCCACCTGCAGATTTGCCACCGCCGACCTTGCCTCTCTGCTGCCGACGTCTTCGATGACAAATCCAGCCCACCTTCTCGTCTCCCATGAGTTTTTGGCCGTGAAGATGCCTCCATGCAAGCAAGTGACCTCCAAGCACCGAGCCTCCTCTTCCGGCACTGCAGCCACACGCTCAGCACCTGTTGCGCCACCCATGCCATATGATATCCTATGTCGTGATCCCGAACAGATGGCCAAGCTCAACCTGCTGATGCGCTGGCAGGTCATCATCACACGCTATCTCGATCACCGGACGCTCAACACTCTTGGCTTTCATGACGACGTCCAGTGGCTTTTTCAGCGCGTGGGGTGGGATCAGTTCTTCACCATCTCCTACCCTACATACATCCCCATAGTGCTGGAATTCTTATCTTCTATAGAATTTCATGCCAACATCCACACCGATGACGACGGACGATGGCAGTCTATCCTTCCAGCTCAACAACACTAAGTTTGTACTTACACTTTTCGAGCTGAACTAGATATATGAATTTCCCACGGATGGCATGCGGCTAACCTCGCAGGAATTGAATGCCAATACTTTCAGGGTGCTTCTCACCAGTGCCCAGCTTTTTGATACTAGGACTGCCAAAGCCACATCCCTCGGCAACCCAGTTCTCAAGTATGTGCATCGAGTTCTTGCACATACTATCTTTGGCCGAGGGTAGTCCGATGGACTAGTGCGAGCCTTCGAGTTGTTGTTTCTCTAGGGCATGCTGCATGGGGTCTGCCTCAACACTGCCTTCTTCTTCACCAGGCAACTTTAGAAGGTCTCTCGGGTGCCGAAGGGTGTCATTGCCCTCGGGGGACTTCTCAGCCCACTTGCTCTTGCAGTAGGGATTCAGTCCTACCAGATGGAACAAGCCCGGGGGAACTCCCATCTTGACCTTGATTCCTGCATCTCGATGCAGACGATTGTCAAGGAAGGGGAGCTTTACAGTTTGCTCTTCCTCGGGAGCGATGTCAAGCTACCACTGCCGAATCCTGCATCCACCACCCCCTTCTCAGCGACCTACCACCTAGTTGGATCTCATGGAGATGTTGATCGGGTTTGTCCGGGATGCCCAGCAAGACACTCAGCTTTCTGTTATTGAGGGGCTTTCACAGCTTCATGACCTTGAAGTTGAAGTGGGATGCCAAGGACGGGTTCAGTCTTCGATCCTGAAGTCTGTACTGTTGGGTCCCCTTCGAGGGGGAGCGCAAGGGGGAAATCCCTAAAGGTGGCGCATGTGTGATTCTTTTGCAGCGGAAGATAGGGATTCAAGATCAAAATAGCATGTCGTATGATCAACTCTTATGAGATGTATAAATTGGATGAGATTCATACCATTGCCATGAAGATTGGACTCGACTTGGAAGCAAGAGAACGATAGGGTTCTCCTCCAAAGTGTGCCACACACAAGAGGATGTTGGCCTACTCCTTGTCGTCCTTGTGCTAGCAAGGCTTCAAGGTTCTTGTCGTATGAAGGAGAAGAAAAACCAACTTTCGGCAAGGGCGATGAAGCTTCTCTTGTTCGTTTTTGTCTCCGATGGATCGATCACCAAGCAAAGCCACAACATGCGTTTAAGCGTTTTCTTCAAGAGGCGTTACATGATTTCCCAAGATGGAAAGTCATGAAGCTTTCGCCCACTCAAAGCAAACCGCCCTTTAACGCTTCCATCTTGAACCAATCCGTTCACACATGTGTGAACCGGTTCAATGGAATTCGGTCCAATGCTTTTGGTTCAAAGACCAAACCAAAACAACCCAAGCCATGGTCTAGATCTCTCTCTGAACCAAACGGTTCAAGATCTAACCGTTGATCTCTTGATGCTTCTGATCTCACTGATCTAGCATCACTACTCTCGATCGAAGCTTACCGATCTCAAGCCCTAATCAATCAAACATGATCAGACCAGATCTCACTTACAATCAGAGTCCAAACTCCTTTAAACTGAATCAAAACAATTCAGTCCACACGATCTAACTTAAGCAAGCCACATCATCAAATTGTGCGACCCTAAGGGTTTCCTTTAAATGTCGGTAACGACAACTTACGTTATCACGATCAGTGAGGGGTATCTAGCAACACATCACTGTCTCCCGATATAAAGGAAAGAGTCTTCCAAGACTACTCCCAAATCACAGCACAAGTGTGAATCTTCTTCACAAGGCATACATGTTTCCTTTGCCACTGGACGTTCTTATTGGACAAGCATGTCAAGCCTGTAACTCCAATACGATGAGCATGATTAGATCAGATGATCACAGTCATCTGGGTATGGCCATACACTTTCTCAATCATCTCATATAGGGGGGCCCTAGAACATCACACTCCTTAAACAAGGAGACGGCAATCCTGTATCTATCACTAGTGTCCTAACCTGACTCTTGATCATCATCCAAGATAGTCTATAATCATTATATTTCAAATGATATTGAACTACCTCAAAACAATGACATTCATCATTTAGAAACACAAGTGATCTCAAGTCAAAGGACATGTGCCACTTGTAGCATACAAGGATTATTCACATTGTGACAAGCAACCGAATATCCTAGTAGGGTCTGTCCAGTACATCCAATGTACCCATGAGTCTACATCTTATTCCATGCTCGAAGCATCCTATAAGATTAGAACTCATATTAGTCTCAATCATATCAGGGCTGTCTCAAGTTCACCAAGATATCTCGACTAAGGACATTACTGCATGTCAGCCTAGCTGAACAGCTTTGAGACATTAATCAGAAGTACACTTATTGGAGCAGACAAGGTAACAATCTGAATAACAACCATGCCTTTATAAACTTAAGAGTTTATTACATGATACTGTTACAATCCCAAGGCCTCAAACATTAGCCTTAAGGGCATACTCCAACAATCTCCCACTTGCACTTAATCTAATGGTTGAGAAACCTCAAACCCATATTATTACAGTGCTTCTCATGCTTCTGCTGCGCCAGAGGCTTGGTAAGCGGGTCTGCCAGATTGTCATCTGTATGAACCTTGCAGATTTTGATCTCGCCTCGATCAATGATCTCCCGGATCAAGTGAAACCGTCTCTGTATGTGCTTGGACTTCTGGTGCGACCGTGGTTCCTTTGCTTGTGCGATGGCTCCAGTGTTATCACAGAAGATAACCAAAGGATCTGCACTCGAAGGAACAACACCAAGTTCTTTCACGAACTTACGAATCCACACTGCCTCCTTGGATGCTTCCGAGGCTGCAACATACTCGGCTTCTGTTGTGGAATCAGCAACAGTTGACTGTTTGAAACTTTTCCACACCACTGCTCCACCATTCAAGCTAAAAACATAGCCTGATTGCGATCGGAAATCATCCTGGTCCGACTGGAACGAAGCGTCAGTATATCCTTCAATACTGAGTTCTTCCTGACCACCATATATCAAGAACATATCTTTGGTCCTCCGCAGATATTTTAAAATGTTCTTGACCGCAATCCAGTGCGCCATGCCTGGATTACTTTGGAACCGACTGGTCACGCTTAACCCGTAAGCGACGTCTGGGCGAGTACACAACATCTCATACATAATGGACCCAATAGCCGAAGCATAAGGCGTATTGTCCATTTCATCTTTCTCAGTCTGTGTTTGTGGACACTGACTCTTCGAAAGATTCAGACCATGTCTGACTGGCAGATATCCTCTTTTAGAATTCTCTAAATGGAATCTCTCTAGGACTTTATCGATGTACGTACTCTGGCACAGCCCGAGAAGCCTCTTAGATCTATCCCTGTAGATCTTCACACCTAACACATAGGCTGCTTCTCCTAGATCTTTCATCTGGAAACATTTTCCTAACCATGCTTTAACAGCATGCAGTTCAGGAATATCATTTCCAATGATCAAGATGTCATCGACGTAGAGGACCAGGAAAGTAATCACGCTCCCACTAAACCTCTTATATACACACGGGTCATCTTCGTTTTTGATGAAACCAAACTCAGAGATTGATTCATCAAAACGAATATTCCAGCTTTTAGATGCTTGTTTCAGTCCATAAATGGACTTCTTTAACTTGCATATTTTATGACGATCTGATGGATTAGTGAAACCCTCAGGCTGTGTCATATACACATCCTCGTCCAGATTTCCATTAAGGAAAGCTGTCTTCACATCCATCTGCCAGATCTCATAATCATAATATGCAGCTATCGCGAAAAGAATCCGAATAGACTTAAACATGGCTACAGGTGAGAAAGTTTCATCATAATCTATCCCGTAGATTTGTTTGAAACCTTTCGCAACTAGCCTGCCTTTATAGGTAACCACGTTACCATCCATGTCAATCTTCTTCTTGAAGATCCATTTACAGCCTATAGGGATTACTCCCGGAGGCGGATCAACCAAATCCCAGACTTGGTTATCTGACATGGAGTCCATCTCGGCTCGCATAGCATCAAGCCATCTAGCTGACTCCGGTCCACTGACCGCATCCGCATAAGTGAGGGGTTCATCATTATCAATGATGTAGACTCCGTCATAGCGCTCAGGCTGACAACGGATCGTTCCCGATCTTCGCGGTTCCCGTGATATCTGAGCCTCAGGTTGTTCAATAACCTGATCTACCGGCTCAGGCACATCCAACTGTGCTTGACTACTTTGTCCTTCCTCTGGATTCTCATCCAGCCTTATTTCTCTCCCACTGGCCTCTTGCAGAAGAAACTCCTTCTCAAGAAATATGGCCGTCTGAGCAACAAATACTTTGTTCTCTTTGGGATCGTAGAAATAATAACCCTTAGTTTCCTTAGGGTAACCGACAAATATACATTTCTCAGATCTGCTCTCCAGTTTCCCAGAGGCGAGCTTTTTGACATAAGCCTCGCAACCCCAGATCCTGATAAATGTCAAGCTTGGCTGTTTCCCATACCATAACTCATATGGCGTCTTAGAAACTGCCTTGGATGGCACTCGGTTTAATACCTTTGCAGCTGTTTCCAGTGCAAAACCCCAAAAGGAGTAAGGTAGAGTAGCCTGACTCATCATGGAACGAACCATATCAAGTAACGTTCTATTTCTCCTCTCGGACACACCATTCCATTGCGGTGTTCCTGGCGGAGTGAGCTGTGAGATAATCCCACACTCCTTCAGATAGTCAGTAAATGCATGACTTAGGTATTCACCACCTCGATCAGAACGAAGTGCCTTGATATTTCGGCCTAACTGATTTTGTACTTCATTTTTGAACTCCTTGAACTTGTCAAAAGATTCACTTTTATGTCTCATTAAATAGACATACCCATACCTACTGAAATCATCAGTAAAGGTAATGAAGTACTGATAGCCACCTCTGGCATGTTTACTAAATGGCCCACACACATCACTGTGTATAAGGTCCAGTAAACCTGAAGCCCTTTGACCTTTATTAGGAAAAGGTGACTTCGTCATTTTACCCATTAAACAAGCTTTGCATGTATCAATCTCCTCATAGGAGAATGATCCCAGCAGTCCATGATCATGCAACCGCTTAATGCGCTTCTCGTTTATATGGCCTAAACGACTATGCCATAGCAAGGTGCTGTCATCAGCATACTTGGCTTTCTTATTATCAATGTTATGTATAGAACTTTCCATGTCCAACATGTATAACCCATTGTTAATTGAACCAGTAGCATAAACAATATTACCATAAGATAAAACACACTTTGAAATATTGCATTCAAAGGCAAATCCTTTCCTGACAAGAGCAGGAATGGAGATAATATTTTTAGTTATACTGGGAACAAAATAACAACTGTTTAGTTCCAATACAAGCCCAGATGGTAAAGAAATGAAATAGTCTCCTACAGCAACAGCAGCAACCCGTGCCCCGTTTCCAACGCGTAGGTCTACCTCATGCTGTCCCACCTGCCTTCTTCTCTTGAGTTCCTGTACATTTGAACAAATGTGAACTCCACATGCAGTGTCCAACACCCATGATATAGAAGAAGATGAAACCATGACTTCCGTCACGTAAATACCTGAGCCAGAAGCGATGCTTCCCCTCTTATCTCCTTGGAGCGCTTTACAGTCCTTTTTCCAGTGACCCAGCTGGCCACAGTGGAAACACCTGTTATCCTTGGACCGCTTCACCTTCTGTTTCAGAGCCTTACTGTAGTTCTTGACAGGGGCCTTGCCCTTCTTCCCCTTCTTCTTATTCCTTGAAGGAACTATCAAGACAGAGGTTGAAGGCTTTCCCTTCAGAGTTTCCTCAGTAGTCAAGAGCATATTCAACAGCTCTGCCGGTGTACAATCGATTTTGTTCATATTAAAGTTAATGATGAACGCATCGAAAGAAGGCGGAAGAGACTGCAGAATGATGTCTACAGCAAGCTCCTGGTTAATGGTATGCCCCAGTTTCTCCAGAGCCTCCTTGTGCCCAATCATCTTGAGCACGTGAGCTCCCACTGGGCTCCCTTCAGCCAGTTTGCTCTGAAAGAAGAGCTTCGTCAGATTATAGCGTTCTGTCCTCGCCTGTGCAGCATACAGCATCTTGAGGTTCGCTATGATCTCTATAGCCGACATATCCTCATGCTGACGCTGCAGCGGTGGCGTCATAGACGCTAGCATCAGGCAAGCGACATCAATGCTATCATTGACGTGCTTTTCATAGGCTTCACGAACCGCCCTTGCGGCGTTCGCAGCGGGTTGAGGCGGCACAGCCGTCTCGAGGACATACAGTTTCCTCTCTGCCTTAAGAACGATCTTAAGGTGTCCGAACCAGTCAGAGAAGTTCGGCCCAGCAAACTTCTCCCTTTCCAGTAGGGATCGCACATTGAAGCTCATGGTGTTCGTTGCTGCAGGAATCTACAACAATGCAAGAACAGCAAGGTCAGTATCAATGTTCAGAATCAATCAGGACTTAAGAATGATTCCTTTTTCTCACTATTTTGTCTGACTGAAAAATCCAGTAAACAGTCCGAAAGAGTAACACTCTTTTAGTGAGATGGGATCCAGATTTCATACTTGGTCTCCGCGTCCCACTCAAGCGAGATAAGATGCACAGAGATGACAAGCATTAATTTCTAGTAGGCTGTCCCAGCCAATCGCCAACCCGTGCGATTCCCCTTCATCTGGGCAATCCAGCAGACTGTGCCAACTGAGTTGGTACAACACAGTCTCTGATCCCACAGATGGCTGCCTCCATGTGCTACCATATGCGCCACATATGTAGCCTACATGGTCAAGCTGACCCGACCTACTCCCTGGACCACCACGTGCTATGCTGAGCAACGAGAAGCGATAAATCCCTTCTCTGTAACACGCAGGTGTAATCCCGCACCGTCTGAAGATAGATGGACGTGCCCACTGAGTGGGTACAACACGGCTCCAACGATAGTCAGAACGGTGAGGTTTCGCGTCAGAAGGCTTACGAGCTTGATATTTTAGCGTTGGATTTTACCGGTCTTTTATCTTCTTGACTATCATGCAAGTCCTATGGTGATAGCAGAAGATAAACTCATGCATTTCTAATTATAAAAGCAATAAATAGAAAGCATGCTGATCTTATGTGGTAAAAGCCCATGAACCCTAAGTAAGACCTTAATTTTACTTAAGTCTTCACTTGAGCTCCTTTTGCATCTCATCTGGTCCTACCCAGGGCCCTAGCGCCAAGAGCACCTTAGGTGCGCCACCAGCTGAATGCCCCTCTTGGATGTGTGCCTTTGTGCTCTTGTCTAATCAAAATACATTTTGATCTACCTAGACAAGTTTGACTCGCAGGTCAAATATACAATAAATTAATTACAAATGTGATTCGCAGATCACAAAATAATAATTTACCAGGCTCGCAGGCCCCAGCACAGCACACAATAAAAGGGCAACCCACATAAGATGAAATAAACAAGCATCATGGCATCATTCAATCAACATGTGATCCATTACAAAGAAAATAAAATTTTTGAAAACCCCATGGTATCAATTTTAATTTCCTTATGTGCCCCTACAACCTTACAATGGTCCATTGATAGGGATCCACTCATCCATCTAGTCAGATCCTCTGCCCTTGCATGCACCAAGTCCTAACTGACTTGAGTTGACCTAATGGTCAACCATGCATGCGCAAAGGGCTGAACCACCCTCATGAGTTTCGGCAAGCGGGTGTGACCCCGGGCCTAACTCATGTGTGTTCAGTAGTCGTCTCAACCAGACCTCGCTACACGCCCTGGATGCAGTCGACCTATAGCCACCTCGTGCTTGCGCACAGGTGCTATCTGGTCAACCCATCTAGGCTGTCAGATGGTCTGATCAGACTATTGGATCTAACCTAGAGGTGACTTCAACCCCATCAACCCATCTAAGGGTTTATAGTAGGGCCTTAGATCTAGATAGGCGCGCAAGTTCCTTTTGTTTTGTAAGAAAAACTACACAAGCGCCAACACATGCGCAACAAGAAAACTTGCATGGAAACTTAAGCATGCGCCAAGGAGACATACATCAAGTTTCGGATATGCAAACTTAACATGTAACTCTCGCATGTCGGTTAGATCTAAGCAACAAGGATCACAAAAGCTTAAGCAATCATAACAACATGCATATTATGCCTCTGATACCAATTGTTGGGTCCCCTTCGAGGGGGAGCGCAAGGGGGAAATCCCTAAAGGTGGCGCATGTGTGATTCTTTTGCAGCGGAAGATAGGGATTCAAGATCAAAATAGCATGTCGTATGATCAACTCTTATGAGATGTATAAATCGGATGAGATTCATACCATTGCCATGAAGATTGGACTCGACTTGGAAGCAAGAGAACGATAGGGTTCTCCTCCAAAGTGTGCCACACACAAGAGGATGTTGGCCTACTCCTTGTCGTCCTTGTGCTAGCAAGGCTTCAAGGTTCTTGTCGTATGAAGGAGAAGAAAAACCAACTTTCGGCAAGGGCGATGAAGCTTCTCTTGTTCGTTTTTGTCTCCGATGGATCGATCACCAAGCAAAGCCACAACATGCGTTTAAGCGTTTTCTTCAAGAGGCGTTACATGATTTCCCAAGATGGAAAGTCATGAAGCTTTCGCCCACTCAAAGCAAACCGCCCTTTAACGCTTCCATCTTGAACCAATCCGTTCACACATGTGTGAACCGGTTCAATGGAATTCGGTCCAATGCTTTTGGTTCAAAGACCAAACCAAAACAACCCAAGCCATGGTCTAGATCTCTCTCTGAACCAAACGGTTCAAGATCTAACCGTTGATCTCTTGATGCTTCTGATCTCACTGATCTAGCATCACTACTCTCGATCGAAGCTTACCGATCTCAAGCCCTAATCAATCAAACATGATCAGACCAGATCTCACTTACAATCAGAGTCCAAACTCCTTTAAACTGAATCAAAACAATTCAGTCCACACGATCTGACTTAAGCAAGCCATATCATCAAATTGTGCGACCCTAAGGGTTTCCTTTAAATGTCGGTAACGACAACTTACGTTATCACGATCAGTGAGGGGTATCTAGCAACACATCACTGTCTCCCGATATAAAGGAAAGAGTCTTCCAAGACTACTCCCAAATCACAGCACAAGTGTGAATCTTCTTCACAAGGCATACATGTTTCCTTTGCCACTGGACGTTCTTATTGGACAAGCATGTCAAGCCTGTAACTCCAATACGATGAGCATGATTAGATCAGATGATCACAGTCATCTGGGTATGGCCATACACTTTCTCAATCATCTCATATAGGGGGGCCCTAGAACATCACACTCCTTAAACAAGGAGACGGCAATCCTGTATCTATCACTAGTGTCCTAACCTGACTCTTGATCATCATCCAAGATAGTCTATAATCATTATATTTCAAATGATATTGAACTACCTCAAAACAATGACATTCATCATTTAGAAACACAAGTGATCTCAAGTCAAAGGACATGTGCCACTTGTAGCATACAAGGATTATTCACATTGTGACAAGCAACCGAATATCCTAGTAGGGTCTGTCCAGTACATCCAATGTACCCATGAGTCTACATCTTATTCCATGCTCGAAGCATCCTATAAGATTAGAACTCATATTAGTCTCAATCATATCAGGGCTGTCTCAAGTTCACCAAGATATCTCGACTAAGGACATTACTGCATGTCAGCCTAGCTGAACAGCTTTGAGACATTAATCAGAAGTACACTTATTGGAGCAGACAAGGTAACAATCTGAATAACAACCATGCCTTTATAAACTTAAGAGTTTATTACATGATACTGTTACAATCCCAAGGCCTCAAACATTAGCCTTAAGGGCATACTCCAACATGTATAGGAGCTTTAGTAGCAATTGCGTACGCTGGGGATGAGCAGTATTGGTTTTACCATCACTTGGTCAGCTTAGAGTGTACTTGTTGGTTTTATCTTGACCCTGACGTGCCTCACATGTGTCATGATTCATTGTGTTTTACTTCATAACTCCACTTTTACTGTACATCCTATCATAGGAATTAGAAATAATAATAGTGGTACTGAAGTGTTGTTCTATATTGTACTTTCACTTGGCACTATTCTTAGCATTTAAATCAAACAAAAAGGGGGCCAGTGGTACCTAAGCACGTTCTACATCAAGCTTGGTACTATCCCTTGTGATGTAGGGGGGAGCGTGGGATTTATTCTACTTATTAAAACTAAAATTTTTTTATATATATATATTTTTTATGTTCAGAAAAATCAAAATTCAGAAAAATAACCAGAAATCCAGGGCAATAAAATAATCATTTAGAAAAAATTGCTATACCCTGTTGAAAAATCCATATGCCTAAAATTTGAATTGATTATACCAGCAAGTAGAACAACACTAGTTCTTTTGAATGACATGAAAAATAGATGATGAAGAGTTGTCAACAATTTATAATGTTTGCAACAATATAGCAAGTCAGATTATTCAATATCAAGCAGTGCAGAATCTTATCAGTCTTGACTTTTGCAATATTTCCCAAGTTGATCTGGTGATTCTTTTAGTGGAACCAAGTTATCAGATTTGTAGAGTGAAACCTGTTCTTCATGCTCGTGTCAGAGATAAGAGGTTCTATCAAGTCTAAACACGTTGAATACCTACAAGAACAAGGCTAATCAGATTAGTTTTCAGAACAATTGCAGGAGTTATTCAAATATGAAAAGTTGCTAGGTATCCTTGGTTGATCTGAAGAATCTGGATTCAGTCCCACTGGTCCATATGGTAGAACAAGATTTGGTCTTTCTATTCGTTCCAAAGTTCTGGAATTTTGTTGCGCTGATTGCTTAAGATACCTGCATAAAATACACTAGTCAGATTAAATAAGAAGACTCTGCAGGAGTTAATCAATTTACGAAAAGTTGATGTGTCTTGGAGGATGATCCAGTCGATTTGCGTTTCTCCCAACTGATCCGAATGATAGAGGAGGATCTGGTCTTGCTAATGGGTCCAATGATCAGAGCTGGGGGCTTCTCTGACCATGCCAAAAACCTTCGACAATAAGGGTAATCAGATTAATATGAAAGAGCAAAACAGAAGACAGCGGCAAGAAGCAGAGTCTGGAAACAGGCAAGGATGGTCTGCGCCATTCAATGATGCCGGAGCTAGTGATTTGTCGGAGACTCTGGTAGAGCAGGTGGTGGAGAAGGTGATGGCGGCGTTAGAGCACTGGCAGCGACGGAGAAACAGCTGTTCAGGCAGAACAGGGTAAGCTGCGAAAAGGAGGCGGCTGTTCGAACAGGACAGGGAGGTTGGCGAGCATAGCAGGGGTGATCGCTGTTCACCGGATGGTGGACGAAATCAAAACCTGCTTCAAGTGGAGGTTGTCATCATAGATGAGAAGACGTGGCCGGAGTTTGGGGTCAATTGGCGGACTGTCGGAGTAGAACAACGATGAAGGGCGGAAGGCTGCGGAGGCGGAGGGTGTTCTGTTGGAACAGGGCAGTACGCAAGTGGAGCAGAGTTCGTCGCCGAAAGGCCGGTGGTGCGCGAATTCGGAACCTGCTACAACTGCAGATCCTTGAGATGGTTTCGGAGATGTGGCCGGAGTTTGGAGGCGGACGGTGGCCTGTCGGAGGAGAACGACGCTGGGAAGCGGAAATAGGGCGGAAGGCTGGCGGAAACAGGGGATCTGATCCGGAGTTTGATTCTGGCAATCGGAGCGGCAGATGGGCGGATGCCGGTGGCTGAAGGTTCAACTATGGGAGACGAAGAGATGTCCAAAGTTTCGTGGAGATCCGACGGTGGGATCGCCGCCGGCGAGCTCTCGAAATGACAGAAAATCTGCAGGTTTGCTGGGTGTGCGATGTTGTCAGCGGAGCAGGAGAATTGGGGGGAAAGGAGAGATTAGAGAAGAAAGGAAGAGGGAGGGGCTCAGCCCTAGAAGGAGGAGAAGAGAAAACTAGGTGACAAGCACCTCAGAGAAGGAAGAAGGAGACATCCGATTCATCGGAAGAAGAACCATTTCCATTCAATCATAAAAATCTGTCTATTACAAGGATACATGAGTGTAAGATATAGGGGAAGCTTTGAGAGAGGTTGCACGCGAACGTTGAAGGTGAACGTTGTTCTTTCCATCTCTAGCAAAGAGACGTTGTGCTTCCATTTGCAGCGATGAAGGGAGAGACGTTGAGCCTTCCTTCTTTGCAGTGATCAAGATTTGTGTTGATGTGCGCTGTAATGAAATCCTACTTGGCTAGCTGCTGGCTGAGCATTATCGCAGAATTTGTTTCCTTTACCGTAGATGCAGTCACATTTTGGATTTTATTGTGGCAACTTATTGAGCTGAAATGTCTTGAAGTCATTGGAGTAATTATTCCCATTATTTTGAGCTAGCTAGAAGTGAGCATGCTAGCTTATTTGTGAGACCTCCAAGTCTCTGGCTAGGGTATTTGTAGACTCCACTTGTACCTTCGTGGCCGGTGGACTTTGCCCCCATCACCTTGGTTAGTAATAATAGCAGTGGTATCGAAGCTACGGTGTTCCTAAATATCTAGCTTGGCACTGTTCTAAGTTTATATTAAAAAAAAGGGAACCACATAGGTACTATGTGGCACTGGTGCTATTTTTTTTTTTTTTTGCCAAAGGCAAGAATTTTGTATTGTATTCCAAGACAAAAAGATTATTTACAAGTTATATACAACCCACACACCCCTCATCTCCTTCCACTGTCCTTAGAAATTTTGACAGAGTTTCCCCTATATTTCTAACGCGTGAACCCTGTGCTACATACAAAATCCTCAAAGAGAATAAACAAAACAAAACAAGAGAGGAGGCAGAGTCAAGAACACTAAAAACCATTTTACAGGTTCACATGGAAACCTTCTAGACAACCATACAACACCCTTTCAGTAACTTGAGAAGCCGTGACGCTATCACTGTCCTGGGGATCTGTAATGTATAAGGCCGGTATAATCGGAAGAATTGAATCTTTGGAGCGGGCATGAATGTTGCAAAGACATGGAGGACTCCGGCTGCAGCACGCAAGAGACGTGCCTGCTGTAGGAGGAAAAACAAGGGCCAGGGAAAAGGCAGCAACTTGAGCTCAAAGTGCGCCATCTGCAGTCCAGGGGAAGATATACACAAGGCCCACAGCATGGCGGAGAGCAATAGTCCGTGTCCTGTAGATAATCAGCCCGAAGAAAATAAGACCATAGCATAAAAGAAGATGAGGATAAAATCCGGAACACAGAAATATGCTGAAAGGCCTGGCAAATAAGGAGTTAGCAGAGTATTGCCAAAGAAGAGGCCCCGAGAAGAAAAACTCATGCAAGGAGAAAGACTATTCCGAGAGCAAGCCATTATATCCCCCAAGAGTGCAAATAGGATATGGTGGTTGGGTCCATGTCCGAAGGGCGAATCTAATGCATTACTTTAGCCGTTACTTCAGATTTTAAGATATTGTAGTAGGCTAAGGGGCTAGTATTTGGAGCCCCAAAGGCGACTGCATTTCTTTACCGCCAAATGTAGTAAATGGCTCTAGATAGGATGAGCCTACGGATGTAATTTTTCTTATTCACTCCCAACCTCCAATGGCTTACCAGAAACTGCTCAAGCAAGTCCCAGGTGGTGATAGAGGGGCTGAGATCACAACTCCACTGTATCAACCCCCAAAACTCAGCTATGGCTTTGCATTGAAAGAAGAGATGATTGTGGGTCTCAGGCTCAGAATTGCAGAGCAAACAAGTTGGGTTATGGATTATACCCCAGTTGTGCAGCCTTGAACGAGTACTCAACCTTCTTAGGTAGAGAAGCCAGGTCGTAATGGTGTAACGAGGTATGTCCCCTTTGAACCAGACAATCCCATGCCAGGGAACGTCCGTGCCTGGGAAGAAATTATCGTAGGCCGAATTGATAGAGAAATCCCCACAGGCAGTTAGTCTCCTGTAGATGCGGTCTGCCTGAAGGTTGGGATTAATGGGGATAGCAGGGATGGCTCTATATACATTAAGCAGACGGGTAGATCTTGGGTGTGGCACCTCCCATCTGTGCTTCACTATCAATGCCTTAAGGAGAGTATTCCTCCCTGGCGGGTTCTCGAAACGAAAGTCCTCAACTAAGTCCAAGAGGATGCGGGAGTTAAACCAAGGGTCCACCAAAAGCCGAATAGATGACCCGTTTGCAATATTGTAGCCCACCATCCTTAGGCATGTGTCACGGACCGAAAGAATGCTACGAAAAGACCAGGGCATTTTAGCGGAGAGCTTTACTGTCCATATAGAATCCGAACGTAAGTACCGCTCGTGCACCCACTTCACCCAGAGTGAGTGCTTATCTGTTATGACACTCTAGATGTAGCGCATAAGAAAAGCTTTATTTAGCTTGTCAATATCCCTTAACCCGATGCCACCCATATTCTTAGGCTTGGTAACATTGATCCAAGCAACCTTAGCGATCCCTTTCCGCTGGCCTGCCGACCAGAGAAAACCGGCAAGCATAGAGTTTAATGTCTTGATTACCAGAGTAGGTAGCTTCAAAGCACCACACCAAAAATTAAGGTTCCCATAGCATATAGATTTTATCAATTCAATTCTACCCACGTAGGATAATTGCCTTGCTCTCCAAGAGGTAAGATATTTGGTTAGCTTTTCAAGGAGAGGCATGCAGTCCTGTTTCTGGATTTGTTTGCTGGTAATAGGAATGCCCAAGTAGCGGAAGGGCAATGCGCCCTTTGTGATCTCAAGGATAGAGGAGATTTCATTCTGAATCTGTAGCCCACATGAGTTGGAGAAGAATATTTGTGATTTTTCCTTATTAATTTTGAGGCCCGTAGCTTGATGAAAAATTTCCAGCACCCGACAAATGGCTCCTGCCGATTGAACAAAGGCGTCATAGAAAATAATAACATCATTTGCGAATTACAGATTTGTTATTCCCAAATGCTTGCATTTGTCATGGGGGCAAATATTGCCCAATTGGGATTCCTCGGTGAGCAGATCAGTAAGATACTGCATCACAATAATAAATAGGTATGGGGACATCTGGGGCAGCCTTGGCGAAGTCCCCTAGTACCCTTAAAAAACCCCACATCTTGCCCGTTAATTGTGATAGTGAAAGTAGGGGAGGTAACGCATGTCATGACCCGCTCGACAAAGTTTGTGGGGAACTGGTAAGCCCGCAGGATATAATCAATAAAATCCCATCTTGTGGAGTCAAAATCAGAATTCAAATATAGAATCCATGTTTGAAAAACTTATGGCCAGTCAAAATCAGTTTATGTGTAAGCAAGACCAACTCATGTCAAACCAAAATAGAAAAATTGAAGAGTTTATGTCTAAGCAGGACCAACTCATGTCAAATCAAAATAGACAAATTGAAGAATTTAAGGAAAGTTTTCATCAAATCAACTCCAGATTGGAAAGAGTAGAAGCCCACAACAAAATTCTTGAAAATCAGATTGCCCAACATGCTAGTGTACCTTACAAACCCCCTGGGAAGTTGCCTGCAAAACCTGAGATAAATCCTAGGGAGCACTACAATGCTATCATGACTAGAAGTGGGAAACAACTAGGAGAAACTAGAGGGAGGTTTGAAAACACTGAAAAAAGGCTTGATGATAATGAAGAGGAATTAGAGTTAGGAGAATCCTCTTCACATGAGGAACCCCAAACTTGTTTACCACCTCAAAAGGGTGATAAACCTAAAGGAGATGAATCATGTGAAAAAGACAATCCTAAACCTAATTTGCCTGCTCCTTACCAGCCACCTATACCCTTTCCTTAAAGGTTAGTTCAGAATAAATTAGACAAAAAGTTTGGCAAATTCCTTGAAATCCTGAAAAAGCTATATGTTAACATTCCATTTACTGAAGCTATTACTGAAATGTCATCTTATGCCAAGTTTTTAAAGAAAATTTTGTCTAGTAAAAGGAAACTAGATGATTATGGCACATGCACTGTTACTTTAATTGAAGATTATAGTGCTATCATACAGAACAAACTGCCACCTAAACTGAAGGATCCAGGTAGTTTTTCTATACCTTGTTCAATAGGAATATGGCTTTTGACCGAGCCTTATGTGACCTAGGTGCTAGTGTGAGTCTAATGCCTCTTTCTACTTACATGAAACTAAATCTTGGAGAGCTAAAGCATACATCCATATCCTTACAGCTCGCAGACTCATCGGTAAAGCATCCTGTAGGTATATTAGAGAATGTTCCTGTACAAATTGGTAAGTTTTTCATTCCTGCAGATTTTGTAGTGTTAGACATGGAGGAAAATTCTAGAAATCCTATAATTCTTGGTAGACCACTATTGGCCACTACTAAAGCAAACATAGATGTGAAAGAGGGAAAGATTACTTTTGATATATGTGACAACAAGATTGAATTTAATCTTAATGATTCATTGAACAAGCTTTCATACTCAGGATCTTGTTGTAGTGTTGAGATATTTAATGATGATATTTATGATGTTTCAAGTTTGTTTGATGAAGCCTCAAATAATGAATATAACAATCTTTATGAGAGTATTGATAAGAAATTGCAGAAGAAAAAGACAAGGAGGAAGAGAAGAAGAGGAAGCTCTAGATTGATTGACAAAATAGAAAGGATTCTGAGCAAATTTGGATAATGTTTCAAGATTGAGCCTTATGTTGAAAAATCAGGAGGGCAATTCAGGAGTTCACGATCAAATCCGAGTGTTAAAGGGTCAAGCTAATGACCTTTAAATTAGCGCTTCTTGGGAGGCAACCCAAGCTTTCTAACCTCTATTTTGTTTTCTTTAACTTAATTTTAGCTTAATACTAATTTTTCTTTTATTTTTGTAGGTAAATTATGATTTGGAGCAAATTACGGCACTACCGTAAGGCAGGTTACGGTACCGTATTTTGGTTCCAAAATCCACCCGAGAGTTTCCTTATTTTTACGGTACCACTGTAAGATATTTTTACGGTACCGTATTTTCATGAAATTTTATTTTTGATTTTCTGAATTTTCAATTTTTGAAAAAAAAAAATTTGCTGTTTGAGTTTTACGGCAGGTATCGTAAGCTGTTTTACGGTACCGTATTTTTGAACTGTTTTTGACCCGAGAGTTGTCGTAATTTTATGGTACCACTGTAAGATATTTAACTGCCATATTTAGGGTTTCTGTCGGGCCGTTTTTAGGGTTTTACCTTCGTTCTCACTCGCTCTCGAGCTACTCTTGAGTCTCCGATCGTCTCCGACCTTTAGTGGACACCGGCGACCTTTCCCGCCGTCGATTGGGTAACCGTTTCACCGATTTTTCTGATTTAACAAGTTTTTTTTAGTTTTCGCCCATTTCTCTCATTTTTGCTCGATTCTCAACCATTTTGAGTGATTTTTGTTTCTATTCACTCTTTAGAGAATGAACTTTCAATTCCTTATTGTTTGAAAAGAATTTGGGTCGATTTAATAGGTGATTTGAGCTGAAATAGGTTGAAACGTGGTAAAGTTACTGTTCACTGACGGTTTTGTTGATTTTTGGAGTTTGAGCTGGAGTTATGAGTTGATTTTTGCTTCCTATTTACTTGATTAGTATGATTAATGATGCTGAAACTATGATTCATGCCTGCCATATTGAGATGAGATTGAGATTACATGCTCTGTTTATGCCCTGTTTTTATGATAATAGAACATGTTGATAGGATGCCATTTAACTTGAATTGAACTGTATTATTGTTTTGCTACCATTAAATTGTGAGTTTGCAGCTTGTTAACAAATATGCCAAGGAGGAAGGTAATTTTCTGAAGAGAGAAGGGGAAAGCTCCTGCAGAACCATCTCAACCTCAGAACCCCCATGGAATCATCTTTAGGAATGAGATGCAAGAGGCTAGATACAACAAGCTATTGGAAAGAAAAATCATCAACACCAAATATGCTGATCAAAGAACACTTGAAGCCTTGGGACTTTATGAAGATGTGCTTTGGATGTTTGAAAGAATCCAAGCCAAGCAGTTTTTCCATATGACTCCGCACACATATTTACCTCTTGTTTTGGAGTTCTTGAGTAGTCTGATCATAGAGCTGAAAGAGTATACCCATGGCCCTACTGATGGAAAAATTACTTTCAGATTGGCGAATAAAGAGAGAGAGCTTACACTGCAAGAAGTAAGAGATATCTTTGGACTAAGCACAGGAGGGTACAATGAGATACCCCTAGGATTCATGGAGAACATCTTTTGGAACCAAATCACAAGTGAGAACCGTTTCTATGCTGTTTCTGCCACAGCTAGCAAGATCATGAACCCTTATATCAGATATGCTCACAGGGTTCTAGCACACACAGTGTTCGGTAGAGGGGATAGTGACGACATGGTTCGTCAGCATGAGCTCTATCTTCTTTGGGGGATGCTCAGTGGATTTGCTGTGGATGTTGCCTACTTCATGGTTAAGCATATGGACAAGGTAGCCAGAGCAACTAGAGGATCAGTGGTGATAGGAGGTCTGATCACTCCTATAGCTAGGTATTTCGGGATTGAGCCATATGGGATTGAGTTGGCACGAGGGAATGCAAGACTCGACATTGAGTCTTGCATAACAATGAAGATGATTGTAAGAGAAGGAGACACTTTTTGTTTGGACCTTGGGCCAAATGTCCCTCCTCTACCTTTACCTCGCGTTGAGAAGACCACAGTCAGAGACAGAGCCAACTGGAAGTTATCTTCCAGTGCAGCTGAGGTAGCTTTTACTCCGCCACTTGATGCAGTTCCACCACCACCCACCTGGGGTGGAAGGAGTAATCCGTATGGGATGGAGTCACCACCTCATGATTTTGCATAGGCCGCCGGTACTTCTTCACATGGGACAAGGGGTGGTTTTGCTAGCCACCACGATCCAGGTTTCCAAGCACTCACAGCACAGATGTATAATCAAGAACGCCGCCTGGAGAGGATGGAAGAGACTCTAGGGCACATCAGAGGGATATGGAGAGGTTATGTAATCATATGGAAGACATGGGTAACTTCCTTTTTGACCGTTTTGGTTATGCAGATCATAGAGAATATGGATACCAGGATGATCAAGGAGGAACACCATATTATGATCCCATGGAGGCTGCTACGAAAGACTCTGAGGCTACACGATCAAATGGCGATGAGTAGTTACTTTGAGAGTATTGTTTTCCTTTACTTGTTTACCATACTATGTTTGTCCATATATATCTCATTGATTTTTCATATGATGAAGGGAAGGATGACGCTTCATGATCGCCACCACTGATTTTTGATATGATTTCTTGGTTTTCAATATGGTTGTATGATGAATATTGATATTATGATTCACTTTTCAATATGGTTGTACTACATTATGATGATATTAATTCTTGTTGACATGATATGATGATGAAAATATTTTGATATATGATTATGTTTTGAGATGTGTTGATGATGAATGAACTCAAATTCTTGATTAGAGTTATAGCCCCATCATGTTAAATTTATTTCTTCAATACATATTTGTCTATTGAAATATGAAATTAGTTGATGCATAAAATCTTGGGTAGATGTATTGTTTAAGGAATAAAATCTAAAGGTGAAAATTTTCTTTTGAATAAAATGAGTATATGAGTATGATTTATGAATTGAGATCAATTGATCAACCTAGTAGATGTTTAGTCTATTCTTGTTATTTGTTGGGAAATAAGAATCCAAGATCCACAAAATAATGGTGAAGACTCCCCTACTTGGCACTGTGGGAAAGCGTAGTGGTACCGAAGGTCGTGGGTTGAAGCAATAAATAGAAAAAGTATGTATCTATGTAGGTACATGCCATGAGAGAAATCATTTCACATAAACTCCGTTGTCCTTAGTAAATTCTTTCCAAATTAGAGGATATGAGTTCTATTGCATTGATTATGTGATCCGTGCACTCTAATATCGTCACCAAAAAAAAGGTGGTAATCGAGTTAGAGAATGTGAATGATGCAAAAAGAAATAGAAAAAGTATGTATCTGTGTGGGTACATGCCAAAAAAAAATGACTGGAAAAAGATCTTGGAAACCTAATTCCTGTAAACAAAAGCATGATAGATTTGAACTGAAAATTGGGTGAAATCATATGATTGAAAATTCTATTTATTGTACTTGTTGTGAAGTTTTATTTGATTGAATCGTGGATCTAGAGGATTGAGTTCTAAAGATGATATGCTATTTGAAGTTTTGTAAATCAATCGATAGAGTTTTTCATTGATGGGTTGTATTTTAGAGATTTATTGAGCATGAAAAGGTTATTCTTTTAATCAAATTTTGATTTCAAAATTTTGATTTTTTCTTGTGGACAAGCAAAGTTTGAGCCTTATGTATTTTGATGACACCAAAATATATAGTATATTTTGTATCATTTTGAATATCTTTTCATGCTAGATTGAAGATCTTTCACTTGTTTTTATGCTAAATTTATCGAATATTGCAAAGTCTACTTCTATTTTGGTTTTTCATGGATTTCAGGTAAAAAGGCACTATTTTTAGGCATTTTCAAGCAAAATCAAATACATAGAAGGATTACCATCATCAAGAGGAGATCACCCAAGAAATTTCATGCAAAACGGAGCAAGTCTGCAAATTACGGCAGTGCCGTAATCCATTTTACGGTGCCGTAATTTCAGACAGTACCGTAAAATCCGAGCCCTGCCGTATTTTGAAGAATTTCCTAACAGAAAGTTTTTCAGATTTTATGGTACCGCCGTAAACAATATTACGGTACCGTATTTCAGAACGCTTCAGAACAGAAACTTCGCTCAACTTTACGGCACTACCGTAAGAAACTACACGGGCTGTAATTTCCAGACGTTCGCGAACAAAGAGTTCAGCCGATTTTACGGCACTACC
This sequence comes from Costus lasius, assembly GCA_027563935.2. Lineage (NCBI taxonomy): Eukaryota > Viridiplantae > Streptophyta > Magnoliopsida > Zingiberales > Costaceae > Costus > Costus lasius. Next base: position 113,066,578 of record CM050447.1, on the reverse strand, counting down.
GTAAACTAGATTACGGTGCCGTAATTTCCAGCCTATTCAGGAACAGAATACTCGAGGGATTTTACAGCAGTGCCGTGAACTATTACATTGCCATAATTCCTTATTTGATCACGATGCCCAGGTCAATATCGACACCCGATTCTTGCAGAGAAGATTGCGAGCGATCCAGAGCTTTAAATTGGATGCCGTAAGAAGCAATCGGGGAGCTTTGGAGGGGACAATTACGCATACACCGGAAGCCCCAATTTTCATCCACTATCGAGGGAGAAATTGTGTTGGTGTATATGCCCTGAAGACCAATGTATGGACATGGTCAGGGATTGTTTGAATGTACTTTGATAGAACTATTACTCTTTATATAGGCATGGTCGTTATTGTACAGACTTCTCTACCTGCGTTGATGTATTGAATTGCATAAATAATGTCCCAGGAGTTTGGATTGGATCCATTCTCATAAGCTATCTCTAGACAAGGTACCATAGCAGATTTGGGACAGCTTTGGTACATGTGAGACTGGTGTATGGGCTGGTTAAGTGCGGGGCACAGTAACGCAGGCATACAGGTGCATTGGATGCACTGGAGTGATCCACCATGAGGATTGACTTGTCTAGTCAACAAGTCAATCTCACATGCAAGAGGTTTGCATTGATCCTTAGACTTGAGGTATTCATGTCTAGATTTGATGATGGGTATGCTTTGATACAGTCTTACGTCTCTCCGTAATTGGGAGACCAAAACGACTGACATTGGGCATGTCATAAGTCATGTAGAGACATGGATGACCAATAGTAGGATTTGCCCCTTCCTTATTGGAAGCATGATATCCAATCGAGGCGCCCCACCTTATTGGTGCATGATAGGAATGTGTGGTCACACTTGTTGAGTCATGACCAATGCATTGGATTGATAAACTTGAGACTAATCCAATGGTAGGATATCAGTTTAGGCAAAGGGATCTATAATGCAATGGGAATCCTCATTGCTTGTTAGGAGTTGTTCCCATAATGACTTAAGTCCTATGACATGGGTAGTAGTGATGTGTTGCTAGATACCCCTCACTACTTATGATGTTTACATCATTGCCATCGTCATATGGATCCTACGGGGTCACACGCAATAGACTCTTGACGTTGCTTTAATCAGAAGCCTCTGGATCAAGTTATTGGATAACTTGGATCTATTTGGAAGATTTCATCAGCGCCAATGGGCCTGATGAGTTGGAAGAAAGTTATTGGAGCCAAACTTCAATTTTGGCAGGTTGACCCGATATTGACCTAGATTGGTCACATTTGGATTAGGGTTGTATTCGATTGGATCCAATGGCTTAATCAACCCATGCCATGAAGTTTGGGCTAGCTCATTATCCAATGAGGCCCAATAATAAGTTATCATGAAAAGAGTGGCTTAAAAGGGTATAATGGGGAGAAACCCAACCCCATTGGCGCCTAGGGGCATAATGGGGTGTGGGTGGCATAAATTGCTTCCTTTGGAAGGAAGTGGCGCCTCCCCCCTTCATCCTTTGATGGTATCTTGCCTCTATGGTAAGTGTTGGGGCTGATATGGCTTGAAAACTTTTAGGAAAGTCCTTGGGGGCATATGGTTAGGTTGAATGAGGATTATGGCAAGGTCTTGGAGACTTTCCTTACCTCATAAACCCTACATGCACCCAATGTCTTACCCTAGCCGAATTCCTCTTACATATTGCGCCTAACCCTTTCTCCTTTAATGGTAAAATGCTTTTGTGGCATATCTTCGGCTGATGTATTGCTTGGGGCGCAAGACAAGGTCTTGGCGCATAAGGAAGGGTTGAATGGGTTTAAGGAAATGTCTTGGAGACTTTCCTTGCCACAAACCCTTTTCATCCTAGCCATACACTTGGCATGATCCCAGCCCTTGGCCAAACCGCCTCTTGTCCTATTTATAGGATCCCTTGCCGCCCTTCTTGTGGTTGTTGTTCGAGTGAACAACATCTTAGAGGGGTGACATATCTCTTGGAGAGACTTGGAGTGCAAGGGGCGAGAGCAACATAGTCTTGGCGCAATCTTCTTCCTTGAAGCCGAAAGTTCTTCCTCTTCCTCTCTTCTTTGGCACAAGGATTCTTTGTGCTTGGTGGCGTCTTCTTGCCACAAGCCCTCATCATTCCTTGGCCATAGGCGCACCTTGGAAGTGGCGTAAGCAAAGAAGAAGAGGGAAGTCCTTGGCGGCATCTTCCCTATCTCCTCCTTGGCGCAAGTTCTCTTGAAGGTGGAGCAAGTGAGGTGAAGGCTTGATTCTCTTCCCGAGGCTAGCACCAAGCGTGGAAGGGAGCAACGATCAAGGAGTCGACGCGTGGATACTTGTAGAGGGCGAGCACTTGATCGTCTTCAACATGGCTTCGGCAACTAGACAAGCAAAAGAGGTACATCTCTAACACATCCTTGTGTCTTTTCTCTCACATGGATCCTTGGGACCGGAATATGTTTCGAGTGTAATGCTTCCGCTGCGTCCTGGGACTACAAAAATTTTAAATTACACCCGGTATTCCCTAACAGTGGTATCAAAGCTACTTGCGAGAAACACAAGGTGTGTGTTTGCTTGTATGAAAAATTTTTGGAAAATTTTTCTTCTATCCATGCGTGTTTCACGTAGAAAGCGTTTTCATCCAAACCTCTCTTCTCATCTTTGTGGCCGAAACCTGGATTTTGTTTATGATTGATTTAAGACCAAAGGCGCACGTGGTTTTGTCAAGTAGGACGGGCATTGTATCTTCGGACTGGCCGGGTCTCTTGATCTGACAAAACTGCCAGCCGATAGGGTCTATGAAATCATCCTGGAACTTGATCTAAATTTTAGCATAAATTTGGTTAAGAGAGTGCTTTGGATGATGTTGGCGCATAAGGTGCTAAAATTTGATTTTTCCGGATTTTCAAATTTTACATACGCCACTTGATTGGGTTGATATGGTCATAGCGAGTGCCCTCCTATGTTGTGATGTGGAAGCATGTTTCCACTTGTGATGAATGCTTGTAAAATCTCTTTCCACCTGCGTGTGGTTCTCTCCCTATCTTGTTGTAAAGAATTTTTCCATCTTGTTTAGAATAGATGTAGAATTACATGATAGGTTAAGACTTCATCTTGACAACAAGGAGTCTTCTTTAATCGGAGTCAGAAGTGGCGCCAGCTTTGGAAGCGTGGTGATGGACTTGCGGCTGAAGGAAGGACACATGCTTTCGGCTTCTAGCATGGGCTGATCTGCTTTAGGGACTCGCAACCCTTGGATGCACGATAACATGTCACATGGCTCGTGACAAGTTATGTGTATGAAAAGGGCTATGACCATATCGACCAAACTAGCATGCCTGTGATGGTTTATTATTTTGTTCAAAGCATGCCTGTGATGTTTTTCCTTTGCTGCCATAACCATAGGAAAACTGCATGCTAGAAAAGAATAAAATAAACATGAAAAAACTCTCATTGAAATATCAAGTCAATAGCCTTCTAACGCGTAACCCTCATCAAACTATCGATCGGTGGTGTTGTGAACTGTTTTCCACCCTCGTGGGACACACCCACTTATCTTTAGAAGGTGTGAGGTGACAAAGATTTCCCCAGTCCAGTTTTAACCTGGGCGTGCCTTCGCAAGGAATTCGTTGGCCTTGGGCATAACGATTAGGACCAGACTTGACTAGTTTTTCATATGTCACTGACATGATGAATTACTGGAGGCAGCTGTTGAGAGGATAGGGTTTTGTGTTGTATCCAGCCCTCGCTGGACACAGGGCGCCTAGTCTGTCTTAACTAAGAGGAATTGTGCATGGCACAATTGGTTGGCATGCCTACCTAAGGAAGCATAAGATACTCTATGCATCCCAACTCACCCTCGTGAGTCGCGGAGACCTCATGTGAAATTAGGATCCTACTCACCTCTTTCCATGTTGAGTTTGAGAGTTCTCAACTTGTTTTGGAAGTGTGGGAGCATAACATTTAATTTAAAGTCCTTGTTAAATGCTTTATCATAGTACTTATTTTACTTATTTGCTTATTGTAGATGGCATCTCCTGATCTAAGATTGAAACTTTATAAAAATAAATTGGATGGGATAAATTGGATAAATTGGTTCAAGATTTTGTCCAAGATACTGGAACAAGAGAATAAGGTGCATCTTCTTGAAAGACCACCATCCCAGCCCAGTGTGTATTTCACTACTGAGTGGGAGTGGAATGTCTATCTTGAACATTGTGAAGATAACGAACAGTACACTGCTCTTGTCTTAGAGTGCATGACCCCAGAGGTCAAAGTTGAGTGTGATGAGATGGAGATTTATGATCTTATCATACATCTCAAAGGTCTCTTCACACCGTGCTCTATAGACAAAGATCAGGAGAGTTCTGTTGGATCTTCAGACTGTATGCCTAAATCTGAGAATGACCATGGTTCTGTATCTTCGAAGCTAATACTTCGGAAGACTGGGAATGCATGGATATTTCGAAGAGGATTAATGGCCAAGAAGAGCATGGCAAAGAAGAAGGGATATGATCCATCCGCTTCAGGTATTGTATTACCGAGGTCTTTATGTCTACTTCTTATTCATGGGTACTAGGTACCTCATGTGAGGCTCACATATGTTTTACATGTGCAGGAGCTCAGAAGAAGTAGAACGATTAGGCTTGGTGGGATCGACTCTCGGGTCAGGGACGGAGCATTGGATGCTGCTGTTGATATCATCTCACTGCCTTGAAGACTTTATCTAGAACTTTGCTATTATGTATCAGCTTATGTATTAGAACATCATTCCTTTTGGAAAGGATTTCAGTTTGAAATAATAAATGATATTTTTTATGTTCTATTGAAGTGATATAGTTTGTGGTTCTATATGTAACACAAGATCAGATCCAATGATTCAATAAACACCCTCTTATAGCATTGTCTCTTGAACCATAGAACAATGGTCACATCCAAAGGTCCATGGACTATTGGGATCATTATCCTTTCAGGATTATGATACAAGTGAGTCTAGTTCAAAGGAACAATGTGACAGATGTTGCCTTCACCATAAAGGGTGGAAGGACTATTGGCTTGTTGGATCTATTACACAGCAATGTATGTGGACCCATGTAAACAAGCACTAAGAGGTGTTATATGCTTCATCAGGTGTGGGTATGCCTTATCCAACCTAAGAACTTTGGAGAAATCCAAGAAGTTCACAAATGAAGTATTGAGTCAAATTGGAGGATCTATTAAAGCACTTTGATTGGATCAAGGTGATTAGTGGAGAATTTGATGACTGTCCTAAGAAGTGTGGAGTTATCTCACACCTTACTTAGTACACCACTGTGTGGTGAATTTCAAAGAAAGAAAAAGGAACACATTGGATGTGGTTCCATCTTTGAATAGTCATGCAAATATACTACTATGATGCCATGCAAACGGATGCATTGCCACTCCATAAGAATGTGTCTATATTAGCTTTTGAGTTGCGAACTGCAAATATCCCATTTCTTCAATGGAATTGGGAATGTAATGTGCAGTGATTCAAAAATATGTGTTTGTGGTGCACTGTAGAGTGCTAATTTTATCCCAAAGAGAACAAAATATTTGTTGCTCAAACTACTGTCTGTCTTGAGAAAGTATTTCTTTTAAAAGAAGCTAGTGGGAGTAGATTTGATTGGGACAAGGTCCAGAATCAACCACAATATAATTAGACACAGATGGAGAGCAAAATCTCACATACAGGTTGAAAGTCAACCCGAGGTTCAAGTAACATAGGAACCACATAAGTCTGGATCGATTCGATATGCTGGGCATGACGAATTTTTCAAGGATGAACCTAAGACTTATGAGGAAAGCGGTCAGTGGACCAGATTCCAAGAAATAGCTAAGGGCCATGAGAACCATAATGGACTCCATGTCTGTTAATCAAGTCCAGGACTTGGATGAGCTGCCAAAGGGGTAATTCCCACAGGCTGTAAATAAATCTTCTAGGAAGATAGACATGGAAGGTAACATTGTTACCTTGAAAAGGCAAGCTAGTGAACAGAAATTTCAGGCAAATCCACTGGGTGGATAATGATGAAATTTTTCACCAATAGCTGAGTTTTAAGTCCATTAGGGATCTGCATGTTATAATTGCATGATCAGTTACGACGTGTTGTTATGAAAACTATCTTTCTTGCATGGACGTCTGAAAAGATATCTATAAGGAAATAGCCAGAAGGTTTTCATATCAAGGCCATAAAGATATACATGGTGTTATGCAAGCATGTTTAAAAGAGCCTGTGTTTACAAGAAGATCAGTGGGAGCACCTTAATAGTATTTCTTGTTCTAGAAGATTGATGATATTCTCCTCACATGGAATGACATCTCAGCTCTTCACATGGTGAAGAAAAGGCTTGAGATGTATTTCGAGAAGAATGATCTAGGGAATGATGCCTACATCCTAGGCATGAGGATCTATAGATAGAGATCCAAGAAAGTCATTGCCCTTTAGTCAATCTATGTTCATCCAAGAGTTTCTGGAAAGGTTTATATTGGATGATTCCAAATATTGATACCTTCCAGAGAGATATGGTCTGACTCTCATGAGGATGTTGTGTCCTATGACACAACTGGAAAGTAATAACATGGGTCTAAAATCCTGATACATGGTGTATAGGATGGATCATGTTTTGAGTAATATACACAAGACCATTTGTGGCAAATGCTTGGAGCATAGCCAGCAAGTTTCAATCAGATCTTAGTGTTTAACACTAGATAGCTGTGAAAGCAATCCTTATATATACTTGGGAAGTATAAAGGATTGAAGTCTAGTCTATGATAGACAGGAAAGAATTTTGTGTGCAAGGGTACACTGATACTTCGTTCCAGTCTTATGACCACAGCCAGGATTTGCGCTTTGCCTTGTTGTGGTGTTGTGTGCTGAAAGAGCATTATGCAAACCATAGTGGCAAAATTCTACAAATAAGGCTGAGTACATTGCAGCTTCTTGTGGCAGCCAAGGAAGCAGCTTCATTCATTTGAACTTGATTTATTTCCTGGTGCTTGATGGTCCAGTATAGTTCTTACTGGGGCCATAGCATAAGTGAAGGAACTTAGTGCTCAAGAATGTACTGTAGCATATCATATGATCTTAGAGATCATGGATAAGGATGATGATCAAATTTGTTAAAATAAACACAGATAGCAATCTGAAAAACCCACTGACATAGCCTCTGGCGCAGCGGAAGCTAAATGGGTCATACTAGAGACATTGGAACTGACTAAACATCAGTTGCCTTTGGTCTTAGTGCAAGTGGGAGATTGTTGGTGTATATGCCCTGAAGACCAATGTATGGACATGGTCAGGGATTGTTTGAATGTACTTTGATAGAACTATTACTCTTTATATAGGCATGGTCATTATTGTGCAGACTTCTCTACCTGAGTTGATGTATTGAATTGCATAAATAATGTCCCAGGAGTTTGGATTGGATCCATTCTCATAAGCTATCCCCAGACAAGGTACCATAGCAGATATGGGACAGCTTTAGTACATGTGAGACTGATGTATGGGCTGGTTAAGTGCGGGGCACAGTAACACAGGCATACAGGTGCATTGGATGCACTGGAGTGATCCACCGTGAGGATTGACTTGTCTAGTCAACAAGTCAATCTCACATGCAAGAGGTTTGCATTGATCCTTAGACTTGAGGTATTCATGTCTAGATTTGATGATGGGTATGCTTTGATACAGTCTTACGTCTCTCCGTAATTGGGAGACCAAAACGACTGACATTGGGCATGTCATAAGTCATGTAGAGACATGGATGACCAATAGTAGGATTTGCCCCTTCCTTATTGGAAGCATGATATCCAATCGAGGCGCCCCACCTTATTGGTGCATGATAGGAATGTGTGGCCACACTTGTTGAGTCATGACCAATGCATTGGATTGATAAACTTGAGACTAATCCAATGACAGGATATCAGTTTAGGCAAAGGGATCTATAATGCAATGGGAATCCTCGTTGCTTGTTAGGAGTTGTTGCCATAATGACTTAAGTCCTATGACATGGGTAGTAGTGATGTGTTGCTAGATACCCCTCACTACTTATGATGTTTACATCATTGCCATCGTCATATGGATCCTACGGGGTCACACGCAATAGACTCTTGACGTTGCTTTAATCAGAAGCCTCTGGATCAAGTTATTGGATAACTTGGATCTATTTGGAAGATTTCATCAGCGCCAATGGGCTTGATGAGTTGGAAGAAAGTTATTGGAGCCAAACTTCAATTTTGGCAGGTTGACCCGATATTGACCTAGATTGGTCACATTTGGATTAGGGTTGTATTGGATTAGATCCAATGGCTTAATCAACCCATGCCATGAAGTTTGGGCTAGCTCATTATCCAATGAGGCCCAATAATAAGTTATCATGAAAAGAGTGGCTTAAAAGGGTATAATGGGGAGAAACCCAACCCCATTGGCGCCTAGGGGCATAATGGGGTGTAGGTGGCATAAATTGCTTCCTTTGGAAGGAAGTGGCGCCTCCCCCCTTCATCCTTTGATGGTATCTTGCCTCTATGGTAAGTGATGGGGCTGATATGGCTTGAGAACTTTTAGGAAAGTCCTTGGGCGCATATGGTTAGGTTGAATGAGGATTATGGCAAGGTCTTGGAGACTTTTCTTACCTTATAAACCCTACATGCACCCAATGTCTTACCCTAGCCGAATTCCTCTTACATATTGCGCCTAACCCTTTCTCCTTTAACGGTAAGAATGCTTTTGTGGCATATCTTGGGCTGATGTATTGCTTAGGGCGCAAGACAAGGTCTTGGCGCATAAGGAAGGGTTGAATGGGTTTAAGGAAATGTCTTGGAGACTTTCCTTGCCACAAACCATTTTCATCCTAGCCATACACATGGCATGACCCTAGCCCTAGCCCAAACCGCCTCTTGTCCTATTTATAGGACCCCTTGCCGCCCTTCTTGTGGTTGTTGTTCGAGTGGACAACATCTTGGAGGGGTGACATATCTCTTGGAGAGACTTGGAGTGCAAGGGGCGAGAGCAACATAGGCTTGGCACAATCTTCTTCCTTGAAGCCGAAAGTTCTTCCTCTTCCTCTCTTCTTTGGCGCAAGGATTCTTTGTGCTTGGTGGCATCTTCTTGCCACAAGCCCTCATCATTCCTTGGCCATAGGCGCACCTTGGAAGTGGCGCAAGCAAAGAAGAAGAGGGAAGTCCTTGGCGGCATATTCCCCTATCCCCTCCTTGGCGCAAGTTCTCTTGAAGGTGGCGCAAGTGAGGTGAAGGCTTGATTCTCTTCCTGAGGCTAGCACCAAGCGTGAAAGGGAGCAACGATCAAGGAGTCGACACGTGGATACTTGTAGAGGGCGAGCACTTGATCGTCTTCAACATGGCTTCGGCAACTAGACAAGCAAAAGAGGTACATCTCTAACACATCCTTATGTCTTCTCTCTCGCATGGATCCTTGGGACCGAAATATGTTTCGGGTGTAATGCTTCCGCTGCGTCCTGGGACTGCAAAAATTTTAAATTACACCCGGTATTCCCTAACAAATTGCGATTCATGCTGCCGCCAAGGGTTTCACCGCCGCGCTCGATCCAGACGATCTTCGGCCATGATTTTTCTACTGAAGCTTCCTCTAAAGGAGAAGACAACACACCAGAAGTTTCAGATCGAAAGGAGATCAATTGGAAGAGAAATCAAAGAAAAAAGAGTCGCCAACACTATTCATCGACATTCTTTGCAAATTACGGTCCGTTCAGTATTTTCTAAACATCTCTTTGTTGGTGTGTATGCCCTTGGACCCGTTGTTGGTCCATTTTGTACTACTTGACATTGATATTTAATATATATCATTCTAGCATTGTCGTTATTATACTGTGTTTACATCTGCAATCATGTACATAGATAATAATGTCCCTGGAGACAGATTGTATCTGTGCTCAAACGGTGTGTCCCCAGTCGAGTACCTGAGTGGATAAGGGACAACTCTGGTACATGTGAGACTGGTATATGGGCTGGTTACGCACGGGGTGCTAACGCAGGCATATGGGTAGATCAGTGGTGGATATACTGGACCGACCCACTGTGAGGCTCTAACTTGGTGTCATGAGTTAAGCTCACAAGTGACAGGAGATGCATTGATCTCTTGACTTGAGGTCATTGACTCTTCTATATGGTTAGGGGCATACTTTGATACAACCTAACGCCTCGCCGTAGCAGGGAGGTCATAACGGTTGTCATTGGATATGTCACGACCCATATGAGAAGATCAATGGACAGACATAGGATTTGCCCCTTCCTACGGGAAGCTTGATATCCACGGGGCCCCCCCTATGGTTGCATGACTAAAAGTGTATGGCCATACCCAGGTGAAAGCCTGATTTAGTCATGACCATGAGATTGGGTGAAAATAAAGTGGTGACACACTTTGTCCAATTGGATATCAGTTCGGCAAAGAGACTGAAATGCATCAGTACCTTGTTGCGATGATGGGGATGTCGATGTTGATATCCATTCCATGACTTGGGTAGCAGCGATGCACTGCTAGGTGCCAATCACTGCTTGTGATGACTCGGTTCATCACTACCAATGTCTGAGGAACCTACAAGGTCGCACAACTTGAAACTCGGGTTCTCGTATTGATCGGGTAGCCTATTGATTGAGTTATTGGATAACTCATATCTGTTTGGGAGAATCCATCAGCACCACTGTGCTAGATGAGATGAAAGGAATCATTTGGAGCTAACTTGTTTTTGGGCCTAGTAGGCCAAATGGGCCCAATAGACCAAGTTGGGCTAATAGGCCAAATGGGCTCAATAAGCCATTTGGGCCAATGGGCCAAATGGAATGGCGCAAGCTACTTGGAGTGAGCTTGGCGCATTTCCTTGAGGTGGACAAATCCAAGTTGGACATCTTCTTAAGGTGAGAAGCTTGGAGCTTCTCACTTGGAGTGGGTGAATGTACTTGGGCGCATGGCACTTGGAGTAGGCGAAATGGGTTTTACCTCTTGAAGAGGTGTGTCTCTTCATGAAGAGGTGTGCCTCTTCACTAGTGAAGAGGTGCACCTATTCATGGGTATATAAACCCCCTTCCTCCCCCCTCGTCGCAACTCTTGAACGCTTGCCCCTTTTTTCCCCTTGTTGCCACTCCTGGAAAGAGGGAGAGGGATGTTCGCCCATTGCCTCTCCTCTTCCCTTTAGTGAGTTCGGAACTTTGGAAGTCCCTTGGCGCCCTCCTCTCCAAAGTTGGACTTTGGCTTCGGTTGATTCCGGTTCGGATCTTGGTGGAATGCTTCAAGAGTTGGACTCCGACGAAGCTCCAACTCCTCTCCTTGGCATCTCCTCTAGAGTTGGCGCAAGTGTTTGAGGAAGTCTCCCAAAGGCGTGGATCTTCTTCCCGAGGCTAGCACCGGGCGTGGAAGAAGAGGATTCGAGGTTCGGCTGTGTGCGAGACTGCAGAGGGCGCACATTTGGGCGCCTGCATCGCATCACTTAATTTGCATCAAGGTATCATCACCTACTCACCGTGTCGATCTCCTCGCAAGACTCGATCTTCTGGGTTTTTGGGACTGGCCTGTTTCGAGGATTGCTTCTGCTGTGCTTGTTTGTAAAATTTTATAATCCCTGGGGTTTCCCAACAGTGGTATCAGAGCTATCTTGCGAACTCGAACGATGTTTTATGCTTTTATTGTATGCTCACATGCCATCTGAAATTTTTCAAAAATTTGCATATGCGCATGGATTTTTCTAAGTAAGAAAAATTGTAAGTTTTTCGTTCCTAACATCTATTCGATCTCTTTGGTTTTTCGCTTTCTTCACATGGTGGGTTAGACCCATATGTGAGAGGATTAATTTCTCCCCACGCATGTAGGATAGTCCTACTGTGTGGGACTTGTCGAAGATTATGGGCATATGGTTGTCCTAATCTTGGCAGGTTAAGGATTGCAGGGTAGACGGCAAGCGTGCTTGGAGCATGCATGCATCGCTTGTGGACTCCTGAGAGAAACGAAAAGTCCTAGATTTGCGAATGGACGTTGAGGTTGAAAGACATGTTTTCTAAGAAACTAAAACCGAAGTTTTATGTTTTCTTGAGCATATAGAAAAGCATGAGATGATTGTGCATCGTGTTGTGGTCATAGTCAAGCCCCTTGTATGCCTGTGATGTATTTATGTGAGGCCTGCATGCCGCTTTTTCTTTTTGTTTTGTAAACGCACAAAGAAGATTAGGGGTGCATCCCTCATGGAGCTTACATCTTGGCGCATCAACCAAGATGGCTCATCTTGCTTGGTGGCGCAAGTAAGGGCTTGGCCGAACCTAGGGTTCGAGTGCTATCCCTCTTGGCACAAGCATTATGGTGCTTCATGCATGGAGGAGCCATCAAGGTATTGGCCAAACCCTTGGGTTTGCGTGCTATGCCTTAATATGGAGGACCTTGGAGCCGCACTTGAAGATAAAGCTTGGTGGCGGCTAGGTTAGGTCTTGTTGGGGCTTGTCACCTAGGTCAAGTATGAACATCCTTTGGCATGTGATGGTTCATTGCGTTGATTAGGCTATGACCACATCACTTGTTTACTGCTTTTAATATCTGCAAAAGCATGCCTGGATGTGTTTTATCATTTTGTTATCACTATAGGATTGCATGCCTGTAATGTTAGACAAAAGATAAAACTAAAAAGATGAGACCTCAAAAACCCTCGAAACAATATCAAGTCTGTAGCCTTCTGACGCATAGCCCTCGTCAAGCTATCGATCAGTGGTGTTGTGCACTGTTTCCCACCCTAGTGGGACACACCCACTTATCTTTAGAAGGCGTGTGGTGGCAATGGTTTCCTGAGTCCAGTTAAAATCTTGGATGTGCCCTAGCAAGGAAGCTCGTTGGCCTTGGGCATAACGGTCAGGATAGACTTGACTAGATTTCATATGTGGTGGCCACATGATGGAATTCTAGAGGCAGCCTTGAGAGGTTAGGGTTTTGTGTTGTTCCAGCCCTAGCTGGGCACGAAATGCTTGAACTGTCTTGAGAAGGGGAATTGCCCTGGGGGCAATCGGCCGGCGTGCCTACCTTACGAAGCATGAGTCACTTTGTGCATCTCATCCCACCCTAGTGGGACGCGAAGCCTCGTGTGGAATAGGGATCCCATCTCACTAGGAAATCTTGGATTTCCGGATTGACTTTGTGGGTTGTCAATTCAATTAAAAATAGTGGGAGCCATAATCATTTAATGCAAGTCCAGATTAAATGATTCGAAGTAGTACTAATCTGCTTTCTTGGTTATTGTAGATCAATGGCTACGAACAATAGCAGATGGTCACTGCGATCTATCCTGGAAAAGGACAAGTTGGTTGGATCCAACTTGATGGACTGATATTGGAACTTGAGGATTGTCCTTAAGCTCAAGAGGAAGCTCTATATCCTTGAGCAGCCTATTCCATAGCTACTTCCATGCTCGGCCTCAGCGGCTGAGAAGGATGCTTTTGATAAGCATCAGGTTGATACTTTGGAGGTTACTAATTTGATGCTAACCAACATGTTGCCTGAATTTAGAGGGCAATATGAATCTAAGAGTGCTTTTGAGATTATTTATAATATAAGGCAGCTCTTCAATGAATTAGTTGAGCTCAACCCTCCCAAAGTAGTCATTCAGTGTGGTGAACCGAAAGGTTTAACCAAGGAACTGAAACTAAAGATGGAAAGGATCAGGAATAACAGGTGCTATTCATGTGGAGGGCTACCTCACATGTTGAAGGACATAGTGCAACTTCAGAACGAGGAGAAGAGAAGCAAGGCTTCATCTTCTGGCTCAGGTATTTATGTTACCGAAGTCAACCTTTCTACTTCTATGTCATGGGTATTGGATACTGCATGCGGAGCTCATATTTGTACAAATATGTAGTGGCTCAAGAAAAGTAGAGCAGTGCGGCCTGGAGAGATTGACCTACGTGTTGAAAATGGAGCACAGGTTGCTGCTATTGCCGTAGGACTTTTGACGCTCTCCCTACCTTCTGGACTTCAACTAGAGTTAATTAATTGCTATTATGTACCTTCTCTTACCAAAAAACATTGTATCTATCCCTTGCTCGGCAAGAAAATAATTTAAATTTGAAATAAAAGAGGACTCTTGTTCTTTTTCATTTGCAAATGTGTTTTATATGAAGGGTACCTTGTGCAATGGATTATATGTCTTGGACATGGATAACTCTATATGTAACATAAATCATAATAGGATCAAACTGAGTGGTTCAGTTGGTGCGTACCTTTGGCATTGTTGATTAGCCCATATAAACAAGAATCGCATTCAACAACTCCATGCAAATGAATTGTTAGGTTCAAGCTCCTTGGAGGAATTTGATACTTGCGAACCTTGTTTATTAGGAAAGATGACAAAAGCACCCTTCATCTAGATTGGTGAGAGGGCAGGAGGTTTGTTGGATCTCATACACAGTGATGTATGTGGGCCATTCAGTAAACAAGCCAGAGGAGGGTACAACTACTTCATCACATTTACTAATGACTTTAGTAGATATGGTTATGTTTATTTGATGAAACATAAGTCTGAATCCTTTGAGAAATTTAAGGAGTTCAGACATGAAGTTGAGAACCAGCTTGGTAGATCTATTAAGGCTCTTCGATCAGATCGTGATGGAGAGTACCTGAGCGGTGAGTTCTTTAACTATATTAGAGAGTGTGGGATTCTATCCCAACTCACTCCTCCTGGAACACCTCAATGGAATGGTGTGTCTGAAAGGGAAAATCGTACCTTGTTGGACATGGTTCGATCTATGATAAGTCATGCAACTCTACCACCCTCATTCTGGGGCCATGCACTTGAGACAGCTTCTCTCATACTGAATAATGTTCCATCTAAGAGTGTCTCCAAGATTCCATATGAGGTATGGAGTGGGAGAGGCTTGAATCTCTCTTTTATCAGAATCTGGGATGTGAGGCTTATGTCAAACGTCAGGATTCTAGCATGCTAGAACCCAGATCTGATAAATGCGTGTTTTTGGGATATCCTAAGGAAACTAAAGGATATTACTTCTACATTCCCAGTGAGAACAAAGTTTTTGTTACTCGAGGTGCTGTCTTTCTAGAGAAAGGATTTATCATGAAAGAAGTCAATGGGAGGAAGTTTGACTTGGACGAGGTCTAAGTGCAACCACAAGACACTAAGGTGGAACCTGAGCCACCTGTACCGGTTGCTGGGTAACCAGAGGCTCAAACACAGGCCCTACGTAGGTCTGGGAGGATGAACCTGAGCCACCTCAGATGTACGGGTCGCTGCCGACCCAACACAACGGGATCTTCATCATTGAGGATGAACCCAGGACCTATGATGAGGCGGTCACTGGACCGGACTCCGAGAAATGGCTTGAGGCCATGAGATCCGAGATGGATTCCATGTCGGCTAACCAAGTCTGGGATTTGGTTGAGCTACCTGATGGGGTAAAACCTATATGGTGTAAATGGGTCTTCAAGAGGAAGACTGACATGGATGGCAACATAGTTACCTATAAGGGTCGACTTGTGGCTAAAGGATTCAGACAAGTTCACGGGGTGGACTATGATGATGTTGGTGTATATGCCCTAGGACCTAGTTTTGGTCCACTTATGTACTACTTGACTTTGATATTTATATCATTATGGCATTGTCGTTATCTATGTTTGTTTACATCTGCGCATATGTACTAACATGATAATGTCCCTGGAGACAGATTGGATCTGTGCTCGAACTATAGTCCCCAGTCAATGTACCTTAGTGGATATGGGACAGCTATGGTACTTGTGAGACTGGTATGTGGGCTGGTTAGGACGCAGACACATGGGTATATCATTGGAGGATATACTGGATAGACCCGCTGTGAGGCTATGACTTGGTGTCATGAGTTATCCTCACAAGTGACAGGAGATGCATTGATCCCTTGACTTGAGGTCATTGATCATTCTATATGGTTAGGGACTTGCTTTGATACAACCTAACACCTCGCCGTAGTTGGGAGGCCATAACGGTTGTCATTGAGCGTGTCACGACCCATATGAGAAGGTCAATGGACAGACAAAGGATTTGCCCCTTCCTTAGGGAAGCTTGATATCCATGGAGCTCCTCTATGGTTCTATGACTGAAAGTGTATGGCCATACCCAGGTGAGAACCTGATTTAGTCATAGCCATGTGATTGGGTGAAAACAAGTGGTGACACACTTGTCCAATCGGATATCAGTTCGGCAAAGAGACTATAATGCATCTGTACCTAGTTGCGATGATGGGGATGTCGATGTCGATATCCATTCCAATGACCTGGGTAGCAGCGATGCACTGCTAGGTGCCACTCACTGCTTGTGGTGACCTTTGGTCAGCACTGCCAGCGTCAGAGGAACCTACAGGGTCGCACACCTTGATACTTGAGTTCTCGTATTGATCGGGAAGCCTTATGATCGAGTTATTGGATAACTCGGATCTAATTGGGAGATTTCATTAGCGCCAATGGGCATGATGAGATGGAAGAATGTTATTGGAGCCAAACTTTATTTTTGGCAGGTTGACCCGTATTTGACCATGATTGGTCACATGTGGATTAGGGTTGCATTGGATTGGATCCAAGTGCTTAATCAACCCATGTAATGGAGTTTGGGCTAGCTCATTATCCAATGAGGCCCAATAACAAGTTCTCATGAAGAGATAAGAGGCTAAAAGGGTATAATGGGAGAAGCTCAACCTCATTGGTGCCTAAGGGGTATAATGGGGTTTGCGTGGCAAAATTGCTTCATTAAGGAAACAATTGGCGCCTAGCCCTTTTCCCTTGATGGTATGAATGCCTCTAAGGCATGTCTTGGGCTGATATAGTACTTGGGCAATTATGCATAGGTTGAATGGAGTTTATGGTAAAGTCTTGGAGACTTTCCTTGTCTTAAACCTCCTCATCCTAGCCCTACACTTGTCATGATCTTGGCCCTTCCCTTAACCGCCTCTTGCCCTATATATGTGACCCTAGTCGCCCCCTCTTGCAAGTTGTTCTTCCTTGGAGGCGTGAACACATCAAGAGGGCGAGACTAAGGGGCATTGGCGAAATCATCTTCTTCCATCAAACCCTAGCCGCAAGCTTCTTCTTTTCTTCCTCCTTTGGCGCAAGAGAAGTAAAGGCTTGGCGGCATTCTCCCTTCTCCTCTCTTCTTCATCAATTGGCGCTTCTACCTTGGAGGTGGCGCAAGCATTCAAGAAGATAACTAAAGCTTGGATCTTCTTCCCGAGGCTAGCACCGGGCGTGGAAGAATAGGACTCGAGGCATCCGTGTGTGTGAGACTGCAGAGGGCGCACGCTTGGGCGCCTATCACAACATCGACCTCATCTTGCTCTAAGGTATTTCCTAACTCATCGTGTCGACTCTCTTGCTTGCGATCTTCACTGGGTTTTTGGGACTGGCCTGTTTCGGGGACATTCTTCCGCTGTGCAATGAATGTATGTATGTTTATAACTCTGAAAATTGTAAAATGTCCCCGGGGTTTCCCAACAGTGGTATTAGAGGGACTTGAAAGACTCGAACGATGTTTTATGCTTTTCTTTCATGCTCACATGCCATATCTCTATTTTCGTCAATAGCATGATGCATGGCAAACGATTTTTCTAAGTAGGAAAAATTAGAGTTTCTTGTTTCTATCATCTTCTCAATTTCTTTTGGATTTTTGGACTATTTTTTTGTCTGATTTAAAGATCAAAGGCGCACGTAGTTTTGTCAAGTAGGACGGGCATTGTGTCTTCGGACTGGCCAAGTCTCTTGATCTGACAAAATTGCCAGCCGAAAGGATCTCTAAAATCATCATGAAAAATAAATCGCAATTAACCAAAAGATTTGTGAGAAGAAGATGAGAAAAAGAGACTAGTTTTATGAAAAAGTAAAATTTTAGATTTTATGTTTTTCATGAGCATGTAGAATTGCATGAGTAAATAACTTGAGTGTGCATGATGTTGTGATCATTAGTCAAGCCCCCCTTTGCATGCCTGTGATGTATCCTTGTAAGGCCTGCGTGCCGCTTTTCTTTTAACTAAAAGAAGATTAGGGTGGCGCATATACTTGGAGCTTGGCGCATGCATGATGCTTGCGCACCTTGGATGGTGGTGCAACAAGCAACAAAGGAAGAAGCACAAGCTTGCTTAGTGGCGCAAGTTAGGCATGGCCGAACCCTTGGGTTTGAGAGCTAGCTGACTTGGCTTCTTGCATGGTGGCGCATCTTCCTTGGAGAAAGACCATGGCATTGGCCGAACCTTTGGGGTCTACCCTTAAGGTTTGAGAGCTAAACCATGTGAGAAGGACCTTGGAGCCAACCTTGAAGACCAAGATAGAGGGCGGCTAGGTTAGGTCTAGGGGCTTGAGTCCTATGTCAAGAGTTGAATCTCCTTTTTGGCATGGGTTGGTTCAATGACTTGAAAGGGCTTTGATCACATCATCTTTTACTACTTTCCTTATCTGCTAAGAGCATGCCTGTAATGTTTTATCGTTATGTTATCACTATAGGATTGCATGCCTGTATTGTTAGACATAAGATAAAACTGATGAGATTTTAAAAACCCTCATAATAAAATATCAAGTCTGGTAGCCTTCTAACGCGTAGCCCTCACTAAGCTATCGATCAGTGGAGTTGTGAACTGGTTCCCACCCTCGTGGGACACACCCACTTATCTTTGGAAAGTGTGTGGTGACAATGGTTTCCCCAGTCCAGTTTTAACCTGGGCGTGCCTTCGCAAGGAAACTCGTTGGCCCTGGGCATAACGGTTAGGAATGGACTTGACTAGAAGTTCACATGTGCTGGGCACATGGTGAAAGTCTAGAGGCATCGTTGAGAGGTAAGGGTTTCATGTTGTATCCAGCCCTCGCTGGACATGAAATGCCTAGACTGTCTCAACAAGGGGAGTTGCTTGGAGCAACCGGCCGGCGCGCCCACCTTAGGAAACATGGGTTACTTTGTGCATCTCATCCCACCCTCGTGGGATGCGAAGCCTCATGTGAAATAAGGATCCCATCTCACTAGGAAGTCTTAAACTTCCCGATTGACTTTGTGGGTTGTCAATTCGAATTTAAAATAGTGAGAGCAGTAATCATTTAAAACAAGTCCAGTTTAAATGATTCGAAGTAGTACTAATCTGCTGTTTCTTGGTTATTGTAGAACAATGGCTGTGAACAATGGCAGATGGTCACTGCGATCTACCCTGGAAAGGGATAAGTTGGTTGGATCCAACTTAAAAGATTGGTATATGAACTTGAGAATTGTGCTCAAGCTCGAGAGGAAGCTATATGTCCTTGAAAAGCCAAATCTTGAGCCACTTCCATGCTTGGCATCAACGTCTGAGAAGAATGCTTATGATAAACATCAAGCTGACACTTTGTAGGTTGCACAATTGATGCTAGCCAACATGTCGCCCGAGCTGAGAGGGCAATATGAATCTAAGAGTGCCTCTGAAATCATTTCTAATCTAAGGCAGCTCTTCGATGCATTGGTTGAGCTCAACCCTCCTAAAGTAGAAATTCAGTGTGTTGAGCCCAAAGGCTTAACTAAGACATTGAAGATAAAGATGGAAAGAGTCAGGGATAACAAATGCTACTCATGTGGAGGACCACCTCACATGATAAAGGACATAGTACGACTTCAGAATGAGAAGAAGAGAGGCAAGGCTTCGTCTTCATACTCAGGTATCTATGTTACAGAAGTCAATCTTTCTACTTCTATGTCATGGGTATTGGATACCGCATGTGGGGCTCATATTTGTACAAATATGCAGGGGCTCAAGAAAAGTAGATCGGTGCGGCCTAGAGAGATTGACCTACGCGTTGGAAACGGGGCACAGGTTGCTGCTGTTGCTGTAGGCATTTTGACTCTCTCCTTGCCTTCTGGACTTCAATTAGAACTAGATAATTTCTTTTGTGTACCTTCACTTACTAAGAACATTGTATCCATTCCTTGCTTAGCAAAGAAGGGATTTAAGTTTGAAATAAATAAGAACTCTTGTTCTTTTTCATTTGCAAATATGTTCTATGGGAAGGGTACTTTTAGCAATGGTCTATATATCTTGGATATGGAAAGTTCTATTTGTAACATAAGTAATAAAAGGACCAAACTGAGTGGTTCAGTTGGTGCTTTCCTATGGCACTGTCGATTAGCCCATATAAACAAGAATCGCATCCAACAATTCCATGCAAATGGATTGTTAGATTCAAGCTCCTTGGAGGAATTTGATACTTGTGAACCTTGTTTATTAGGGAAAATGACAAAGGCGCCCTTCACCAAGACTGGTGAGAGGGCAGGAGATTTATTAGATCTCATACATACTGATGTGTGTGGGCCTTTCAATAAACAAGCCAGAGGAGGGTACAACTACTTCATTACCTACACTGATGACTTCAGTAGGTATGGCTATGTCTACTTAATGAGACATAAATCTGAGTCCTTTGAGAAATTCAAGGAGTTCAAGAATGAAGTAGAGAACCAGCTTGGAAGATCCATTAAAGCTCTTCGATCAGATCGAGGAGGAGAGTACCTGAGCGGTGAGTTCTTTGACTATCTGAGAGAGTGTGGGATCATATCCCAACTCACTCCTCCTGGAACACCTCAATGGAATGGAGTGTCTGAAAGGAGAAATCGAACTTTATTAGATATGGTTCGATCCATGATGAGTCATGCAACTCTACCTCCATCATTCTGGGGGCATGCACTAGAGACAGCTTCTCTAATACTGAACAATGTTCCATCTAAGAGTGTCTCCAAAATACCATGCGAGATGTGGAGTGGGAGATGCCCTAATCTCACTTTTATCAAGATCTGGGGATGTGAGGCTTATGTCAAACGTCGGGATTCTAGCAAGCTAGAACCTAGATATGATAAATGAGTGTTTGTGGGGGTATCCTAAGGAAACTAAAGGATACTACTTCTATGTCCCAACCGAGAACAAAGTTTTTGTTGCTCGGGATGCTGTCTTTGTAGAAAAAGAATTTCTTATGAAAGAAGTTAGTGGGAGGAAGTTTGACTTGGATGAGATCCAAGTGCAACCACAAGACAAAGAGATGGAATCTGAGTCACCTGCACCGGTTGCTGTACAACCTGAGGCTCAGGCACAGGTCCCACGTAGGTCTGGGAGAATTCGTCGTGCACCTGAGAGGTACGGGTCACTGCCGACCCAACACGATGGAATCTTCATCATTGAGGATGAACCCAGAACCTATGATGAGGCGGTCAGTGGACCGGACTCCGAGAGATGGCTTGACGCCATGCGATCCGAGATGGATTCCATGTCGGCTAACCAATTCTGGGATTTGGTTGAGCTGCCTGATGGGGTAAAACCCATAGGGTGTAAATGGGTCTTCAAGAGGAAGACAGACATGGATGGCAATATAGTTACCTATAAGGGTAGACTAGTGGCTAAAGGATTTAAACAAGTCCACGGGGTGGACTATGATGAAACCTTCTCGCCAGTTGCCATGATCAAATCCATTCGGATTCTGCTTGCTATAGCTGCATATCATGACTATGAGATATGGCAGATGGATGTGAAGACAGTGTTCCTTAACGGGAAGCTGACTGAGGATGTGTATATGTCACAACCTGATGGCTTCATCCATCCTGCAGAGGCTAATAAGGTCTGCAGGCTAAAGAGATCCATTTATGGATTAAAGCAAGCATCTCGAAGTTGGAATCTACGATTTGATGAAGCCGTGAGAGATTATGGCTTTATCAAAAGCGAAGATGACGCCTGTGTATACAGAAAATTCAGTGGGAGCTTAGTGACTTTTCTGGTCTTGTATGTCGATGACATATTGCTCATCGGAAACGACATCCCTAGTCTTCAAGCTGTGAAGACATGGTTAGGGAAGTGTTTCGAGATGAAAGACTTAGGGGAGACCGCCTATATTCTAGGCGTGAGGATCTACCGGGATAGATCCAAGAGGCTTCTGGCCCTTAGTCAGAGTACCTACATTGATAAGGTCCTGGAGAGGTTCAACCTGGAGCAATCCAAGAAAGGATACCTTCCAGTATGGCATGGTCTTACTCTCTCAAAAAGCCAGTGTCCTACAAAACAAGCTGAGAGGGATGACATGAGTCGAATTCCTTATGCTTCGGCAGTGGGATCGATCATGTATGCAATGTTGTGTACTAGACCAGATGTGGCATATGCTGTGAGCATAACCAGCCGATACCAATCCAATCCAGGTCTGCAGCACTGGGTGGCTGTAAAGAACATCCTAAAGTATCTGAGAAGAACTAAGGATTTGTTCTTGGTCTATGGAGGACAGGAAGAGCTCAGTATGCAGGGCTATACTGATGCATCTTTTCAGTCTGACCCTAACGACTTTAGATCGCAGGCCGGCTATGTGTTCAAGATAAATGGAGGCGCTGTATGCTGGAAGAGCTTCAAGCAATCCACCATAGCAGATTCTACAACCGAGGCTGAGTATGTAGCCGCTTCTGAGGCAGCCAAGGAAGCCGTTTGGATAAGGAAGTTCTTATGCGATCTTCAGGTGGTCCCTAGTGCAATGGATCCCATTGAACTCTATTGTGACAACAATGGAGCAATTGCACAAGCCAAGGAACCACGGTCTCATCAAAGATCCAAACACATACTCAGAAGATTTCACCAGATCAGAGAGATTATTGACAGAGGTGATGTCAAGATTAGCAGAGTTGACACAGAGAACAATCTGGCAGACCCATTGACCAAGGCTTTGGCGCAGCAGAAGCATGATGGTCACGCTAGAGATATGGGGTTGAGATTCCTCAACTTCTAGGTCTTAGTGCAAGTGGGAGATTGTTGATGTATATTCCCTAGGACCTAGTTTTGGTCCACTTATGTACTACTTGACTTTGATATTTATATCATTATGGCATTGTCGTTATCTATGTTTGTTTACATCTGCGCATATGTACTAACATGATAATGTCCCTGGAGACAGATTGGATCTGTGCTCGAACTATAGTCCCCAGTCAATGTACCTTAGTGGATATGGGACAGCTATGGTACTTGTGAGACTGGTATGTGGGCTGGTTAGGACGCAGACACATGGGTATATCATTGGAGGATATACTGGATAGACCCGCTGTGAGGCTATGACTTGGTGTCATGAGTTATCCTCACAAGTGACAGGAGATGCATTGATCCCTTGACTTGAGGTCATTAATCATTCTATATGGTTAGGGACTTGCTTTGATACAACCTAACACCTCGCCGTAGTTGGGAGGCCATAACGGTTGTCATTGAGCGTGTCACGACCCATATGAGAAGGTCAATGGACAGACAAAGGATTTGCCCCTTCCTTAGGGAAGCTTGATATCCATGGAGCTCCTCTATGGTTCTATGACTGAAAGTGTATGGCCATACCCAGGTGAGAACCTGATTTAGTCATAGCCATGTGATTGGGTGAAAACAAGTGGTGACACACTTGTCCAATCGGATATCAGTTCGGCAAAGAGACTATAATGCATCTGTACCTAGTTGCGATGATGGGGATGTCGATGTCGATATCCATTCCAATGACCTGGGTAGCAGCGATGCACTGCTAGGTGCCACTCACTGCTTGTGGTGACCTTTGGTCAGCACTGCCAGCGTCAGAGGAACCTACAGGGTCGCACACCTTGATACTTGAGTTCTCATATTGATCGAGAATCCTTATGATCGAGTTATTGGATAACTCGGATCTAATTGGGAGATTTCATTAGCGCCAATGGGCCTGATGAGATGGAAGAATGTTATTGGAGCCAAACTTCATTTTTGGCAAGTTGACCCGTATTTGACCATGATTGGTCACATGTGGATTAGGGTTGCATTGGATTGGATCCAAGTGCTTAATCAACCCATGTAATGGAGTTTGGGCTAGCTCATTATCCAATGAGGCCCAATAACAAGTTCTCATTAAGAGATAAGAGGCTAAAAGGGTATAATGGGGAGAAGCTCAACCTCATTGCCGCCTAAGGGGTATAATGGGGTTTGGGTGGCAAAATTGCTTCATTAAGGAAGCAATTGGCGCCTAGCCCTTTTCCCTTGATGGTATGAATGCCTCTAAGGCATGTCTTGGGCTGATATAGCACTTGGGCAATTATGGATAGGTTGAATGGAGTTTATGGTAAAGTCTTGGAGACTTTCCTTGTCTCAAACCTCCTCATCCTAGCCCTACACTTGTCATGATCTTGGCCCTTCCCTTAACCGCCTCTTGCCCTATATATGTGACCCTAGTCGCCCCCTCTTGCAAGTTGTTCTTCCTTGGAGGCGTGAACACATCAAGAGGGCGAGACTAAGGGGCATTGGCGAAATCATCTTCTTCCATCAAACCCTAGCCACAAGCTTCTTCTTTTCTTCCTCCTTTGGCACAAGAGAAGTAAAGGCTTGGCGGCATTCTCCCTTCTCCTATCTTATTCATCAATTGGCGCTTCTACCTTGGAGGTGGCGCAAGCATTCAAGAAGATAACTAAGGCTTGGATCTTCTTCCCGAGGCTAGCACCGGGCGTGGAAGAATAGGACTCGAGGCATCCGTGTGTGTGAGACTGCAGAGGGCGCACGCTTGGGCGCCTATCACAACATCGACCTCATCTTGCTCTAAGGTATTTCCTAACTCATCGTGTCGACTCTCTTGCTTGCGATCTTCACTGGGTTTTTGGGACCGGCCTGTTTCGGGGACATTCTTCCGCTGTGCAATGAATGTATGTATGTTTATAACTCTGAAAATTGTAAAATGTCCCCGGGGTTTCCCAACAGATGAAACCTTCTCGCCAGTTTTCATGTTCAAATCCATTCGAATCCTGCTTGTTATAGCTGCATATAACGATTATGAGATATGACAGATGGATGTAAAGACAGCGTTCCTTAACGGAAAGCTGACAGAGGATGTGTTTATGACACAACCTGATGGTTTCATCCATCTTGTTGAGGGTTTCATCCATCTTGTTGAGGCCAATAAGTTTTTCAGGCTAAAAAGATTCATTTATGGATTAAAGCAAGGCTCTCGAAGTTAGAATGTTCGATTTGATGAAGCAGTAAGAGATTATGACTTTATCAAGAGCGAAGATCACGCTTGTGTATACAGAAAATTCAATGGGAGCTTGGTGATATTTCTGGTCCTGTATGTCGATGACATACTACTCATCGGAAACAACATCCCTAGTCTTCAAGCTGTGAAGACATGGTTGGGGAAGTGTTTTGAGATGAAAGACTTAGGGGAGGCCGCCTATACCAGACGTTATGCACTAGACCAGACGTGGCTTATGCTGTGAGCATAACCAGCTGATACCAATCCAATCCAGGTCTGCAGCACTGGGTGGCTGTAAAGAACATTCTATGTTTCTGAGAAGAACTAAAGAATGGTTCTTGGTCTATGGGGGACAGGAAGAGCTCAGTGTTTAGGGCTACACTGAGGCATCGTTCCAGTCTGACCCTGATGACTTCAGATCGCAGACAGGCTATGTGTTCAGATTGAGTGGAGGTGCTATGAGCTGAGAGAGCTCTAAGCAATCCATTGTAACTGATTCTACGACCGAGGCTGAGTATGTCGTTACTTCTGAGGCAGCCAAAGAAGCCGTTTGGATTTGGAAGTTCATTTCTGAACTTCAGGTGGTTCCAACTGTTGTGGATCCGATTGAACTCTATTGTGACAACAATAAAGCGATGGCATAGGCAAAGGAACCACGGTCTCATCAAAAATCCAAACACATTCTCAGTAGATTTCACCTGGTCTGGGAGATCATTGATAGAGGTGATGTCAGGATAAGCAGAGTTGACACAGACAATAATCTAGTAGACCCACTGACCAAGGCTTTGGCGCAGCAGAAGCGTGATGGTCATGCGAGGGACATAGGGTTGAGATTTCTCAACAACTAAGTCTAAGTACAAGTGGGAGATTGTTGGTGTATTTCCCTTGGACCCGTTGTTGGTCCATCTTGTACTACTTGACATTGATATTTAATATATATCATTCTAGCATTGTCGTTATTATACTATGTTTACATATGCAATTATGTACATAGATAATAATGTCCCTGGAAACAGATTGTATCTGTGCTCAAACGGTGTGTCCTTAGTCGAGTACCTGAGTGGATAAGGGACAACTCTGGTACATGTGAGACTGGTATATGGGCTGGTTACACACGGGGTGCTAACGCAGGCATATGGGTATATCAGTGGTGGATATATTGGACCGACCCACTGTGAGGCTCTAACTTGGTGTCATGAGTTAAGCTCACAAGTGACAGGAGATGCATTGATCTCTTGACTTGAGGTCATTGACTCTTCTATATGGTTAGGGGCATACTTTGATACAACCTAATGCCTCACCGTAGCAGGGAGGTTATAACGGTTGTCATTGGGTATGTCACGACCCATATGAGAAGATCAATGGACAGACATAGGATTTGCCCCTTCCTACGAGAAGCTTGATATCCACGGGCCCCCACCTATGGTTGCATGACTGAAAGTGTATGGCCATACCCAGGTGAAAGCCTGATTTAGTCATGACCATGAGATTGGGTGAAAATAAAGTGGTGACACACTTTGTCCAATCGGATATCAGTTCGGCAAAGAGACTGTATTGCATCGGTACCTTGTTGCGATGATGGGGATGTCGATGTTGATATCCATTCCGATGACTTGGGTAGCAGCGATGCACTGCTAGGTGCCAATCACTGCTTGTGATGACTCGGTTCATCACTGCCAACGTTTGAGGAACCTACAAGGTCGCACAACTTGAAACTCGGGTTCTCGTATTGATCGGGTAGCCTATTGATTGAGTTATTGGATAACTCATATCTGTTTGGGAGAATCCATCAGCACCACTGTGCTATATGAGATGAAAGGAATCATTTGGAGCTAACTTGTTTTTGGGCCTAATAGGCCAAATGGGCCCAATAGACCAAGTTGGGCTAATAGGCCAAATGGGCTCAATAAGCCATTTGGGCCAATGGGCCAAATGGAATGGCGCAAGCTACTTGGAGTGAGCTTGGCGCATTTCCTTGAGGTGGACAAATCCAAGTTGGACATCTTCTTAAGGTGAGAAGCTTGGAGCTTCTCACTTGGAGTGGGTGAATGTACTTGGGCGCATGGCACTTGGAGTGGGCGAAATGGGTTTTACCTCTTGAAGAGGTGTGCCTCTTCACTAGTGAAGAGGTGCACCTATTCATGGGTATATAAACCCCCTTCCTCCCCCCTCGTCGCAACTCTTGAACGCTTGCCCCTTTTGTCCCCTTGTCGCCACTCCTGGAAAGAGGGAGAGGGATGTTCGCCCATTGCCTCTCCTCTTCCATTTAGTGAGTTCGGAACTTTGGAAGTTCCTTGGCGCCCTCCTCTCCAAAGTTGTACTTTGGCTTCGGTTGATTCCGGTTCGGATCTTGGTGGAGTGCTTCAAGAGTTGGACTTCGACGAAGCTCCACCTCCTCTCCTTGGCATCTCCTCTGGAGTTGGTGCAAGTGTTTGAGGAAGTCTCCCAAAGGCGTGGATCTTCTTCCCGAGGCTAGCACCGGGCATGGAAGAAGAGGATTCGAGGTTCGGCTGTGTGCGAGACTGTAGAGGGCGCACATTTGGGCGCCTGCATCGCATCACTTAATTTGCATCAAGGTATCATCTCCTACTCACCATGTCGATCTCCTCGCAAGACTCGATCTTCTGGGTTTTTGGGACTGGTCTGTTTCGGGGATTGCTTCCGCTGTGCTTGTCTGTAAAATTTTATAATCCCCGGGGTTTCCCAACACTCTTTTCCTTTGATTTTCAATCTTCTGAAACCATGACTCATTGTAATTCCTTCACGATGATAGCTTAAACTACTTTTGGGACATGGGGGAGAAATTCAGTTAATTTCCAATGACTAGATGACTACTTTTTCAATATTTCGTTGCGTTTAATCTTAGCATGATGATTTTGCTCATGTGATAATTGTGCTTAGACTCTCTATAAGTTCATGTTACTAATTATGTTCTTAGAATTTTCGCTGTTGACTGAAAGGTAATTGCTTGAGAATTTGGAACCCTATAATTGCATGTTAGGAACCCTTCCTTAGGTTAGATCCAACTTGATCTTTTCTAGTAGAATAATTGCCATGATTATAACATGAATCTATAGATCGATGTCTATTTATCAAACGTGGAGATCTTGTGCGAAAGCAAGGATCGGAACGTTGGAGATCCATGAGTAAAACTAGTGTCGAGACTCAGATGCACGAAAATGATCCTTGAGACTCCACTAGAGGTTATCAACCGAGAATTCGGATGTACGAAAGTGATCCTTGAGTTTATTGTTTGATGATTTACTTATCTTCAGTGTTGGGACGAATCTTGCGTGAAAGCGAAGATAAATCCCTGTGCGGTTGTTTGCACAAAAGTGAAACAATCCTTTTATTAAGTAAATTACATCTTGATCATGATAAAATTGAACTGACAAAATCCTTATTCATATCTAGTCATAAAAGTTAAAGTGAACGAAACCCTAGTCCCAGCTTTTCTCTCTAATAATTCCGTTTTAGTTTCCGATTGCTATTTTTCACTACTTCGAATTGCCTAGATAGTAAGAAATCAACTATTTGGTATTCGACAACATAGGTCTCTGTGGGTTCGATATCTTAATTATTACTTCGAGTATCCGTGCACTTGCGGAGATAACAACAAGTGTGGTAACCGAACAAGGTTTTAGAGCCGTATCAGGGGGGTGACAAGTCCCTATGCGCTAATACTTTGGTTTTGGCTGCGACTTTAAGAATAAGTTTAGTTTACCTACTTGTTGGGATACAACATTCACCCGCTTAAGCATGCGCCCATGTTCCAAGAAATCCGAAATCGCCTTAATGACATCATCATTAATAATCCCCCAACAAGATTTGAATAAAGCAGCATTACAACCATCAACTCCAAGAGCCTTAGAGATGTTGGCCCGCATAATGATATTCTCTATGTCTTCTACGGAGTACTTAGCCTCAAGAGTGCTTACCGCCCAGGGTGAAAGCGATTTGTGCACCTGGACATTTAATACCACATTAATGATAGAAGGGGCCAAGAGATATTTGAAAAAATGTCTAGCCTCATTAGCAATATCATCTCCGGAAACATAGTTCCCAAGAGAGTCTTTGATAGTCGAAATAGAATTCCTAATACGCCTGGCCTTCATAAGATTATAAAGATAAGCCGTATTAGAATCCCCCAGAGAAATAAGTTGATCTCTAGAACACTGCTTTAGCGCGGACTCCTCCTCAAGCCAATACCCTCTAATATCATCTTAGTATTGTCTCTCCAAAGCACAAAGGGCTGGATCGTTCATATTGTTCTGAAGCTGGCTTTGAATGGCCACCAACCTGCTAGTGTTCTCACGCAGATCCGCTTCCTTTTCGGCCCGAATAATCCGCGCCCAATGCTTAAGGCCTTTCTTTACCATAGTGAGCTTGTGGCAAAGGACCAACATGGGAGTGCCATGCTTGCTACTAGAACTCCATATGGACTGGACAACTTGCACAAAGTTCGGGTTTTGGGTCCATTTATTGAAAAATCTAAAGCGAGGGCCTTTTCGAGGCAAGCTGGCGCCGAATACAATGAGCGCCGGAGAATGATCAGATAAGCCAGGGTTTAGAAAGATTGCCTCAGCCAAGGGATATTTTTCAATCCAATCTTTTGTTGCCATTATTCGGTCCAGCTTGCACCAAATCCGGTTTGATCCAATTTGAGAGTTGGACCAAGTAATGATGGCACCTCTAGACTTGATGTCCATGATATCGAGGGTGGTGCACATTTCTATATTATAAATAATCTCTGCTTCATTATGAGTAGTTCCCCCTTTCTTTTCGTCTATGGAAAATAACATATTGAAATCCCCAAGGAGCACCAAAGGTCCAATATGAGCCCAGCTGGATAGGGTCTCCCAAATCTCTTTGCGCTCCATCGCCGAATAAACCCAATATATCACCCCTAGATAAAAGAGAAAATCCCCTTGGACATTAGAGACTTTCCCAATAATCACCTGGCTAGTCACTTCAAGGATGTCAATGCTATAAACAGTAGGATCCCAAGCTAGCCAAATTCTACCGCCTGGTATTTTATGATAGTTATTTGAGAAAATCCACCCGAGCAGCACCGAGCTAATAATGCTGACAATTTTTGATTCGCGGACACGGGTTTCTAGGATGCCGCACAATTTAATGTAGTAAGAATTTACAAGGGCCGTCACCTCCCTTCTCTTTGCAAGCGCGTTGAAACCTCTCACATTCCAACATGCTATGGGAGCTAGCTAAGAGTTCATGGGAAGTCTTGAGGAGGACTCTTGCTCTTATGGTCTGAGAGTGAGGGAACGGCGCCCGAGTCATCAGATACGCCTTTCGGTTCTGGCACGGACTTAGAGAGAAGCACAGTCTTCCCTTTCTCAAGGGCGTTGTTTGAAGAGGCCGCTGTCAGAGGAATATATGATGAAGCACCTGGGGAAGCAGGATGGACTAGCTGAGATGGCTCTTGTGGCTTACCCGAGGGTGCTGCGGCAACAATAATCAATTGATTTCCGGCTGAGCCCAGCTTGAGAGAAGACTGAGGAGGAGCGGGCTTCTCCTTCCAGATTTTCCTTTCATTTGACCTCCCCTCACCTACACAGCTTTTTGCATTATGGCCATAGATATTACATTTGCCACACTGAGGTGGAACCATCTCATATTCAAAGCGAATACCAGTCTCCGTTCCTTTGTTCACTTACACTAAGAGGACCTCAGGGAACTCGGACGACGCCTCCATCTCTACACAGACTCGGGCATATCCCAATCTGGATCTCGAGGCCGTGGCCTTATCTAAGAACATATGCTTTCCAATCGCGCTTGCAATTTTCTCGATAAAGCCCGAAGACCACCATCTTAGAGGTAGGTTATGAATATGGACCCAAATCGGAATAGAGGAGAAATCTACCCGTGACAACTCATCCTCATGGGACCAAGGTTTTAAGATACGAATTTTCCCAAAAATGAACCAAGGGCCCTTTTCAAGCGCATTTATCTTGTCTTCAGCAGATCCAAAACGAAAGAGAATGAACCCTGCAGGAAGCGTGTATATCTCTAATTCACCCGAGGGATTCCATAATTGAAATATCTTTTGTTTCAAAGACTGAAAGTTGGGCTTGAAGCCGATAAAGTGTCCAACGAGAGTATTCTCCCAGAACATACAGTTCTCCGCCAATTCCTCTTCAGGGACAGAAATTGCAATCGTACCATGTTCTATAGTGACAGCTGAATGAGTGAGAGAGCAGTTTGAGGTTTCCGGCTGAGACTTAGCAAATAATGAGCTCCATGATCTAGACGAACCAGGGCCGACACCTTCAGTAGAGAGCGGAGCAAGAGAAGGACTTGGCACCAGAACCCGAGTAGCCTTCCCAGCTCACACATTGGGCGGCAGGAGCGACATGGACATCAAAAGGAATATCCGAGAAATACAAAGAAAAAAAACTGAGTCCAGAGAACCAGAGACAGGAAACCGAAATTAGAAAACCAGGGGGGACCGCAGAAATTAGCACCAGAACAGGGGGCCACCGCACAATAAGATAAAGCACGGAACAAGCTACCAAAATAATATCGGTGGGGTAGAGAACATCACGAGGGCAAGGGAATCAGAATCGGAGCATAGATCGAAATCATCTCGTGGCAGAATCGCGAGGGAAA
The DNA here is from genome assembly GCA_027563935.2 of Costus lasius. Lineage (NCBI taxonomy): Eukaryota > Viridiplantae > Streptophyta > Magnoliopsida > Zingiberales > Costaceae > Costus > Costus lasius. The sequence continues at coordinate 113,034,962 of CM050447.1, read as the reverse complement.
ATGGCGGAAACGTACCCATAAACTGATGATAGAATCGAACCCGAGAGAAACCTCCAGATCCGTCGAATCTATCCTGCGGCGACAAAATTCCGACCCTACTCTCGTCTAGTGGATACGCCCCTCTCGTACATCATCCGGGCCTCTCGTACATCATCCGGGAGGCCCGTCCTCACCGGAACCCTAGAACGCCCGTTTAGTCGCTAGTCCCCATAAATAAAATCATTGTTGTAAATGGTAAATTAATGTAAAGCTTTTTCAAAATATCAAGAAATTTCCCAAATTGCTTGTCTAATTTTGCTTGCACTAACCATTGGGGAAAGGGTATAGATGGCCTATATGGTGAGGGAGAATTAGGTTTAGAAATATCATTCTGACATGGCACATCACCTTAGTGAGATGACAAACTAGTTTGGGACTACTCATGCTCAGAAGATTTTTCTAAGTCTAATTCATGATGATGTTCATTGCTAGGCTCTTTTTCTTTATCTTCAACTCTCCCTTATTGCCCATATAATTGCCTTCCACTCCTAGTAATGATAGCATTACAGTGTTCCCAAGGGTCCAATTCAGGTATTTGATCTTCTAGAGTTTTATTGTAAGATCTTCAATCTATTTTGAGAGGTAGGATGACTAACCAATCCCTTAAGATCTTCAATCTCTTTATTTTGATTTGTCAATAATTGATTTTGACTAGCCATAAACTTCTCAAGCATGGACTCTACACTAAAAGAATTTACCTCTTCAGTCAAGGTTCGCCATCCCTCATTTTCATTCTTACCATGTTGATGACAATATAGCATTCCTTCTTCAGGAGCCCCTTGGTTATGGTTTAGGGACATTTCATCAAATAAGGTGAACGCATCTTCAATGGTTCTGCTCATGAGGACTCCTCCTACAGCAGCATCAACAATCAGATGGGTATTATATAGCAAACCATTGTAAAAAGTATGAATTAAAACCCAATTTTCAAGGCCATGGTGAGGACACTTCCGTTGCAAATCATTAAAACACTCTCATGCCTCGCTAAAAGATTCACCATTTCTCTGTGTAAAGCTTGTGATCTGGTTCTAGATGGTTTTGCCGGGTGGAAAGTACTTCATCAAGAAAGCATTTGATAGTTGTTCCCATGTAGTGAAGGTACCGGTAAGTGGAGAATATAGCCAAGAATGCGCTTGGTCCCAAGAGAAAAAGGAAACAATCTTAGTTTTAATGCATCATCAGAAACTCTTAATTTTAATGGTGTCACAATATTCAAGAAAAAGATATAAATGTTGATATGGATCTTCAATTGGCGATCCTCCAAACTGATTCTGCTAGATCATAAACAAGAAAGCATGATTGATCTCAAAATTATTAGCCTAAATAGCTAGTCTAGCGATGCTAAAGTGTATCTCCTGTGGGTTAGGGGCTGCATAGTCCCTAAGTGATCTCCGGTCTGCCATCAGATCTAAATTTCATGTGCAGTCTAAAGCAGATAGATCAAATAACTCAAGTAAACAAAAAAGAACAGAAAGATAGAACATAAATAGGAAATAAATAAAACCTAGTCTAGCAATACTTTCAATATCTTCAATATTGACAAAAACCAAGGTCCCCGGCAACGGCGCCAAAAACTTGTTGTGTCCGCAAGTGCACGGATAGTTGAAGTAATAATTAAGATATCGAACCACAGAGACCTCGTTTGCCAAGTATCGAATAATTAATTTCTTACTAGCTAGGCAATTGGAAATGCAAGTAAACTATCGAAGGCTACATGAATATATCAGAGAGAGAAACTAGGACTAGGGTTTTATCCACCTTAATTTACATGACTAGATTTGAATAGATGTTCGTCAATCAAACTTTATCATGATAAAGATATAATTTACTTCATAAAGAAATCATTTCGCTTTCGCGCAGACAATTTACAAAGAACCGATCCTTACTTTCATGTAAGATCTATTCAATGCTGAAGATAAGTAAATCATTGATAAAGAACTCAAAGATCACTTTCATGCATCCAAATTCTAAATCAATCATCTCAAGTGAAAACTACATACTTTCATACTATAATTTTGACAAGCTCTACTTAAGGTTCTCTAACAATCCAATACTTGATTTCTCACAGTATTATCATGTTTATCTCATTAACTCAATCCTAGATTCAGATTATTAATATAGTAATATGCTTCTAAAATCGAGAAATAAGAATAAACCTAATTTCTTACGGTGAGTTCCTAACATTCAATATTAGGGTTCCAAGTTCCTTGCAAATCACTTTTCAGTCCATATTGCTAAAACTCTAAAACATGCTAACAATAAGAATCTATGGAGAATTAAAGGCAATCATCACATAAGTAGAATTATCATAGTAAAATCATCATGACGAAAATAAAAATAATCTAGTCATTAAGAAATTTAGGGGAATTACTCCCCCATGTCCCATAAAGAGTTTAAGCTAGCATAGTTGAAGAATTACAATAATCCATAGTATCAGAGTATCAGAAATCGATGGGAAAGGGGAAAACAACTTTACAGCACGGCTGTAATAGAAATTACAGCCGTAATTTCGGCGATGAGTAGTGTCGGCGATTAGTGTTCCGTTGATTTCTCCTCCAATCGATCTCCTTTTGTTCTGAAACTTCTGGGGTATCTTCTCCCCCTCTAAGCGCAATTTCCCCTCAATTTAAGGCCGAAGATGCATTGTATGCTTCCCGGCGGTGAAACCTAGGGCGACGGTGAAGAACTCGATTTCTCTATGAATCATGGATGAAAATTAGGCCTTTTCGTGTGTGTCTCTTCTCCTTGATCTCACTAGTATTTCCCTCTTATAGATCTTCAATTGATGGCCTAGATCATCCGAAATCATCCGCACAAGAATCAGGCTTCAAACAGTCCATGAAAAATCACGAATCTGGGTTGTAATTACGATCGTGAAAACTATTACGGCAGTGCCGTAATTTCAGCAGAAGTTCTCGGTACAGAAATCATCCGAAATTATGGTACCGTGAAAAGCATTACGGTAGTGCCGTATTTTCATCAAATCTCTCGGGTGAAAAGTCGATTCGAAATATGGCCCGTGATTTTGGTCAGGGTAGTATCGTAAAATCCATCAAACTTTCTATACAAAATTGAGCCCAGATTACGGCCAGTGAAATCCATTATGGTAGTGCCGTAATTCTTGCAAAACTTTCTATTCAAAATCGTCCCAAAATACGGCAGCACTCGGAAATTACAACAGTACCGTGGTTTGTTCTATAGGTGCAATGAAAACACGATACCGTAATTTGGTCTGAAGCTCCAATTTGCGTGAAATTTGACATGTAATCTTCTCTTGATGGTGGGAATTCATCCATGCATCTGAATTTGCTTGAAAATGCCTAAAAATTGTGCCTTTTTACCTGAAAATCATCAAAAACCAGAAAAAGTGTAGATTCCGCAATAATTGATAAAAAAGCATAAAAATAAGCAAAAGAGCATGAATATGACATAAAAATACTCATGAACTGGCATAAAATATGCTATAAATTTTCGTGTCATCAGAGAACTCTGCAGTGGGCAATAACTTATCCCACGTGCCAGTGTGCTCTCCCACCAAACTTCTCAAAATGCTCTCAAGTGACTGGTTGACCACTTCAGTCTGCCCATCCGTTTGAGGATGGTAGGCCATGGAGAATTTGAGCTTGGTTCCCAACATTGCCCACAGGGTTTTCTAGAAATGTCCAATAAACCTAGAATCCCTATCACATACTATAGTCAAAGGGGTACCATGTAGTCTAACAAACTCTTTAAAGAACAACCTAGCTACATGTGATGCATCTGTGGTTTTGTAGCAAGGTATATAGTGAGCCATCTTGGCAAACCTATCCACTATGACAAGGATGGAGTCATGTTTAGTGCAAGTCCTTGGTAAACCTAAGATGAAGTCCATGCTAAGGTCTTGCCAAGGTGCTTGAGGAATAGGTAGGGGGATGTACAGACCAAACTTATGTTTCTGAGTTTTGCTAGTATGACAGGTCCTACAATGCTTGACAACCTTAACCATATCCCTATGGAGATTCGGCCAGAAGAACCGCTCCTCCACTAAGGCTTGAGTCTTATCCTCTAGCCATGGTGCCCGGTAGACCCTCCTTCGTGGATTTCCCAAACAAGGAAGTCTCGGATCGAGGTCTTAGGAATGCACAACTTTGGTCCAAGAAATAAGAACTCATCCCTTAGGGTGTAGAGGGGATGACTCAAAGGATCTATGCTAAGCTCAGTGTATATATTTTCAAAATTAGGGCATTCTAAGTATTCATGCTTCATGCGATCAAATCCATCAACTTCAATAGATAATTTTTGCACAAGTAAAGTTACTCTACTCAAAGCATCAGTAACTTTATTTTCAATTCCAAACTTATGTCTTAAAACAAAAGTATATTGTTGAAGAAATTCTACCCATTTTGCATGCCTAGCATTTAATCTTTTCTGAGCACTTAAAAAAGATAAAGCCTGGTGGTCACTATTCAAAATAAATTCATTGTGTATTAAGTAGTGTCTCCATTGCCTTAAGGATTGAACTACAACATAGAACTCCTTATCATAAGTGGTATATCTATGCTTAGCCTCATTTATTTTTTCACTAAAATAGGCTACTGGGTGGCCCTCCTGACTAAGGGTACCTCCTATACCTACTCCTAAGGCATAACAATCCACTATGAACACTTTAGAAAAGCTAGGCAATCTCAAGACTAGGGCAGTGGTTATTCTAGCCTTGAGTTCCACAAAGGCTCTACTAGCAGACTTAGGCCAACTAAACTCACCTTGTTTCATACAATTGGTTATAGGGGCTACTATGGTGCTAAAGTTTCTAATAAATCTCCTATAGAAGGCAGCTAGACCATGGAAGCTCCTAATTTTAGTCAAGGTTTTGGGTTCAGGCCAGTCTAAGATGGCTTGGATCTTGCTAGGGTCAGCTTGAAGTCCTTGGTCAAATACAATGAAGCCTAAGAATACAACCCTAGGGGAGAGAAAAGAACACTTATTCAGGTTAAGGTATAGCTTTTCTTCTTAAAGCAAGTCTAAGGTTTTCCTAAGGTGTTCCATGTGTTCTTCTTTGGTCTTACTATACACTAGGATGTCATCAAAGTATACTACCAAAAATCTTCCTATATATGGCTTGAAGACTTCGTTCATCAATCTCATAAAGGTCGAAGGGGCATTAGAGAGACCAAAGGGCATAACTAGCCATTCATATAAACCATCCTTAGTCTTAAAGGTTGTTTTCCACTCATCTCCTAGTCTTATCCTGACTTGATGGTATCCACTTCTTAGATCTAGCTTGCTAAACCATTTAGAACCTACCAGCATGTCAAGCATATCATCTGACCTTGGGATGGTAAATCTATATTTGATGGTTATCTTGTTCATTGCCCTACAGTCTATACACATGAACCACCTTCCATCCTTCTTTCGGGTAAGAAGGGCAGAGATTACACATGGGCTAAGACTTTCCCTAATGAAGCCGTTATCTAAAAGTTCATCTACTTGTCTCATGAGCTCTTGATGCTCAGTTGGGTTCATCCTATAATGAGGCAAGTGTGGGAGAGTGGAACTCGGGACAAGTTCTATGGCATGTTGGATTTCTCTAAGGGGAGGTAGGCCATTGGGAAGTTCATCTCTAGTGAGTTCAGAGTACCCTGAGAGTAGGGTGTCAACTTCTAGGGGTATGGGTGACTCCTCATATGGGTTGGTTTCCTTAATGACTAGGGAGTACACTTGTTTGGACTCGAGGTAGTCTTGGGTGAAAGCATGGCTCCTTATGAGTTGGATGGTAGGCTTAGGTTCTTCTATCCTACCCTTGGTGGTGGAAGCCTTAAGTTCCTTACAGAACAAACCACGACACCACCGTAATTTCTGAGCACTGCCGTAATTTGGGTTGATTTCCGACCAGAGAATCTTGCAGTATTTACGGCACTACTGTAATGTAAATTACAGGCCATAATGTTGGGTGATTTCCTTACAGAATATTTTGCGCGATCACGACACTACCGTGGTTGTTTTCACGGCACTTGTTTCTTTCCAGATTCTTCACAAGATGAAATACGGCACTGTCGTAATCAAAATCACGGCCGTAATTCTAACCCAGGCAGCCGATTTTCCCGTTCAAATTAAAGCCCGATTTTTGCGCGGATGATTGCGAACGATTGAGACCACCAAATTGAGATCCGTAAAAAGGGAAATACTCTAGAGAAGAAGGTGAACATCATCACACTAGAAGCCCTAATGTTGATCCATCATAGAGAAAGAAATCGTGATCTTCACTGCCGCCCTAGGTTTAGCCACCGGGAGGCGTACAGAGCATCTCCTGTGGTGAAATTTGAAGAGAAGCTACGCTTGGGAGAGGAGAACATACCCCAGAAGATTTAGAGTGAAAGGAGATCGATCGGAAGAGAAATCAAAGAAATTGCAAGCACCACCACTGTTCACTGTGATTTCAAGGGCAAAATTACGGTTGTAATGAAATTACTGCTGTAATTTTCATTACAGCCTCGTGTTTAGTAAAAATCCCTCTCTGTCATCGATTTTTTATCATTCTAAACTATGGATTACTGTAATTCTCAAACCATGCTTGCTTAAACACTTTTTGGGACATGGCGATATAATCCCCTTAATTTCATAATGACTAGATAAACTTTACTTTTTCAGGGAACTTTTGTTATGATAATTCTGCTTAAGTGATGATTGCATTTAATTCTTTCTAGTTCATATTATCAGCATGTATTGGAGTTTTTGCGATATAGACTGAAAGTGATTTGCAAAAACTTGGAACCCTAAAATTGAGATTTAGGAACTCATTGTAAGAAATTAGATTTGTTCTTATTTCTAGATTTTAGAAGTTTATTGCCTTGTTGATAATCTGATATAGGAAGAATTGTTGAAATAAATATGAAGATATTATAAGAAATTAAGTATCAGATCGTTGGAGAACTTTAAGTAGAACCAGTGAAACTAAATTATGAAAGTATTTAGTTTTCACTTGAGATGATTGACATAGAGATTGGATACATGAAAGTGATCTTTGATTTCTTTGTCAATGATTTACTTTTCTTTAGCATTGAATTAATCTTGTGCGAAAGTGAGGATTGATTCTTTGTAAATTGTCTGCGCGAAAGCGAGATAATTTCTTTATAAAGTAAATTATATCTTTATCATAGCAAGAGTGGACTGACGATGCGCTTATTTCCTTCTAGTCACAGAAATTAAGGTGGATGAAACCCTAGTCCCAGCTTTTCTCTCTTTGATTTTGTGTTCTTTCCGAATTTTACTTGCATCACATTCGATTGCCTAGCTAATAAGAAATCAATTCTTTGGTACTTAGCAAATAAGGTCTCTATGGTTCGATATCTTAATTATTACTTCGAGTATCCGTGCACTTGCGGACACAACAAGTTTTTGGCGCCATTGCTGGGGACCTTGGTTTTTGTTAATATCAAAGATATTGAGAGTATTGCTAGACTAGGCTTTTGTTTTACTTTCTATTTTTTTATTTTTAGGAATCTTCTGAATCTGAAATTAATTCTGCTTTCTATACTTTTCTGTATATTTTGAGTTTATTTGATCTATCTACTTGTGCATGCGTGGGAATCTTAGATCAGGACCTCTGGTTCCCCTAAACCCTGAGATTAACAAAACTCTTAGACTGCGCAGGAAACTCAGATTTGAAGAAAGGCAGGAAGAAGAAGTAGTTATGACAGACAGAAGATCACTTAGGGACTACACAACCCCTAATCCAAATATACATTTTAGCATTGCCAGACCAGCTATCGAGGCTAATAATTTTGAAATCGAGCTAGCTTTCCTATCTATGATACAGCAGAATCAGTTTGGAGGATCACCACTTGAAGATCCTTATCAACATTTATATCTCTTTCTTGAATATTATGACACCATTAAAATTAATGGTGTTTCTGATGATGCATTAAAACTTAGACTATTTTCTTTTTCTCTAAGGGACCGAGCACGCTCTTGGTTGCAATCTCAACCTACCGGTACCTTCACTACATGGGAACAACTATCAAATGCTTTATTGATGAAGTACTTTCCACCCAGTAAGACAATCCAGTTGAGAAACTAGATTACAACGAAAGTGTCCTCACCATGGCTTTGAAAATTGGGTTCTAAATCATACATTTTATAATGGTTTACTTTATAATACCCGTTTGACTGTTGATACTGCCGCAGGAGGAGCCCTCATGAGCAAAACAATTGAATATGCTTTCACTTTGTTCGAGGAGATGGCCCTGAACCATAACCAGTGGGCTACTGAAAGAGGAATGCTATATTGTTACCAACACGGTAAGAATGAGAATGATGGATGGCATACCTTAACTGAAAAGGTAGAGACTCTTTGCGTAATAGATTCGATTCTTCTCAAATGCAAACTGCTATGGTTTCATCTTCTGTTATTTGTGATATCTGTGCTAACCAAGGTGATTATTCTGAAGAATGTAAGGTAATTTCTGATAGGGGTATGGAACAAGTAAATTTTATAAGGGGACAAGCTGAAAATAGAGGATATCAACAGAGACAAAATCAAAATCAAAACCAACCCCAAAATTTTAGTATAGAGTCCATGCTTGAAAAGTTTATGGCTAGTCAAAATCAATTCATGACAAATCAAAATAAGGAGATTGAAGATCTTAAAGGAATGGTTAGTCATTTTATTTCTCAAGTAGGATCTTTAGCAGCTCACAATAAAATTTTACAAAACCAAATACCTGCTAAATCTGAACCAAACCCTAGGGAACATTGTAATGCTATAATTACTAGGAGTGGGAAGCAATTAGATGAACCAAGGGGTAGATTAGTTGATAAGGAGGAAGAGCCTAACATAGAACATAGTAGTGAACCGAGCATAGAAACAAAACCTGCTCATGTGCAGTCCCATGCTAGTTCGCCACCTCATAAGAGTGATGACCCTAAAGGTAAAGAGCTATGTCAGTCAGATATTCCTAGGCCTAGTTCACCTGCACCTTATAAGCCACCTATACCTTTTCCTCAAAGATTAGTTCACGCCAAGTTAGATAAGCAATTTGGAAAATTTCTTGATGTGTTGAAAAAGCTTTATATTAACATTCATTTTATTGATGCTTTATCTCAAATGTCCACATATGCTAAGTTTTTAAAAGAAATTTTTTCCAATAAAAGAAAGATAGAGGATTATGGTACCGTGGCATTAACTGAGGAGTGTAGTGCTATCATCCAAAACAAATTGCCACCAAAATTAAAAGATCTAGGTAGTTTCTCTAATTCTTGTTCAATTGGGAGTATGGATTTTGACCGAGCCTTATATGATTTAGGTGCTAGTGTAAGCCTAATGCCCTTATCTATTTGCAGGAAACTGGGCATGGGAGTTAAACCAACTTCAATATCTTTGCAGCTAATCGTTCAGTTAAGTATCCTGTAGGGATTCTTGAAGATGTGCCAATTCAAGTAGGTAAGTATTTCATTCCAGCAGATTTTGTAGTTCTTGAAATGAAGGAAGATGCAAAGATCCCTATCATACTTGGTAGACCATTCTTAGCCACAGCAGGGGCGATTATTGATGTAAAGAACAGTAAACTTACACTTAACATTGGAGATAAAAAAATTGAGTATGACTTGAATGAGACCATGAAAAAACCATCATATTCTGGATCTTACTGATGCTGTAGATGACATTGTCTATGATTTTAGTGATTTATTTATTGAGACTTCTGCATATGATTCTGATTTAGATTCTGTTATTAATTCTAATGTAGACACCAGTTCTGAAATTAATGAATTATTAGACTGCATTGCTTATGATGATAAAAAGAATGAGGAAGAGAAGGTTCCAAAATTTGAACTTAAGACTTTACCTAATAATCTTCGTTATGAATTTCTTGGTCCTAATTCTACCTACCCTATCATTGTTGATGCACAGCTTGGTAAAAGGGAGACAGATTTGCTACTCAAGGAATTAAGGACTCATAGGAAGGTAATTGGGTATATAATTGATGACTTAAAAGGAATTAACCCCTCTTTTTGTATGCACAGAATTTTGATGGAAGAGGAGCAGCCACAAGCAAATTTTCAAAGGAGACTTAACCCATCCATTAAGGAAGTTGTGAAGAAGGAAGTTCTAAAATTACTTGATACAGGTTTTATCTATCCTACCTCTAACAGTAAGTGGGTAAGTCCTATTCATTGTGTTCCTAAGAAAGGGGGAGTAACTATAACGAAAAACAAAGATAATGAATTAATTCTTGTTAGAACAGTAACTAGTTGGCGCATGTGCATAGATTATAGAAAATTGAATGCTGCCACTAGGAAAGACTATTTCTCTTTGCCTTTTATCGATCAGATGGTTGAGAGGCTTGCAAACCATTCTCATTTCTGTTTCTTAGATGGATATTCTAGATTTTTCTAAATTCCTATACATCCTAATGATTAAGATAAGACCACCTTCACTTGCCCATATGGCACTTTTGCATATAGGAGGATGCCTTTTGGTTTGTGTAATGCACCGGCTACTTTTTAGAGGTGTATCATTGCTATTTTTTCTGACTTTATTGATGATCTTATGGATGTCTTTATGGATGACTTCTCTGTATACGGTTCTTCTTTTGATGATTGCTTGGCTAACTTATCTCGAGTTTTACAGAGGTGTGAAGAAACTAATCTTGTACTTAACTGGAAAAAATGTCATTTCATGGTTAGGCAAGGGATAGTTTTGGGACACCTAATTTCAGAAAGAGGGATAGAAGTTGACAAAGCCAAAGTTGAGGTGATAGAAAAATTAGAGCCGCCCACCACAGTAAAGGAAGTCCGAAGCTTCCTAGGAGATGCAAGATTCTACCGACGATTCATCAAGGATTTCTCTAAACTTGCTAGACCTCTTACAAATTTATTTTGTTAAGATGTTAAATTTTCTTTTGATGAAAATTATTTATCTGCTTTTCAGAAGTTAAAGAAGGCTTTGATCTCTGCACCTATCATCCAGCCTCCAAACTAGGATTTGCCCTTTGAGCTCATGTGTGATGCCAATGATTATGCAATAGGCGCAGTCCTAGGACAGAGAAAAGAGAAAAAGCCATATGTCATTCATTATGCAAGTAAGACCTTGGGTGAGACACAGAGGAATTATACCACCACTAAAAAAGAACTTTTGGCTGTAGTTTTTGCCTTTGATAAATTCATATCATATTTGCTTAACTCTAAAGTTGTGGTGTACACTGATCATGCTGCTGTGAAATACTTGATGTAGAAAAAGGATAGTAAACCGCACTAGCTTAGATGGATTTTACTTTTGCAAGAGTTTGACTTGGAAATCAAAGATAAAAAGGGATCAGAGAACTTCTTTGCAGATCATCTTTCAAGGATAATGGTAGAAACTGAAAAGAATGATATAATCAATTATTCCTTTCCTAAAGAACAACTCTTGGCTATTGAACCATCTTCTGGAGGTAACAAATACATACTTGTGGCAGTTGATTATGTTTTAAAGTGGGTTAAGGATCTTGTTTCTCCTACTAATGATTATAGAGTTGTTGTTAAACTGTTCAAAAAGATTATCTTTCCACGATGTAGGACACCATGAGTAGTGATTAGTGATGGAGGCTCACATTTCATAGAACACAAGTTCTCAACTTTGCTTAGAAAGTATGGGGTAAATCATAGAGTTGCAACACCTTATCACCCCCAAACAAGTGGACAAGTTGAGATATTAAACAGAGAAATCAAAGGAATTTTCGAAAAGACTATGGCACGCATGAGAAAAGATTGGGCTTCCAAACTTGATGATGCACTTTGGGCCTATAGAACAGCTTTTAATACACCAATAGGTATGTCTCCTTTCCAACTAGTTTATGGAAAATCTTGTCATATGCCTGTAGAGCTTGAGAATAGGGTGTTCTAGGTGATCAAAGCGCTAAATTTTGACTTAAAGAATGCGGGGGAGAAATGGAGGTTACAATTGAATGAGCTAGATGAGATTAGATTTTCCGCTTACGAAAATGTGAGAATTTATAAAGAGAGGACTAAAAGATGGCATGATCGACACATCTTCAGATGGGAATTCCAACCAGGTGACTTCATTCTTTTGTTCAATTCTATATTAAGGCTTTTTCCTGGTAAACTTAAATCTCGATAGTTTGGACCTTTTCAGGTGAAGAAAACTTACCCCTACGGAGTTGTGGATATATGGAGTGATGAAACATGAGAGTTTAAAGTTAATGGTCAGAGATTGAAGCATTATTATTAAGAAGAACTAATTGAAGAAAAAGAAAAATTTTATTTTGATAAACCACAAACAGATCAGAGTGCAGAACGGTAAAGCTAATGACCTTTAAATTAGTGCTTCTAGGGAGGCAACCCAAGCACTCTTAGTTAGCTTAGTTTATTTTATTTTATTTTAGTTTCAGAGGTAATTTTTCTTTTCTTTTTACAAAAAAGTAAAAAATTCAAAATTTGTGCAAATTACAGCAGTGCCATAAGGTATATTACGGGGCCGTAATTTCGGTCCGTTTCCATCTAGAAACTTTCGAAATTTTTACGGCAGTACCGTGAGTAATTTTAGGTACCGTAATTTTGAGTAATTTTTGAACAGCAAGTTTAGGGAATTTTATGGCACTACCGTATTGTTTTTATGGCTGTGATGTTAAAACTGTCAAAATTGCGGCACTACCATAAGATAAATTACGGCTGTAATTTCATTTGACCGCGCAATTCCATGGCCATTTTTAGGGATTTTCACTTGTGTTTTCGCCCATTCTTGCACTGACTGATCTGCCCTTACCTTCAAAAACTTTATAGCGATCGTTTCTGCCCATTCTCGAGCTTCGTTTTGATGTTCTCCAACTAGATTTAGTTTACTGGTTCGGATTCAAGGATCGCATGAGAGGTGGAGTTTATGGAGGAACCATGGTGGAGACTAGAGGGGACAGCACGACGATCCTATGGATACAGCCCCCGAGGACATGGAGGAGATTGGATTTGATGCGGACAAGTAGAGCTCTGTGAGTATCTTTTTCCGATTTACTTGCATTTCATCTTTTATATTTTACTGATGATTCATGTGTTTATAGGGAAGGATAACTCCTTCAAACTTCTTGTGTCCGCCGATGCTATCTTGCCTTGCTTTTTGTTTAACTCTCTCATGATTCGATTGGGTTGTATTGATATATTCTGAGTATGAATTTCTGATATTGATTCGATTGGGTTGTATAATAATTGATATTAAGTTGATATTGAGCACCTTGTGTGGGTGCATACTGATGCATGATGGATTGTATAATTTTGTTTCTGAATGGATATATGCAAAATTTTCTCTTGTTATGGTTTTATGCTGTAATGTTACAGTGTAGTCTATTTTTGAAAATTCTATTAGCAATATGATTTTCTTGATGATAAATTTGTCAAATGCTTGTGATTAGGGATAGACCTATTGTTATGAATTTATTTCTTTAATATATATCTGTCTATTGGAATTTTTCATTGATTGATGCATGAAATTTTGGGTAGATATATGGTTTGATGAATTTAATCCAAAAGTGAAGCTACTTATTTAAATAAAACAAGCATACGAGTATGATTTTTGAATTGATATCGATAGGTTAACTTAGTTGATGTTCATCCTATTTGTTATTTGTTGGGAAGAAAGATTCCATGATCCAATTTTAAGAGAGGTGACTCCCTTACTTGGCACTGCGCAAAATTGGTAGTGGCACCTAAGACATGGGTTGAATTCAAAATAAAAAATGATGAGAGAAAAGAAAAGATCAAGAGAATGACTCCTTGTCTTGGCACCGTGTTGATTTGCGTTGGTTCCAAAGTTAAAAGTTGAAGTCCAAACAAAAAAAAAAGAAGTATGTATCTATGAGGGTACATAGCATGGAGAGAAACCATTTCACTTTAACTCAACTATCTCGTGGAAGATTCTTCCAACCTTTGAGATATGAGTTCTATTACATTGGTTATGTGATCAGTGTACGCAAAATTCGTCACTAGAAAAAAGGTGATAATCGAATTAGAGAATGTGAACGATACAAAAAAAAGGGGAGAAACTTAAAAATTTTGTGTGGAAAAAGATCTTGGAATCCTATTCTTGTAAACAAAAGTGTGGTAGATTTGAACTAAAACAAGTTGAAATCTTGAGATTGAGATTCTACTTATTATACAAGTTGCGAAATTTTATTTGATTAACTTGTGGATCTTGAGGATTGAATTCAGAAGATGATATGTTTATTTAAAATTTTATGAAACAATTGGTGAATTCTTTTCTAGGTGATTATATTTTAGAAGTTTATTCCTCACAAGAAAGTTTATTCCTTTGATCAGTTTTTGATTTTGCTTGAGGACAAGCAAAGTTTGAGCCTTATGTATTTGATGACACAAAAATTCATAGTTTATTTTGTGTCATTTGATAGGTCTTTTTGTGTTATATCCATACTCTTTTGCTTATTTCCATGTCTTATTTATCAAATATTGATCACTTGTTCCTGCATTGTGAAACCTTCACCGGGTATCGACATTTAATTGCAAGGAAATGTGGTATAAGCTTTGATTTTAACACCTGCGAAGGGGTATTCATGCATTTAGCTAGCAACTATGGGCAACGTTTGCACCCTATTCAAACTTATATTTGAAAACTTATGCTTACTGGGGCTTTCTACTATATTTGGCGATACCGCAATAACCAAAATTTGGGAGCTCACAAAAAGAGGGTTATGGACTTTCTCAAAAGCTTAATCTCGGATATCAAATTCAAAATCAAGAACTATATTCCTGGTGCACATCATGATCCATATGTCCTGGATTTCGTGATTAGATGGGAGGATATTGCTGGACCTTAGGGGATCTTGGGGATTTACTCAGTCCCTGGCTTCTTTTCTTATGTGTGCTTATCACATGCTCTCTCTTGTTATTTGACTTTGCACAGGTTACTACTATGTTTTGGGTGCGTGCTGGACACTATCATTTGCCTTCGCGACTTGTGCTCACATCGGCCTCGCTCAAGCAGCACACTCAAGCTCTTGGGGAAATGCTGGTATTCAAATAGGAGGGAGGGAATGATATACAGTAATGTGCATCTTATGAGAAAATGCTGCTCTTGTATCATTGTGATGTCATTTCTCCTGTGTGAGGAACTGTTTCTTGTTTACCGATGATTATTTGTGATGTTAGTGATGTAGCAGGGATCCATGCGACCATGTAAACAGGGGAAACTCTGTCAAAATTTCCTTGATCCTAGGATGCGAGAGAGACTAGAGTTTGTACATATCTTGTAACATATTTTTTGATTTATAAAACCTCTTCTTGCCTTTGGCAAAAAAAAAATATTATAGAATCTACACCTTTTTGAGTTTTTGATCATTTTCAAGTAAAAAAGATATTATTTTAAGGCATTTTCAAGCAATCCAAATGCATAGACGAATTCCCATCATCAAGAGAAGATTACCTGTCAAATTTCATGCAAATTAGAGCTTCAGACCGAAAAAATGGCAAGGCCGTAATCAATATTACGGTACTGTGCTTTCACTGAACATACAGAACAAACTACGACACCATCGTAATTTCCGAGCACTGCCGTAATTTGGGTTTATTTTCGACCAGAGAATCTTGCAGTTTTTACGGCACTACCATAATGCAAATTACGGGCCGTAATGTCGGGTGATTTCTTTATAGAATGTTTTGCGCGATCATGGCACTACCGTGGTTGTTTTCACGGCACGTGTTTCTTTCCAGATTCTTCACAGGATGAAAAATGGCACTGCCATAATCAAAATCACGGCCGTAATTCTAACCCCGGCAACTGATTTTCCCAGTCAAATTGAAGCCCGATTTTTGTGTGGATGATTATGGACGATTGAGACCACCAAATTGAGATCCGTAAAAAGGAAATACTCTAGAGAAGAAGGCGAACATCATCACACCAGAAGACCTAATTTTGATCCATCACGGAGAGAGAAATCGCGATCTTCACCGCCGCCCTATGTTTCACCACCGGGAAGCATATAGGGCATCTCCTGCCGTGAAATTTGAAGAGAAACTATGCTTGGGAGAGGAGAACATACCCCAGAAGTTTCAGAGTGAAACGAGATCGATCGGAAGAGAAATCAAAGAATTTGCAAGTGCCGCCACTGTTCACTGCGATTTCAAGGGCAAAATTACGGCTATAATTTTCATTACAGCCCTATGTTTAGTAAAAATCCCTCTCTGTCATCAATTTTTGATCGTTCTAAACTATGGATTATTGTAATTCTCAAACCATGCTAGTTTAAACACTTTTTGGGACATGGGAGTGTAATCCCCTTAATTTCATAATGACTAGATAAACTTTATTTCGTTAGGGAACTTTTGTTATGATAATTCTGCTTAAGTGATGATTGTCTTTAATTCTTTCTAGTTTAATATTATTAGCATGTATTGGAGTTTTTCCAATATGGACTGAAAAGTGATTTGCGAAAACGTGGAACCCTAAAATTGAGATTTATGAAGTCATCGTAAGAAATTAGGTTTGTTCTTATTTCTAGATTTTTGAAGTTTATTGCCTTGTTGATAATCTGATCTAGGAAGAATTATTGAAATAAACATGTAGATATTGTAAGAAATTAAGTATCGGATCGTTGGAGAACTTTAAGGAGAACCTGTGAAACTAAAGTATGAAAGTATTTAGTTTTCACTTGAGATGATTGACGTAGAGATTGGATGCATGAAAGTGATCTTTGATTTCTTTGTTAATGATTTACTATTCTTTAGCATTGAATTAATCTTATGCGAAAGTGATGATTGATTCTTTATAAATTGTCTGCGCGAAAGCGAGATGATTTCTTTATAAAGTAAATTATATCTTTATCATAACAAGAGTGGACTGACGATGCGCTTATTTCCTTCTAGTCATAAAAATTAAGGTGCATGAAACCCTAGTCCCAGTTTTTCTCTCTATGATTTCGTGTTACTTTTGAATTTTACTTGCATCACATTCGATTGCCTAGCTAATAAGAAATCAATTCTTTGGTACTTAGCAAACAAGGTCTCTGTGGTTTGATATCTTAATTATTACTTCGAGTATCCGTGCACTTGCAGACACAATAGTAGATGGCAAACTGAAGAGGCACAAGACACCTATGGGTAACTGGGACACTAGACTGGTTTACCCAGGATATGCTATATGGACTAGGGGGTGGTTCTGCCTTAAGGTTGAACTTTACTAAGCCTATATGTGAGACTGCGTTTAGACTACTTCCCCCATCTATCACTACTTTGCACATGTTGCCATTGCATTTCGTGTAGGTGTGGAAAATACTAGTCCTACACTAGTCCTCGGTTGGGGTAGGCTTGATTAGGGTGCAGATTGTTGGTGTATATGCCCTGCAGACCAATGTATGGACATGGTCAGGTATTGTTTGAATGTACCTTGGTAGAACTATTATTCTTTATAGAGGCATGGTCGTTATTATGCAGACTTCTCTACCTGCGTTGATGTATTGAGTTGCATATATAATGTCCCAGGAGTTTGGATTGGATCCATTCTCATAAGCTATCCCCAGACAAGGTACCATAGCAGATATGGGACAGCTTTGGTACATGTGAGACTGGTGTATGGGCTGGTTAGGTGTGGGGCACAGTAATGCAGACATACAGGTGCATTGGATGCACTGGAGTGATCCACCGTGAGGATTGACTTGTCTAGTCAACAAGTCAATCTCACATGCAAGAGATTTGCATTGATTCTTAGACTTGAGGTATTCATGTCTAGATTTGATGATGGATATGCTTTGATGCAGTCTTACATCTCTCCGTAATTGGGGGACAAAAACGACTGTCATTGGGCATGTCATAAGTCACATAGAGACATGGATGACCAATAGTAGGATTTGCCCCTTCCTTATTGGAAGCATGATATCCACTCGGGGGCGCCCCACCTTATTGGTGCATGACAGGAATGTGTGGCCACACTAGTTGAGTCATGACCAATGCATTGGATTGATAAACTTGAGACTAATCCAATGGCAGGATATCAGTTTAGGCAAAGGGATCTATAATGCAATGGGAATCCTCGTTGCTTGTTAGGAGTTGTTGCCATAATGACTTAAGTCCTATGACATGGGTAGTAGTGATGTGTTGCTAGATACCCCTCACTACTTATGATGTTTATATCATTGCCATCGTCATATGGATCCTACGGGGTCACACGCAATAGACTCTTGACATTGCTTTAATCAGAAGCCTTATGATCAAGTTATTGGATAACTTGGATCTATTTGAAAGATTTCATTAGCGCTAATGGGCCTGATGAGTTGGAAGAAAGTTATTGGAGCCAAACTTCAATTTTGGCAGGTTGACCCGAAATTGACCTAGATTGGTCACATTTGGATTAGGGTTGCATTGGATTGGATCCAATGGCTTAATCAACCCATGCCATGAAGTTTGGGCTAGCTCATTATCCAATGAGGCCCAATAACTAGTTGTCAAGAAAAGGTATAAGCAAATAAGGGTATAATGGGGAAGAGTTTCACCCCATTGGCGCCAAGGGCATAATGGGGTGAAGTGGGCGCATGTTGCTTCATAAGGAAGCATTAGGCGCCTCCCCCTTTGTTCCTTGGATGGAAACCTTGCCTCTATGGCAAGGGTTGGGGCTGATATGGCTTGAAAGCTCTTTTGGAAAGAGCTTGGGCGCATATGATAAGTAGGGTGAGATATATGGTAAAGTCTTGGAGACTTTCCTTACCTCATAAACCCTACATGCACCCAAACCTTTACCCTAGCCGAATACCTCTTGCTTGTTGCGCCTAGCCCTTCTTCCTTGGATGGAATGCATGCCTCTAAGGCATGTTATGGGTTGATATATTGCTTGGGACGCAAGACAAGGTCTTGGCGCATAAGGAAGGGTTGAATGGGTTTAAGGAAATGTCTTGGAGACTTTCCTTGTCACAAACCTTTTCATCCTAGCCATACACTTGGCATGATCCTAGCCCTTGCCCAAGCCGCCTCTTGTCCTATTTATAGGACCCCTTGCCGCCCTTCTTGTTGTTGTTATTCGAGTGGACAACATCTTGGAGGGGTGACATATCTCTTAGAGAGAGTTGGAGTGCAAGGGGCGAGAGCAACATAGGTGGCGCAACATCTCTTCCTACTAGTGGCCGAAAGTCTTCTCCTTCATCTCTTCTTGGTGTGACTTGGAGAAGGACTTGGTGGCGGCACTTCCTCTTCCTCTTCCTAAGGACCGAAACTCTTCTTCTCCCTCTTCTCTTGGAGTGAAGAGGATAAGGAGTTGGCGGCATCTTCCTTGCACTTGGCGCATGATCCTTGGAGGTGGCGCAAGAGAAGTGAAGGAACCCTAAGGCTTGATTCTCTTCCCGAGGCTAGCACTGACCGTGGAAGGGAGCAACGTTGAGACGGTCGACACGTGGATACTTGTAGAGGGCGAACACATGGGCGCCTTCAACATGGCTTCGGCAACTAGACAAGCAAAAGAGGTACATCTCTAACACATCCTTGTGTCATCTCTCTCGCATGGATCCTTGGGACCGGAATATGTTTCGGGTGTAATGATTCTTCCGCTACGTCCTGGGACTGCAAAATTTTAAATTACACCCGGTATTCCCTAACACACCTAACCACCCCTAAGGTATCTTGGGTTTTCTCTTCACCACTATCATAAGTTAATTCTTCACATATAACACATCCAGAATCAGGGTTATGGATTTCTTCATGGTTTTCCTCATAGGTTTCCTCATGTTTTTCTTCACCTAAGTATAGGATTCTCTTAGGACAGTCTTTCATATAATGATCAGGTTGGTGACAAACATGGCAAGTGATCCTACTGGATTCTGGGGTAGCCTTAAGCTTAGAGGGTGTGGGTGTAGATGCCTTGGGGTAAGGCCTAGAGGGATTGGATGTAGGTGTGGTTGGTTTAGGATAAGGTATAGAAAAGCAAGCCTCTCTCCTAAAGGCATTTCATAAGTTCTCTTCTACTTCTAAGGCCCTTTGGTAGGCAGTTTCTATAGAGTCTATGTGGAAGTAGGTCATCCCTCTTTTGATTTCAGGTCTATGCCCATTCTTATATCTGCTAAGGGTGACATGGGGCTACTCATGGATGCCACTCCTGAGTAGGAGTTCATCAAACCTGGTTGTGTAATTAGTGACAGTTAGGATTCCTTGAACTAGCCCTATAATTTGATCAACTATCTTGGTTTGGAAGAAAGGAGGGACGTATTTATCCTTAAGCTTTAGGCACGTCTCATCCCATCTTTCAAAAGGGGGGCGTCCAAACATCTCTGGGTTTCTCTCTACATTGGTCCAGTACAATCTAGCTGTGCCTTCTATGAGACAATGGGTGAACCTAACCTTAGAATGCTCAGGCATCATACTCCAGTCGAAGTATCGCTTGAGCTTGTCAACCCAATCAAAGAACTCTCTAGGGTCGAGGGAACCACTAAAGGTAGGGGGTGTGAGTTTGATGTTGCGGTGCACATCATCCTCCCTACGTCTTTGGTAGGGTTGAGCAAGTGGCTCTTCCCATTCAAGTTCTTAGTTTCCCCTAGGAAAATTCCTATTGTTTTGAGTGTGTTGTCCTAGGATGGGTTCACTTGAGGGTTGACTACGGAGCCTATCATCTCTAGGGGTTTCTTGGTTTGGGAGTCTAGCTTTAAGATCCCTAATTTCATCTTGGAGGGTGGTCATCATGTTAAACATCATTTCCATCATATCCATGTCATTAGGGTTAGAGTTGTTATTGTAATTTGCACCGGATCTAGTAGTCATGGTAGAAAATAGTTTTGCAAAGATAGTAGTTTTGAAAAATAAAACCCCTTAATAGTATGATAGATATAGTAGCCGATTATGAAAACCATTTTCTTTAAAACACCTAGGTCCAAGAAAGTCTTAGAAGTTGAAAAATAGTTTTTAGGCTAAAAATCTATTCTAAGATAGGTGCTCTGATACCAACTGATGTAGGGGGTTCAACCACAAAACATGGTGCATGCAAACAACGCTTTGAGAAAATATTTTTTTTGTATTTTATAATAAAAACCGAAATTACTCTAACGAGGTTGGAAAATATTTTTGTATTTTTAGAAAAAGAAAACCGAATCTAGATTAACTAACACTACTTGCAAGAAAATAAATACTTGAAATAAACACTCACCTTGGACCTCTTGAGAATACAAGGGGTCACCTTCCCCTTTTTCACTGGTCCAATGGTTGATGGCAATGAAGTAGGGCCCTATGAGTTTACACATAGGCAATCATTCAAAGCCCACACATGCGTGGGTGAGTGTTAAGAAAGAATAATCATCCAACAATATTAAAAGGTCAAGAGCTGAGATAGGCTCCCAAATTCTCTTGCTAACATGATTAAGGACTATCTAGTTTGAGGAGGGGGGGGGGGGTGGAAGAGAGAAAATATGACTTGCGCCAAGAGATTCTCCAACCTTGCGCCAACCTACAACCAATGAATCAAATCAGTGTAGGAAGTTCCTCTTGAAAAAAAAAAAAAAAAAAAAACATCACAAAGAGTTAGAAACTTACCTTGATTGATGGTTCTTCAATCTTGTTCTCGGCTTCAAGTTTGCATCCACGCCAATGAATGGAGGGAGTTTGCTTGCGCTTGGAGAAATCTTGAGGATGAAGGAAGATTACAACTCTTGGCTTGAAGAAAGGAAGAAGTGAGGGGAAAGGGCTCAGCCCTTTAGAAAAGAGGGAGATAGAAGAATATTGGCAACACAAGCACCATTGCAAACACTCAAAATTTTCTACCTAGGCAACTACTCGACAATAAGCAAGGGAGTTACATCATATAGGCTGATTAAGCCAAGGGCATGGGTGACATTTTACCCTAGGCGCCAATACAAGAATAAGGAAGAAAATTAATGCTCCAATAAAATCTTTCCTTCTTGGTGATTGAATTTGAATTTCGAATTTCATCCATTCGGTTTGCTCTTTGATGTGGCCGAATTCTTCTTGGGCTCCTTCCTTGTTTGCTTGGATGACATTGCAACTTCATACAATGAATCTTTTCAATTTGAAAAAATTTTCCTTCAAGTACTTGGGCGGCTAGGAAAAACTTCCAAAGATGATTCCACAAATTAGAGATCTAAATGGGGATCCCTTTATTTGTGCATCTTGATTGATGGCGCTTTAATGGCTTCCTCAAATGGCAAGTTGTGGGCTGGTTCCTTTTGAATTTGATTCAATCTTCTCATGGATGGCGCCATTTCTTGATTTGGAATGGTGGAGTTGCATTCAATGTGAGCATCTTCAACTTGATGTCTTTAGTTGAAGTAGTTGAAGTGCTATTTTTCCCCTTTTTGAGCTCCACTTGTTGAGTGGCTTGTGCTGAGCTCCTTGAGTTGCATTGAGCTGATTTCTAACCTACAGGGTTAGTGTGCAAAAACAAATATACTACCCTAACATGCAATGGAAACTATGTGACATTTATTGAAAGTAAAACATTTACTCTACCAAAGCAAATTCCAAATAAGGAAAGTGCAAATAAGGAAAGAGTGCATGTGTGATCTAGGAGGGAAAGCCATACCTAGTGGGCTTCCTCCTAGTCCTACCAGACCTTCTAGGAGCAGGGTTAGGCCCTCCATCAGGCATAAACCCCAAAAGGTCAATCTCTCCAAGCTGCACTGATCTACCTTTTTTGTGCCCCTACATATTAATAAAAATATGAGCTCTACATGTGCTATCCAGTACTCAAGACATAGAAGTAGAAAGGTTGACTTTGGTAACATAAAAACTTGAGCCAAAAGACAAAGCCTTGTTTCTCTTGACCTCATTCTGAAGTTTCATGCAATCCTTCTTCCAGTGGCCCCACTTGCCATAGTGAAAGCAACTATTTTTCCTTACCCTTTTTGTCTTTCTAATGCTTATGTCAAGCCCTTAGGCTTACCTTTGCATTGAAGGACTACTTTATAGGTGTCACAACTTTTTGTTCCAGCCTATTCCTCGAAGAGCTGCTTTAGATTATTAATAATCTCATAAGCATTCTGCTCTTCATGTTGCATTTGCAACTCAAGAAACATGTTGGCTAGCATCAGACAAGCTACCTCTGAAGCATCATTTTGATGCATAATAAAAGCATCCCCTTTAGTCGCTGAAGCTAAGTGTGAAAAGGATTCAGGAATAGGCTGCTCAAGGGCATACAACTTCTTCATGAGCTTGAGGACAATTCTCATGTTTCGATACCATTCCATAAAGTTGTTCGATCCAACTTGTCCTTTTTGAAGACATATCATAGTGACCATAAGCTATTATTCATAGCCATTTGATCTACAACAACAAGATAAGCAAATTAGTACTATTTCAAATTTTTTTAATTTGGACTTGTTTTAAATGATCATGGCTCCCACTACATTAATTGAGCTAACAACCCGTAAACTCAATAAGGGAAATTGTAAATTTCCTAGTGAGATAAGATCCTAATTTCACATGAGGCTTTCTGTCCAACGAGGGTGAGATGACAAGCATAAAGTGACTCATGCTTCCTAATGTGGGCATGTTGTCCGATTGCACTTGGCAACTCCCTATATTGAGACAGTCTAGGCACTTCGTGTATAGCGAGGATTGGATACAGCACAAAGCCCTAACCTCCCAGAGCTGCCTCTAGAACTTCAACATTTGGTCCAATCACATATAAAGAAACTAGTCAAGTCTAACATGACTGCTATGCCCAGCGCCAACAAGTTTCCTTGCAAAGGTATCTCCATATTTAAATTGGACCGGGGAAAGCATTACCACCACCCACCCTCTAAAGATATGTGGGTGTATCCCACGATAGTGAAAAATACTGCACAACACCACTGATTGAAAGCTTGACGAGGGCTATGAGTTAGAAGGCTATCACAGACTTCATATTTTTGTGAGGGTTTTTGTTTTCTCATCCACATAGTATTATCTCTTGTTTAACATTACAGGCATGCAATCCTATAGTGATAATAAGAAGACAAAACACATCTAGGCATGCTTTAGTAGATATGGAAAGTAGTAAAACAAGTGATATGGTCATAGCCTAAGCAACACATTCACCCATCACATGCCACATGATGTTCAATGCTTGACCTACGTAACAATCCCCAACTTGACCTAACCTAGCCACCACCTGCACCAAGTCCATGCGCGGCTCCAAGCTCCTCCACACCAAGGGATAGCTCTCTACCCCTAGAAGCACCTCCTAGGTAACCCTAGGTGCACCCCTAAAGGATCTGGCCAAGCCCTTGCTTGCGCCACCTTGATGTCATCCATGCCAAGGGTTAGATCTCAAACCCTAGAAGCACCTCCTAGGTAACCCTATGTGTGCCCCTAAAGGTTCGGCCATGCCCTTGTGTGCACCATCAAGCCATGAGCGCCACCATGGTCGCGCCAAAGCGAAGAGATGTGCCACCA
The DNA here is from genome assembly GCA_027563935.2 of Costus lasius. Lineage (NCBI taxonomy): Eukaryota > Viridiplantae > Streptophyta > Magnoliopsida > Zingiberales > Costaceae > Costus > Costus lasius. Next base: position 113,010,590 of record CM050447.1, on the reverse strand, counting down.
AGTGATGTTCTCCGTAATCTTCGATGTATAATTACCAAACAAAGAGAAAGAAGGCACGCAGGCCTCACACAAATACATCATAGGCATGCAGGGGACTTGACTAAGACCAGATCACGATGCACAATCAAATTATCTCCTAATCATGCTTTCTATATGCTCATAAAAAATAAAAGAAATTCAGTTTTATATTTTCATTAAAACATGTCCATCAACCACAATCGCTCACATATCAATTTTCATGATTTTCAACCTCTCTAAGGCCCTTTCAAAGTTGCGCCAACTTTTTGTCCAAAAGTGGACAGCATGTATGTGCCCCTTCAAAAGTCCTATAACCACATGAAAATTAGCATAATCACACAGTCCATATCCTGTATAATTTTCATGGGTCTCAGGAGCAAGGTCTATACTTGACTCACAACTAGAAGTAAGAAAAATTCAAAATTGAAAGAGAAGATCTAGCATAGATGAACCTACAATTTTTTAATCAAGAAAAACATACCATAAATAATTTATTTTAAAAAAATATGACATATAGCAAATAAGAAAGCAAGTACATCCCTCGAGTCTCGCAAGTACTTCTAACATCTCTATTGGGAAACCACATAGAATTTTAAAATTTTAGAATATTCAATGGAAGCAATTCCCCGAAATAGGCTAGTACAAAAATCTGAGAAGATCACGCTTTTAAGGGGATCAACACGATAAGAGGCAAAATCTACCTTATAAGCAATTAGGTGATGGAGATGTAAAGCCACCCAAGTGTGCGCCCTCTACAGTCTCGCACACAACCAATCCCTTGAGTCCTCTTCTTCTACGTATGGTGCTAGCCTTGGGAAGAAGATTCATGCCTTAGTAGAGTTGTTCTTACTTCCACACTTGTGCCAATCACAAGAGGAGAAGCGCCAAGAGAAAGGAGGAAGAAGGAAGTTGCCAAGGTTCTCTACCACTAGCGCCAACAAAAGATGCTTGCGACTTGGAGGAGGAGACTTGTGCCAATAGAGTTTGTTGTTCATGCCTTCAAGGATGCATACCACAAGGGGTGGTGGCCACAATTCTCTAATAGGTGCAAAGAATAATGGTTGAGCAGCTAGGATGAAGGGGAGGACAAATAAGGTAGGTGGCTAAGGCAAAGAGCAAAGGAAAGTTTCCAATCTCTTGCCATAAGAGCCAAGCCCCTTTCCACATGCGCCTAGCACTTGCCATAAGTGCTAAGGCCATACCTAATTGGTCCATGCCTTGCCTTAAGTGCCAGGGACCAGCCAAGGTGCGTAAAGCATGCCTAATATGTCATTAGGTGCTAATGGCGAAGATTCATCCCCATTATACCCTTTTCTCCCATGTCCTCGACTCTATTACTTATTGGTGGGTCCTATCACTTAAGTTGCCCTTATAATATGAATAAGTTAATATTGATAGAGGGACCAACCTTAATGGACCATGCTAGACATCCTAATCAAATTGATTAAGCCGTCGAATTCAATACGATGCAACCTCATTCACTTGACCTAGTCAAATGTGGTCAACCATGGTTAACTTATCAAAAATTGACGTCTAGCCCTAATAAGTTTCCTCCATCTCAACATGCGCATCCACACTAATAGAATCTCCCCACTAGCCACCATTACCCGTGAGCATGCAAAGCGTGACATAGAGGCCGAGTGCAACACAAGTGACGACGAGTCGGGTCACCCCACACTTGCGGTTGTGCAGTGCACCCTTGTCGGGTCACCCCTCCCTTAGAAAATTGCAGACAAACCAGCATCTTTACGACTTACATTAAGTGCAATGGGCACTCTTGTAAGATCGTCATTGATGGAGGTAGTAATCTGAACGTGGTGTTCTGCACCGCGATCACACAGTTAACCTTCCCCTAGAGCCTCACCCGAAACCTTATTCCATCACATGGATGGACATGTTGAGTCTTCCGATCACACACTGATGCTAGGTTCCCATTAGCTTTGGGGACTACCGAGAGAAGGTATGGTGCAATGTGGTAGCTATGGATGTCACCCACGTGTTGTTAGGTCATCCCTAGTTATATGACCAGGATGTGGTTCACTATGGCCGGTCTAACATGTATGTGTTCAACCACAATGATCAAAAAATCTGCCAGCTCCCAGCTCTACCCAAGGAGTTGCGTGCATCCACGTCCAAGGGATTGATAGTGCCCCCAAAGCCAGCTATTGTGGTTTCACTCATGCGCACACCTGCGCTTATCCGAGAGGCTAGCGAGACCAAGGTGGTCTACAAGTTGATGTTGCGTGAGGTGCAGGACCCCTCACCTCCCATGGAGGCGGAACCTCCCACCGTGGTCACCTTCATCTTGTCCAAGTTTAGTGATATCTCCCATGAGGATTTTGCCCCATGGACTCCCCCAGATAGGGAGATCGTGATTGATCTACTACCGGGAGATCCTCTCCCCAACTTGCCCCACCATAGACTCAACCCGACTGAGCACACTAAGCTACAGCGTCAAGTGGATGATCTCCTCACCAAAGGGTACATCTGTGAGAGCCTAGCTCCCTATGCTATCCCTCTATCCTCTGGCTTCTAGACTTCTCAAAAGTATTCGAAGTCGCATGTGATGCCTCTAGTAATAGGATCAGATGTACTCTCAGCCAAGATGGCCACCCGGTTTCCTTCTTTAGCGAAAAAATGAATGCCGCCCAGCAAAGATACGCCACCGCGAGTTCGTCTTGTATAGAGATCACCAAGCCCTTTCTTTTTTGAGCATCCAAAAGAAGTTGGGTGCTTGACACACGAAATGGGTCGAGTACTAACAACAGTACTCCTTTATGATCAATCACAACACTGGTAAAGAAAATGTCATCGCGGATGCTTTGAGTTGAGTTCGAACCCTCCTGTGTGTCATGCGTACCCGTGTCAACACTTTTGCCTATGTAAAGGATGAGTACCCAAGTTGCCTTGATTTTGGTGCCATCTATATGTGCCTAATTGAGTATGTGGATGTCGAGTTGCCTTACCAACTCTGTGCAGGCTACCTCTTCCTAGACAACCGGTTGTGCATTCCCCGGTCATCCCTTCGTGACCATCCTACTCGAGTTACATGCAAGTAGTGTTGCTGGCCACCTTGGCCGCGACAAGACTTATGAGATGGCGGAGGAGCACCTGTTTTGGCTCTCCTTGCTCAAGGACATGGAATGGATTGTTCGCCATTGTGGCACTTGTCGGGTGGCCAAACCCCATCCACCGAACATTGGTTTCTATACCTCATTGCCTATCTCTGGAGGTCCATGGAGTGACCTCAGTATGGACTTCATCCTTCGGTTGCCTCACACCGCGTTTAGGTTCGATTCTGTCTATGTCGTTGTGGATCAATTTTCAAAAATTTCATCCCCTACTCTAGGACAACAGATGCGTCCCGCTGTTGTGTCCGCAAGTGCATGGATACTCGAAGTAATATAAGATATCGAACCATAGGGACCTACGTGTTAAGTATTAAATAATTATTTTCTCACTAGCTAAGCAAATCGAATACGACGTAAGTGAATGATCGAAAAGTGTACAGATTATCAGAAAGAGATAGTTGGGACTAGGGATTCATCTGCCTTAATTTCTATGACTGGACAGAAAAGTGTTCATCAGTTTATTCCTAATATGATAAACATGAAGTCTACTTTTTATAGAAATTGTCGCGCTCTCACAACAACAATTTACAAAGAACAATACTCGCTCTCGCGACTGATTATTCAGTGTTTAAAATAAGTAAACCTTGACAAAGAGATTAAAAATCACTCTCGTGCTTTCAATAGGGGGTGCGACACCCACATGGTCGGGGGCACACTAGAAAGCACCCTTAACCTTGCTTCAAACCAATGGAATCACAGCAACCCAGCTCAAAATTATATCAACAAATTGCTATTCACCGGGATCATCTATTACATCTGGCGATACTGCAACTACAAAATCTTCAAGATGCAATGCAGAAGCCCCACGGCTTTCTTTAAAGACCTAGTCTCGGATGTCAAGTCCAAAGTCGCACATCAGTCCTGGAGAGGGGAGAATAACCTTCAATTTCTGGAACTCCTCAAACCTTGGGAGGAGATCCTTTGATCACATATCACAAGTATATATTTGTTACCTTTAGATGATGGGAACGGTCCCATGAAATTGATCCCCAAAACAACAAATATCTCTACCTCAAGAATAGTAGACAGTGGCATCTCAGTTCTTATGTTAATATTCCCTATCTTTTGGCATCTATCGCAAGATAATATGAAATTTCTAGCATCCCTAAAAATCGAGGGTCAATAAAATCCAGATTGTAAAACATTAAAAGCAGTCCTCTGAGTACTAGCATGCCCTCCACATGAAGATCCATGACACTGAAATAATATATCTATGATTTCCTCCTCAGGTACACATCTCCTAAAAATTCCATCTGAACATCTTCTAAATATATAAGGCTCATCCCTAAAATAGTTCTTTGCCACGGCTAAGAATTTCTTCTTTCCTTAATAACTCAAATTAAGAGGAAAAACATTAGCAACCAAGTAATTTACTATATTACCATACCATGGAGCCTTAATTTGTTCAATCGCTAAGAATTGTTCTTTAGGAAAGGAATCATTAATTGTATCACCTTTATCAGTATCTACTAATATCCTCGAAAGGTGATCTGTAACAAAGTTCTCTGACCCCTTCTTGTCTTTGATCTCTAAATCAAACTCTTACAAAAGCAATATCCATCTAAGAAGGCGTGGTTTACTATTCTTCTTCTGCATCAAGTACTTTACCGCTGCATGATCAGTGTATACTACAACCTTAGAATTAATCAAGTATGATATGAAGTTATTAAAAGCAAAAACAATAGCCAAAAGTTCTTTCTCAGTGGTAGTGTAATTTCTCTGTCTCATCCAAGGTCCTACTAGCATAATAGATAACATAGGGCTTATTCTCCTTTCTTTTGGCCAAGGACTACTCCTGCTGCATAATCACTAGTGTCACACATGAGCTCAAAGGGCAAACTCTAATCCAGTGGCTGAATGATGGGCACTGAAGTCAGAGCCTTCTTCAACTCCTAAAAAGTAGACAAACAACCTTCATCAAAAGAAAATTTAACATCTTTACAAAGTAGATTTGTAAGTGGTCTAGCAAGTTTAGAGAAATCCTTAATGAATCGTCGGTAGAATCCTGCATGTCCCAAAAAACTCCTGATCTCCTTGACTGTAGTGGGTGGCTCCAACTTTTCAATCACTACAACTTTGGCTTTGTCAACCTCTATCCCTTTTTCTGAAATTAGGTGTCCCAAAACTATCCCCTACCTAACCATAAAATGACACTTTTCCCAGTTAAGCACAAGATTAGTTTCTTCACACCTCTGCAAAACTCAAGATAAGTTAGCTAGACAATCATCAAAAGAAAACCCATATAAAGAAAAGTCATCCATGAAAACATCCATAAAATCCTCAATAAAGTCCGAAAATATAGCCATCATACACCTTTGAAAAGTGGCAGGTGCATTACACAAACCAAAAGGCATTCTCCTATAGGCAAAGGTACTATATAAGCAAGTGAAAGTCTTATCTTGGTCATCGGGATGGATGGGAATTTGGAAAAATCCAGAATACCCATCTAAGAAACAGAAATAAGAATGATTAACAAGCCTTTCAACCATCTGATCAATAAAGGGTAAGGGAAAATAGTCTTTCCTTGTGGTTGCATTCAATTTCCTATAATCTATGCACATGCACCAACTAGTTATTTTCCGAACAAGAATCAATTCATTATCTTTATTTTTCATCACAGTTACACCCCCTTTCTTAGGAACACAATGAACATGACATACCCATTTACTGTCGGAGATAGGATAGATTATACCTGCATCAAGTAATTTCAGAACCTACTTCACAACTTCTTTTATAGAGGGGTTAAGTCTCCTTTGAAAATCAACATGTGGCTTATGTTCCTCTTCCATAAGAATTCTGTGTATATAAAAAGAGGGATTAATTCCCTTCAAGTCATCAATATAGTACCCAATTACCTTCCTACGAATACTCAACTCTTTTAAAAGCAATTTTGACTCCCTTTCATTAAATTGTGCATCAACAATAACAGGGTAAGTAGAATTAGGTCCAAGAAATTCATAGCGAAGATTATTAGAGAATGATTTCAGTTCAACTTTTGGGATTTTCTCTTCATGATTTTCTTGATCACCACAAACAGTGCAGTCTAGTAAATCATGAATCTCAATATTAGAATCAGAATCACAATTAGAATCAAGATCAGAATCAACATCTAAATTAGAATTGGAAGGTTCCTCAAACAAAGCATTAAGATCATAAACATGGTCATCCACAGCATGAATACTACAACAAGATCCAGTATAAGATGGTTTCTTCATGGATTCATTCAAATCAAACTCAATTTTGTTATCACCAATGTTAAGAGTGAGTTTACCGTTCCTTATATCAATAATAGCTTCTGCTATGGCTAAGAACGGTCTACCAAGTATGATAGGAATTTTAGCATCTTCCTCCATCTCTAAAACTACAAAATATGCTGGAACAAAATACTTACCAACCTCGATTGGAACATCCTCAAGAATACCAACAGGTTACTTAACAGAACGATCAGCGAGCTGTAAGGATATAGAAGTTGGTTTCGGCTCTCCCATGTCCTATTTCCTATAAACAGATAAAGGCATTAGACTCACACTAGCACCAAGATCACATAAGGCTCGATCAAAAACCATACTCTCAATCAAGCAAGGAATAGAGAAACTACCTAGATCCTTTAATTTCGGTGGTAATTTATTTTGAATGATAGCACTACACTCCTCAGTTAATGCCACAGTGCCATAGTCTACTATTTTTCTTTTTTTAGATAAAATTTCTTTTAAAAATTTAGCATAAGTGGGCATTTGAGACAAAGCAACAGTAAATGGAATGTTAATGTAAAGTTTTTTCAAAACATCAAGAAATTTCCCAAATTGCTTATCTAACTTTGCTTGAACTAGTCTTTGGGGAAAAGGTATAGGAGGCTTATAAGGAGCAGGTGAACTAGGTCTAGGAACATCAGGCGGGCAATGCACATCTCCTTTAGGTTCATTACCCTTATGGGGTGGCAAACTAGTATGGGACTGCATATGTGCAGGTGGTGTTTCTAAGAATGGTTCACTACTAGATTCAAAGTTAAGCTCTTCCTCATCATCATCAAGTCTACCCCTTGGTTCATCTAACTGTTTCCCACTCCTAGTAGTTATGGCATTACAATGTTCCCTAGGGTTCAATTCAGGTTTAGCAGGCAATTTCCCTGGAGGTCTATAAGAAGTACTAGCCTGTTGTGCTATTTGATTCTCTAGAATTTTATTGTGTGCTGTTAACGATCCAACCAGAGAAGTAAGCTGATTAATTGTATCCTTTTGTTGTTTTATTTCATCCATAATTTTCTCAAATTTTTAGTTTTGACTTGACATAAAATTTTCAAGCATGGACTCTAAACTAAAGTTTTGGGGCTGATTTTGATTTTGTTGCCTTTGTTGGTATCCTCTATTCTCACCCTATCCCCCTGCATTATTGTTACTTTTCCAAGACAAATTTGGGTGATTTCTCCATCCAGGGTTATATGTGCTAGGGTAAGGGTCATTAATATTTCTACTTTGATTGTATCCGCCTACAGCATTTACTTGTTCTACACCCTGATCAGCAATGACTTTACACTCTTCAGAATAATGTCCTTGCTTACCACAGATATCACAAATAGCAGATGAAACCATAATGGTTTGCATTTGAAAAGAATCAAATCTATTACACAAATAGTCTACCTTTTCATCCAAGGTATGCCAACCGTCATTCTCATTCTTACCATGTGCGGGACGCTGTAGCACTCCTCTTTCAATGGTCCACTGGTTATGGTTCAGAGCCTTCTCCTCAACTAAAGTAAAGGCATCATCAATAGTCTTGTTCATGAGAGCTCCTCCTGCAACAGCATCAATAGTGAGACGAGTATTATAAAGTAAACCATTTTAGAAAGTATGAATCAAAACCCATTTTTCCAAGCCATAGTGAGAGCACTTCCGTTCTAATTCATTAAAATGCTCACATGCCTCACTCAAAGACTCGCCATCTCTCTGCGCAAAACTAGTGATCTGATTTCTCAACTGAATTGTTTTGCTTGGTGGGAAGTATTTCAACAAGAAGGCATTTGAAAGTTGATCCCATGTGGTGAATGTCTTAGTTGGTTGTGAATGTAGCCAGACACGTGCTCTGTCTCTCAGAGAAAAAGGAAATAATCTTAATTTCAAAGCATCACTAGATACACCATTAATTTTAATAATATCACAAAATTCAAGAAAAAGAGCAAGATGTTGATTAGGATCTTCAAGTGGTGATCCTCCGAATTGATTCTACTAGATCATAAATGGAAAGGTCAGTTTTATTTCAAAATTGTTAGCCTCTACTGCTGGCCTAGCTATGCTAGAGTGTATCCCTTGTGGATTTGGTGCTACATAATCCTTAAGCGATCTTCTTTTAGCCATGATTAATTTTTCTCCCTTCTTCTCTTCAAATCTGAATTTCCTACGCAATCTAAGAGTTTTGTTAATCTCAGGATGTAATGGAACTAGGGGTCCTGATCTAAGGGACCTGTGCATACATAAGTAGAGAGATCAAATAAACTCATAATTTTTTGAAAATATCAGAAAATAGGAATAAATCATAGCTTGTGAAGGTTCAAAAACTAATGAAAACAACACTAAAAATAAAGCTTAGTCTAGCAATACAAGCAATTGCTTCGATAGGTCCCCAGCAACGTCTCCAAAAACTTGTTGTGTCTGCAAGTGTACAGATACTCGAAGTAATAAAAGATATCGAACCACAAGGACCTACGTGTTAGGTATCGAATAATTATTTTCTCACTAGCTAAGCAAATTGAATACGACGTAAGCGAACGATCGGAAAGTGTACAGATTATCAGAGAGAGATAGTTGGGACTTGGGATTCATTTGCCTTAATTTCTATGACTGGACAGAATAAGTGTTCATCAGTTTATTCTTAATGTGATAAAGATGAAGTCTACTTTTTAAAGAAACTGTCTCGCTCTCGCGACAATAATTTACAAAGAATAACCCTCACACTTGCGACTGATTATTCAGTGTTTAAAATAAGTAAACCTTGACAAAGAGATTTAAAATCACTCTCGTGCATAACTCTCAGTGTCAATATCTCAAGTGAAACTAAATATTCTCATATCTTAGTTTCATAGGTTTTACTTAAGGGTTTCCAACAATCCAATACCTAATCTCTTAGCATATTTTTATGTCCATCTCAATAATATTTTCTAGATCAGTTTATCAATAAGAATTATACTTCAAAAATCAAAAATTTAGAACAAACCTAATCTCTTAGTGTAAGTTCCTAAATCATAATTTTAGGGTTCCAAGTTTTGCAAATCACTTAACAATACATAATAAAAAAAACTCTAAAATATGTTGAAAATTGAAACTAGCAAAGATTAAGGACAATAACTACTTAAGGAAGATTATCATATCAACATTATTCCGATAAAATAAAGATTATCCAGTCATTAAAAAAATCAAGGAGATTAATTCCCCATGTCCCAAGGAGAAGTTACGCTATCATGGTGGGAGATTTACAATAAGACATTGTTTCAGAAAAATAAAAAATCAAGAAGAAGATGTGAGTTACAGTATACAGGGCTGTAATAATATTATAGCCTATAATTTTGCTAGAACCGAGATATGAACAGTGGCGACGTCCACATTTTTGTTGATTTCTCTTTCTTTTGATTTCCTATTGCTTTGAAACTTCTGGTGTGTGTTCTCCTTCCTCAGGCATAGCTTCCTTGTAAATTTCACAGCCGATGATAGCCTGAATGCTTCTCAACGATGAACCCTAGGCGGCAATGAATTTGCCAATTTATCTCCGAATCATAGATCAAAAATTGGGGCCTCTTGTTCTGAGATCTTTGCCTTTTCTTATAGATCACTTTCCTTCTTTTGATTTTTTTTAAATAGTGGTCTAAATCACCCGGAATCATCATCGCAAAAATCAAACTACAGTAACTCCGAAAGAATCTGGCAAACACGGCCGCCTGCGTTAGAATTACGGCCCGTTAAGAAACTTACAACAGTGCCACAATTTCTTCTTTGGAAAAATTTGGAAGAATTACGGGCTGTAATAAAAACCACGGTAGTACCGTGTTTCATCTGCCATGCTTCAAAATCTAGTTTGATTGAATTACGGCCGTAATAATATTACGGTAGTGCCATAATTACCTCTTGACCAAAAACTTCAAAAATTACAGCAGAGGAAATTAATCGTGGTAGTGCCGTGGTTTATTCTGTAAGTCCAGTAAAACCACGGCCCATAATTAAAATTATGGGTGTGTCGTAATTTTACATAATACTCTAATTAGCTTGAAATTTGTCGTGTAATCTCCTCTTGATGATTAGGATTCGTCTATGCACTCAGATTGCTCGAAAATCCATTAAAATGGTGCCTTTTTACCTAAAATTGATCAAAAACTAGAAAAAGAGTAGATTCCAAAATACTTGGCAAATAAGGAATAAAAATAAGCAAAAGAACATGAATATGACTCAAAAAGACTAATTAATTAATACAAAATATACTAAAGATTTTTTAGTCATCACCCGCGTGGCTCATCTCTTTCTCAAGGAGGTAGTGCACCTTCATGGTCTCCCTTTGACCATCGTGTTCAATCGTGACACCGATTTTGTGAGCCATTTCTAGCACACACTATGGGCCCTATTTGGGACCACCTTGTAGTTTTCCATAGCTTTTCACCCAAAGACCGACGGTCAAACAAAGGTCGTTAACCAGAGTTTGGGAAATTTGCTCCTATCCCTTGTAGGTGATCACCCTGGATCTTGGGACACTGTGCTCCCCATAGCAGAATTCGCATATAGCACTGCAGTCAATAGGATTGCAAGTCTTAGTCCCTTCCAAGTGGTCCTCGGTCAATAGCCCCGTAAACCCATTGACTTGCTTGACTTTCCCATGGAGTCCCATTTATCTGAACATGCATACACCTTTGCCTAGCATGTTACTAGCTTCCATGAGGAAGTTCAACATAGTATCTTTTCAGGCAACACTCAAAATGCTATGAGGGCCATTGAACTCTGTAGGCCACAACATTATTCTGTAGGTGAATTGGTAAGGGTGGACATCCTTCCCTTCCATGGCCTGCTTGAGGAACCCTCGATGATGATGAGCATCCCCTTAGTTCTTCAGAGGAGAACTCTTCAAACTAGGGGGGATTAATGCAGTGGATGACTTTGCCCCTAATGATGACACCAAAAAACTCGACGAGCCAAAAAAATTTTGTTGATCACGGCCATGAAGATGATCACAGCTTGCCTGTGAAGTGCTCAGCAGAGCGCGAGAAAACCACTGAAAGACAGCACGACAGTGAAGATGATCATAGCCAGCTTGTAATGACCGATCAGGGCTATAACCGAGATCATGGCCCAGCTATCGAGCATTATGTGAAGTTTGGAAAATTCACCGAAAGAGATCACGACCGTGAATAGGATCCCAGCTAGCCCGTAAAACCTTTTGTGGATTTCTAGCATCCGCATTACGCCCGAGAACAAGAACACCACCCACCTATGTAGCCTTCTATGGATCTCTAGCATCTTCATCACACTCGTGAACAGGATCATGGCACAACCGTGAAGCCTTATGTGGATTTCCAATATCCTCATCATGCCCGTGAATAGGATCATGGCACACCCATGAAGCCTTCTATGGATTCCCAGCATTTTCATCACAACTAGAATTATGATCATGGCTAGCTTGTAATGTCTCTGGAAGAAGATCACGGCTGTAATTAGTTTCACGGCCAGCCCACGAAGTCACTGCACCAACACACAAACGACCAGTTCCCTCAGCGCGAAAGACATCACGACCGTAATTATGATCACGACCAACCAGTGAAGTGCCCAAACAACCAGATTTGAAGGCCCTTCCATGCTCACTCTATCCGAGCATACCACCAGAGTGATACATGGGGGTCATTACCTGTCCTCCACCAAGACGGAGCCCATACAGTCCATGGGTTTGCTTCCACAAAGGACCAAAGTACCAACCCCTGGCCGTTACAATAACCTACTATGTAATTCAGCACAGGAGTCAGCCCACACCACCATGAACTAGCCCACTACCAGCCACTTTTGCTACTTCGTCATAGCCTTCAAAAATGGTATAGGCGGCCCATCTGGCCCAAGATATCCAGCCCAAGCACATCCCATTCAAAGGCTTGGACTAGCTGCAGTAGTTGTTGGGATTTTATTCCTTGCTTGTCCTTTTTGTCTTTTCTGTAGTACTTTCTCAGCCTTTAGTTGTTGAGGAGTTGTTAGAACCTTCTAGAAGCTTTGTCATAGAGTTGGTAGGATGTTTCATGTCTCATTCCCCCTCCCTTGGCCTATAAAAGGGAGGTAGGGACTTAGTTTTGTTTTCGGCTTTCTTGTTGTGATAGATAGCTCCTAACGCATAGTGTAGAGTGTTTGATCCTTGGCTTGGCCTTGATTCCTCGCTTGTCATTTGTAATCCTTTCTAATTCCAAGATGTAAATTGCACCACCAGTACATCAGATTCACTGGTTTGTCTACATAGTTGTCTCATTTCGATCATGTTTTCCCCTTACCCACGAGCATCCATACGTCAGAGGCATGGAGTATTTCCTCTTCTTTGCTGTAACCACAAGCTCATAGGCGTGCAAGCCGAATCATCGCTAAGCCACTGCCCTATAACTTGTTGTGCTTAAAGACGCTCGCTAAATAGGTTAGTGAGTTTATTCCTGTAGAATTGGGTGTCGTTAGCTGATTTCGCATTAGTGTTGCCCCAAAATGCATTCATTGTTGTTTTCTCTTGTTTCTCGCTGCTACTTTCTATGTGTTTTACTTCCCTCATCTATAGACCCTCTCAAGATTTTTCGAGAATCGTCGCATAACCCTAGAGTACAGAACTAAGGACCAACTCACGTATTGTAGCTGCATCACTTGGGCACCCCACATATGGGTGTATGACTGAAAGTGTTCATGCCTTGTAATTATATAGCTAATTTTATAATAAAACAAGGCATATATTATGATTTGACATATTCCTTTTAGGCTTAATTATTAACCTTGTTTAAAATCTTCACATTTGATTATCTTTGTTGAAATATAGGTAACTACATCATTTTGAGGACTTTCTGACGATTCTATTAGCGAGGGATGAATTCAGACATAAAGATTGTGACTGCATAGTCAATTCAAAGTCAAATAGAACTCTCCACTCCTATTATGGTCTGCCCAAGGGGCATAAGCTGGAACTAATGGGAATTTGAAAAGATACACAATTAAGAGTCATAATGGGAATTTAATTTAGTAATTAATGGGAATTTGAAGAGACACCATGATATCTATAAAAGAGTCCAAGGGAAGGAAGAAGGAAGAGGAAGGAGGAGGGGTTACATCATTAGCACCTCATGCAAAGAACGCAAGCAATTCCAAGAAGAAGAAGGCAACGACAAGGATTAGAGAAAGGAGTTTGCTCTAATTCTTCTCTCACCTTTACCTTGTTCAGTTTTCTTTATGTTTTAATCATAAGGCTTGTAGTTGTCGTAACCATGTATGCACTAGCGTAAAACCTCAATCGGGATTTAGGCATAGCCCATCATTTTGATCTATAAGTTTTAATGTTAAGAATTTCTTTTTGATATATCTTTCGAAGCCATTTGACCCTAGTGTTTTTCATTCGTGCTTATCGATTTTTTGCAAGATTTGTTTTCACTTTAGTGAATTGCAAGAGGAACTGAGAGGTGAATTGCAATCTACAAATCCCCCTTCATCTATCATGTGTGCTCTATTACGAGAGTCTTAGAGACCACTTGAGGAATCTCCACGTGTCTTGGTTTTACTCAATCTACTTTTGCTTAGCCCACCGTGAGAGCAGGAGACTAACTAAGTTGATTGCTGAGTTGTACACCTGAGAGGGGTATGACTCAAGAGGGCATTTGCTTGGTTTTCTAAAGATTTTCTAAGCAACATTTTTCATTACACTTATAAGTTAATTGATGTTGTAAACCCCAATTTTCTGATTTCTCTCATATCAGTATAATATTTGTGCTATTGTGCTCCTCGATTCTCGACTTAGTTTATGTTGTCAACTGAGATTTTTAATTGCTTAGTTATCGAAGATTGGAAGATTTGTTACTTAACAACCCAATCCCCAAGGGAACGATATCTTAGTACTAAATTTGTAAGCCGTGCGCTTGCAGATTTTGTGCAACAAGTTTTTTGGCGTCGTTGCCGGGGATTGGTATTTTGTCAATATCAAAATTTTCTAAAAATTTATAGACTAACTGTCACAGTGGAACTTTGGAGGGTTGGTCCTTAAGTCAATACTCTAGGGGTGGTGGAACAATGATGTGAAAAACCGTGAGAGGGTCTTGAGACGAGGAAACAAGAAAGCGCGTCGGAGGGAAACCCGGGAAGAAATCGATAAAAATGCCAAGATGCATAGTTGAGAAATATCGGCGAGTCGATGAAAACGGCACGGCTACAAATGAAACTACTCACCTCACTTGTAGAGGCAATTTTCCATGCAAGTACACGCAAACGGATTTCCTTCACGGCACTATGAAAAGACAGGTTCTGCTCATCCGTCGGAGTGAAGAGAAGGCAATGCGCACACACAAGTCAAAAATGAAAGGCGACGGGGGTGATTCGGTGTCACCCTGGCACTTTTGATTGAACTTCAAATGCAGAAAGTACAAAGGAGGGATTACAAGATCCGTCGGATCTCGCTAGGCACGACTACAACCTCACTCCTAGCTCCCTTGGAGTTAATGCTGGACCTAGTCTTTGCGTGGGGAAGTGACTACTACAACAAAAACTGACGGTAAATGCTAGTAGCCCATCATCTTTTAGAGATGAAGTGGGCAAGGCTTCACACCAAAGACAAGAGGGAGGATTGTTGGGAAAACCAAGTACCCTCTTACACACCAAAAGCACAAGGGAATAAAATCCTAACTTGAAGAAAGCAGCAGCCACCAACTAAAGTGGCTAGAATCTTAGGGGCTGGCGCATGGGCTGAGAACCTTGGGCCGTTGCAACGCTCTACACCATCTCCAAGTAGGCCGCGATGAAATAACAAAACCTACTGATGGTAGGCTGATTCTGCACAGTACTAGCTGACTCTAAGGCTGTGTTGAGCAGGCGATTATTGTAGCGGTCATTGCCTGAGTCTTGAGGGGGTGGGAGGCTTGAGAGATTCATTTGATGAATCGGCTCTGTAGAGGCAGATGACGGGTTAACAATCCCCACAATTGGGTCTAGGGCATGGGAGCTAGGTTGGGAACACTTCCCCATGAATAGCACCCGCATTTTCTGAGTTTCTACGAGATTCACGACTGTGGCCATGAGTCCATAATGGCCCATGAATGCTGTCTAGGCTGCAGTTGTTGAACTCTGGTTGGGCACCGAGAGAATTATGGCCGAGTCATGGTCCGTGAGTTCTGGCTGGGCTGGAAACACGAAATTCTACCTAGTGGCTGAGAGATTCACGGTCATGGCCATGAGTCCACTCATGGCCTGTGAGTTTTGCACAGAATTGCAAATGAGCTCTTTTGGGGCCAAAAATTGGGGGGGGGGGGGGTACCTTCCTCAGGTCCTAGGGAGTGTTCCCAAGTGTCTTCCATGGGTACATGGGAGTGCGTACCCTCATCAATGACTCCGTTAATTCCCCTGGGGTGGGGAGAATTCTCCTCTAGAGAAGAGAGATCTATCTTGGCATCGACGGCAGCATCACCGGGCAAGGGGGCATGGTATGGCAGAAGGTCGGCAATGTTGAAGACTGGGCTGATAGAGAGTCCTCAGGCAGGTCAAGGACGTAAGCGTTTGTGCCGACCTTTCCCAGAACCATGTAGGGACCGTCACAGCGTGCTTGTAATTTCCAATTGGCTCTAGACCTCAAGCGCTCAGGGTGGATATGCACCATCACAAGCTCCCCAACCTCAAAATGATGTGGCCTATCATGCTCGCAGCCTTAACAGCATACCAGGTTTTGCTCAAAAAGATTCAATGATGAATCTCACCGTGTAAACCCAAGATATGTGATGCAAATACAAGAGCAGACTCATGGAGGGAAGGGTGAGCAGGAATGTCATGCATATCTACAGGTATCCTAGGTTGGTGCCCGAGCAAAATTTGAAAAGGACTCAACCTGGTAGTGTGATTGAATGCACTATTATACGTGAACTTGGCGATGGGAAGATGGTCAACCGAATGATGCGAGAAGTCACTAGCCAAGCAATGCAAAAAGTTCCCTAGGCTTTAGTTCACCACCTCCGTTTGACCATCGGTCTCTGGATGGTAGGCACAAGAGTACTGCAGAGTGGTGCCCAAGAGGGACCAACGGGACCTCCAAATGTGACCAACGAACCGGGTGTCGAAGTTGGACACAATAGTGAGAGGGCGGCCACGTATGTGAACAATCTCTTTATTGAAGAGATGTGCAATATGGGACGTATCGGTCGTCTTGGAGCAAGGCACAAAGTGTACTATCTTGGAAAAGTGATCCACGACAATGGAGATGGAGTCGTGGCACGAGTGTTGGTATTTATGTCCTGAGACCTAGTTTTGGTCTGCCTTTGTACTATTTGACATTGATATTTCTTATATATCATTCTGGCATTGTCATTATCATTGTTTGTCTACATCTGTGATTATGTACTTACATGATAATGTCCCTGGGGACAGATTGGATCTGTGCTCAAACTCTTATCCCCAGTTGATGTACCTTAGTGGATATGAGACAGCTATGGTACTTGTAAACCGGTATATGGGCTGGTTAGGCACGAGGTGCTAATACAGACATACGGGTATATTAGTGGTAGATATATACTGGACCGACCCACAGTGAGGCAATAACTTGGTGTCACATTTGACTTTGGGTTGCATTGGATTGGATCCAATGGCTTAATCAACCTTTGTAATGAAGTTTGAGCTAGTTCATTACACAATGAGGCCCAATAATAAGTTATCATGAAGGGATAAGAGTGCCCAAGGAAATAATGGGGAGAAATAAACCTCATTAAGCTCCTAAGGGTATAATGGGGATGCCTTGGCGCCTAATGCTTCATTAGGAAGTAAAAGGCACCTAGCCCTTTGTTCCTTGGATGGTAAGCATGCCTCTATGGTAATGCTTGGGGCGTATGAGGCATAATAGACTTATTTAGAAAGTCTTAAGCAATTAGAAGGTGTTTATGGTATAGGCTTGGAGTCTTGCCATAACCTTAACCCTAATTGCTCCCATGCCCTAACCCTAGCCGCATCCTTCATGGTACTTGCACCTCCACCTTTTTGTTGCCGCCCCTCTCTTGCATCTATATAATAGCATGCATGCGAGAGCCCCTAATGAATATAGATTTGGCGTGAGCAATATTGAAGGGGGCGAGAGCAAAAGGCATTGGCGCAAGCTTCCATCTTCCATAGCCGCAAGTCCTCTTCACTTCTTCCTCTAGGCACAAGTGCAAGAAACTTTGGCGGCTTGATCTCCTTCTTCTACATTTCCTCTTGGCGCATCATCTCTTAGAGGTGGCGCAAGTGAAGTAGAAGGCACCAATGGCTTGGATCTTCTTCCTGAGGCTAGCATCGGGAGTAGAAGAAGAAGACTCTAGGCATCCATGTGTGTGAAACTGTAGAGGGCAGGGCGCACGCTTGGGCGCCTACCTCAACATCGACCACATCTTGCTCTAGGTTCTTTCTATCTCATCGTGTCAACCCCCTCGCAAGATGATCTTCACTTGGTTTTTGGGACTGGCCTATTTCGGAGATATTATTCCACTGTGCAATTGTATTATTTGATGAAAAATTTGTAAAATATCCCAAGGGTTTCTCAACCATGGTATCAGAGTGACTTGCGAGCCTCGAACGATGTTTCTATGCTTTTCTATATGCTCACATGCCATATTTCAATTTTTGCAAATTGCATGTATATATGGCGCATGTTTTTCTTAAGTAAGAAAAATTCTAGGGTTTCTTGTTCCTATCCTCTATTTTATTTCTTTTGGATTTTTGGATTAATTTTTTGATTGATTTAAGATCATAGGCGCATGTAATTTTGTCAAGTAGGATGGGCATTATGTCCTTTGGATTGGCCGAGTCTCTTGATCTGACAAAATTGCCAGCCAATTGGTCTATGAAATCATCATGAAACTTAATCTCAAATAATCAAAAGATTTGAGATAAGAAGATGAGGAAAAGAAACTTGTTTTATGAGAAACTAAAATTTCAGATTTTGAGTTTTTCATGAGCATATAGAATTGCATGAGTAAGTACCTTGTTTGTGCATGATGTTGTGATCATTAGTCAAGCCTCTTTGCATGCCTGTGTTATATCCTTGTGAGACCTGCGTGCCGCCTTTCTTTTTTCCTTTGGTTTTGTAAACCTAAGATGAAGATTAGGGGCTTGCTTGATACTTGGCGCTTGCTTGAAGCTTGGTGCTTGCTTGGCGCTTGCTTGAAGCTTACACACCTATCTTGGCGGCGCATCAAACTTCAATATTGGGTGGCGCATGTATGCTTAGTAGTGCAATTTGGCACGGCCGAGCCCTTGGGCTTGTGAGCTAGCCATCTTGGCCCTTTGCATGGTGGCGCATCTTCTTGGAGAAGCTACCATGGCATTGGCCGAACCATGGGGTGTGCTTCTAGGGTTTCCCTACAGGTACCTCTAGGGTTTGTGAGCTAAACCATGGTGAGAAAGACCCTAGAGCCAACCTAGAAGATCAAGCTAGAGGTCAGCTAGGCTAGGTCTAGTTTTAAGGGCTTGTGTCCTAGGTCAAGAGTTGAACCCCTTTGGCATGGGTTGGTTCAATGTCTTAAATATGTTTGATCACATCATCCCTTTACTGCTTTTCTTACCTGCTAAAGCATGCCTGTGATGTTTTATCATTATGTTATCACTGTAGGATTGCATGCCTGTAATATTAGACTTAAGATAAAACTGAGATGATGAGACCTCAAAAACTCTCATTCAAAATATCAAGTCTGGTAGCCTTCTAACGCATAGCCCTCATCAAGCTATCGATCAGTGGTGTTGTGCATTATTTCTTACCCTCGTGGGACACACCCACTTATCTTTAGAAAGTGGTGACAATAGTTTCCCCAGTCCAGTTTTAACCTGGACGTGCCTTCGCAAGGAAACTTGTTGGCCCAAGGCATAACGGTTAGGAATGAACTTGACTAGATTTTCATATGTGTGGGGCACATGATGAAACTCTAGAGGCATCATTGAGAGGTTAGGGTTTCATGATATTTCCAGCCCTCGGTGGACATGAAATGCCTAGACTGTCTTAATAAGGGGAGTTGCTTAGTGTAATCAGCTGGCGTGCCCACCTTAAGAAGCATGGGTCACTTTGTGCATTTCATCTAACCCTCGTGGGACGCAAAGCCTCATATGGAATAAGGATCCCATCTCACTAGGAAATTTTGAACCTCCCGATTGACTTTGTCGGTTGTCAATTCAATTAAAATAGTGGGAGCCATAGTCATTTACAACAAGTCCAATTTAAATGTCTTGAAGTAGTATTAATCTGCTTTTCCTGGTTGTTGTAGAACAATGGTTACGAACAATAGTATTTGCTCACTGCGATCTACCCTAGAAAGGGATAAGTTGGTTGGATCTAACTTACTAGATTGGTATATGAACTTGAGAATCGTGCTTAAGCTTCCATGCTCGGCCTCAGCAGCTGAGAAGGACTCTTATGATAAACTTCAGGCTGATACTTTGGAGGTTGCTAATTTGATGCTAACCAACATGTCGCCTGAGTTTCGAGGGCAATATGAATCTAAGAGTGCCTCTGAAATTATTTCTAATCTAGGGCAGCTCTTTGATGAATTGGTTGAGCTCAATCCTCTTAAAGTAGACATTCAATGTGTTGAGCCGAAAGGCTTAACTAAGACATTGAACATAAATATGGAAAGAATCAAGAATATCGAGTGCTACTCATGTGGATGACCACCTCACATGATAAAGGACATAGACTTTAGAATGAGAAGAAGAGTGGCAAGGCTTCATCTTCATGCTCAGGTATTTATGTTACTGAAGTCAACCTTTCTACTTCTATGTCATGGGTATTGGATACCACATGCGGAGCTCATATTTGTACAAATATGCAGGGGCACAAGAAAAGTAGATTGGTGCGGCCTGGAGAGATTGACCTACGGGTTGGAAACGGGGCACAAGTTGCTGTTGTTGCTGTAGGAGTTTTGACTCTCTCCTTACCTTTTGGACTTCAATTAGAGCTAGATAATTGCTATTATGTACCTTCACTTACCAAAAAATATTATATCCATTCCTTGCTTGGCAAAAAAAGGATTTAAATTTGAAATAAAGAAGAACTCTTGTTCTTTTCATTTGCAAATATGTTTTATGGGAAGGGTACATTGTGCAATGGTTTATATGTCCTGGACATGAATAGCCTCTATTTGTAACATAAATAGTAAGAGAACCAAACTGAGTGGTTCAGTTGGTGCTTTCCTATGACATTGTCGATTAGGCCATATAAACAAAAATCACATTCAACAACTCCATGCAAATGGATTGTTAGATTCAAGTCCTTTGGAGGAATTTGATATATGTGAGCCTTGTTTATTAGGGAAGATGACAAAAGCGGCCTTCACCAAGATTAGTGAGATGGCAAGAGGTTTATTAGACCTCATATACAGTGATGTGTGTTGGCCATTCAATAAACAAGCCAGAGGAGGGTATAACTACTTTATCATATTTACTAATGACTTTAGTGGATATGGTTATATCTATATGATGAGACAAAAATCTAAATCCTTTGAGAAATTCAAGGAGTTCAAACATGAAGTAGAGAACCGGCTTGGTCGATCTATCAAAACTCTTCGATCTGATCGTGGTGGAGAGTACCTGAGCGGTGAGTTCTTTGACTATCTTAGAGAGTGTGGGATCTTATCCCAACTCACTCCTCCTAGAACACCTCAATGGAATGGTGTGTCTAAGAGGAGAAATCGAACCTTGTTGGACATGGTTAGATCTATGATGAGTCATGCAACTCTACCACCCTCATTTTCGGGTTTTGCACTTGAGAGAGCTTCTCTTATACTGAATAACGTTCCATCTAAGAGTGTCTCTAAGATTCCATATAGGGTATGGAGTGGGAGACGCCTTAACCTCTCTTTTATCAGGATTTAGGGATGTGAGGCTTATGTCAAATGTCAAGATTCAAGCAAGCTAGAACCTAGATCGGATAAATGTGTGTTTGTCGGGTATCCTAAGGAAACTAAAGGATACTACTTCTATGTTCCCACCGAGAACAAAGTCTTTGTTGCTCGGGGTGCTGTCTTTTTAAAGAAAGAATTTCTCATGAAAGAAGTCAGTGGGAGCAAGTTTGACTTAGACGAGATCTAAGTGCAACCACAAGACAGAGATGAAACCTGAGCCACCTACACCAGTTGTTGTACAACCAGAGGCTCAGACACAGGTCCCATGTAGGTCTGGGAGGATTCATCGTGCACTTGAGAGGTATGGGTCACTTCCGAATCAACACGATGTGATCTTCATCACTGAAGATGAACCTAGGACCTACAATGAGGCAGCCTCTGGACTGGACTCCAAGAGATGGCTTGACGCCATGAGATCTAAGATGGATTTCATGTCAGCTAACTAAGTATGGGATTTGGTTGAGCTACCTGATGGGGTAAAACCCATAGGCTGTATATGGGTCTTCAAGAGGAAGACTGATATAGATGGCAACATAGTTACCTTGTAAGGTAGACTTGTGGCTAAAGGATTCAAGCTAGTCCACGGGGTGGACTATGATGAAACCTTCTCGCCAGTTGCTATGATTAAGTCCATTCGGATATTGCTTGCTATAGCTACATATCATGACTATGAGATATGGCAGATAGATTTTAAGAGAACATTCCTTAACGAGAAGCTGACAGAGGATGTGTATATGACACAACCTGATAGCTTCATCCATCCTGCAGATGCCAAAAAGGTATGCAGGCTAAAGAAATCTATTTATGGATTGTCTCGAAGTTGGAATCTTCGGTTTGATGAAGCTGTGAGAGATTATGGCTTTATCAAAAGTGAAGATGACGCCTATGTATACAGAAAATTTAGTGGTAGTAAGGTGACTTTTCTAGTCTTGTATGTCGATGACATACTGCTCATCAGAAACAACATCCCTAATCTTCAGTCCTGTGAAGAAATGGTTAGGGAAGTGTTTCGAGATGAAGGACTTAGGGGAGGCCGCCTATATCCTAGGCGTAAGGATCTACCGGAATAGATCGAAGAGGCTCCTGGCCCTGAGTCAAAGTACCTACATTGATAAGGTCCTAGAGAGGTTCAACTTGGAGCAATCCAAGAAAGGATACCTTCCGGTGAGACATGGTCTTATTCTCTCAAAGAGCTAGTTTCCCACCACACAAGCTGAGAGGGATGACATGAGTCGAGTGCCCTATGCTTCGGTAGTAGGCTCGATCATGTATGCAATGTTGTGTATTAGACCAGACGTGGCTTATGCTGTGAGCATAACCAGCCGATACCAATGAAATCTAGGTCCGCAGCACTAGGTGGCTATAAAGAACATACTAAAGTATCTGAGAAGAACTATGAATTTATTCTTTCTCTATGGGGGATAGGAAGGGCTCAGTGTCCAGGGCTACACTGATGCGTCGTTCTAGTCTGACCCTAATGATTTCAAATCGCATGCAAGCTATGTGTTTAAGATGAATGGAGGTGCTATATGCAGGAAGAGCTTAAGGCAATCCACCATTGCTAATTCTACAACCGAGGCTAAGTATGTGGCCGCTTCTGAGGCAGCCAAAGAAGCCGTTTGGATAAGGAAGTTCATTTCTGAACTTCAGGTGGTTCCAACTGCTGTGCATCCCATTGAGCTCTATTGTGACAACAATGGGGCTATTGCACAGGCAAAGGAACCATGATCTCATCAAAGGTCCAAACACATACTTAGGAGATTTCACTTGATTAGAGAGATCATTGACAGAGGTGATGTCAAGATTAGCAGAGTTGACATAGAGAACAATCTTGCAGACCCACTGACCATGGCTTTGGCGCAGCAGAAGCATGATGGTCATACTAGAGATATGGG
This sequence comes from Costus lasius, assembly GCA_027563935.2. NCBI lineage: Eukaryota > Viridiplantae > Streptophyta > Magnoliopsida > Zingiberales > Costaceae > Costus > Costus lasius. Next base: position 112,987,458 of record CM050447.1, on the reverse strand, counting down.
GTTGAGGTTGCTCAACCTCTAGGTCTTAGTGCAAGTGGGAGATTGTTGGTATTTATGCCTTGAGACCTAGTTTTGGTTTGCCTTTGTACTACTTGACAATGATATTTCTCATATATCACTATGGCATTGTCGTTATCATTGTTTGTTACATCTGTGATTCTATACTTATATGATAATGTCCCTGGAGACAGATTGGATTTGTGCTCAAACTCTTGTCCCTAGTCGATGTACCTTAGTGGATATGAGACATCTATGGTACTTGTAAGACTGGTATATGAGCTGGTTAGGCACGAGGTGCTAATGCAGACATATGGGAATATCCAGTGGTAGATATACTGGACCGACCCGCTGTGAGGTAATAACTTCGTGTCATGAGTTATCCTTACAAGTGATAGGAGATGCATTGATCCTTTGACTTGACGTCATTAACTCTTCTATGTGGTTAGGAACATGCTCTAATACAACCTAATGATGACTCTAAATTTCATAGTAATTTTCATACTTATTAATTGGTTTTTTGGGGTCATAATCATGCTCGTTTGCTTATTTTTATGCCTTATTTATTGAATACTTCAAAATCTATACCTTTCTTGGTTTTTGATTAATTTTAGGTAAAAGGCATCATTTTGATAGGTTTTCAAACAATTTCAATGCATGGACGAATTCTAATCATCAAGAGCAATTTACACATCAAATTTTAAATCAAACTGAGTTTTCAAGCAAAAAAATTACGATAGTACCGTAATGAATTTTACGGTCGTAATCTACGAAGATGGCACTACCGTAATAATTTTCACTACCGCTTCCCATAGAAAAATTTTTGGAATATTATGGCACTACCGGTATGCTTTTTACGGTGCCGTAATTTAGGTCCAAATTCATACAGAGATTTCGAAAGATTTCGAATGAATTATGGCACTACCGTAATGTTTTTCATGGTGCCGTAATTGTGGGTGAATTTCACACAGAAACTTTCAGAAACAATTGAGAAGAATATGGCACTACCATGACAATTTTCACAGAGCCATAATTTTGGGTTGTTTCCTTACAGCAACTTCAGAAGCAATTACGGTAGTGCTGTGACGTTCTTCACGGTACCGTAATTTTCAGCCCAGTTGTCCGATTCTTCCGCTGGAAACTTAAAAAGATGATTTTTTTTAGATTTAGGGCACCAATTGAAGATCCGAAAAAAGGCGAAGGCTCAGCATTAGCAAGCAGAGATTTTCGAATGAAAAGGACCAATTTTCATCAACTCGACAGGGAGAATTTGAGAAAATCGCCGCCGCTCTAAGGTTCATCACCATTTGGCGTATAGACCACCTCAGACCATGAAATTTGAAAGGAAGCTTCGTCTGAGGAAGGAAAACACACCACCAAAGTTTCAGAGTGAAAGGAGTCGATCGAGAGAGAAATCAACAAAAACGTGGTCGCCTACACTGTTCATCGCGATTCTGGAGCAAATTACGGGCATATTGTAATTTCTCCTCTTCTCCTTCGATTTCTGATCAATCCAAATCATGTTTTATTGTAATCCTTCAATCATGCTAGCTTAAACCTTCTTTCAAGACAAAGGGTGTAATCCTCTTATTAACTTAATGACTAGATGATTTTTATTCCATCAAGATATTTTTGGTATGGTAATTTTACTTAAGAGATTAATGCCTTTAATCTTTTCTAGTTTCACTCATTGACACGTGTTAGAGTTTTGTGATATGGATTGAAAAGTGATTTACAAAACTTAAAACCCTAAAATTGAGATTTACGAACTTATCGTAAGAAATTAGGTTTGTTCTTATTTCTTGATTTTTGTAGTTTAATTCTTGTTAATGTTTTGATCTAGGAATTATTATTGTTTTAGACATGAAAATATGCTAGAGATAGATATTGGATTGTTTGAAAACCTTAAGTAAAAATTGTGAAACTAAGGTATGAGAATACTTAGTTTTGTTTGAGATCCTAACATTGAGATGGAATGCACGAGAGTGATTCTTAATCTCTCTGTTAAAGTTTACTTATATTAAACGTAGAATAGATCTTGCACGAGAGTGAAGATCGTTCTTTGTAAACTGATTGCGTGAGAGCGAGTTAAATTCTTTATTAAGTAAACTTCATCTTTACCATAACAAAAATAGATTGATGCACACTTAATTATATCTAGTCATAGATATTAAGGTGGATGAACCCCTAGTCCCAATTCTTTCTCTCTGATTTTTCGTATACCGTTCGATCGATTATTTTCAGCATACTCGATTTACTTAGCTAGTAAGAAATCAATTCGTTGGTACTTAACAACAAGGTCTCTGTGGTTTGATATCTTAATTATTACTTTGAGTATCCGTGCACTTGCGGACACAACAAGTTTTTGGCGCCGTTGCCGGGGATCTTGGTTTTGTAAATATTGATATAATTGATAATATTGCTAGACTAAGCTTTTTGTTTTTTTATTATTTTATGTGATATATTCTAATTTTCTCTTATTTTCTACAAAATCTGAATTTATTTGATCTTCTACTTGTTTATGCGCAGGACTCTTAGATCAGGACCACTAGTTCCTTTTGATCCTAAAATTAATAAAACTCTTAGATTGCGCAGGAAACTTAAGTTTGCAGAGGAAAGGGAAGAAGAATCAATCATGGCTGAGAGAAGAACAATTAGAGATTATGCAGCCCCAAATACACAGGGAATTCGCTCCAGTATAACTAGGCCAGCAATTGATGCAAATAATTTCGAGATTAAACCAGCTTTCCTATCAATGATCCAACAGAACCAATTTGGATGATCTCCTCTAGAAGATCCTAATCAACATGTATCCATTTTTCTTGGATTTTGTGATAGTATAAAAATTAATGGTGTATCTGATGATGCTCTTAAACTGAGATTGTTTCCTTTTTCCCTTAGGGACCGAGCAAAAGCCTGGCTACATTCTCATCCGACTAGAACATTCACCACTTGGGAACAACTGTCAAATGCTTTCTTGCTGAAATATTTTCCACCTAGTAAGATGATCCAATTGAGAAATCAGATCACGGGATTTGCACAGAGGGATGGCGAATCACTTAGTGAGGCATGGGAGCGTTTCAATGAGTTACAACGGAAGTTCCCTCACCATGGATTAGAAGATTGGGTTTTAATTCAAACTTTTGATAATGGTTTACTCTATAATACCTGTCTAACTGTTGATGCTGTTGCAGGAGGAGCACTGATGAAGAAAATAGTTCAAGATGCCTACACACTGATTGAAGAGATGGCTTTGAATCACAACTAGTGGACTACAGAGAGAGGAGTGTTGTATCGTCCTCCACATGGTAAGAATGAAAGTGATAACTGGTGCACCTTAGCTGAAAAGGTAGATTCTTTGTGCAACAGATTTGATTCGTTTCAAATGCAAACTGCTGTAGTTTCATCTTCTGTTGTGTGTGATATTTTTGGAAATTCCAGGCATTATTCTAAGGAGTGTAAAATTATTACTGATCAGGGTTCTGAGCAAGTTAATATTGTTGGGGGGGTATAATCAAGGTAGAAACAATGATCCCTACTCTCTTACCTACAACCCTGGATGGAGAAATCACCCAAATTTGTCTTGGAAAAATAATAATAACACTGAGGGGAAAGGTGAGAATAGAGGGAACCAGCAGAGACAACAAAGTCAGAGTCAACCCTAGAAATCTAGCTTAGAAGACATGTTTGAAAAATTCATTGGTGCCCAGATGAGACAAAATGAAGAAGTTATAGAGAGCCTTAAGCAAATAAACTCTAGGTTGGATGGTGTTGTTGCACATAATAAGATTTTAGAGACACAAATAGCACAACAAGCTAGTACTTCTTATAGACCCCCAGGGAAATTGCCTGCTAAACCTGAACCAAACCCTAGGGAGTACTGTAATGCTATCTTTACTAGGAGTGGGAGGCAATTAGATGAACCTAAAGGGAGAGTTGAGGATAATGAAAGAGAGCTTGAGATTGAACATAACAATAAAATAGACTTGGAAAAATTTCCTGTGCATGAGTAGTCCCAAACTAGTTTGCCACCTCATAAGGGTGATGAACCTAAAGGTGATAAGCTATGTCAGCCAGATCTTCCTAGGCCTAGTTCACCTGCACCATATAGGCCACCTATACCTTTTCCCTAGAAGATTGTGCAAGCCAAGTTAGATAAGCAATTTGGGAAATTTCTTGATGTCTTAAAAAAGCTTTACATTAATATTCTATTCACTGAAGCTTTATCTCAAATGCCCTCATATGCTAAATTTTTGAAAGAAATTTTATCAAATAAGAGAAAGATAGAGGACTATGGTACTGTGGCTTTAACTGAAGAGTGTAGTGCTATTATCCAGAATAAGTTGCCACCGAAATTAAAGGATTCAGGTAGTTTCTCTATACCTTATTCAATTGGGAGTATAGCTTTCGACCGAGCCTTATGTGATCTGGGTACTAGTGTAAGCCTAATGTCATTATCTATTTGCAAGAAACTGGACATGGGAGAGCTTAAACCAACTTCAATATCATTACAGCTCGTTGATTCATCGGTAAAGTATCCACTTCAAATAGGTAAGTATTTTATACCAGCAGATTTTGTGGTTCTTGAAATGGAAGAAAGTTCCAAAATTCCAATTATACTTGGTAGACCCTTTTTACCACTACTGAAGCAGTCATTGATGTTAGGAAAGGAAAACTCACATTTGATATTTGTGAAAATATAATTGAGTTTGATTTAATAGATTCATTGAAAAAAACATCACATTCAGGATCATGTTGTAGTATCGATGTAATAGATTATGTTGTCAGTGATATGCATAATTTATTTGATGAGCCCTCTAATATTGAGACTGACACTTTTGCTGAGTGTGTGAGTAGAGGATTTCAGGAGAAAACTGACTCAAAAACTGAAAAGAGAAAGAAGAAGAGACAAAGAAGAAAAGAAAGATTGAAATGGCTTGAGAAAGGAAAAAGGTTCTTAGGTAAAGTTGGATACTATTTCTTGAATGAGCCTTATGTATTCAAAGGCATTGAACAAAACAAAGAGAAATCAGAATGGCGACTGAAGGAACCACCATGATCAAATCCGAGTGCAGAACAGTCAAGCTAATGACCTTTAAATTAGCGTTTCTTGGGAGGCAACTCAAGCACTCTTATTTAGCTTAGTTTTTTTTACTTTAGTTTATTTTTAGAGTTAATTTTTCTTCTCTTTTTGTAGGTATAATTGAGTTTCATCCAAAATTACGGCACTACCCTGATGAAAATTATGGGCCGTAATTTTGTGAAATTTTCATACAGAAAGTTTTCGAGGTTTAGCTCAAATTACGATAGTACCGTAATTCTTTTCACGGTACCGTAATTTTTCACAATATAAAAAAATGTTCGAACCCGAGGACACGGAGGAGATTGGATCTGACACGAACGAGTAGAGCTCTATGAGTATCTTTTTCCTACTTATTTGCATTTCATCTTTTATATTTTTCTGATGATTCATGTGTTCATATAGAAGGATAAATCCTTCAAACTTCTTGTGTTCGCCAATGCTATCTTACCTTGCATTTGTTTGACTCTCTCATGATTCAATTGGGTTGTATTGATATACTCTAAGTATGAATTTCTGATATTCATTCGATTTGGTTGTATGTGATGTTCTGATATTTGGGATCGACACTTTGTGAATGGTATGGTGCATGACTTGGTTAATGCAATGATGATTTTTAGTTTTGATTTAGTAATGATGTGATAATGCCTACGTGATTTGTTCTAATCATGAAAATATTGCTGTTATCATGCCAAAATATTTCTTGATGATAAATTACTGTACATGACAATTCTTGAGAATTGGAAATAGAGCTAATATGCTGAATTTATTTCTTTGATATAATTTATCTGTTGAAATTTTCCATTGATTAATACATGAAGTTTTAGGTAAATATGTTGTTTAATGAATGAAATTTGAAAGAGAAATAACTCCTTTAAATAAAATGAGCATATGTTGTATGATTTTTGGATTGATATCAATTGATTAAACCTAGTAGATCATTAAAGTCCATCTTGTCATTTGTTGGGAAGAAAGAATCCGAAATCCAAAAAGAAAAGTGACTCCCCTATTTGGCACTGTGTAAAATTGGCAGTGGGACCTAAAGACATGGGTTGAAGTCTGATAAGAATAACTCCTCTTCTTGGCATTATTTTTGCAATAGTACCTAAGATACATTGACATGTATCTTTGAAGTTCAATTAAAAAGTATGTATCTATGTGGGTGCATGCCGTGAGGGAGATTATTTGACATTAACTCCGCTATCTCAAGAAAATTTCTTCCTACTTAAAGAGATATGAGTTCTATTATGTTGGTTATGTGACCAATATATTCTAAATTTGTCACCAAAAGAAAGGTGGTATTCATTTTAGAAAATGTCAAAGATACATAAAAAGAAGAGAGAAAATTTGAGTAGAAAATAATTTTAAGGTTCCTATTCCTGTAAACAAAGACATCATGGAGTAGAAACTAAAACTAGGTGGACTCATGAGATTGAAATTCTATTTATGCACATTGCGAAATTTTATTTGATTTAGTTATGGATCTTAAAGATTGAATTCAAAGGATGACATATTTATTTGAAATTTTAAGTTGTTATTTCATGTGAATTTTTCATAAGTAATTGTATCCTAGAAATTTATTCATCATCTGAAAGTTTATTTTCCATAATCAGTATTGATTTCTTTATTTGTTTGAGGACAAGCAAAGTTTGAGCCTTATGTATTTTGATGACTCTAAATTTCATAGTAATTTTTAAACTTATCAAATGGTTTTTTGGGGTCATAATCATGCTCGTTTTCTTATTTTTATGCCTTATTTATCCAATACTTCGGAATCTACACCTTTCTTGGTTTTTGATTAATTTCAGGTAAAAAGGTATCATTCTGATAGGTTTTCAAGCTATTTCAATGCATTCACGAATTCTAATCATCAAGAGGACTTTACACATCAAATTTCAAGTCAAACCAAGTTTTCTAGCAAAATTACGGTAGTGCCGTAATGAATTTTACGGTCGTAATCTACGAAGATGGCACTACCGTAATAATTTTCACGGCCGCTTCCCACAGAAAAATTTTTGGAAAATTACGGCACTACCGTAATGCTTTTTACGGTGCCGTAATTTAGGTCCAAATTCATACAGAGACTTCAGAAGATTTCGGATGAATTACGGCATTGCCGTAATTTTTTTCATGGTGTCGTAATTGTGGGCGAATTTCACACAGAAACTTTGAGAAACAAATGAGAAGAATACTACCGTGACAATTTTCACAGTGTCATAATTTCGGGCCGTTTCCTTACAGCAACTTCAGAGGCAATTACGGTAGTGCCGTGACGTTCTTCACGGTACCGTAATTTTCAGCACAGTTGGCAGTTGCCCAATTCTTCCGCTGGAAACTTAAAAGGACGATTTCTCGAGATTTAGGGCACCAATTGAAGATCCAAAAAAAGGGAAAGGCTCAGCATTAACAAGTGGAGATTTTTGAAGCAAAAGGACCAATTTTCACTAACTCGACAGGGAGAATTTGAGAAAATCACCGCCGCTCTAGGGTTCATCGCCGTTCAACGTACAGACCACCTCCGGCCACGAAATTTGAAAGGAAGCTTCACCTGAGGAAGGATAACACACCATAGAAGTTTCAGAGTGAAAAGTGATTGATCGTGAGATAAATTAACAAAAATGTGGTTGCCTGCACTATTCATCCCGATTCTAGAGCAAATTATGGGCTATAATTTTCATTATAGCCCTGTTTTATAACTTCTACTCTTCTCTTTCGATTTCTGATCAATCTAAATCATGTTTTATTGTAATCCTTCAATCATGTTAGCTTAAACCTTCTTTTGGGACAAAGGGTGTAATCCCCTTATTAACTTAATGACTAGATGATTTTTATTCCATCAAGATATTTTTGGTATGGTAATTTTATTTAAGACATTAATGCCTTTAATATTTTCTAGTTTCACTCATTGACATGTGTTAGAATTTTGTGATATAGACTAAAAAATGATTTACAAAACTTGGAACCCTAAAATTGAGATTTAGGAACTTATCTTCAGAAATTAGGTTTGTTCTTTTTTCTTGAATTTTCTAGTTTAATTATTGTTAATGTTTTGATCTAGGAATTATTATTGTTTTAGACATGAAAATATACTAGAGATAGATATTGGATTGTTTGAAAACCTTAAGTAAAACTTGTGAAACTAAGGTATGAGAATACTTAGTTTTGCTTGAGATCCTAACATTGAGATGGAATGCATGAGAGTGATTCTTAATCTCTCTATTAAAGTTTACTTATATTAAACATATAATAGATCTTGCACGAGAGTGAAGATCGTTCTTTGTAAATTGATTGCGCGAGAGCGAGTTAAATTCTTTATTAAGTAAACTTCATCTTTACCATAACAAAAATAGATTGATGCACACTTAATTATATCTAGTCATAGATATTAAGGTGGATGAACCCCTAGTCCCAATTCTTTCTCCCTAATTTTCCATATACCATTCGATCGATTATTTTCAGCATACTCGATTTGCTTAGCTAATGAGAAATCAATTCATTGGTACTTAACAACAAGGTCTCTATGGTTCGATATCTTAATTATTACTTCACGTATCCATGCACTTGCGGACACAACACCTAATGCCTGACTATAGTTGGGAGGTCATAACGGTTGTCATTGAGCATGCAACGACCCATATGAGAAGGTCGATTTGCCCTTTCTTGAGGGAAGTATAATATCCATGGGGCCCCGCCTATGGTTCTATGACTGAAAGTGTATGGCCATACCCAAGTGAGAACCTAATTTAGTCATGACCATGTGATTGGGTTAAAACAAATGGTGACACACCTATCCAATCGGATATCAGTTTGGCAAAGAGACTGTAATGCATCCATACCTAGTTCCGATGATGGGGATGTCGATGTCGATATCCATTCCGATGACTTGGCTAGCAGCGATGCACTGCTAGGTTCCACTCACTACTTGTGGTGACCTTAGGTCAGCACTGCCAACGTCAGAGCAACCTACAGGGTCACACACCTTGATACTCGAGTTCTCGTATTGATCGAGAAGTCTTATGATCAAGTTATTGGATAACTCGTATCGATTTAGGAGATTTCTTCAGCGCCAATGGTCCTGATGAGATGGAAGAGAGTTGTTGGTGCCAAACTTCATTTTTGGCAGGTTGACCCGAAATTGACTATGGTTGGTCACATTTGACTTTGGGTTGCATTGGATTGGATCCAATAGCTTAATCAACCTTTGTAATGAAGTTTGGGCTAGCTCATTACACAATGAGGCCCTAATAACAAGTTATCATAAAGGGATAAGAGCACCCATGGGTATAATGGGGAGAAATAAACCTCATTAAGCGCCTAAGGGTATAATGGAGATGCCTTGGCGCATAATGCTTCATTAGGAAGTAAAAGGCGCCTAGCCCTTTGTTCCTTGGATGGAAAGCATGCCTGTATGGTAATGCTTGGGGCGTATGAGGCATAATAGACTTATTTATAATGTCTTAAGTGATTAGAAGGTGTTTATGGTATAGGCTTGGAGTCGCCATAACCCTAACCCTAATTGCTCCCATGCCCTAACTCTAGCCGCATCCTTCATGGTATTTGCGCCTCCACCCTTTTTGTTGCCGCCCCTCTCTTGCATCTATATAATAGCATGCATGCGAGAGCCCCTAATGAATATAGAATTGGCATGAGCAATATTGAAGGGGGCGAGAGCAAAAGGCATTGGCACAAGCTTCCATCTTCCATAGCTGCAAGCCCTCTTCACTTCTTACTCTAGGCGCAAGTGAAAGAACCCTTGGTAGCTTGATATCCTTCTTCTTCTACCTTTCCTCTTAGCGCATCATCTCTTGGAGGTGGCGCAAGTGAAGTAGAAGACACCAACGGCTTGGATCTTCTTCTCAAGGCTAGCACTAGGCGTGGAAGAAGAGGACTCGAGGCATCCGTGTGTGTGAAAATGCAGAGGGCGTACGCTTGGGTGCCTACCTCGACATCGGCCTTCTCTTGCTCTAGGTACTTTCTATCTCATCGTGTCGACTCCCTTGCAAGACGATCTTCACTGGGTTTTTGGGACCGGCCTATTTTGGGGATAGTCTTCCGCTGTGCAATTGTATTGTTTGATGAAAAATTTGTAAAATATCCCTGGGGTTTCCCAATAGCGAGTCCGTGCGGGGCAAACCTAGGACGAAGTCCATGCTAATGTCAAGTCATGGCCCATGTGGGACAGGGAGTGAGGTGTATAACCCGGTGTTGGCAGGATAGGGCTTGGCACGTTGACATATGCCACAATGGCAAACAACCTGCTCAACGTCTTTGCAAAGAGTGGGCCAAAAGAGCTGGTCTTCAGCCAACTTGAGGGTCTTATCATGGCCATGGTGCCCCATGGTACCACCGGCACAGGAGCTCATGAAGGAGGTGCTCACGCAATGAGGAGCGTGGGATGCACAAACGGTTGTCGTAAATGAGGTACCCATCACGGAGATGGTAGGGGAACTCTAGCGGGTCTGAGGTGAGGAGCCGGGCAAAGGTGGGTCCAAAATCTGGGCAAGCTGCATACCCATAGTGGACATGGTCAAAGGCAGTAACGGATGTGGACAAGACACAAAGCAGGGGTGGACATAACTAAGGGCGTCAGGCACATTATTATCCTTACTAGCCTTATCGATGTGACATCACACCATACCTTATCGGTGTAGTCCCCGAAGTAAATAGGGACCTGGCAGTGGTGAGTGATGGGGAGAGTCGAGGCATTGACCCATGCGATGGAGTAAGGTTTCGGGTGAGGCTCCATAGAAAGGCTGAAGCGGGTGACCGCTGTCCTCGACATGATGTTAAGGCTGTTGCCTCTGTCGATAACGATCTTGCACGAGTGACCGTTACACTTAATCAAAGATGCTCATGCACTTCCAATCCTCGGACGGTGGAAGGGAGTGAACTAGGGTGCAAACAATGGCCATGGTGTGTAGGGGGCTTTGCTCCTCATCCGAGTAGCACTGGGGGCCGACGTTCGAGACCAAAGGTGGTCCTCGAGTCAAAGGGGGCTGGGGGTCACGTCGCTCTGGTGCGATTTGCAGGGAGCCCCACATACAGTCGCAGTTAAAGTGTCTGGTTTGGTTGCAATGGTGACATGGTCTGGTGGGTCCATATGAGAAGGGAGCCTTTCCCTTTGATATAATGTATATATATAATATATCGTGGCTTAATTTTATTATTATTTTGGAGCAAAATGCATGCTTTGTCTCATTCATTTGCCTAAATACTTTATATTATTGAGAATCTTCACTTTTCCTCAATTTTAGTGAAACATAGGGATTTCACCCTAAAATCGGTAGAATTTGGAAAATCTGAAGATATGGGACGATTCCTCATGATGGGACGAAGCCACATGTCAAATTTCAGCTCAAAATGAGTTTTCTATGCTCTTGATGGGCATGGTCGTGCATCCACACACGGCCGTGTATGAGCTTGCTTTCCCAAACTGTGCCAAGCAGTTCACAGGCGTACCCATGCATCATGCACGGCTATGAAGGATTCAGCCGACAATTTCAGATCTTAATGAGATGTTCACGAGCACACCCGTGAACTCATACATGGCTGTGCAGAGTTATTTTTCCAAAAATTGAAGTTCGCCGAGCCATTAACGGGCATGGCTGTGCATCCATGCACGGCCGTGAACGGTTCCACCTGTTCAACACCCGTTCAATTTTTCGCTCATTTCTTGCTATTTCTAGAGCGGAATTTACTAAAATTTTATGGAGACCTTCCTAACTTAGCAACTGACAATTGGGGACAAGAATCACACATTTCATGGAGCAATTGAGGATAACAAGTGGAAATGGCGACACCTAGGGTTTGATGGCAATTTTAATGATGAAAGGCTATTCCAGTGAGATTTCTTCCTCGTTTCGACGATGAAGATCGTGTTCTAGCCTCTCACGACATAGATCTAGTTTTCCCTCTAGTTTGATTCAATTTACTTGAGAGATGTTTATGTATTTCATGATGCATATTGTAGCATAAACTTCTTTTCGGGGTTTGGGCATAGCCCACTATAAGAATGTTGATTGTTAATGCTTAATCTGTACATTGCTTAGATTTATCTTTGTTCCTATTAATTTATAAGAAGTTTTAATCCATATTTGTGTACTAGCTATGCATATTTATGTTTTAGACATTGTGGGAAGGACTGAGAGGTGAACCACGACATCGAATCCCCTTAGATTGAACTGGTAATTTTGGCCACGAGAGTAGGTCAAAATTACTCGAGGAGCCAATAATTCTTCATAGAACCCATTGTATCTACTTAACCTAGTAAGCCATGAGAGTAGGAGACTTGGGTTAAGTTAGATACCGCACCGTGGCCTTAGAGGGAACGAGCCTATACCTTATGAAGAATTACCTTAAGAACTTAGGATAAACTACTTTAAATGTTTGCATTAACTCTCATTCATACTTCAGTGTGGTGAAACCTTTTCTTTTTTTTTCCAAGGGCAAGAATTTGATAATATTTCTCAAAAGTATAGTTTCAAGTTATTTACAGCCACTACTACTCTATCCTAACACAGGGTCCAGGAAAATTTTTGGCAGAGTCTCCCCTGCATTTTCTAGCACATGGACTCTGCATTACATACTCTCAACACTCATAATCCCTCAAGAAAAAAAAACAAACACCAAGAAGGAGTGAACAAAAGAAAAAGCAGTATTCAAAACATCATAGGATAACACATACATGGCGTAGGAACCCAGCACCACTACAAGCTGTCTACGCATAGCAAATTAGGAGAATACATTGACATACAACCGCCACACGGTAAATTCATCTCCCTATGAGGAGAGCTGTTTTTGGCTCCAAAGATGAGATTGTTGCGAGTCCGCCAGATATAATAGGCGGCCCCAGAAATTAAAAGTTTTTTGATCTTCTCCCAAGATCTTTAAACCCCGTTTGCAATTTGTTTGCTTTTCACTTGCTTGGTTTACTTACTTGCTATAATTTACTTTCTCGCATTAGGACATTAGTCATCTCCTCTATTATTCGATCACCTAGATATTAATTGACTGATTAGTTAGTACTTGACCCCTAGCCCCTGTGGGATTGATACTTTCTTATTATGCGATAGACCGTGCACTTGCAGTATGACACCTATCATGTTTTTGGCACCGTTGCCGAGAAAAAGTTTGCCAATATTAATACAATCAGGAAATTGATAGACTAGGTTTAGCTAGATTTCTTCTTGTTTTTATTTTATTTATTTACTATTTAGTTACTTTTAGTTATTTTTTATTTTATTGTAATCTTTATTTGGTGCTGGTGCTTCTAACTTCTTTTATCAAGGTACTTGTTTATGCCTAGGAACACTCTTTGAACAGGAAAACTTGTACTATAGGATCCGGAAATAGAGCGAACCTTCCGTCTGATTTGTAGAAATTTAAAGAGATTAAAGTTGGAAGGAGAGTTCTCTAACAATCAGACCATGGAAGCTAACCACTCTCTTAAAGACTTTACATCACCCACCATCTCTGGTGTGCACTAGAGTATCTCACGATCGGCTATCGAAGCTAACAACTTTGAGATCAAGCCGTCTCTAGTACAAATGGTGCAACAGAACCAATTCAGTGGAGCAGCCACAGAAGACCCTAACCTTCATCTCTCTATTTTCTTAGAATGCTGCAACACTTTGAAAATTAATAGTGCTCCCCCTGATGCTATTAAACTAAGATTTTTCCCATTTTCTCTTAGGGACTGAGCCAGTACATAGTTACAATCTCTACCGCAGGGTTCCATCACGACGTGGGACTAGCTATCATAGGCCTTCTTGACAAAATACCACCTAGCAAAATAGCCCAGTTGAGAAATCAAATTATAAATTTTGCTCAGCAAGATGGAGAGTCCCTCTATGAAGCATGGGACCAGTTTAAGGAATTACTGAGGATGTGCCCACATCATGGTCTACAAAAATGGGTAATCATGCATACTTTTTACAGCAGTTTACTATATCAAACAAGACTTTCTATAGATGTTGTTGCTGGTGGGGCACTAATGAACAAGAATTATGATGATGCAATGGAATTAATTGAGGATATGGCCCTCAACTATTACCAGTGGTCAGGAGAGAGGAGCTAGCCAGTGCAAAATTTAGGGAAGTATAATCTGAACATAATTAATTCCTTTGTAGCAAAAGTAGATTCACTTTCATTTAAAATAGATTCTATGAATGTTTCTACTTCTTACTCTGTGACTTGTGATGTTTGTGGAATATCAAGACACACTGCTGATGATTGCCATATTTTGAGCACTCCATCTGAACAAGTCAATGCTATCATGAACTTCAGAAATCAAAATGATCCCTATTCGAGCACGTACAACCTAGGATGGAGAAATCACCCAAATTTCTCCTACAGGCTTAACCAAGGGCAAGTCCCTCTTGCAAGTTTCTTTAATCTTAATTCTTCTTCTAATTTTAGGCCTCCTCCCAAAATACAACATCCATCTGCCAACCAAAGATTGCTAGACCCACCTCACAGGTCAAGATTAGAGTTGATGTTTGAGAATTTTATGGCGACCCAGATGAAGCAAAACAATAGCATGAATGAATATATTTGCTAACTGAATTTGAAGGTGGATTCTATGGCCACACATTCAAAAATATTGGAGACATAGATTATTCAGCTCACTCAACAGACCAGTTCTTCTATTAGAGCCGCAGGCTTGCTTCCAGCTCAACCTGGCAAATCCAATGGGGCACTACAATGTGATTATGACATGCAGTAGAGAGCAATTGGCCGACCCCAAGATGGATGTTAGTGATGATGCTGTGAGAGAGCCTGATGGTCAGAGAAAAGAGACTCAATCTTCAATGGAAATACCAACAGAGAAGGAGGCCAGTATATATTCCTTTGCCTCCCTACAAGACATCTATACCCTTTCCACAGAGGTTAGCTAAAGTAAAATTGGCTAGACAGTTTGGCAAGTTTTTAGAAGTGCTAAAGAAGCTCCACCTCAATATTCCTTTGACAGAGGCACTTTCCTAGATGCCCACTTATGCCAAGTTCCTTAAGGATATTCTGACCAACAAAAGGAAAATAGAGGAACATGAGATGGTGGCACTGACAGGAGAATATACTGCAATTATTTAGAATCAACTGCCTCATAAACTTGAAGATCTTGGTAGTTTTTCTATCTCATGCAGAATTGGCAACATCTCATTTGAAAGAGCACTCTTAGACTTGGGGCCAGCGTTAGTCTCATGCCACTCTCTATCTTCGATAAGTTAAACATGAGGGATCTGAAACCAACGTCTAAAGTTCATCAACTAGCTAACAGCTCAACACATCATCCAGTGGGAATTGTAGAGGATGTGCCCATTAAAGTCAGGGAATTCTTCATTCTAGTGGACTTCGTTGTTTTAGATATGGCAAAGAATTCTAGACTTCTTCTTATATTGGGTAGGCCATTCCTTGCTACAGCCGGAGATGTAATAGACGTCAAACACAAAAATATGTCATTGAACATTGGTGAGAGCATCCTAGACTTTGACGTTTCTGTTGATAACAAGAAATCATCTTTTTCAGGTTCTTGTTACAGCGTTGAGGTGGTGGAAGAGAGTGCATGATCATCAAAAGGCAAGAAGGGATGTTTCAAAGGAGAGCTTGATGACTTGGCTAGTCCAAATGAAGAGAAGGTGTTGGCTTATATGACATTGATAGATGATGGTCCGCGAGTTGACCCTAAGAAGTGCTACACGGAGCACTTGAAGATAAGGAATTGAAGGACGTTGAGAGAACTTTAGAGTTTAACTATCTTCTTGTTCCATGTCATTTAAGAACAATAATAATTGTACTGTTATATTTGATGTTCATCTTAATAGGTATAATTTTTAGGCGACGAAGAAAACGGAGACAACATGCCATTTATTTCGCCTCTCCTCCACCAAGACCACTATGATTATTTAGACATTGGTCAAGCTAATGACCTTAAAGAACCGCTTCTTGGGAGACAACCCAAGTTCTTGTTGATACTTTTTTGTTTTTATTTATTTCTACTACTTTTTCTTTATAAATTCTAGATTTTCTTTTAAATTACTGTTTCTTATTTGGTACCTAGCTGCTGATAATTTTTCAGAATTTTTTAGGCACCTACGAGATGTTCATGGTCATGGCCATGCATCCATGCACGACCATGATAAGCTCGTCACACTTCTATGATTTAACACCAAGGACGGGTCCAGTCTTCCATCCTGGAGTCCGTTCATGAGCTTCAGCAACGACTGTGTTGGCATTGGGGATAGCATCATTGGTTGCACCATCACTTAGTCAGCTACTCTGTTGCTAGTAGTTTCATTTCAGTCGTTAGTTTTCTTTTGTTAGCTTTTGTTAGTTTTCTTTTGTCAGATTTTCATTTCCCTTTTTGCATGACTTTACTTTTCTAGTAGTTTCAACACCTTAGGTGTCTAGCCCACCCCGTAGCTATGATATTTGCTTTGCCTTTGGGATTGACTTGTTCTTTGAGTACTTGATTGATTGAGATGAGGATCTTGCATGCTTTGAAGTCTATATTGGTTATAGTTTGTGCACATAGCTTGTTGTTTGGTGCAGTTGAAAGATTAAGTTAACTCAATTCATTATTGTTCCATTCATGAGAAGTGTACTTGTTGACTTTATCTTAACCATGACACGCATCACATGTGATATGATTATTTGCATCTTGTTTCATAACTCGACTATTACTTATACATCCCGTCATGGGAATGAGAAATAACAACAGTGGTACCGAAGTGTTTTTGTCCATAGTACTTCCACTTGGCACTATTCTTAGCATTACAATAAAAGAAAAAAGGGATAGTGATACCTAAGTTTATTGTCCATCATGCTTGGCACTATCCCCTGATTTGAAATAATAGTAGTGGTACCGAAGCCATGGTGTTCTCACTCATCTGGCTTGGCACTGTTTTGCATACCCTTATTATTAAAAAAAAAAGGGCACTACATAGGTACTATGTGGCACTGATGCTATTTTCCCATTACATGATGTACAATCATTTGATTTGTGAATTCTTGATCAAAGATATCATTTATATGAGATGTGTTGTAAAGGTTGTTGGTATTGTCCACTTTGTATACTTCAATGAATTGTATTAGTAATATTTGATTTAATTTGCTTTAAACACTGCATTATAACTTGAGGCTTGCTATGACTAAATTATAACCTTGCTAGACTTACGAAAGTTGACTGAGATTCTTCATTTTACTCCATCATTGCGTTCTAGACAATTCAATTGCTTGAGAACAAGCAAAACTTTAAGTCCGATATATTTTGATATCATGCATATATATGATATATCGTGGCTTAATTATATTATTATTTTAGAGCAAATGCATCCATGCATCCATGCACAGCTATGAAGGACTCGACCGACAATTTCAGATCTTGATGAGACATTCACGGGCACACCCGTGAACCCATACATGTTCGTGAAGAGCTATTTTTTCGAAAATTGAAGTTTGCCGAGTCATTCACGGGCATGGCTGTGCATCCATGCACGGTCGTGAACGGTTCTGCTTGTTCGACACCCGTTCAGTTTTTTGCTCATTTCTTACTATTTTTGGAGCACAATTTGTTGAAATTTTTGGAGACCTTCCTAACTTAGCAACCGACAATTGGGGACTAAAATCACATGTTTTCATGGAGTGGTTGAGGAGAACGAGGTGAAACAGCGACACCTAGGGTTTTACGGAAATTTTGGAGACGAAAGGCTATTCCGGCGAGATTTCTTCCTCGTTTTGACGCTGAAGATTGTGTTCTAGCCTCTCACGACATAGATCTAGTTTTCCCTCTAGTTTGATTTGATTTACTTGAGAGATTTTGATGTATTTCATGATGCATATTGTAGCCTAAACTTCTTTTCTGGGTTTGGGCATAGCCCGCTGTAAGAATCTTGATTGTTAATGCTTGATCCTTGTTCTTATTTATTTCTAAGAAGTTTTAATCCATATTTGTGTACTGGCCATGCATATTTATATTTTAGATGTTGTGGGAATGACTGAGAGGTGAACCACGACGTCGGATCCCCTTAGATTGAATTGGTAATTTCGGCCACGAGAATAGGTCAAAATTACTTGAGGAGCCAATAATTCTTCATATAACCTATTGGATCTGCTTAACCTAGTAAGCCACGAGAGTAGGAGACTTGGGTTTAGTTAGATACTAGACCATGGCCTAAGAGGGAATGAGTCTATACCTTAGGAAGAATTACCTTAAGAACTTAGGTTAGACTACTTTAGATGTTTGCATTAACTCTCATTCATACTTCAGTGTGATGAAACCCATAATCCCGATGTTCTCTCAAGATCTTGAAACCCCGTTTGCTCTCTGTTTACTTTTCATTTGCTTGGTTTACTTACTTGCTTTAATTTCTTTCTTGCATTAGGACATTAGTCATCTCCTCTATTATTCGATCACCTAGCTATTAATTGACTGATTAGTTAGTAATTGACCCCAAGTCCCTATGGGATCGATACTTTCTTATTACGCGATAAACTGTGCACTTGTGGTATGACACCTATCACCCTTCTCCACCTAAGTGAGGCATGGCTGGGGAGCATCGAGGAGTGCAACCGTGGGAACTGACGTGGTCCTGCAGGTGCGGGGTGTAGAGGGAGGGGTCAAGACGAGGCGGCTGTGGGTGAGCCGGAGGGGCGTACGCAGGCTGATGCTTGGGGAGAGACTCGACAGATGTGGCTGGTAACGTAAATCTTGCTCAATGTTACGAGCGTGGTGAAGGGTCATGGTGATCGAGTCAAGTCTGTAAATAGGGAGGGCTCACCTAATCTCCTCGCGGAGACTTTTGCTAAAACAGGACAAGGTGAACACGGGTCTTCCTTAAGATTGCAGTGGATGCCGAGCTTGTCAAAACAAATGCAGTATTTGTCAACCGAGCCGGATCCTTAGGTGATGGCACAGTAGGAGTGAAGGAGACACTACCTATACGTAGGGGGTACATATTTTTCCTTAAGGCGATAGCACATTTCCTCCAATCGGGTGATAGGGGGTAAGTGATAGGGGGTAAGTGCTGGTAGGCGAGCTGTCGCTAAACATTAGTACAATATAACCAGCAGGTCCGGTCAATAGTAGATGCACGTAACTAACGCGGATGTGGTCAGACATAGAACTCCACTCAAAATAGTTGTCTATGGCCGCAGCCCAGTAAAGGAAGACTAGGGGGTCGAGACTACCGTTAAAGATCGGTGGATCTACATGCGTGAGCCGGCGGACCTCATCGTCTGCACGGCTACGCTGGGTCTATCATCGTGGGGGAGGAACGTCCTCGGTCCACACAAACTCGTCATCAAAGGGGTCAAACCGGGTAGACTAATTGGCGTGCATCTGTAGCGGAGCCAATGGAGGGGGAACACTAAGCGAGGGTCTACCTTCCACGGGTTTGGACCAGAGTTCTAGGACTCATTCCGAGAGGTCCTGCATCGAGGTCAAAAGACGCTGAAACATCACTTCCATCGCTTCGACACAAGTGGACAGCGTGTCGACAGACTCTACCCTAAGCGGAGTACTTTCTTCGTTCGTAGTGGGCACTTGGGTGGTGAGATTTTGGTATGGGGTTCCTGATCTAGTGGTCCTGGTGTAGATGTAGGAAATGCAAGAATGAATGCGGAAAGCAAAATCGAAGAAACTGAATGATATGCAGTAGGGAGACCGATGGGACTAGACAAGAGTTAGCTCCAACTTGCTTTGAAACCAAAACTGACGCAACGGAACTTTGCGAGGGTTGGTCCTTAAGTCAATACTCTAGGGGTGGTGGAACAATGATGTGGAAAACCGTGAGAGGGTCTTGAGACGAGGGAAGAAGAAAGCGCATAAGAGGGAAACCCGAGAAGAAATCGATGAAAATGCCAAGATATGTAGTTGAGGAATACTAGCAAGTTGATGAAAATGGCAAGACTACAAATGAAACTACTCACCTCGCTTGTAGAGCCAATTTTCCATGCATGCACACGCAAATGGATTTCCTTCATGGCACTGTGAAAAGACGGGTTCTGCTCATCCATTAGAGTGAGGAGAAGGCAATGCACACACACAAGATTGAGTGTCACCTTGGCATTTTTGATTGAACTTCAAATGTAGAAAGTAAAGGAGGGATTACAAGATCGGTCGAACCTCGCTAGGTGCGACTAGAACCTCACTCGTAGCTCCCTTGGAGTTAATGCTGAACCTAGGCTTCGCATGGGGAAGCGACTACTACAACAAGAACTGAAGGTAAATGCTAGCAGCCCACCCACTTTTATAGATAAAGAGGGCAAGGCTTCACACCAAAGACAAGAGGGAGGGTTGTTGGGAACGCCAACTATCCTCTTACACACCAAAAGCACAAGGGAATAAAATCCTAACTAGAATAAAGTAGCAACCACCAACCAAAGTGGCTAGAATCTTAGGGAATGGCGCGTGGCCTAAGAACCTTGGGCCATTGACCAGGCCGTTGCAATGCTCTACAGTATCTCCAAGCAGGCCGTGATGAAGCAGCAAAACCTACTGATGTTGGGCTGATTCTGCACAGTACTAGCCGACTCTCGGGGTATGTTGAGTAGGCGGTTATTATACCGGTCGTTGCCCGAGTCTTGAGGGGGCCTTTGTTGTGAAGCTTGAGAGATTCATTAGATGAATCGGCTTCGTAGAGGCGGATGATGGGCTAACAATCCCCACTATCGGGTCTAGGGGATGGGAGCTAGGTTGGGAACACTTCCCCATGAACAATACTCGTATTTTCAGAGTTTCCGCGAGATACATGGCCATGGCCGTGAGTCCATCACGGCCTGTGATTGCTGTCTGGGTTGTAGTTGTTGAAGTCTGGCTAGGCGCCAAGAGAATAACGGCCGGGTCATGGTCCATGAGTTTCGGCTGGGCTGGAAATGCGGACTTCTGCCTAGTGGCGGAGCGATTCACAATCGTGGCCATGAGTCCACTCACGACCCGTGAGTTTTGTGCATAATGCAAATGAGCTCTTTTGGGGCCAAAAATTTGGGGGTACCTTCGATTCACAGTCGTGCCCATGAGTCCACTCACGACCCATGAGTTTTGTGCAGAATGCAAATGAGCTCTTTTGGGGCTAAAAATTTGGGGGTACCTTCCTCAGGTCCTGGGGAGTCTTCCCAAGTTTCTTCCATGGGCACATGGGAGTGCGTACCCTCATTAATGACTCTGTCACTAAGTTTCTCTTATTTCTTTTGTTATTTACTTTAACTTTACCAATCAATTATTTTTTATGCACATAAGTCTTTGATTAGGAGGATTAGAAGACTTATACAATCTTGACCAGGAAATAGAGCGAACATTTCATTGAAACAACAGACTAAAAGAATAAAGGGAAAGACAATAATCATATAATATAGATCATATCTCTCTCTTTGAGTTAACGATGACAGACAACAACTACTCTTTGAAGGATTTCGTAGGTCAGAATATACAAGGTCTTCATTCAAGGATCGCTCGTCCACCAATGGAAGCGAACAATTTTGAAATCAAACCTTCTTTGTTATCGATGGTTTAGAATAACCAGTTTGGAGGCACACCACACGAAGACTCTAATATGTATTTATCTATATTTTTAGAATTCTGTGATACCATGAAAATAAATAGAGTGTCTAACGATGCAACAAGATTGAGGCTTTTTCCATTCTCGCTTCGAGACAGAGCTTGTAATTGGCTACATTCATTACAGTCGGAATTAATTAGAACATGGGATCAGCTATCTCAAGCGTTCCTATCTAAATATTTTTCCCCAGGTAAGTTGTACAGCTACTCAACCCAATCACAAGCTTTACTTAGAAAGAAGTGGAATCTCTCTATGAAGATTGGGAATGCCATAAAGAACTCCAAAGACTATGTCCACACCATGGACTCGATAAGTGGGTAATAATTCATATCTTCTACCATGGTTTGAATTATAACATGCGACTTACTATAGATACAGCAGTTGGTGGAGCTCTTATGAACAAGAACATAGATGAAGCAATAAATTTACTTGAAGACATGGCGCTCAACCACAGCCAGTGGTTCAGTGAAAGAGGTAACACCACTAGAATAAACATTCTAGGTAAGTATGAACTGGATACCTTAAGCTCATTGGCCGCTAAGGTAGATTTTCTTTCACGCAATTTGGATTCTATTAATATGAATTCTATTGATGCAAATGATTCTTCTTGTTGAATATTGTATTTATATGTATGAATATTGTATGAATATGTATGTTATAAATCATTTAATAAAGATGTATATGAATAATATGTATATGAATAATGAATAATATATTGTTCATAAGAAATAACATAACAAAATATAACATAACAAAAATCAAAAATAAAATGAAATATTATATTTATAAATATTATAAATATTTAAAATATTTAAATTCTAGTAAATTAGAATATATAACTATTATAGAATTTACTAGAATAGAATTAAAATTCTATTTGTATTATATATAACAAATTATATAATATAATAAATAATAAGATAATAATAAGAAATAATAAGAATAAGAATTATGATTATAGGATTAGCTGTGATTAGGAGAAGTTATTATTTATTATTATATAATAATATTCTAGAAATAGTAATAATAATAGAAATTATATATAATTTCTAATTATGTATTGATATTATATTATGTTATGGCTTATAGACATTACATACATCTAGTATAACCTCCCCAACCTGTATTTTTTTTAGAATTTTGTAATATCGCTCATCTTTTCTCCTACAACTCTAGGTCATATAATCATACATTATTATGTTACCCAACCAATTTGATTATCTTGAACCATGCATGAATTGGTATAAGCTTACTTAATAATAATATAATAAAAAAGATTATTTGAAAAACTAGTCAATCATGACCCTCCATGGATTCCCCTATATAAGCCGCGAGTAAGGTTGCAAAAATAAGAGCTTGAATACCACTTGTAAATAATCCAAGAAACATGATAGGTATAGGAACTACTGAAGGGACTAAAGAAACAAGAACAACAACTACTAATTCATCGGCCAATATATTCCTGAAAAGTCAAAAACTAAGAGATAAAGGTTTTATGAAATCTTCTAGGATGTTAATTGGTAAAAGGATTGGAGTTGGTTGAATGTATTTCCCAAAATAACCCAATCCCTTTTTGCTAAGACCCGCATAAAAATATGCGACTGACGTGAGTAAAGCTAAAGCAAAATTAGTATTTATATCATTCATGGGCGCAACTAACTCCCCATGAGGTAATTGTATAATTTTTCAAGGTAAAAGAGCACCTGACCAGTTAGAAACAAAAATAAATAGGAACATAGTTCCAATAAAGGGAACCCAAGGACCGTATTCTTCTCCAATCTGGGTTTTACTCAAGTCTCGAATAAATTCAAGGACATATTCGAAGAAATTCTGACCATCGGTCGGAATGTTTTGTGGATTCCGAATAGCTATGATGACTAAACCTAATAAGATAGCAATTACTACCCAAGAAGTGATAGGGCATGGATTTGTAAACCTCCTATTTGCCAATAGAAATGTTGGCCTACTTCTACACCTGATATATCGTATAACCCTTTTAGTGTTTTAATGGAACATGGTATAACATTCATATTGTCCTCTAACGGAAATTGAACTTCAAAAAAGAAATTATGTTGATTCAACCATCTCTTTCTTAACTCACCAACTTGAATCATTAATTGTATATTTAGGATATCAAAAAATGACATAGGATACCAAGAAATCACATAACATGATAACATGATGACATATTATCAATATGCCCACACTTCCTTTTTGTTTTTTTTTAATTCAAGACAAGAGTAGTGATCGAATCTATAAAATCAAATTCCAAAACCAAAATAATTAACTAATTTTTCTTAATCATAATCAACGATTTCTTATATAGCTAGAATGACCCTCACAAATTGAGGATACTAATTTGTTAAGAACCAATCAAATTGAAGCTATAGCGTCATCGTTAGCTGGAATCGAAATATCTGCGAGATCTGGGTCACAATTTGTATCGATTCAACAAATCGTCGGAATCCCCAAAATTACACATTCTCGAAGAGTCGTATATTCTTCTTCCTAATCAACGATGATCACAACATCAGGCAACCCCGTCATATATTTGATACCGCTGAGATATGTTTGCAAGGTAGATAATTTTCTCTTCAACATTGCTACATCTCTTTTGGGAAGACGGTTGAGTTTCCCCATTTTTTGTTCTGCTCTTAAATCCCTAAACTTTTGAAGTATCGTTTCCATAGTAGACCAATTCATTAACATACCACCAAGCCATTTTTTATTAACATAATGACACCGAGCTCTTATTGCAACTAATTCTACTGAATCCGCTGCTTTATTTTTGGTACCAACAATTAAGAAGTTTTTTCCCCTACATGCAGCATCAAAAACTAAATCACATGCTTCTGATAAAAAATGAGCAGTTCTAGTGAGACTTGTAATATGAATACCTTTACACTTTGCAGAGATGTAAGGGGCCATTCTAGGATTCCATTTCTTAGTACCATGACCAAAATGAACTCCGGCCTCCATCATCTCTTCCAAATTGATGTTCCAATATCTTCTTGTCATTTTTCCCCACACTTCCTTTTTGTTTTTTCTTTTTTTAAGAGACGAGGTACTTTGAAAAAAATAATTGTTCCGATGAAACCTTCTACCGAGAATTGACCGTTGATACACGATACAAACCATTAATGTCTTTTAATTACTTATATATTAAACTCAGACAAGATGATAGTTAAGTTAAAAGGCAGATAGAGATAGTTAAAGTAAAAGAATCCGCTCTTTCTTAGGAATTATGAAATCGCGTAAATGATTGTTCTGATGTCTCATGGAAATTGTTTGGGACAGAAGAACAAAATAATTCTCTATGATGTAACAAAAATATCTCTCATTTCCAAGTCGAATAGATTCTTTCATTTGATTTCCAAATAAACGTTCTTATCTTGCCTTGAATCTTGTCTTGAACAGTGCACTAATTTTTGGAATCCAGTACCAACAGTTATAATCCCACCTAGAACAACATTCTCTTTCAGGCCTTTCAACCAATCAATACGACCTTGTAGAGCAGCTTTTGCTAAAACTCAAGCGGTTTCTTACAAACTTGCTTCGGATATGAAACTTTGAGTATTCATAGATGCCCTCGTTATTCCCAATAGCATTGCCCGATAAGAGATCACTTCATCCAAACCACGCCCCACTCGTTCCGCTCGCAACAATCCGATTAATTCCCCGGGTGAAAAAACATTAGACATTCCATCTTCTGAAACCAAGACTTTTGATGTTACTTGACGTACAATAATTTCTATATGTCTATTATGGATCTGTACCCCCTGAGATCAATAAACCTTTTGGATTTTATTAACTAAAGAGATACGACTTTGATCTATGGTTACCTCAGCTTGAATCAAGAATCCCTAGGGGATTCCAAGAATTTTTGGTATACCTTGGTTCCAACCTTCAACTCTCCTTTCAAGGTTCACTGATATTGAATCAATCGAACGTACTTCTAAGATTTGTTCCACTTTTGGAAGACCTTGCGTTATGTCACCGGATCTCAATTTTTCATATATAAATGTAACTAATGTATCTCCTTGGTAAAGATTTTTCCATAATGGCCATGAACAGTTGCTCCTGGAGTGGCTAAATAGAGCTTAGCTGATCTTATAACTAAGGAGTCAACATGAACAATTAGAATTTGACCAGATTTTTTTACGTGTGGTTCGAGACATACATTTTCACAAAAAAAAACTATCCAAGGCTAATTATTGTAGATGTCTTGAACCAATAATTGTGATGGAGAAAGTGCCAATTCAAATGGAATGGATTCAAAATGATGTTACTGTATGGATCGGGATTATAAATCCTCCTATTTTCATCTATTAAATAGTATTTAAGTACTTCAAGTACTTTGAAAGTCTATTGAAAATTCTCAAGTAGCAAATATTTCTTTACTAACATCTGATTATAAGTTATTAAATACTGAAATGAATAGAAATTTACTATTTTAGGTACAATACTGCCTAAGGGACCCAACAAATTTTTAATTGGGATTATGGGATCCGATTCTTTTGTCATATTGTTATATTTTGAACCATTGAATGGACCAATTCGAGAACAATTGGATGATGACAAAATTATCAAAGATTGTCATTCCTTATTTCGATTCAACAATGTACCAATAGTACCTTGATGCTAGGTAAGTGGTTGAATCTTGGCCTTGCAATAAAAAGGATTGATATTTATATGGTCTAATTCACTCTCGGAAATCAATCCTGAATTTACCCTATCATATCTTTTTTCGGTATACGAAATAGTGGACTTGACTAATTCAATTCTTATGAAATCACGAATTAGATCATTTGCCTTTACCTCAATAAAGGAAGCATGAACCTCTTCTGCAGAACCATTTTGTTCTTATCCAAATTCAATACTAAGCAAGTCCAAACTAATTGTATATTTGTGTGAGAAATTTCTCAAATTGACTTGCCATTTCCATAAAGGATATAATTGACAACTCTAAGTTGGACATTATTCTTTTCCCGCAAGAGATCTTGAGGAAAAAGTGTTGCTAAATTTATGCCATCAACTATTTCATATGTGACTACGAGTCGAACCGAAACAAAATATTTTTTCTTGGTAAGTGTGATCCGTTGGACATGGATCCAATTTTTCCATTTTTTTTATTCCTTAGAATTATAATTTTTCTTTCTGTTTCCAATGGTATTAAAATGTCGCTGTGCCTAGATATCTTATCTGCCTCTCTACCATTGATGACACAGTTTATGATGTTAGTTGTTTGTTTGATGATTCTTCTGCTGATGTTTCTTTTTCTGATTCTTTTTCTGATGCCTTGAAAAATTCTTGTGAAAAAATTGATAATTCTTGTTTTGAGAATGATTTTGATGAATTCGATGATGAAAAACATTATATTTTAGATTGTGCTACTTTTAATAATGAAAGTGAAAAGATCCCTAAAGTTGAGTTGAAAGTTTTACCTGATAATCTTATATATGAATTTCTTGGTCCTAACTCCACCTACCCTGTGATTGTGGATGCTAAATTAGATGCCAGGGAAACTGATCTACTCTTGAAGGAGCTAAGAATTCATACAAAAGGTAATTGAGTATTCCATTGATGACTTAAAAGGGATTAATCCTTCTTTTTGTATGCATAGGATTCACATGGAAGATGAGCACAAACCACATGTAGATTTTCAGAGAAGGCTCAACCCGTCTATGAAGGAAGTGGTGAAGAAGGAAGTACTAAAATTGCTAGATGCGGGTATTATCTACCCTATCTCAGATAGTAAGTGGGTGAGTCATGTACCCTATGTTCCAAAGAAGGGAGGTGTCACTGTAATGAAAAATAAAGACAATGAATTGATACCTATTAGAAATGTCACTAGTTGGCGTATGTGTATTGATTATAGAAAATTAAATGTTGCCACTATGAAAGATCATTTTCTCTTACCTTTCATTGATCAAATGGTGGAGAGACTTGCCAAACACTCTCACTTTTGTTTTCTTGATGGGTATTCCGGATTTTTTTAGAATTCTATTCATCCTGATGATCAAGATAAAACCACTTTTACATGTCCTTATGGTACTTTTGCTTATAGAAGAATGCCCTTTGGTTTATGCAATACACCTGCCACGTTTCAAAGGTGTATGATGGCAATTTTTTCTGAATTTATTGAAGACTTCATGGATGTTTTTATGGATGATTTCTCTGTCTATGGTTTCTCTTTTGATGACTGCTTAGCTAATCTCTAATCTCTCTAGAGTTTTACAGAGATGCGAAGAGACTAACCTTGTCTTGAATTGGGAAAAGTGTCACTTTATGGTTAGACAGGGGATAGTTTTGGGCCATCTTGTTTTAGAAAGAGGGATTGAAGTGGACAAGGCCAAGATAGAAGTGATTGAGAAGTTAGCACCACCCACCACTGTCAAGGAGATCAGGAGCTTTTTGGGACATGCAGGGTTTTACAGGAGATTCATCAGGGACTTCTCTAAACTTGCTAAATTTTTAACTGATTTACTTTGTAAAGACGCCAAATTCTGCTTTGATGAGAAATGTCTGTTTTCTTTTCAGGAGTTAAAGAAAGCTTTGGTTTCAGCACCCATCATTCAACCCCCAGATTGGGACTTGCCCTTTGAACTCATGTGCGACGCCAGTGATTATGCAGTGGGAGCAGTCTTGGGACAGAGAAAAGATAAGAAACCTCATGTTATTCACTATGCTAGCAAGACTTTGGATGAGACATAGAAAAATTACACCACCACTGAGAAAGAACTATTGGCCATAGTATTTGCTTTTGATAAATTTAGGTCATACTTAATTAACTCCAAAGTGGTAGTGTACACTGACCATGCTGCTGTGAAATACTTAATGCAGAAAAAAGACAGCAAACCACGATTACTCAGATGGATTTTACTTCTGCAAGAATTTGATTTGGAGATAAAGACAAAAAGGGATCAGAAAACCTTGTTGCAGATCATCTCTCAAGAATAATGGTAGACACTAAAAAGAATAATGAGATCAATGATTCCTTCCCTGAAGAACAGCTTTTAACCATTGAACAGATCAGAGCTCCCTGGATGCTGATATAGTAAATTACCTTGTTGCTAATGTTTTTCCTCCTGATTTGAACTACCAAAAAAGGAAGAATTTCTTAGCTGAGGTAAAACACTATTTTTTGGATGAGCCTTATGTATTTAGAAGATGTACATACGGTATTTTTAGAAGATGTGTACTTGAAGAAGAAATCACAGATATTTTATGCCAATGTCATGGATCCTCTTATGGTGGTCATGTCGGTACTGAAAAGACTGCTTATAAAGTGTTACAATTAGGATTTTATTGGCCTACCATTTTCAAAGATGCTAGAAACTTTGTGTTATCTTGTGATAGATGTCAAAGAACGGGGAACATTAGTAGAAAACATGAGATGCCACTGTCCAACATTCTTGAAGTTGAAATATTTGATGTTTGGGGGATAGACTTTATGAGACATTTCCCATCTTCAGGAGGTAACAAGTACATTCTGTTAGCAGTTGACTATGTTTCAAAATGGGTTGAAGCTCTTGCTTCACCGACCAATGATTCAAGAGTTGTTGCTAAATTTTTCAAAAAGATCATATTTCCACGGTATGGGACCCCACGGGTAGTAATCAGTCATGGAAGCTCACATTTTATAGAACACAAATTTTCAGCCTTACTTAGAAAATATGGAGTGAATCATAGAGTGGCAACACCTTATCATCCTCAAACAAGTGGACAAGTGGAAATATCAAACAGAGAAATCAAGGGAATTTTAGAAAAGACCGTGTCAAGCACTAGGAAAGATTGGGCATTCAAACTTGATGATGCCTTGTGGGCACACTGGACTGCTTTCAAAACACCAATAGGTATGTCTCCGTTTCAATTGATTTATGGAAAATCATGTCACCCGCCTATGGAACTTGAACACAAAGTATACTGGGCAATCAAGATGCTGAATTTCGATTTAAAGAGTGCGGGGGAAAAACGGAAATTACAATTGAATGAGCTAGATGAGATTAGACTCTCTGCATATGAGAATGCAAAAATTTACAAGGAGAGGACAAAAAGATGGCACGATCGACATATTTTCAGGAGAGAATTCCCAACCAGGTGACTTTGTTCTTTTATTCAATTCTAGATTGAGACTTTTTCCTAGAAAACTTAAGTCTCGATGGTCTGGTCCTTTTCAGGTAAAGAAAGCTTATCCCTATGGAGCCGTGGATGTATGAAGTGAAGAAATAGGAGAATTCAAGGTTAATGGTCAGAGACTTAAGCACTATTATCAAGAAGAGCTAATTGAAGAAAAAGAGAGTTTTTATTTAGATGAACCACGATCAAGTCTGAGTGTTAAAAGGTCAAGCTAAAGACTTTTAAATTAGCGCTTCTTGGGAGGCAACCCAAGCTTTCTAACTTTAGTTCACTTCCTTTTATTTACTTTTATCTTAGTTTTATCTTAGAATTAATTTTTATTTCTGAAAAGAAGCACGGAGAAGAGAAGAAAAAGAAAACTCGGCACAAAAGCTTTTGTAAGTATCCTCTCTCATTCACCTTTTGGGTTTCATCATTGACTCATGTTTTTGTGTCTACCACCACTACTTCATCTACATGATAATCTTTTGATTTAGATGATTGATTTGTGGCCTTGATCTAACTTTGGGATTATTGTATATGGCTTGATTGATGTTTGATGTTGATGAGTGAATCCAAAATTGAGACTAGAATAAGGCTTATCATGTCAAATTTATTTCTCTTATACATATCTACTTTTGAAATTATTCATTGGTTGAGGAGTAAAATTTTAGGGAGATATGTTGTTTGAAAATTTGATTTAAAAAGTGAAACTACTTCTTGAATAAAATCAGCATATGAGTATGAATACTTGAATTGATATTGATTGACTAGTCTAATTGAAGTTTTATTTATTTTACTATTTGTTGGGAAAAAGAATCCAAAATCCACAAAAATAGTGAGAGACTCCCCTACTTGGCACTGTGTAAAATTGACAGTGGTACCGAACGACATGGGTTGAAGTCTAAAAAGAAATGAGAGGAATCTATTCACATTAACTCTGCTGTCTTTGGTAAAGATTTCCAATACTAAAAAGACATGAGTTCTATTACACTGACTATGTGGTTAGTTTACTCCGATTTCGTCCCCAGAAAAAAGGTGGTAATCGAATTAGAGAATGTGATTGATGCAAAAAGAAACAAAAAAGTATGTATCTATGTAGGTACATACCATCCAAAAATGAAAAAAAAAAAGAAAGATACAAGTGGAAAAAGATTTTGGATATCCTATTCCTGTAAGCAAAAGTATGATAAACCTAAACTGAAAATTGGATAAACTCTTGAGATTGAAATTCTTTCTTTTATGCAAGTTACGAAGTTTTATTTGACTAAGTTGTGAATCTTGAGAATTAGATTTAGAAGACGATATATCTGTTTTAAAATTTTATGACGCAATTAATGAAGAATTCTCATTGGCGATTGTATGTTAGAAATTTATTTTCCATGAGAAAGTCTATGCATATGATCAATTTTTGAATTTTCTTGGTTTTTACTTGAGGACAAGCAAAGTTTGAGCCTTATGTGTTTGATGACACCGAAATTCATCATGATTTCTATGCCATTTTATTGATATTTATATGTCATATTCATAGACTTTGCTTGTTTTTATGCCATATTTTATCAATATCTGTGGAATCTACACTCTTTTCTGTTTTTGATGATTTTCAGGTAAAAAGGCACTATTTTTAGGCATTTTCAAGCGAAATCAAATACATAGAAGGATTCCCATCATCAAGAGGAGGTCACCCAAGAAATTTCACGTAAAACGAAGCAAGTCAGCAAATTACGGCAGTGCCGTAATCCATTTTATGGTACCATTTTTTCAGACAGTACCGTAAAATCCGAGCCTTGCCGTATTTTGAAGAATTTCCGAACAGAAAGTTTTTTAGATTTTACAGCACCGCCGTAAACAATATTACGGTACCGTATTTTAGAATGCTTCAGAACATAAACTTCGCTCAATATTACGGCACTACCGTAAGAAACTACACGGGTCGTAATTGCCAAACGTTCGCGAACAAAGAGTTCAGCCGATTTTACGGCACTACCGTAAACCAGATTACGGTGCCGTAATTCCCAGACGACATCAGAACAGAAGGCTCGAGTGATTTTATGGCAGTGTCGTAAACTATTCCACTGTCGTAAATTCCTGTTCTGAACGCAACGCCCAGGTCAACCTCAATGCCCGAATCTTGCAGAGAGGATTTGGAGCGATCCAGAACTCCAAATTGGATACCGTAAGAAAGAAAATGGGAGTTTTGGATGAGAGGAGCACGCACAGATGGAGAGCCCCAATTTTGATCCACTGTCGAGGGAGAAATCGTCATCCACGCCGCCGCCTAGGGTTTCGCCACCGTGCCCGATCCAGACGATCTCCGGCCGTGATTTTCATACTGAAGCTTCATCGGAAGGAGGAGACGACGTGCCAGAAGTTCCAGACAGAGAGGAGATCAATTGAAGAAGAAATCAAGGAAAGAAGAGGTGCCGACACTGTTCATCGCCTCAAATTGGAAATTACGGCTGTGAAATACTTCACAGCCGTGCTGTATTTTCTTAACTCTTCTTTTCCTTTGATTTTCGATCTTCTGAAACCATGGAATTATGTAACTCCTTTACCCTGATAGCTTAAACTACTCTTGGGACATGGGGGAGTAGTTCACTTAATTTCCAATGATGAGATAACTATTTTTTTTATATATTTCGTTGCGTTTAATCTTAGCATGATGATTTTGCTCATGTGATAATTGTGCTTAGACTCTCTATAAGTCCATGTTATTAATTATGTTCTTAGAATTTTTGCTATTGACTGAAAGGTAATTGCTTGAGAATTTGGAACCATAGAATTGCATGTTAGGAACCATTCCTTAGGTTTGATCCAACTTGATCTGTTCTAGTAGAATTATTGTCATGATTATAACATGAATATATAGATCGAGTCTATTTGTCAAACGTAGAGATCTTGCACGAAAGTGAGGATTGGAATGTTAGAGATCCATGAGTAAAACTAGTGTCGAGGCTCGGATACACGAAAGTGATCCTTGAGTTTCCGCTAGAGTTTATCAACCTAGAATTCGAATGCATGAAAGTGATCCTTGAGTTCATAGATTGATAATTTACTTATCTTCAACGTTGGGACAAATCTTACGCAAAAGCGAAGATAAATCCCTGTGTGATTGTTTGCACGAGAGTGAAACAATCCTTTTATTAGGTAAATTGTATCTTCTTCATGATAAAATTAAACTGACGAAATCCTTATTCATATCTAGTCATAAAAGTTAAGTGAACGAAACCCTAGTCCCAGCTTTCTCTCCGACAGTTTTCCTTCGTGTGTTTGCGATATTTGCTTGACTTTCATTCGATTGCCTAGATAGTGAAAAATCAATTATTCAGTACTTGACAACATAGGTCCCTGTGGATTCGATACTTTTTTTATTACTTCGTGTACCCGTGCACTTGCGAGATAACAACAAGTTTTTGGCGCCGTTACCGGGGATTAATCCAAAGTATACGCGTGCCAAACTTGTAGTGTTACCTTACGGTACATCATCTGTGCTGGACGTCTATGAGACGTCCCCTTTGGGCGAGAGGTGAGTCTGGCTGCCTACATGCGGCCTAGTCGGAGTTAGGGCGTGTGCTCGGCGTCTTGCGTGGCATCGTCTCCTTGCGCGAGTGTGCGCCACCGCCTGCGTGCGGTTGATTCTCTTCCGGTGTACCGGACAAGTACGCGCGCTGCGCCGGTGTTGAGTCTCGGGTCTTGTATCTTATTCCGCGTTGGAGCTGGTCTTTGCAGCGGTCCTCAGTGGGCATGTGGCGGTTGATGATTCGTCGAGATGAGAGTTGAGGTGGCCGCCTAGGATAGGTTGAGGAGTACGTCGGGGACGTGCTCCTGCCGGTTGCGTCCAGATCAGCGATTCAGCCGCTTAGCCCCTACGTGGGCGTGCTTGGGTGTGAGTCAATGTGCTAACTCGGGTGAAATTTGTTTAAAAATTTATTACCCTAATTCTGGGCGTGACATTAAGTGCAAAGCAACTTTCATGCAAAGCGGGCCCAACCCAAAATTTATCTAGTTTGGCCTAACCTACTTGAACCAAAAAATGGGCTATCATATTGGGTTTACCCATTGACCCATATAAAGCCTTACTTAAGCAGCTCGAATTGGGTCAAGCTCATCTTAACCAACTAATAGGCTTGCAGACCCACTAGCCCAATCCAACTAACACAAGCTGCCCCTTAGAACCCATGAACCTGTGAGTTTGATAGGCCAACTCGGATCAACCTTCAAGCAAACCTGTTACCCACAAATGCCCGCAAGGCTGTGAGATACCAACTGCAGTTGCATGCCATACCTACAACTGGCTTCACCCACAAGTTCACGAGCACGCAGGCAAGCACACCTTACCTAGCCGCTTGCAGTTTCCTTATTTGATTGCACCCAAGGCTGGTCAGCTCTCCAGCCGCCGGTGTTGCCTCGCTTGCCTACATCTATTGGGGCGCGTTTTTTAGGAATCCATGGATTCCTAAAATTTTCGGAAATCCCACTGACAACCGTTGATCGGTGTTGATGCAGATCTCGAGGCTTAAAGCAAAAAAAATAACATTAACAGCGTAACTGCAGCATTAATTGCTAAACCTAGCTCTCTCTCCTACATGTGCCGCTCACTCTCTTTCCTCTTCCCCAATTTATTCTCTAAAAATCGCACCTCTCCATGCTTCACCGGCGAACCGCGCCCCACGCGTTGCTCACTCTCCTTCCGCGTCCCGAATTTCTTCTCTAAAATTCGCACCTCTCCATGTCTCACCGGCGATCGATAGCTCCACACTGTCCTGGCCTCTGGCTGAGTAAAACGATATGCAAACCCGAGTTTATTTATACAGTTCGAGACGAGCACACAACACAAGGGGCCTGATAACTTAGCATGTCCTTTTAATAAGGGAGATCGCCGCAACGAGGAAGAATCCTGCGAAGCCGCCAACAACAATTGCCACCGTCCTTCCAGTTTTCTGGCCATCGTTTGATCTTTTTACCTACTCAAAAATAGCATATGGAGTTAACAGATCGTAAGAATTGTAAGACTTTAAGGTATAATTAGATTGCCGAGCGCCCAATACCTCGCGTAGCACCTCTCCGAGAACATCTCCCCGACGAGCGCCTCCTCACACTCGCTTTGCAGCTGCTCCACCGCCCGCTCTAGGCACGCCGCACAATCCTTCTTGCCCAAGTTGCTCTGGCACTGCGCGTCACCCTGCACCGTGTCCGATGCCTTTACCCGATATCCCATCCCTGGGCCCTCCGGAAGCTCCGCCAGCACGTCCTCCCGCCGCCGGAGGAATGCCAGATCTTTGCTCGCCCTGCCCGCGTTGCACTTGCGAAACACCGTGGTGGTGTCCGGCCTCCCGCGGAAGTCCTGGTTGCTGTACCGCACAAGGCAGCCCTCGAGCTGCAGCGCGGCCGTGAAGGATTGCGGGCAGACGAGGCTGAGAGCTAGGCGATGGCGTTGCGGACGCAGGTGGCATAATCGCCGGGGGCAACGTCAGTGCGGCACTGGAAGAGGCCGAAGACGGCAAGCCCTGGGGGGAGCGGGGCGCGGTCGTCGGAGGAATACTTGCCGAAGGGGATGGTGTCGGAGAAATATTTTGTAAAATGTTAACGCGTCAAACTTAAACATTAACATTAACGTTAGCGAAAATATTTTGCCATCTTCTGCATTGGGATTGTGTGCAGATGAATGGCTATCAATCGGGGCTACCTAAAAGTTTAGGAATCCACGGATTCCTATAAAATTTCTCCCATATGTTGCCACCTCTTTGTCACATCGCTACCCTTAACTGCTACCACCGCTCGTTGTTCCCCTATAATCCGTGATATTTTAGTTCATTATTTGATCATTTTAATTGGGCTAAATTAATGATAGTCATATATAATTAAATAGTATAAATGCAGGCCCACTTTAATTATATCCAATAAGTTTTAGTATATATTTTATTATATTTATATTTACACTTTAATAAGGATATTATTATTATTATTATTATTATATTTGACGCTTCTGTAGCACAAATTATTGTAACAATATCTTCCAAATATAATTATTTTTAAATGTTCATTCTTAGTCAAATATAATACTAGGTAAAATTTTGATAAGAATATTATATGAGAGTGTTAAAAATATTCTTATTGTTTAATAGTATATATAATATTTGACATAGAGGTGAGGTGATCGTAGACTTGTGCCTGCAACCCAACTTTTGTTTTTCAAAAACACAGCCCGGAACTTGCTCGACTGCGGCCCAATTTGGTGGCAACACAAACTGCGACCGGCCCATGCCCCACACATCCGTGCGCGTTCAGTCCAACGCACCCAGCCAAGATCGGCCCAAGCATAGTGGATACAAGGCTCCACTGTTTAGTTCTCTATTATGTAGGTAAGTTCTCAATGGGAGATTACAAAATTTCATTCCTGCTAGGGCATGAAAAAAAACATATATAAACAATGTGCAAGGCTCCTCTTTTCTTTAACCAGTCGTTGGTTCAGATTCAAAAACCTAAAACTCAAAATGTTGCTCCAATATTCACATAGACATCCATTTCTTTTTCAAGAATAGAATAGCTTGGCAAAGAGAAGCTCATTCCAAGTATCTTGGAGGCCTGGCAAACACCAGTGAACACAATCTGCATAGCTCACAGGATTAGCAATCTGCTCCGGTGTCAATGGCGTCCACTGCTTCTTATATATCGACGTGTGAGCATCCTTGCGGTAGCTCGAGAGCTGAGTGATGTTGAGCAATGTGATGGGCACTTTTGTTTCGCTAAAAGCTTTTCTAATCACTTCCATTACACTTTTTCTGCAATCTGAACCCCAATATTTAGGGTCTTCAATCACTGTCGTCTCATTGAAGCAATTGCCTCCAGGTTTCCCTCCCCAGTCTTTGCTCCTAGAAATATCATTTGTCATAATTTTCTAAAATATATGTTTGTATATGTTGAAAATTAAGCTATTTACTCACTTTTGATGAGACGGTGACATGGTGGTGAAGAAAACCCTAGTCTTGTTTCGATCCATGTTTCTCTCTACCCACTCTAGCATACTTGTAATTGCAATCCGGTATGCCTCCTCCGTCGATGGCTCCACTATATCCTTCACCTCGTCGGTGAAGGAGCCTTGGCCTCGCCTGAAACAATACCTATCACTAGATTTGATCCTTAAATATAGATGTCAGGAGGCGACGTACATCATCTTCATGGTCAATCCGGTCATCCACCAGAGATAGGTATTGAAGATGAGGACGTCGGCGCCCCTCCAGTTGCGGCCGTGCTTGTCGATGGATCCTTGCCGGACGATTCTGTCGGCCATCCGGTGGATGACGGCGTCGTCAGAGTTTGATTCGAGGAGGAAAGGAGCCCAGTAGAACTCGACCGTTGCGTTGTAATCCTTTTTAATGAAATAGTAACTAGTGAGAGATGAAAGAAGTAGAGTTTGGTAGTGAGATGGAGGAATTGATTTGAGGTCAATATGTAGATACCAGTGCCCTAAATATTTGGAAGGAGCCATTGATCTCCATTGACACGGAGTTGTTTGGGAGGACGGAATGGAGGAGGCAGACGAGGGAGGTGAACTGGCCGCGGTTCAAGGAGTCGCCGACGAACATCATCTTCTTCCCTCGAAGGGCCTCAAGCAGCTGTGTGGAGTTGAAGCTGTGTGCAACAGTAGTTATTTCAGTTTGTCCATTCTCTAAGAATGCATTAGAAGGTTAACGGGGAGGAGAAGTAAGGCGAGGAGGACCTGGGAAGGTGGCAGCCGTGAGGCTGCCACCTTCGATACTGGTAATCTTTGTCGGGTCTCCCGTGTTCTTGGCAGGTCAACTGCGGCTGGATATAGGGGCAGTCGGATTCCTGGTAGTGCGGACGACTGGAGCGGTCGTTGACCCAACTTCCTCGGAATATGTCGCATCCTTCCTCCATCTCGCCAATGGCGAATGGCAGCTTCTCCTTTTTGCTTCTCCCTAATTGAGAGTTGAGACCAATTAACGAACACAGAATGCAGGAAGCAACTCAATTAGATGTTTGATTAATTGCCAACGAGTTAATTACCAGCTGTGGACACGGATGCAGCATTAAGGCGTTTAGGGAAACTGAAGACCAAGTCCTCGCCGGAGAAGACGGTGACGATCGCCGCGAAAGCTAGCAGGGCAATGAGGCAAGGGGAGACCCGTCCCTTCTTGATCAGGGACGACGAAGCTTCCTTCATTGCTTAACTTTTCAAGTGATGTACGAGTCTCCAATTACTTAGATTATAAGTATATAAATATAAAGTGAGGTAGGAGGTTGGTCTCTTGTAAGAAGGTTCAGTGGGATTCACTCATCATACTTGGTATGTTTTGTTTATTTTCTTTTTTCAAATAAGTTGCCTTGGCGGGCACTAAGATATGTTTAGTTGCATAATAATAATAATAATAATAATAATAATAATAATAATAATAATAATAATAATAATAATAATAATAATAATGTACTTATAATATTTATGACTTTTCTCATATTTTGATAAGGACTATATATCGTAACTAAACAATTATAATCAACATAGAACACATAACTACTTGACAATTGCAAACAAACTATCTACCCACATATATGCATGCCCTAATATTCCTAATTGTCAAGTTAAAAAACACATAATTTTGTAAATTCCATCTAAATTGATGTGGAAAGTTAACCCAACTTAGATTTTCTTTAGACAAAGAAAAACATTGGCATGATCATGCTGATGGATTGGTATCATAAAGTGTCCTTTTAAAATGATTGGCATGCAAGAATGGGACTTTGATTTGCCTTTCACTTTTCCACCAACATGTTTGACGAATCAGTAAGCGAGAATTTTATGTTTACTTTAAAGCATGTCCTTTGCTGATGTTGGAGTCTTACTTTCCTTGCAAGTTAAGGGATTCATTTAATATGTCTCTCTCTCTCTCTTTTAAATAGAATATTATGGTACAAAACATCTATTTAATTCACACATACTTTCCAACAATCCGTGAACGTGTTTACATATGAAGCTATATTTTCAGGGTTTTAATAAGACGAGACAAGTTATAGTTTGGTTATTTTTCACTAATTGCACCTTTCCTGAGTTATACATGGGGCTAATTATTTCATAACAAAAGGAGAGGCAATTTAGGAGTGTTGGTTCATGAAACTCAAGCAAAAGTATGGCGTTCAATCTACTATAAATTAGTAATTATCAATTTTTAGGTAATTGATAAATTCACTAATGGTGATAGTATTAGTATTTATTTTTTCTTAAGAATAATAGTAAAAAAAAAATTGACTTGACAGTTTACTGAATTTACTAAAATTATGTATATAATTAAAACCAAACAAGTTCTATCCCACCAAACACCTTGAAGTTTAAGAATATATTTAGTTTCATTATTAATAGTTTTATAATTGTGCTAAACTATATTATACTATGCTGAATTATCAAAATTTATAAGATATTTAGTTAATAGATTTTTAACTACCGTCAAAATTTAAAATAATAAATAAATATATTATTTTAAATTGTTTAAAATAATAATATATTTTACTTTTTATTATTAAAATTTAAATTATTTAAAATAATAATACTTAAAATTTAAATTAAATCATGTGAATTACTTTTTAAAGAAATAAAAGTTACAAAAGTATTAAATTATAGCTTTTCCAACTTTTGCATTTTTACTATTTTTATTTTTTCTTACTAAATAATTTTATTACTACTTTTAGCTTAAAAATAACTTAAAAACAAGACAAACAAATCTCCTTAGTGGCCAGGTGCCTAGAGAAATATTATATATTTTATTTAGTCATTTGTAGGTATTAATCACCGGGGTTAGGTCGGTATGGAATTTTACACTTTGACTCTAATCCACCTTATCCGCATCAACTCTCAGAGAATTCTCCATTCGAGAATGAATGTCTCTATACTGCAATAGGTCGGGAGGAAATAAGGTGATTCCATATTCATGTATCCGGTTCCTACTCAATCGAATCAAATAATGTTGATTTATACCTATGTCAAATAGAATGAGATGATAATCTAAGGTTGCTTTAATTTTGTAATATTCTTAAAATATAGTTCGAACCAAGTTTTGAGAAATAATCATGTAGGAGAATTAGTTCATGTTGACGTGCTAAATCTTTTATAAAATGTAATATTACTATCGTAGCACTTTTAAATTGTAGAGTCTTGAATAATATATGATGAAAATACATGCAATTTACTTATTACATATGATATAAAATGATTAAATAAAAAACTAAATAGAGATATGATATTGATGGTTGAAAAATTCATGCTAACATTTTCAAACATGTAACCTCATATTTCTTGGGAAAAAGAGTTTACCTTATGCTACTTAACTTACTTGAGATAAAATTAATATATATATAAAATAACTATCTTCATTCTCCATAACTTAAGAAATAACTTAGTAAAAGATTGAGAGAGAAAGAAAAGGAGATAAAATAATAGATAGAGTGGATCTTTGCTCATTCGATAAGTAATATTTTCTTTCTTGTGTGATCTTACTTTATGGTTTCAAAAATTTAAGAAGTTGTATTTAATAACATTGTCTTGTCATTTTATGAATGATTGCCGCATATTTAAGAATTCAAACCTTGCAAGAACATTTTATGTTTTGTAGTTCTATCAAGTAACATTTACTTATTACAGGTAGTTTGAGAGTACAATGCAGATGTTACCTTATTACAAAAGTACTGTGCTGTAAAGTGAAAAATAATGCTATTTATTTTAAAAATATTGTAGATTGCTGTTGGAAGAAGCACTATAAAATACTATTAAGTAGAATACTATATAAGAATTAAAATCACTTGTGAAATAAATAAAATATCACACACAATTAGCTGTAGGTTTTACCTCATACATTCATAAGTTAACTTTTACATTTGACACTCAAATAAAAATACAATAACAAATTTGTAGATTCTATCAAACAAAGTGCAATTTAATCATGAATGCTATCCACGCCATTATCTTCATATTCTTGGTTTGCTTCTTCATCATCTAACAAAATTCTTTCCACCACCAAATTAGGATCAACATCAACCTTTTAAAAAATTACATTGTTGCATGATATTCACCTGATATAGTTATTCAATGCCATTGTTATAATCACAATCTTTACATGAGTTCTATAATTATAAAATGACATATCACATAGTATATCCCATCTTTTCTTCCATATACCAAATGTTATTCGATACAACTTCTCAAAAAAAAGCATGCATTTTATCGAATATTTTCTTGTATCCTTGTAATAGATGGCCATATCGATAATCAGTGAGATGATACTTTACTGTTCTATATGGCCCAAGGTATCTACTCGTGAATATCCAACATTAATTAAGTAATATTTTCCTGTGATAATCATAAAGAAATTCAAGGTAAAATATAAATAATAAATTTAGTTATATTTTATAGTTACATACATGGTGGAGGTTTAGGAAATTTATATGCTGGTGGTGTGTTAATTGCTTTGGTTATAGATACCAAAGGCATTAACCTGATCCTGAGGTGGTTTGTTAAGTGGAGAAGCAAGGAGTTGGCATTTAGCAAAAGAATGACATGCAATTCCACAGACTTTACAAGAAATAACATTAACTATAGTAGGACGAAAATTAAAACAAGTTTCTAAGCAAGAAAGTCAACCTTAGCTGCAACAGATGTTAGCGAATCATTATCATACTTACCTGCACTCGTTGATGATGTACCTCGCTCATTAGACCAATGGTGGTGGTTCATTGTCATGTCTTCGAATAAGGTCATGGCTTCGTTGTCTCCTTTGTTCATAAGTGCATCCCCAGCTGCTGTGTCTACCATAAGCTTAGTGCTATACTTTAATCCATTATAGAAAGTGTGGACTATAACCCATCGTTCAAGTCCGTTATGAGGACACATGCGCTAGAGATTCTTAAAGCTATCTCATGCATCATATAGTGATTCCTTATCCCTTTGACAAAAGCATGTGTTCATATTCCTTAGTTGCACCGTCTTACTGGGAGAAAAATATTTGGAGATAAATGGACATGAAAGTTCCTCCCAAGTTGTAATTGATCTTAGTGGTACAGGTAGGAGCCATGCACATGCACGATCCCTAAGAGAAAAACAAAAAAGTCTTAGTCTTATAGCATTAGGGGATACATCGTTTATTTTAATAGTATCATAATATTCAAGAAAAATAGCTAATTGCAAATTTGGATCCTATGTCGTTGATCCCCCAAATTGGTTCTACTAAACTATAGTCATTAATGCTGGTTTGATCTCAAAGTTGTTCGCCTCAACAACCATGCGAACAACAACCATGCGAACGATACTAGAATTAAAGCCTTGTATATTTACTACTATAAAATCCCTGAGTGACTAGTTAGAATCCATCATTTTTCCCTTCGAGGTTTCTTGACTCAAAAATTATGTTTTTCATTGAAGGCGAAATGTGCATTCGATCTCTAGGTCTTCGGGAAAAAAATATACCTATCTTAAAATTCCTAGGCATACAACTAGTTAATCCAAAGAGAGAAATAAAAGAAAATTGATTAGATAGAAAAACTAAAGCAATTCAAAAAGCAAAATGCCTAGTCTATAAATCTTATTATTAAATCGATATTGGCAAGCCTGAAACTTGATGCGACCACAAGTACATGGTTTTATAATGCAAGTTTGAAAAATATAGTTCTGACGTCATGATTCATCTCTCAATTCATCTCGCAATGTCTAAAATGCATAAACACTTAGGTAGAGTAAATTTACAAAGCAAAATGCAATTCTGATCAAATCGACACACTAAAATTCTTTAACAAATATAAATTCATAAATCAATTCATAAGAGCATCAACAGGCTATGCTCGATTCCTAATCATGGGTTTAAGCTAACATGTTTATGATGAACAACATGTAAATTTTCAATTTTGACACGAAAAACTCAAATGAATCATAACGAAATACCAGAAGATTAAGAATCACTCTTCTCTTCGATTAGAAGATGAAGATCGAATGAATTCCCTCAACCTCTTCGCATGATCCTTGCTTTGGAAATCGCCAAATTGAGTTTTCTGCCCTAGCCACTACCTTTGCAATATTCATCTGAAAAAGGGTCCCCAATTCGGTCTAAAATCTTCCCTTTTATAGTTCAATCCCTTCAGAACCCTTTTAGAAGGTTATTCTCAAATTTCACTAAGTTCTAATTCGATTTGACACCGAATCGAGTGATAATGTGAGTCTAGCAACAATATTCATGGCCCATGAGAGGACTCACGGGCACGTCTATGAACGTCTCGGTTCAAATGTCTGTCTCTAACACCTGAGTCTGTTTCTATACACCGAGATATTCACAGCCTATGAGTGGACTAATTGGCGTGTCTATGAACGTCTCAGCGTACACCTCTACTTCTGGCACATAAATTAGGTTTATGTGTAGTGACATATTCACAGCCCATGAGTGGACTCATGGCCGTGTTAGTGAACATTTCACTCCTAACTCCGTTTTATTACAAATTTGACATATAGTCTTGTCTTTTCTTCACAAATTGCCCCATGTCAAAACTCGTTAAATCCTTGATTTTTGAGCAAAAATATTTGTAATTGCACAAAAACTAAGAAAAGTGAAGATTCTATATAATTTGAGAGAAAAACATCATAAAATAGTATAAAATTCTATAATTATGCCCAAATAAGCATGTATAAATATAGTGGACAATAATACTATGCCAATATAACTCATCAATTTAGCCCAGTTATAGTCTCATATTCTTAATAGGTCCTCAACATATGCGAAAATGCCAGTGTCCAAATTGAAACTTATGCGACTGAATAAAAAATTGAACATAAAGAGGATATCTAACCTCCTAACACTCTCCTCATCCACCATCTCTTATCTAGAGCACAAATGTCTTAATTTATCATCTAGTACATTTCTGCTTATTAACTGCCCATTAAACTCCTATAAATAAAGAGGAGCAGTCGGTCTATCACTGGTAAATCGCATCAACTCTACTTTGCATGGAAGGCTAAGGATGATCACTACATCCCTAATAGAGAATGGAACAAAATTTCCATTAATGGTTAAACCACATCTCTCAGGGTCCCATATTGATTGCAAATATTCTACTGTTATCATGTCCAATTGTACTGAAGGACCTTATAATAGATGCCCAAATGGGATATGTAATAGTTGTTCTTTAAGCATACTACCCCATTCTACTAGTGTGTATGCCCTAAAGACCAATTGTACTATGTAATATTCATTTATTAAAAAAAGACAATTGTCATTATCATGTTAATCGTTGTGCCTGCGTTGATGCATTGGATAACATGATAATATCCCTATAGATTGATTTTGCTTAATCTCATAAATAAGTCCCTAGTCAAATTATCTTGGTAGATAAGGGATAACCTTGGTACATGTGAGACGAGTATATGGGTTGCTTAGATGCTAGGCATCAACATAAACACATAGGAACATCAAGCAAGATGTAGTAGACCG
The DNA here is from genome assembly GCA_027563935.2 of Costus lasius. Classification (NCBI taxonomy): domain Eukaryota; kingdom Viridiplantae; phylum Streptophyta; class Magnoliopsida; order Zingiberales; family Costaceae; genus Costus; species Costus lasius. The sequence continues at coordinate 112,943,233 of CM050447.1, read as the reverse complement.
ACCCAACATAAAACCATGACTTGGGTGTCACTAGCCAAGTTTCACAAGTGATAGAAGGTGCTCTGGTCCTTACACTTGAGGTCATCGACAATTACATAAGATAAGTGATGTACTTTGATATAGCCTAACACTTACTATGGAATCATAATGGCTATCATTGGATTTGTAATAAGTCTTATGTGAAGTATGAGTGACCAACAAAGAATTTGACCCTTCCTTGAATAGGGAGTTTGATAATCCAAGGTTCCATCCGTGGGTGATTGACTAAGAGTGTATGACCATATCCAAGAGATTAGATTTTCTACTCGAGTCACCCCATATGATTGGAATAGAAAGTGTAGCACACTGGTCTAGCCTAGGATTATCAGAAGGCAAAGGGATTGTATTGTTTATTAAAACTTTATCACTACTTAGGCGTTGTCGGCTGACAATAGATTCATATGGCCTGGGTAGCAGTGATAATTTGCTAGAGGCCACTCTTTGCTTGTGATGACCTTTCTGGTTCATAACTGTCAATGTCATATGGGATCTACAAGGTCGTACACGCAGACACTTGGAGATCACAATAGATCTGGGAGCCTTGGATCGAATTAAGAATTAATTCGAGTCCATTTTGATAATTGTACATGTCAGATTGGAGCAGGATAGAATAGATGGTTCACATGATTCAATCTGCATGTAGAATGGGGCTAGGCATCCATTCTCATGATCTAGATAAGCTAATTGGGCTTTGGGTCTAATAAGGGGCAAGCTATAGGGCCTGAGTCACCTATGAGTCTTATACTAGAGGCTTAGAGAATGAATAAACTCTAGATGGAGCTCATTGGGCTTAGAGGCCAATGAGGGCTGAAGCAGTAGGCACCATTGGTGCATGGCTTTCAGTAAAGGAGTGCATGAGAAAAGGATGGATCACCTCATTAGGCCAAGAGCCCAATGAGAACTAGCAAGGCGACTACACTCTACAAGACAAGAAGAAAATGGAGCTTTAAGCCCTAGTCCAAGCCCAAGTGCCTAATGAAGACACCACCATGGAGGTGCCACTTCCATAATGGGGTGCTTAGGTGGCCGACCAAGGAAGGTATGAATGCCTTGACGCGAGGTGATCGGGAGAAGTGATTTGGTCTCTAATGGAAAGACATCCCCTCTCTTCCTTGTAGCACCATGTCTTGACACATGATTGATATCTCTTATTTATATAGGATTTTCAATACGATTTCATTACCAATTGAATCCCCATTGCATGGCTTTTATATTTTTATTAGGCTTGATTTCTTGTAATCTATTCGAAATCTACACTCTTTCTATTTCTTATGTAATTTCATAATAATTGAGCATAAATAGGATAAATCTGATGCCACTGAAGAGTTCCCAACCAATATGAAGCTCCTCAGCAAATTTTAGCAAGTATGGAGTCTACAATAGAATCACACCAGACCTTGATTTATATCATGGGTGTGATTCCACCTAACTGAGTCCTAGAATCCACTGAGAAGATCACAGGTGGCTTTGATTTCATATCGCACATGTGATTCTGGTGAGAAAAGTGAGTAGAAAGAATCATAGGCAGCTTGGGATTTGATTCACACTTGTGATTCTTTGTCTTCCCTAGACTCACGATTTTTCTAGATATAGCCCTAATCCTTAGGGTTTTTGGAGAGAGATAGAAAGGGAAACGAAGGAAAATGACCTCCACAATGTTTAGGGAGGATAAAATAAGAGGATCAAGGAGAAAAAGCGAGGTTGACAATAGCTCTTACAAGTGAGAGGTGACAACAACAAACCTGGGAAGAAGGGATTTGCATTTGGGAGATTGGCTTCATTCTAAGAAATATCTCCGCCAGCTAAACATCATCTCCTACCCTTGTAATGTTAGTGTTTATGCCCTAGGACCTATGATTGGTTTGGTGTAGTGTGTGTCACATCTATGTTTATAGTTGACATATCCTGGCATGGTCGTTGTTATGCACCTTGTACATCGACCACATATGTACATTTGCATAGACAATGTCCCTAGATATAGATTTTATTTACTCTCTAAGTTTATCCCCGGTCGAGAATCATAGTGGACATGAGACAGCTATGACTCACCTGAGACTGGTATATGCACTGGTTAAGCACGAGTTGCTAACGCAAGCATATAGGTATATCGAGGAAGATATACTGGATCGACCCGCCGTGATGATTCATTTCGGTGTCACGAGATGAATATCATAGTGACAGAGATACACTTGTCCTTGACATGAGGGCATTGATATCTCTATATGGTGAGTGATGCATTTTGATACAACCTAACGCTTTACCGTAAAAGGGGAGTCATAACGGTTGTCATTGGGTGTGTCATGAGCCATATGAGAGATTCAATGAGCCAACAGAGGATTTGCCCCTTCCTTGCAAGGAAGCTTGATGTCTATGGTGCCCTATATGGATGTACGACTAAAAGTGTATGACCATACCTAGGTGAGAACCTAATTTAGTCATGACCATGAGATTAGGTTAACAAGTGTGACACACTTGTCCAATCAGGACATCAGATTGGCAAAAGGACAAAGTTGTACTTATACTTTGTCGTAGTTTTAGGGGATATCCATGACGACTCCATTCTGATGACTTGGGTAGCAATAATGTACTGCTAGGTGCCACTCATTGCTTGTGATGATTTAGTCATCATTGCCAACGTCTGAAGAACCCACAGGGTCGCACACCTAGACACTCAAAGTCCTTATACTGATTAGATTGCCTAGATAGAATCATTTTGGAGATTCGGATCTCTTTGGGAGTCCGATGCGTCTTGCACGCATTCGATGAAACTGAGATGGTTTTATAGAGGTTAGTTGCATTTTGACCTACAAGTGACCTCGGTTGTCCTTGGCAGACTTCTGGGTGACCTCGATAGATTGGGTCTAGTCGAAGGGTCAAAGTTGTATTTTAGCTCTGGAATTATTCGGAGGCTTTTATGACTTAAAACATGACTCAATGGGGGCTTGCAACTTGTGCGTAAATATGAATATTTATATCACAAGTTAAGTTGTGGGGGCCGCTTGCAACTTAAGTTATTAAATACGAATATTTATATTCGTAACTTAAGTTGCAGGGGCCACACGTAACTTAAACGAATATAATGAATATTTATATTCGTAACTTAAGTTACGGGCCCGCCTAAAAACTCTATAAATAAGAGGGCATAGGCGCATGTTTGAGGGTTCATGTGCGTGGTTCAATCCCAATTGCCTAGCCGCTCTCTCCATCATCAAAGCCCTAGCTGCCACTTCTAGTTGTCGCCCCCTCCTCTTCTCTTTGGTGGTGGCGCTTCTTGAAGGAAGTGGGCAGCATGATGGAAGAAGGATTGGCGCAAGTTGTAGAGGCTTCCCCTCTCCTTGGCACAATCTTCTTTCTTCCTCATCATCACTTGGTGCAATTCCTTGGTGATTAGTGCAAGTGGACAGCTTGTGGAGGCACCTCCTTGGTGGTAGGCGTAAGCAAGCAAGTCTCCCTCCTAGGCGTGGATCTCACCTCCGGAAGCTAGCACCAAGCGCAGAGGTTCGAGAGGATTCGAGGAGTCCGTGTGTGCGTGACTGCAGAGGATGTGCCCTTTGTATGCCTTCGTCATTGACAGCGCTCCGGAAAATTGCTAGACAAAGGTATTACTCTTCACATCCTTCGGTGTTCACTCATAAATGATCCTCGCTACTTGCAGGAATTCTGTTTCAGACCTTTGTTTCACTGCATTTTAAATTTAAAATAGGTTCGGGGATTCCCAATAGTGGTGTCAAAGGGATCTTACGAGGTCCATTGGTGTCTTTTCTACATGCGCAATCCTATGTCATGAAAATCATTTTGAAAAATATTATGCCATGAATTTTCTATTGAAAATTAATTTCTTTTGATTTTCGCCTCTTAATCGTCTTCTAGTTTTGTTTTCTTCACATCTGGGATAGACCCTATGTGGAAAAACTAACTCCTCCTTGTGCTCATGGGATAGACCCATGGTGCAAGACCCATAGGTGATTATCGGGGCAGGGTGATTGTCCTAATCTCTGTGGGGGTAATGAGTACAAGGGGCGGCTACCCTTTGTAGACTCCTAAGAGGGGCGAAACACTATAGAAGAATGATATAGAGTCGCTGAAAATTAATTGAAAGGGTTTTATGAAAAATTCAAAGTGATTACTTATTAATTTTTCATAGCATGTAGAATTGCATGAGTAACTTTGTTTGTGCATTGATGATGTGATCGAAGACAAGCCCTGAAAAATTGCTTTGCCTGTGATGTATCATTGTGAGGTCTGCGTGCCAACTTTTAATTTTATATTTCAATTCTGTATTATAAATTAAATTGAAGAATTTGAAGACATCATGACGTTTCCTTCTCTCTCCCTTACACATCTCTCAAGGTGGTGCAACCCATGACCTAGCCGAACCCTAGAGTGGCTTATAGGGTTACCTAGAGGTGCATCTAAAGGGGGTTGGTGGCCAGGGTTAGGGTTAGCTCACCTCACCCCTAAGGTGGCGCATCCCCTTAATCAGCTTGACCTAAAGTGGCTTCTAGGGTAACCTAGATGGTGCACTTGAGGGAAGAGGGCTGATGAAAGGAGATGGTGCAACCAAACCTAGTTAGGGGGCTGATCTTCATCTCTAGCCGAACCATGAGGCCTTCTAGGGTTTCCTAGTTGTGCATCAAGGATTCAAGAGCTAGTGATGAAGGTGGCTCACCCTAAGGTGCTGACCTACATCAATAGCCGAACCATGATGGCTTTTAGGGTCTCCTAGTGGTGCATCTATTGGTTCAAGGGCTGATGGTGAAGGTTGAGTGTCCTAAGGAGCTGATCAACTTGTTTGGCTAAACCATGATGCTAACTGGGGTTACCTAGTGGTGCATCTAATGGTTCATGAGCTAATCATGTTAGTTGGCTCACCTAACCTTGGTAAGGGGCTATTTTCTCTCTTAGCTAAGAATGAGAAGGTCCTTAGGGGCACTTCTTGTTTTCAAGGGCTGAGCAAGGGAAGAATAACACCTATACTTGCCGGATGACACCTCGAAGCTAAGGGGGCGCACCTCGTGGTGGTGCACCTTGCAAGGGAAGTGGCACATCTAGCAAGTATGGTGGGACTCCTTGAGAAGGTGGCACATGGATGATTGGCCGAACCCTAGAAGGAGTATGGGGTTTGCGAGCTAGCTTCCAGGTGGAGATTTGAGTTGGCCAAACTCTAGGAGGAGCCTATGGTTTGTGAGCTAGCTTCTAGAGAAGACTCGGACTGGCCAAACCTAAAGGGCATCTAGAGTTTCTTGGATGGTGCCTTTAGGGTTCGTGAGCTGACCCATGGAGCTGAAGACCTAGGTGGTCCACCTCGGGGCTTTGGAGCAGAGCCCTTAGGGCACTCAAGGAAGAGCTAAGGACTTATAGGCATGAGCCAATGGCTAAGAGCCCTTGGTAGTCCTAGGTGGCTAGGACTAGGTCTAAGGGCTTGTTACTTGAGTTATAGGCTTTGATCACGTCATGTTTACTTTTCTGCTCTAGCATGCCTTACTATTTTTATTTTATTCCACCATAAGATTGCATGCCTGTGTTGGTAGAATATGATAAAAATTCGTGGTGCTAAGACTGCAAAAATCCTCGCTAAATTATTTCAAGTCCCGTTTCACCTTTTGACGCATAACCCTCGTCAAACTGTCGATTGGTGGTACTGTGCATTATTTCCCACCCTCGTGGGATACACCCATCTATTTTCAGGAGACATGTGATGACAATAATTTCCCCAGTCTAGTTAAAACTTTGGATGCACCTTTCGTAAGGAAATTATTGGCCCTGGGTATAATGGTCAAGTCGGAATTGACCAGATTTTTCATGTGTGTTGGTTCACATGATGAAATTTCTAAAGGCATTCTCAAGAGGTTAGAGCTTTGTGTTGTATCCAGCCCTTGCTAGCACTCTAGCGGTCTTGAGAAGGGGAATTGCAGAGTTGTAATTGGCCGACGTGCCTACCTCAGGAAGCATGCATCACCTTGTGCAATGCATCCCACCCTCATGGGACGCAAGGCCGTGTACAAAATGAGAATCCCATCTCACAAGGAAGTTGGGCGACTTCTCGATCGATTTTTAAAGATTATCGCTTCAAATAAAATAGTGAGAAACAATCATTTATAAAATCCCAGAATAAATGATTGATATTGTGATACTGATCTGCTCTTGTCTTTTATTGTAGATGGCTTCTACGAACAATAACGACAGCAGACTGTCATTTTGTTCCTTCTTGATGGAGGAGACGTTGGTTGGAACCAACTTCGAGGACTGGTACCGAGCTTTGAGGATTGCTCTCAGAAGCGAGAAGAAGTTGTATGTTCTTGAGATGCCACTCCCTAATCTATTTCATCTACAGCCTCGGCAGCTAAAAAGGATGCTTATACTAAGCATCGGGAGGATTCTCTATATATTGTGTGTTTCATGCTAGCCAAAATGTCATTTGAATGGTGAGAGATATTCGAAGGGTTGAGTGCTTTCGAAATCATAAGTAATTTGAAGCAGCTCCTCGAAGGACAGACTAGCATTGAGAGTGGTAGCACTTCTAGAGAGTCCCCTCAACACAAGTAAGCCTAAGGGCTTGACTAAAGCATTGGGAAAGAGAAAGATGAAAAAGATTGGTAGAGTTAGGTGCTTAAGAAAAGGATGCATGCGACTTCAGAATGAGATGAAGAGAAGTGACCCTTCGTTTTTAGGCTCAGGTAATTCTGTTACCAAATCCTATAATGTCTATTTCTATACATGCGTATTTTTATACTGCATGATGAGATTGATATTTGCAAAAATATGCAAGTTCTCAATAGAAATAGGACATGGATGACAGTGAGAAGACTAAGCTGGAGCACAAATGCTGCCCAAGCCACTCTTTTTATATGTCGTAGATAGGATTGTTTTATTTTTGCAATAATGTACTTGACATTATTCCTTGCGAATAGAATTTTTGGAATAAAGGAATTTTAGCATTCTTTTCATTTGCAAATCTCTTGTCATTACATTATGCAAAATAATGAGGTAACAAAATGACTAATTGAATTTGATAAGTGATTCATATTGAATACCAATATCTTACCTCTGATATTTTATCATAAATAAGAGATGCATCCAATAACTTCATGCATATGAATTCTTGGATTCAAACCCTTATACGAGATTGACTATCTTGACCTCTTTCGAGATGTCAAAGATAGGCAAAGACTTGTTGGTTGATGAAAATGTATCTCCTTCACCAAGAGAGGTGAAGTGGACTAAAGGGTCAAAAGAAAGGAATTCATAATTTACTGAAAATATATAGAACCAACTTATTGAAATTCATAGGTAATCTTCAGTCTAGAATGGATGAAGAATACTTGAGCCACATGTGACTATCATAATGAGTGTGAGGTATGCTCATAGCTCATACCTGCTAAAGAATACCTTGGTAGGTGGTTCTAGTAGGAGGAATTGAAAATCATATGTATCTCTTCTGAGGTTATGCTAATAGCTTTTTCGACACTGAACTATATTCCATATTAAATGTATCTCCAAGTTTGGAGATGACTTGACATAGTATTAGGATCTAGAGATATGAGACTTTGGGTCATATATCTGAGCTTCTAGTGACATAGAACCAAGATCCGATAAGCATGAGTGGTGTATCCTAAGTTCACTTAGAGATACAAATTTCCATTGACCCACAGGGGAAGAAGTAATTGTTGCTCATAGTGCTGTTTTTCTTGGAAGTGTCCTTCCTTGAAAAAGACAGTGGGAGGAAGTTGTGACTTGGATTCAGTTCAAGGTCAGCCACTTAATGCTTATGGTCAAGGATGGAATCTGAACCATGTATACAGGTTGTGGGCAACCTGGGTTCAGATAGTGTGGGAATAAGGGTTGAATCGATTCATGTGTGCCTGAGTTATGGGTAACTCCTAACTTGGACAAAGAATCTTCACCTTATAGTACCCAAGTTTAGTGTAGCTTAAAGACTTGATGGTACCAGGCCCAGTCCAGGTGCTAGGCACTAGATAAGGAGTGAAGAACACACTTAGGTTCTATATAGAATTAAGGGGTGGTTCTTGGTCAGTGATGACAGGAAAAGCTTAGTGTATACACTTGGCTGCTTGTTCTAATCAGACCATTGTGATAGTCTAGTTGTTAAGGTAGTAGTGCTAGAAGCTGAGGGAGCTTCAAAGCAGACTACTTGAAAGTAAAGTATGCAGATGCTTTTGGGAAGCAGTTTGAATAGTGAGGGTTCTTTACTAAACTTCATAAGATTCGAACAACATGCTAACACTGTCGTTTAGGGCACATTAACAAGAATCACATCTAACGACTCCATGCAAATGTGTCCTTGGATTCGAACTCCATTGAGGAGTTTGATATGTGTGAGCCTTGTTTATTGGGCAAAATGGCAATGGCGTCATTCACCAAGATAGGTGAAAGGGCCATGGGTTTTTCGGATCTCATACATAGTGATATGCGTGGACCGTTCAACAAACAAGCCAAAGGTGGGTTTGTTTACTTCATCATATGTAATGATGATCTCAGTAGATATGTTTATGTTTATCACATGAGACATAAATTTGAATCCTTAGAGAAATTCAAGGAGTTTAAGGCTGAAGTAGAGAACCAGCTTAGACGATCCGTAAAGGCTCTTCAATTTGATCGAGGCGGAGAGTGCTTGAGTCGTGAATTTATTAACTATCTAAAGGAGTGTGGGATTCTCTCATAGCTCACCCCTCTAGGGACACCCCAATGGAATGGTGTGTCTAAGAGGTGGAATCGGACCCTGCTCGACATGGTCGAGTGTATGATGAGTCATGCCACTCTACCTCCGTATTTTTGGGGACGTGCTTTGGTGACAGCTTCTTTCACACTGAATAACGTTTCATCTAAAAGTATCCCCGTGACTCCACATGAGCTGTGGACTGGGAGACGACCTAACCTCACATTTATGAGTATCTAGGGATGTGAGGCTTTTGTCAAACATCAAAATTCTAGCAAGCTAGAGCCTAGGTCAGATAAATGGTGTTATCCTTGAGAAAGAATTTCTCTTAAAAGTAGCCAGTGAGAGAAGTTTTGACTTGGACGAAGTCCATGGAAGGGGTGAGTATTTGGTATTTACTGAATTACCGATTACCGATTTACCGAAAATCGACTTACTGAAAACCGAAATATTGAAAACCGATACCGAACCGAATAAGGAATTTACCGATTTACCGATCGGTAATTTACCGATTTACCGATCGGTAAATTCGGTAAATTACCGAATTACAGAATTTGCTATTTGATTAATTTTTATCTTAAATACTTATAGATATATCAATTAAAAATAAATAATTTATCATTGATATTTATATTTTTAAAATAATTTTGGCCAATTATCAAAATAATATGTTAAAATTAAAATCTAAGATTGAAATATTAAAATAATAAACTAAACTAATTATTAAACTAATAACATAAAAAAACTATATATATATATATAATATAAATCAGTAAATTACCGAACCGATCGGTAATTTACCGTTACCGAAACCGAAAATCGAATAACCAAAATCTATATACCGATACCGAAATTACCGAACCGATTTACCGATCGATAAATTCGGTAAATACCGAATTATGCTCACCCCTAGTCCAAGGTAATCCACAAGAGACAGAGGTTGAGATGGAACCTGATCCACCTATACAGGTTGTAGCCTAACCTGAGGCTCAGACACAAGATCCATGTAGGTTTGAAAGGGTACATTGTGCACCTGATAGGTATGGGTCACTACCAACTCAACACGATGACATTCTCATCATTGAGGATGAACCCAAGACTTATGAGGAAGTGATTGCTGGATCAGTTTTTGAGGTATGGCTAGAGGCCATGAGGTCCAAGATGGATTCCATGTCTGCTAACCATGTTTGGGACTTGGTTGAGTCGCCAAATGGGGTAAAACCTATAGGGTGTAAATGGATCTTCAAGAAGAAGACGGACATGGATGGCAATATAGTTACCTTCAAAGTTAGACGCGTGGCTAAAGGTTTCAGGTAGGTCCACATGGTGGACTATGATGAAACTTTCACGCCGGTTGACATGTTCAAATCCATTCGGATCATGCTTGCTTTAGCTAAATTCTATGACTATGAGATCTGGCAAATGGATGTGAAGACAACTTTCCTTAATGGAAACCTGTTAGAGGATGTGTTTATGACACGGCCCGAGGGGTTCATCCACCCAGCAGATGCTCATAAAGTGTGCAGGCTAAAGATATCCATTTATGGATTAAAGAAAGCCTCTCGAAGTTGGAACAATCATTTTGATGTAGCCGTAAGAGAATATCGCTTTATCAAGAACGAAGACGAGGCCTATGTGTACAGGAAGTTCAGTGGGAGCTTGGTCACAATTCTGGTCCTGTATGTCAACGACATAATGGAAATGACATCCCTACCCTTCACGCTGTGAAGACTTGGTTGGGGAAGTATTTTGAGATGAAGGACTTTGGAGTGGCCGCCTATATTTTAGGCCCAAGGATTTACCGGGATAGATCCAAGAAGCTCCTTGCCCTGAGTCAGAGTACATACATAGACAAAGTACTGGAAAGGTTTCACTTAGAGAATTCCAAGACCTTCCCATGAGGGCACAGCATTACTCTTTCCAAGAGCCAATGTCCCCTGATGACTCTAAATTTCATAGCATATTTCTTGCTAAATCCACTGCATTTTTGGGTCATAATCATGCTCTGTTGCTTATTTTTATGCCTTATTTATCAAATATTTCAGAATATACACCTTTCTTGGTTTTTGACCAATTTCAGGTAAAAATGCATCATTATCATGAGTTTTCAAGCAATTTAGATGCGTGGACGAATTCTAATCATCGAGAGGAGTTTGCACACAAAGTTTCAAGTCAAACCGGATTTTCCTGCGAAATTATGGTAGTGCCATAATTAATATTACGGCCGTAATTTGGGAATATGGCACTATCATAATTAATTTCACGACCGCAACCCGCAGAAGTTTTTTTTTGGAAATTACAGCACTACCATAATGAATTTTACGGTGCCGTGATTTCGGTCCAGAATCAGGCAGAAACTTCAGAGAATTTCGGCAGAATTACAGCACTACTGTAATTATTTTTATGGTATTGTAATTTTGGGCAAAATTCATATAGAAACTTTCAGAGACAAACGAGAAGATTACGACGCTACCGTGGTGAATTTTATGGTACCATAATTTTGGGCCGTTTCCTTACAGAAACTTCCGAAGTCATTACGGCAGTATCGTAACGTTCATCATGGTACCGTAATTATGCGCCCAGTTCCCCAATTCTTCCACTGAAAACTTAAAAAGATGATTTCTCAAGATTTAGGGCACCAATTGATGATCCGAAAAAAGGGGAACACTCAGCATTAGCAAGGGAAGATTTTCAAAGCAAAAGGAACAATTTTTTTTCACGATTCACGGAGAATTTCAGAGAATCGCCGCCGTTCATCGTACCAACCACCTCCGGCCATGAAATTTGACAGGAAGCTTCACCTGAGGAAGGAGAACACACCACAGAAGTTTCAGAGAGAAAGGAAGCCGATCAAGGGAGAAATCAATGAAAACGTGGTTGTGTGCACTATTCATCGCGACTCTACAATAAATTACAGGCTGTAATTTTGATTACAGCCCTGTTTTGTAATTTTTACTCCTCCCTTTCGATTTCTAATCATTCTAAAACTATGTTTTGCTGTAATTCTTCCATCATGCTAGCTTAAACTTTCTTTTGGGACATGGGGGTGTAATCCCCTTGATATTTCAATGACTAGATGATCTTTATTCCATCAATATATTTTTGGTATTGTAATTTTACTTAAGAGATTTATGTCTTTAATCCTTTTCTAGTTTCATTCATTAACATGTGTTAGAGTTATGTGATATGGACTGAGAAGATGATACACATTACTTGGAACCCTATAAGTTATGGTAGGAGCTCATCGTAAGAGATTAGTTGTGTTCTTATCTTTAGATTTTAGAAGCTTATTGACTTGTTGATGTTTTGATTTAGAAATTATTATTGTTTTAGACATGAAAATATGCTAGAGATAGATATTGGATTGTTTGAAAGCCTTAAGTAAAACCTGTGAAACTAAGGTATGAGAATACTTAGTTTTGATTGAGATCTTGACATTTAGATGGAATGCACGAGAATGATTCTTAATCTATTTGTTGAAGTTTACTTATATTAAACATTGAATAGATCTTGCATGAGAGTGAGGATCATTCTTTGTAAATTGACTGTGCGAGAGCGAGTTAATTTCTTTACTAAGTAAGCCATATCTTTACCATAACGAAAATAGATTGATGAACATTTAATTATATCTAGTCATAAATATTAAGGTGGATGAACCCCTAGTCCCAATTCTCTCTCTCTGATTTTTTGTATACCGTTTGATCGTTTATTTTCATCATTCTCAATTCGTTTAGCTAGTGAGAACTCAATTTGTCAGTACATAACAACGAGGTCTCTGTGGTTCGATATCTTAAATATTACTTTGAGTATCTGTCCACTTGCGAACAACAACAAGTTTTTGGTGCCGTTGTAGGGGACCTTGGTTTTGTTAATATTGATATAATTGATAGTATTGCTAGACTAAGCTTTTTGTTTCTGTATTTTTTATTTTCTGTGATAGATTCTAGTTTTCTACTATTTTCTACAAATTCTGAGCTTATTTGATCTTCTACTTGTTTATGCGTAGGACTCTTAGGTCAGGACCATTAGTTCCTTTTGATCCTGAAATTAACAAAACTCTTAGATTGAAAAGGAAATTGAAGTTTGCAGAGGAGAGAGAAGAAGAATCCATCATGGCTGAGAGAAGAACACTTAGAGAATATGCAGCCCCGAATACACAGGGAATTCATGCCAGTATAACTAGGCCTGCAATTGATGCAAATAATTTTGAGATTAAACCAGCCTTCTTGTCAATGATCCAACAGAATCAATTTGGAGGATCTCCTCTGGAAGATCCTAATCAACATGTATCTCTTTTTCTTGAATTTTGTGATACCATAAAAATTAATGGTGTATTTGATGATGCTCTTAGACTGAGATTGTTTCCTTTCTCCCTCAAGGACCGAGCAAAAACATGGCTACATTCTCATCCGACTGGAACATTCACCACTTGGGAGCAATTGTCAAAGGCTTTCCAACTGAAATACTTTCCACCCAGAAGATGTTTCAGTTAAGAAACCAGATCATGGGCTTTGCGCAAAGGGATGACGAATCACTTAGTGAAGCATGAGAGCGCTTTAATGAGTTACAACGGAACTGCCCTCACCATGGATTAGAAGATTGGGTTTTAATTCAAACTTTCTATATTGGTTTGCCTTACAACACTCGCTTAACTGTTGATGCTACTGCAGGAGGAGCACTGATGAAGAAGACCGTTGAAGATGCCTACGCGTTGATTGAAGAGATGGTGCTAAATCACAACCAGTGGACTATTGAGAGAGGAGTGCTGTATCGTCCTCCTCATGGTAAGAATGATGGTGATGGTTGGCGCTCTCTGGCAGAAAAGGTAGATTCATTGTGTAATCATTTTGATTCTTTTCGGATGCAAACTACTGCTATTTCTTCTGTTACTTGTGATGTATGTGGAAATCATGGGCACTATGCTAAAGAGTGTAAGGTTATAGTTGATCAGGGTAGTGAGCAAGTTAATGCAGTAGGGGGTTACAATCAAGGTAGAAATAATGACCCTTACTCTAATACCTACAACCCTAGTTGGAGGAACCATTCTAATTTGTCTTGGAAAAGTAATCATGCTAGTGGGCAGAATGAAAATAGAGGGTATCAGCAGAGACAACCAAATCAGAGTCAACCCCAAAAATCTAGTTTAGAAGACATGTTTGAAAATTTCATGGGTGCTCAGATGTGACAAAATGAGGAAGTTTCAGAGAGTCTTAAGCAAATTAACTCTAGGTTAGATGGTGTTGTTGCTCACAATAAAATTTTAGAGACATAGATAGCACAACAGGCTAGCACAGCTTATAGACCCTAGGGAAATTACCTGCCAAACCTGAACCGAACCCTAGGGAACATTGTAATGCCATCACAACTAGGTGTGGAAAACAGTTAGAGGACCCCAGGGGACCATTAGATGATGATGAGGAAGAGCCTAATGTTAGACCTAGTAGTGAACCAGTTTTGGAATCACAACCTGCACATGTGCAGTCTCATCCTAGCTCTCCACCTTCTAAGGAGGATGAGCCTTCACAGAATGGTGATTTGCCTTGTAAAGTTGATATTCCTAGACCTAGTTCACCACCACCATATAGGCCACCTATTCCTTTTCCCCAGAGGATTGTGCAAGCTAAGTTAGATAGGCAGTTTGGGAAATTTTTAGATGTTTTGAAAAAAATTGTATATTAATATTCCATTTATTGATGCCTTATCACAAATGCCTTCATATGCAAAATTTTTGAAAGAGATTTTATCCAATAAAAGAAAAATAGAGGACTATGGTACCGTGACACTAACTAAGGAATGCAGTGCTCTTATTCAAAATAGGTTACCACCGAAATTAAAGGATCCAGGTAGTTTCTCTATCCCCTGTTTGATTGGAAGTGTAGCTTTCGACTGAGCCTTATGTGATTTGGGGGCCAGTGTGAGTCTAATGCCTTTATCTGTGTGCAGAAAACTGGATATGAGGGCTCCTAAACCAACTTCAATATCTTTGCAGCTCGCCGATCGCTCAGTGAAGTATCCTGTAGGTATTATTGAGGATGTTCCTATCCAAGTTGGTAAGTATTTCGTACCTACTGATTTTGTAGTTCTTGAGAGGAAGAAGATGCGAAGATTCCTATTGTTCTTGGTAGACCGTTCTTAGCCACTACAGGAGCACTTATTGATGTAAAGAATGGTAAACTCACTCTGAATATTGGTGATAACAAAATTGAGTTTGATTTGAATGATTCATTAAAAAAACCTTCATATGCTAGTTCATGATGTTGATGATGTGGATTATGATCTTGGTTTTTAGTTTGATGATCCTTCTGATTCTAATTTTGATACTAATTCTTGTGAAAATTCTTGCAAAGAAATTGATGATTCTGATTTTGATTCTGATTCTTGTGTTGATTCTCATGAAAATTGAATTGATGCTCAATTCATAGAAGGTCATGAGTTTTTGGTCCTGTGATTGTTGATGCTCAATTAGATGAAAGGGAGACTGATTTGCTCTTGAAGGGATTGAGGGTTCATAGAAAGGTAATTGGGTATACCATTAATGACTTGAAAGGAATTAATCCTTCTTTTTGTATGCACAGGATTCATATGGAGGATGAGCACAAGCCACATGTGGATTTCCAAAGAAGACTCAACCCATCTATTGAGGAAGTTGTAAAGAAGGAAGTATTGAAATTGCTTGATGCAAGTATTATCTACCCTATCTCTGATAGTAAGTGGGTAAGTCCTATACATTGTATTCCTAAAAAGGGGGAGTGTCACAGTTATGAAAAATAACAATAATGAGTTGATTCCTATTAGAACAGTTACTAGTTGGCACATGTGTATTGATTATAGGAAATTAAATACTGCCACTAGGAAAGATCACTTCCCCTTACCTTTTATTGATCAGATGGTTGAGAGACTTGCAAAGCATTCTTATTTTTATTTTCTTGATGGATATTCTGGATTTTTTCAAATTCCCATTCACCCTAATGATCAAGATAAGACCACCTTTGCTTGCCCATATGGTATTTTTGCTTATAGGAGGATACCTTTTGGATTGTGTAATGCACCTGCTACTTTTTATAGGTGTATGATGGTAATATTTTCTAAATTTATTGAAGATTTTATGGATATTTTCATGGATGATTTTTCTGTTTATAATTTTTCCTTTGATGATTGTTTGGCTAATTTATCTCGAGTTTTGTAGAGGTGTGAAGAAACTAACCTTGTCCTTAACTGGGAGAAGTGTCACTTTATGGTTAGACAAGGGATAGTTTTGAGTCACCTTATTTCAGAGAGAGGGATAGCAGTCGACAAGGCCAAAGTTGAAGTGATTGAGAAGCTAGCACCACCCACCACGGTTAAGGAGATTAGAAGCTTCTTGGGACATGCAGGATTTTACCGGCGTTTTATCAGGGACTTTTCTAAACTTGCTAAACCACTCACTGATTTACTTTTTAAAGATGCTAAATTCTGCTTTGATGAGAATTGTTTGTTTGCTTTTCAAGAACTGAAGAAGGCCCTAATATCAACACCTATCATGTATCCACCTGATTGGGAATTGCCTTTTGAGCATATGTGTGATGCCAGTGATTTTGCTGTTGGAGTAATTCTAGGACAAAGAAAAGAAAAGAAGCCTTATGTTATCTACTATGCTAGTAAAGCTTTAGATGAGACACAGAGGAATTACACCACCACTGAGAAGGAACTTTTAGCTATTGTTTTTGCATTTGATAAATTCAGATCTTATTTGATAAATTCAAAAGTTGTGGTGTACACTGATCATGCAACGGTTAAGTATTTGATGCAGAAGAAAGACAGTAAACCGCGCCTACTTAGATGGATTTTACTTCTACAAGAGTTTGACCTGGAGATCAAAGACAAGAAAGGAACTGAAAATTTTATTGTAGATCATCTTTCGAGGATAATTGTAGAAAATAATAAAGGTGATATTATTAATGATTCCTTTCCGAAGGAACAACTTTTGAGGATTGATCAGATTAAGGCTTCTTGGTATGCAGACATAGTAAATTATCTTATTGCTAATATCTTTCCTATTGATTTGAGCTATCAAGGCAAGAAAAGATTTTTAGCTAATGTCAAACACTATTTTTGGGATGAGCCTTATGTTTTTAGAAGATGTGCAGATGACATATTTAGGATATGTATTCCCAAAGAAGAAATCAAGGATATATTATTACAGTGTCATGGATCATCATATGGAGGGCATGCTAGTACTGAGAAGACTATTTTTAAAGTGTTACAATCTGGATTTTATTGGCCCTCTTTATATAGAGATGCAAGAAATTTTATACTGTCTTGTGATAGTTGTTAGAGGATGGGGAACATCAACAAAATGAATGAGATGTCTTTGTCCACAATACTTGAAGTTGAAATATTTGATGTTTGGGGGATTGATTTTATGGGAACATTTCCATCATCTAGAGGTAACAAGTATATGCTCATGGCAGTAGGCTATGTTTCCAAGTGGGTGGAAGCCATTGCTTCTCCTACTAATAATTCTAGGGTTGTGGTGAAATTGTTTAAAAAGATTATCTTTCCACGATTTGGGATCCCATAAGTAGTAATTAGTGATGGAGGCTCTCACTTTATTGAACACATATTTTCAGCTTTGCTTCGAAAATATGGGGTAAATCACAGAGTTGCAACACCTTACCATCCCCAAACAAGTGGACAAGTGGAGATATCAAATAGAGAGATTAAAGGGATATTGGAGAAAACAGTGTCAATAACAAGGAAGGACTGGGCTTTCAAGCTTGATGATGCACTCTGGGCATACCAGACTGCTTTCAAAACACCGATAGGTATGTCTCCTTTTCAATTGATTTATGAAAAATCATATCACCTTCCTATAGAGCTCGAGCATAAAGCATTCTGGGTGATCAAAGCATTGAATTTTGACTTGAAGAGCGCGGGTGAAAAACGAAAGTTACAACTGAACGGGCTTGATGAGATTAGACTCTCCGCTTATGAGAATGCAAAGATTTATAAAGAGAGGTCTAAAAGATGGCATGATCGAAACATACTCAGAAAGGAATTTCAACCAGGTGACTTCATTCTTTTGTTTAATTCTAGAATGAGACTTTTTCTCGGTAAGCTTAAATCTCGATGGTCGGCACCTTTTCAGGTTAAAAAAACCTATCCATATGGAGCAGTTGATATTTGGAGTGACGAGAAGGGAGTGTTTAAAGTTAATGGCCAAAGGTTGAAACACTACTACCATGAGGAGCAGATTGAAGAAGGAGAGAATTTTCTACTTGATGAACCACGAGCAAATTTGACTGCAAAACGGTCAAGCTAATGACCTTTTAATTAGTGCTTCTTGGGAGGCAACTCAAGCACTTTTTCTTTTGTTTTTGGTTTATTTTTATGTTAATTTGTTTTGTTTAGGATTAATTTTTATTTTTCTCATTTTAGGTACATTTTTTGGTAATTTTTTTATTTTCTAACAAATTACGGTACTACCATAAGTTTTATTACGGTACCGTAATTCCATATTGATTCTCTACAAAAAGATTTACTTAGATTACGGCACTACCGTGATAGATTTTATAGACCGTAATTTCTATCCGTTTTCATCTAGAAAGTTTTGAGATTTTTGAGCATTTTACAGCAGTGTCGTGATGATTCTCACGATACCGTATTTTCGAGCGATTTTTAACCAGAAAGTTTTTGTGGATTTTACGGCAGTGCAGTGATGATTTTCATGGTACCGTAAAAGTGGAGCATTTTCTTATAGAAACTTTTGGGATTTTCAAACGAAATACGGTAGTGCCGTAATAGTCTTCACAGTGCTGTAACTTGATGCTTTTTCCTTGCCAAGAGTTCAGTGCGATATTACGATACTACCGTAATTCCATTACGGAACCGTAATTCCATTACGGAACCGTAATTCGGCCAACCCCACTCGATTTTGGTGCCGTATTTAGGGTTTTGACGCCGTGTTTTAGTGTTTTTCCACTCGATTTCGCGCCGACCTCTTGTGTTCTTTGATTTCTTGCTTCCTAATCCCTCTTGCGACCCTTCCTAACTAGTTTTTAGCAATTTCCATATGAGATTTGGGGATTTTTGAGCTCGAATCGAGCTTAGGAGCTATTCTTCCACCACGTTTCCGCCCTGCTCGTTCTTCCTCTTCAGAGCTTCGATTGAGCTGCTTCCAACTCCAGAAAGCTTCGCAAGGGATAGAAGAACATTCCTTATGGTGCTTAGAAGCTCCATTTCAACTCAGAAACCTGGATTTGAAGCTTGATTCCATCCCATTTTTCAGCCCTGTTCGCCCCTTTGGTAAAATCGTTGTTCATTCCAGTTTCTTCTTAACTTTGAAATCTTTTGCTTCCATTACCATGTCTCATGTCAAGAGAATGGTTTCAAGGAGAAAGGGGAAGGCCCCAGCTAAAGCACTAACACCTCCACCAAACCCATATGGCATCATCCTCAGAGACGAAGTGCAAGAACAGAGGTACAATTTGCTACTCACTAGACGTATTGTAAAGACCAAATATGCTGATGCATGAGCATTGGAGCTCTTGGGATTGAAAGAGGATGTGTTGTGGATGTTTGACCGGATTGCTATGAGACAATTCTTTGACATGACTCCTCAGACCTATCTACCTATAGTGCTGGAATTTCTTAGTAGTTTAGAGGTGGATTGGGATGAGTATGAAGATCGTTCAGTTGAATGAGAAATCAGATTTAGGATGGCTAACGAAGATAAGAGGCTCACATTCAAAGATATTCGATGCATCTTCTATCTTCCAGAGAGAGGGCGCACTGAACCACCAATTGGATTCATTGAGAATGTCTTTTGGAATCAAATCACAGCAGAAACCCGATTTTCACCTTCATTAGCAAGAGTCACAAGTATTTCAAACCCATGCATCAGATATGCCCACCGCGTTCTTGCACACACCATTTTTGGGTGAGGAGATAGCGACGGTATGGTCTATCATACTGAGTTGTTTTTCCTTTGGTGTATGCTTAATGGATATCTTGTAGATGTGGCTTTCTTCTTTATGAAACATTTGGATAAAGTGGCTAGGGCTAAGAAAGGCACAATAGTGATAGGAGGATTTCTTACTCCTATAGCACTATACTTGTGGATTGAGCCCTATGGCATTGAGGTAGCTAGGGGGGCAATGCAAGGATCGACATTGAATCTTGCGTTGCCATGAAGATGATTGTAAGGGATGGCGACACATATTGCTTGATTCTTCAACCTGGGCTTCCTACCTTGCCACTGCCAAACTCTGGAAAATTGGAAGTTGTCACAGAGCTGCGTTTCTTATGCCACTCCTGCGCTAGAGACCTTAGTGCCACCACCACCTCCTGCTTGGGGTGATGACCCATTCGGTATGGGTATGGATTCCTCACCTCCACGCAAGGAGAAGATGATGGGTTCCATGGGGAGGATGTTCGACGCTGTGAGCCATATTCATCAGGACGTCGAGGCGTTGGGGAACTACATGGAAGAGATGGGTAACTTTCTCTACGATCGCTTTGGCTTCGAAGATACCAGGAGGGGTGGTATTTATGGCGACGCAGGAGAGGGAGGTTCTCGGGATCCCATGGATGCCACTCAGGCTGAGGGAGATGACGAGGAGACTGATTTAGATGAGTGGAGCTTTGTGAGTATTTTTCTCCTATTCTTATTGCTCTACCTATATTTTATTGAGTGATACTGATTTTATACTTGTGTAGGGAAGGATGACTTTGTCATCCTTCTTATGTCCACCGCTTTTGAACCTCGATTAGTTTTCATTGCTACATACTTTCAATTGGGTTGTATAACATGATTTGATATTTGCTATACTTTCTTTTGATATGGTTGTATTGAGATTCTACTGATACTTGATTTCATAATGGTTCGATATGGTTGTATTTGATAATCTGATATTTGGGATTGATATTCTGTGTTGGTATGATATGTAATTTGGTAGAGATGATTTTTGTTATGATTTGGTACAAATGTGATATATGCCTGTGTGGTTTGTTTAATCATGAAAATGCTGCTGTTATCATGCCGAAATTTTTCTTGATGATGAAATATTGTTCATGACAATGCTTGAAGAATTGGGAATAGATCTAAAATGATGAGTTTATTTCTTTGATATAATCTGTTGAAATTTTCCATTGATTTATACATGAAGTTTTAGGTGAATATATTATTTAATGAATGAGATTTGAAAGTGAAGTAATTCTTTTGAATAAAATGAGCATATGTTGTGTGATTTTTAGATTGATATCAATTGATTAAACCTAGTAGATCATTAAGGTCCATCTTGTTATTTGTTGGGAAGAAAGAATCCAAAATCCAAAAAGAAAAGTGACTCCCCGATTTGGCACTGCGAAAAATTGGCAGTGGTACCTAAAGTTATGGGTTGAAGTCTGAGAAGAATAACTCCTCTTCTTGGCATTGTATTTGCAATGGTACCTAAGATAAGAGTTGAAGTTCAATAAAAAAAATGTATCTATGTGGGTGTATGCCATGAGAGAGATTCTTTGACATTAACTCCGCTATCTCAAGAAGAATTCTTTCTACTTAAAGAGATATGAGTTCTATTATGTTGGTTATGTGACCAATATATTCTAAATATGTCACCAAAAGAAAGGTAGTATTCATTTTAGAAAATGTCATGGATGCATAAAAAAGAGAGAAAAATTTGAGTGGAAAAAGATTTTGTGATTCCTATTCCTGTAAACAAAGACACATTGGACTCAAAACTAAAACTAGGTGAACTCATGAGATTGAAGTTATATTTCTGCACATTGTGAAATTTTATTTGATTGTGTCATGGATCTTAAGGATTGAATTCGAAGTACAATATATTTATTTGAAATTTTGAGTATTTATTTGATGCGAATTTTTCATATGTAATTGTATCCTAGAAATTTATTCATCATCTGAAAGTTTATTTTCATAATCAGTATTGTTTTCTTTATTTGCTTGAGGACAAGCAACGTTTGAGCCTTATGTATTTTGATGACTCTAAATTTTATAGCATATTTATTGCTAAATCCACTGCATTTTTGGGTCATAATCATGCTTTGTTGCTTATTTTTATACCTTATTTATCAAATATTTCGGAATTAGCACCTTTCTTGGTTTTTGACCAATTTCAGGTAAAAAGGCATCATTATCATGAGTTTTCAAGCAATTTAGATCCATGGACGAATTCTAATCATCAAAAGGAGTTTGCACACAAAATTTCAAGTCAAACCGGATTTTCCTACGAAATTACGGTAGTGCCGTAATTAATATTACGGTCGTAATTTGGGAATATGGCACTACCGTAATTAATTTCACGGCCGCAACCCGCATAAGTTTTTTTGGAAATTATGGTATTGTCGTAATGAATTTTATGGTGTCGTGATTTCGGTCCAGAATCAGGCAGAGACTTCAAAGGATTTTGGCAGAATTACAGCCCTACCGTAATTATTTTTAAGGTACCATAATTTTGGGCAAAATTCATACATAAACTTTCAGAGACAAACGAGAAGATTACAGCACTACCGTAGTGAATTGTACCGTAATTTTGGGCCATTTCCTTACATAAACTTCCGAAGCCATTACAGCAGTACCGTAATGTTCATCACTGTACCATAATTCTGCGCCCAGTTGCCTAATTCTTCCTCCGAAAACTTAAAAAGATGATTTCTCGAGATTTAGGGCACCAATTGAAGATCCAAAAAAAGGGGAACACTCAGCATTAGCAAGGGAAGATTTTTGAAGCAAAAGGAACAATTTTTTTCACGATTCACGGAGAATTTTAGAGAATCACTGCCGCAGTAGAGTTCGCCGTCGTTCATCGTACAAACCACCTCCAGCCACGAAATTTGACAGGAATCCAAGAGCTAGTGTCCCTCTACACGGGCTGAGAAAGAGGAGATGAGTCAAGTCCCTTATGCTTCTGCAGTGGGATCGATCATGTATGTCATATTATGTACTAGACCAGACGTGGCTTATGCTGTGAGCTTAACCAGTAGATACTAGTCTAACTTAGGTGTACAATATTGGACAACCGTGAAAAATATCTTAATGTATCTGAGGAAGACTAAAACTTTATTCCTAATCTATGGTGGACAAGAAGATCTCAATATCCAAGGATATACATATGCTTCTTTCCAGTCAGACCCAAATGACTTTAAATCGCAGTCCGGCTATGTGTTCCTGCTGAATGGAGGTGCTGTTTGCTAGAAGAGCTTCAAGCAATCCATGATGGCAGATTCTACAATAGAAGTAAAGTATGTGGTAGCTTCTAAGGCAGCCAAAGAAGCAATTTGGATCAAGAAGTTCATCTCTGAACTTCAAGTGGTTCCTAGTGCTGTGGATCCCATTGAGTTCCTTTGTGATAACAATGGTGCGATTGCACAGGTCAAGGAACCAAGATCACATCAACGATCCAAACACATGCTCAGACGATTTCACCTGATCCAGGCGATCATCGATAGAGGTGACGTCAAGATATGTAGAGTTGATATAGAGAACAATCTAGCAGACCCACTGACCAAGGCTTTGGCGCAGTAGAAGCATGATAGTCATACTCGAGATATGGGGTTAAGATACCTCCACAACGAGATTTGAGTGCAAGTGGGATATTGTTAGTGTTATTCCCTAAGACCTATTTTTGGTCTTGTCTTTTGTACTACATTAATTGATATTTATAGATATCCTCACATTGTCGTTATCATGGTTTATTATACATCTGTGCATATGTATGTTTACATGATGATGTCCCTAAAGATATTTCTATCATAGTTTATTTTGTACTGAGTCGAGTACCATAGTGGATATGAGACAGTTATGGTGTAGGTAAGACTTGTTTATATGTTGGTTAGCATGGGTTGCTTAACATAGGTATATAGGTATATCAAGGAAGATATACTAGACCGACCAGCCATGAGGATCCTTCTTGGTCTTTGAGGAAGAATTTGACAGTGATAGAGTTGTATCTGTCTTTTGACTTGAGGGAGATTGTGTCTCTATATAGTAAGAGGTATGCTTTGATATAACCAAACGTGTCACCATAATAGGGAGATCATAACGGATGTTATTGGGTATATCTTGAGCTGTATGAGAGGTGCATCTTGCCAATAGAGGATTTGTCCCTTCCTTGTGGGGAAGTTTGATGTCCATGGACCCCTATATGGTGTATGACTGAAAGTGTGTGGCCGCACCCAAGTTTAGATTGATTTAGTCATGACCATCATCATTGGAATAAACAAGTTTGACACATTTGTCCAATCTGGATGATTAGCCTGGCAAAGGGACATATATACATATATACCTATCACAGTTTAGGGGTTAACGATGATGATATTTATTCTAATGACTTGAGGGGTAGTGATGCACTGCTAGGTGCCACTCACTTCTTGTGATGACTAAGTCATAACTGCCAATGTTTTAGGAACCTACAGGGTTGTACACCTAGATGCTAGAGATTCCGTATTGATTGGATAGCCTCAGATCGAATCTATGGATGATTTAAATCTGTTTGGTAGTATCATGCATCATGGATGCATATTATGAGTCGAGAGGAGTCTTATAGACTTTAGTGATCAAGTTGACCATGGTTGACCTCAGGTGACCACTTTTGACTCTAGTTGACTAAGTCTCAATCGACAGGTCAAAACTCGGGTTAAGCACCAAATTGTTTCGGTGGCTTAATAACTTGATTAAGGTGGGCCCACAAGCTATAGGCACATATCTGAATTATTATATTCAGATAAAGAGAATTTATTTAATAAATTAATTCACGTCTTATGTTGTGGGGGCGATAACTAAAATCTATAAAAAGGGGCTAGGGGCGCATACATGTTGTATCTTTCCTCAGAGGAAAACCTTAGCTGCCTAGATCAAGTTATCTCCCTTCTCAACCCTAGCCGCCACTATTGGTGTATATGCCCTAGGACCTATGGTTGGTCCGATATGTGTCATATTCATTTGTGATATATATCTTAACATGCTCATTGTTGTGCATTTTGTACATCTGCGTCATATGTACATTTGGATATACAATGTTCCTAGACATAGATTTCATCTAGTCTCAAAGGATTGTCCTTGGTCAAGTATCATAGTAGATAAAGAACAGCTATGATGCACTTGATACTAGCATATGCGCTAGTTAAGCACGGGTTGTTAACGCAGGCATATGGGTATATCAAGGTAGATATACTAGATCGACCTGCTGTGAGGATTTGACTTCGTGTCACAGGTCAAATCTCACAATGACAAAGATGCACTCATCCTCGACTTGAGGGTATTGATATCAATATATGGTAAGGGATGTACTTTGATAAAACCTAATGCTCTGCCATAGTAGCAGAGTCATAACGAGTGTCATTGGGTATATATTGAGCTATATGAGAGATTCAATGAGCTAATAGAGGATTTGCCCCTTCTTTGCGAGGAAGCATAATATCCATGGGCCCCACAAATGGATGCAAGACTGAAAGTGTATGGCCATAGCCAGGTGAGAACCTGATTTAGTCATGACTATTAAATTGGGTTATTGGGTTAAACAAGTGTGACACACTTGTCCAATCAGGATATCAGTTTGACAAAAGGACTAGAGTGTATGTGTACTTTGTCACAGTTTTAGGGGATGTCGATGATGACTCCATTCCGAGGACTTGGGTAGTAATGATGTACTACTATGTGCCATTCATTCCTTGTGATGACTTGAGGTTATCACTGCCAACGTCTGCGGAACCTATAGGGTCGCACACCTAGACACTCGAGATCTCGTATTGATTGAGTTGCTTATGATCGAATCATTTGGTTGATTCTAGTCAGTTTGCGAGCCCAATACATCATGGATGTGTTTGATGAGTTGGAAATGATGTTATAGAGCGTTGTTACATTTTGACTTTAGTTGACCCTAGTTGACCTTCGGGTGACCACGTTTGACCTCGGTAGACTAGGTCAGTCAAGTGGTCAAATATTGGGTTTAAGCTCTGGATTTATTGGAGAATTTCTATTACTAATTTAAACGTAACATGGTGGCCCACGACTTGAGTGCTAAAATGAATATAAATATTCATTTTATTAGTAGCTTAAGTAGCGGGGGCCACACACAACTTAAGTGAATATTTATATTAAATATATTTATCACTTAAGCTGCGGATCTACATCCATTAAGCGATAATGGAACTAGGCGCATATTTATTTTGAAAATTCGTAATTAAATAGAGCCCTAGCCGAAATCATCATCTAATTCTCTCTAACCTAGCTGCCTACCTCAAGTTTCTGCTCCATGGCGCCTCCTTGCATGAAATTGTCGCCCACATCCACGGATGACAAGTTTCATCACTTCTAGGCGCATGAGACAACTTCGTAGCATCTTCCTTCTTCCTTGGCACATCCCTTGGAGGGATTGGCGTTTGAGGAAATTATTTTCCTCCATGGGCGCATCTTCCATGAAGATGGCACCACACATGATAGGAAGAGAGAAGAAGGTGTTTCTTCATAGAGATGGGCGTGAGCTTTCATCTTAGCGCAAGTGGGAGTGCTGCCCACTCTTTGTGGCCAAGCCTTGATCTTCTTCACCATGGCGCAATCTTCATAAGATTGGTGCATGTTGAGAAGAAGAAGTGATGAAGGATGAAAAATCCTAATGCCCTAGATCACCTTAGGTATGGAGCTCTTCTAATGTAACAGTAAGAACAGTTATAGTATGGGAATGTTTAGCATGTGGTTCTAAAGGTTAAGAGGGAACGAAGGCACCTGAGGCCCCCTTGAAGGAAGGGGGCCGAACCCCTTTCTTGGTCTCTCAGGCAGTGAACTCCAGCAAGGATGTCTTCAGGGATGATGATGAACCACCAATGTATTCTAACTCCAACCTGGGAGATGGTTTGCTGAAGACTCTGATCTCGGCAAACCAATGGAACAGTAACATGAGGTTTTAATGGAGGTGGAGGGATTAAGGTGGTGGCAGCGGGATGAAACAGGAGCAATAGAAGAGAAGCTTGAAGTGTTGATGAGGTGGTCGGCTGTGAAGAAACTGAAGAGAAGAGAAGAGAGGAGATTGATAGAAGAGAAGAGAAGAGAAGGATAAGGAGAGGAGCATGCTCAACTCTTAGTACACAAGAGGCGCAAGCTCCACTCTCGGCACAACAACACAGCTAACACAAGGTTTTCCAAAACGATTTCAACTTTGTGCAGTGTGGATAATTACAAGGGCTTTAAACCCCTTTCCCTCAACGTTAACATTTTCCCTCAAACTAAATCTATGGATAGCATTCACTGATTTTGAATGGATGGTGTTGATGGTTGGAATCTTCTTGGTTTTCATTGGTTATCTTGGGTGGTGGAAGAGGTGGATAAGTTTGTTGCATGCAGCCGAGACTTGAAGGGGTCTGTTTGAATAGATGCGGCTGGTGGAGTTGTGCTTAGCATGCATTGGTATTGGTTGGCTCTCGCTGGAAGTGCAGCCGAAAGTTGCTTGGCGAGGTGGAATCATCCCATTGGTGTATGATGTCGATTGGTTGGAGTTGTATGCGCCGTTGAAGGGTTGCTTTTGAAGAGATGCCTTTTTAGCCGAGTAGAAGTTGTTGGTGTATATGCCTTGAAGACCAATGTATGGACATGGTCAGGGATTGTTTGAATGTACTTTGATAGAACTATTACTCTTTATATAGGCATGGTCGTTATTGTGCAGACTTCTCTACCTGCGTTGATGTATTGAGTTGCATAAATAATGTCCCAGGAGTTTGGATTGGATCCATTCTCATAAGCTATCCCCAGACAAGGTACCATAGCAGATATGGGACAGCTTTGGTACATGTGAGACTGGTGTATGGGCTGGTTAAGTGCGGGGCACAGTAACGCAGGCATATAGGTGCATTGGATGCACTAGAGTGATCCACCGTGATGATTGACTTGTCTAGTCAACAAGTCAATCTCACATGCAAGAGGTTTGCATTGATCCTTAGACTTGAGGTATTCACGTCTAGATTTGATGATGGGTATGCTTTGATACAGTCTTACGTCTCTCCGTAATTGGGAGACCAAAACGACTGACATCGGGCATGTCATAAGTTATGTAGAGACATGGATGACCAATAGTAGGATTTGTCCCTTCCTTATTGGAAGCATGATATCCACTCGGGGCCCCCCCCCCACCTTATTGGTGCATGACAGGAATGTGTGGCCACACTTGTTGAGTCATGACCAATGCATTGGATTGATAAACTTGAGACTAATCCAATGGCAGGATATCAGTTTAGGCAAAGGGATCTATAATGCAATGGGAATCCTCGTTGCTTGTTAGGAGTTGTTGCCATAATGACTTAAGTCCTATGACATGGGTAGTAGTGATGTGTTGCTAGTTACCCCTCACTACTTATGATGTTTACATCATTGCCATCGTCATATGGATCCTGCGGGGTCACACGCAATAGACTCTTGACGTTGCTTTAATCAGAAGCCTTATGATCAAGTTATTGGATAACTTGGATCAATTTGGAAGATTTCATCAGCACCAATGGGCCTGATGAGTTGGAAGAAAGTTATTGGAGCCAAACTTCATTTTGGCAGGTTGACCCGAAATTGACCTAGATTGGTCACATTTGGATTAGGGTTGCATTGGATTGGATCCAATGGCTTAATCAACCCATGCAATGAAGTTTGGGCTAACTCATTATCCAATGAGGCCCAATAATAAGTTGTCATGAAGAGATTAGAGGCTAAAAGGGTATAATGGGGAAGAGTTTCACCCCATTGGCGCCAAGGGCATAATGGGGTGAAGTGGGCGCAATGTTGCTTCATAAGGAAGCATTAGGCGCCTCCCCCTTCATCCTTTAATGGTATCTTGCCTCTATGGCAAGTGTTGGGGCTGATATGGCTTGATGGCTCTTTTGGAAAGAGCTTGGGCGCATATGGATAGTAGGGTAAGGTTTATGGTAAGATCTTGGAGACTTACCTTACTTCCAAACCCTAATTCCCCTCAAACCCTTGCTTAGCCGAATGACTCTTGCATGTTGCGCCTAGCCCTTCTCCTTGGATGGAAAGAATGCCTCTAAGGCATGTCTTGGGCTGGTATGGCTATTAGGCAAATAAGGATAGGTTGAATGAGGTTTATGGCAAAGTCTTGGAGACTTTCCTTACCACAAACCCCTCTCATCCTAGCCGCCCACTTGGCATGATCTTGGCCCTCCCTAAACCGCCTCTTGGCTTATAAAAGGGACCCTAGCTGCCCCCTCTCAATGGTTCGAATGCTTGGAGACGTGAACACACATAGAGGGGCGAGAGCAAGGGCAAAGGGCGACAACATCAAGGTGGCGCAACCCTTTTTCCTACTAGTGACCGCAAGTCTTCTCCTTCCTCTCCTCTTGGCGTGACTTGGAGAAGGACTTGGTGGCGCCACTTCCTCTTACTCTTCCTAAGGGCCGAAACTCTTCTTCTCCCTCTTCTCTTGGAGTGAAGAGGATAAGGAGTTGGCGGCATCTTCCTTGCACTTGGCGCATGATCCTTGGAGGTGGCGCAAGAGAAGTGAAGGAACCCTAAGGCTTGATTCTCTTCCCGAGGCTAGCACCAAGCGTGGAAGGGAGCAACGATCAAGGAGTCGACGCGTGGATACTTGTGGAGGGCGAACACTTGGGCGCCTTCAACATGGCTTCGGCAACTAGACAAGCAAAAGAGGTACATCTCTAACACATCCTTATGTCTTCTCTCTCGCATGGATCCTTGGGACCGGAATATGTTTCGGGTGTAATGATTCTTCCTCTGCATCCTGGGACTGCAAAATTTTAAATTACACCCGGTATTCCCTAACAATGGTATCAAAGCTACTTGCGAGAAACACAAAGTGTACGTTTGCTTGTGTGAAAAATTTTTGGAAAATTTTTCTTCTATCCATGCGCGTTTCACATAGAAAGCGTCTTTCATCCAAACTTCTTTTATCATTTTTATGGCCCAAATTTGGATTGTGTTTATGATGGATTTAAGACCAAAGGCGCACGTAGTTTTGTCAAGTAGGATGGGCATTGTGTCTTCGGACTGGCCGGGTCTCTTGATCTGACAAAATTGCCAGCCGACAGGGTCCATGAAATCATCATGAAACTTGATCCCAATTTTAGCATAAATTTGATTGAGAGAGTGCTTTGGATGGAGTTAGCGCATAAGGGGATAAAATTTGATTATTCCGGTTTTTCAAATTTTATATATGCGCCACTTGTCTCTTCCATGGGTTGATATGGTCATAGCGAGTGCCCTCCTGTGTTGTGATGTGGAAGCATGTTTCCACCTGTGATGAATGCTTGTAAAATCTTTCTACCACCTGCGTGTGGTTCTTCCCCTTCTTGATGTAAAATTTTCATCTTTCCTTAGAATAGATGTAGAATTGTTTACATAAGATAGGTTAAGGTTCATCAAAAACAACAAGGTGTCTTCTTCAACCGATTTCAGAGTGGTGCCAGCCAGCTTTGGAAGCGTGGTGATGGATTTGCGGTTGGAAGAAGGGATGCTTGCTTTCGGCTTCTGGCATGGGCTGATCTGCTAAAGGGACTCGCAACCCTTGGATGCATGATAACATGTCACATGGCTCGTGACAAGTTATATGTATGAAAAGGGCTATGACCATATCGACCAAACTAGCATGCCTGTGATGGTTTATTATTCTGTCCATAGCATGCCTGTGATGTTCTTCCTTTGCTGCCATAACCATAGGAAAACTGCATGCTAGAAAAGAATAAAATCAACATGTAAAACTCTCAATACAATATCAAGTCAATAGCCTTCTAACGCGTAGCCCTCATCAAGCTATCGATCGGTGGCGTTGTGAACTGTTTCCCACCCTTGTGGGACACACCCACTTATCTTTAGAAGATGTGAGGTGACAATGATTTCCCCAGTCTAGTTTTAACCTGGGCGTGCCTTCGCAAGGAATTCGTTGGCCCTGGGCATAACGGTTAGGACCAGACTTGACTAGTTTTTCATATGTCACTAACATGATGAATCACTAGAGGCAGCTGTTGAGAGGATAGGGTTCTGTGTTGTATCCAGCCCTCGCTGGACACAGGGCGCCTAGTCTGTCTTAACTAAGAGGAGTTGTGCACGGCACAATTGGCTGGCATGCCTACCTAAGGAAGCATGGGATTCTCTGTGCATCCCAACTCACCCTCGTGAGTCGCGGAGACCTCATGTGAAATTAGGATCCTACTCACTTATTTCCATGTTGAGTTTGAGAGTTCTCAACTTGTTTTGGAAGTAGTGGGAGCATAGCATTTAAATTTAAAGTCCTTGTTAAATGTTTTATCATAGTACTTATTTTACTTATTTGCTTATTGTAGATGACATCTCCTGATCTAAGATTGAAACTTTATAAAAATAAATTGGATGGGACAAATTGGACAAATTGGTTCAAGATTTTGTCCAAGATACTGGAACAAGAGAATAAGGTGCATCTTCTTGAAAGACCACCATCCCAGCCTAGTGTGTATTTCACTATTGAGTGGGAGTGGAATGTCTATCTTGAACATTATGAAGATAATGAACAGTACACTGCTCTTGTCTTAGAGTGTATGACCCCAGAGGTCAAGGTTGAGTGTGATGAGATGGGGATTTATGATCTTATCATACATCTCAAAGGTCTCTTCACACCGTGCTCTATAGACAAAGATCAGGAGAGTTATGTTGGATCTTCAGACTGTATTCCTAAATCTAAGAATGACCATGGTTCCGTATCTTCGAAGCTAATACTTCGGAAGACTGGGAATGCATGGGTATTTCGAAGAGGATTAATGGCCAAGAAGAGCATGGCAAAGAAGAAGGGATGTGATCCATCCGCTTCAGGTATTGTGTTACCGAGGTCTTTATGTCTACTTCTTATTCATGGGTACTAGGTACCGCATGTGAGGCTCACATATGTTTTACATGTGCAGGAGCTCAGAAGAAGTAGAACGATTAGGCTTGGTGGGATCGACTCTCGGGTCAGGGACGGAGCATTGGATACTGCTGTTGATATCATCTCACTGCCTTGAAGACTTTATCTAGAACTTTGCTATTATGTATCAGCTTATGTATTAGAACATCATTCATTTTGGAAAGGATTTCAGTTTGAAATAATATATGATATTTTCTTTATAACTGAGATGTTCTATTGAAGTGATACAGTTGGTAATAGTTTGTGGCTCTATATGTAACACAATATCAGATCCAATTAACATCCTCATATGGCATTGTCTCTTGAAACATCGAATAATGGTCACATCCAAAGGTCAATGGACTATTGGTATCATTATCCTTTTAGGATTATGATAAATGTGAGTCTTGTTCAAAGGAACAAAGTGACAGATGCTGCCTTCACCATAAAGGGTGGAAGGGTAAGTGGCTTGTTGGATCTATTACACAGCAATGTATGTGGACCCATGTAAACAAGCACTAAGAGGTGTTATATGCTTCATCCGGTATGGGTATGCCTTATCCAACCTAAGAACTTTGGAGAAATCCAAGAAGTTCACAAATGAAGTATTGAGTCAAATTGGAGGACCTATTATTAAAACACTTTGATTGGATCAAGGTGATTAGTAGAGAATTTGATGACTGTCCTGAGAAGTGTGGGGATTATCTCACAGCTTACTTGGAACACCACTGTGTGGTGAATTTCAAAGAAAGAAAAAGGAACATATTGGATGTGGTTCCATCTTTGAATAGTCATGCAAATATACTACTATGATGCCATGCAAACAGATGTACTACCACTCCATAAGAAAGTGTCTAAATTAGCTTTTGAGTTACGAACTGCAAATATCCCATTTCTTCAATGGAATTGGGAATGTAATGTGCAGTGATTCAAAAATATGTGTTTGTGGTGCACTGTAGAGTGCTAATTCTATCCCAAAGAGAAAAAAATATTTGTTGCTCAAACTGCTGTCTCTTTTGAGAAAGTATTTCTTTTAAAAGAAGCTAGTGGGAGTAGATTTGATTGGGACAAGGTCCAGAATCAACCACAATATAATTAGACACAGATGGAGATCAAAATCTCACATACAGGTTGAAAGTCAACCTGAGGTTCAAGTAACACAGGAACCACATAAGTCTGGATCGATTCGATATGCTGGGCATGACGAATTTTTCATCAAGGATGAACTTAAGACTTATGAGGAAATGGAAGCGATCGGTGGACCAGATTCCAAGAAATGGCTAAGGGCCATGAGAACCATAATGGACTCCATGTCTGCTAATCAAGTCTGGGACTTGGATGAGCTGCCAAAGGGGTAATTCCCACAGGTTGTAAATAAATCTTCTAGGAAGATAGACATGGAAGGTAACATTGTTACCTTGAAAGGCAAGCTAGTTAGCAGAAATTTCAGGCAAATCCACTGGGTGGACAATGATGAAATTTTTTCACCAATAGCTGAGTTTTAAGTCCATTAGGAATCTGCTTGTTATAATTGCATGATCGGTTATGGGGTGTTGTTATGAAAACTACCTTTCTTGCATGGATGTCTGAAAAGATATCTATAAGGAAATAGCCAGAAGGTTTTCATATCAAGGCCATAAAGATATGCATGGTGTTATGCAAGCATGTTTAAAAGAGTCTGTGTTTACAAGAAGATCAGTGGGAGCACCTTAATAGTATTTATTGTTATAGATGATTGATGATATTCTCCTCACATGGAATGACATCTTAGCTCTTCACATGGTGAAGAAAAGGCTTGAGATGTATTTCGAGAAGAATAATCTAGGGAATGATGCCTACTTCCTAGGCATGAGGATCTATAGATAGAGATCCAAGAAAGTCATTACCCTTTAGTCAATCTATGTCATCCAAGAGTTTCTGGAGAGGTTTATATTGGATGATTCCAAATATTGATACCTTCCAGAGAGATATGGTCTGACTCTCATGAGGATGTTGTGTCCTATGACACAGCTGGAGAGTAATGACATGGGTCTAAAATCCTGATACATGGTGTATAGGATGGATCATGTTTTGAGTAATATTCACAAGACCATTTGTGGCAAATGCTTGGAGCATAGCCAGTAAGTTTTAATCAGATCCTAGTGTTTGACACTGGATAACTGTGAAAGCAATCCTTATATATACTTGGGAAGTATAAAGGGTTGAAGTCTAGTCTATGATAGACAGGAAGAATTTTGTGTACAAGGGTACACTGATACTTCATTCTAGTCTTATGACCACAGCCAGGATTTGCGCTTTACCTTGTTGTGGTGTTGTATGCTGAAAGAGCATTATGCAAACCATAGTGGCAAAATTCTACAAATAAAGCTGAGTACATTGCAGCTTCTTGTGGCAGCCAAGGAAGCAGCTTCATTCATTTGAACTTGATTTAGTTCCTGGTGCTTGATGGTCCAGTATAGTTCTTACTGGGGCCATAGCATAAGTGAAGGAACTTAGTGCTCAAGTATGTACTGCAGCATATCATCTAATCTTAGAGATCATGGATAAGGATGATTATCAAATTTGTTAAAATAAACACAGATAGCAATCTGGAAAAACCCACTAACATAGCCTCTGGCGCAGCGGAAGCTAAATGGGTCATACTAGAGACATTGGAACTGACTAAACATCAGTTGCCCTTGGTCTTAGTGCAAGTGGGAGATTGTTGGTGTATATGCCCTGAAGACCAATGTATGGACATGGTCAGGGATTGTTTGAATGTACTTTTATAGAACTATTACTCTTTATATAGGCATGGTCGTTATTGTGCAGACTTCTCTACCTGCATTGTGTATTGAGTTGCATAAATAATGTCCCAGGAGTTTGGATTGGATACATTCTCATAAGCTATCCCCAGACAAGGTACCATAGCAGATATGGGACAGCTTTGGTACATGTGAGACTGGTGTATGGGCTGGTTAAGTGAGGGGCACAGTAACGCAGGCATACAGGTGCATTGGATGCACTAGAGTGATCCACCGTGAGGATTGACTTGTCTAGTCAACAAGTCAATCTCACATGCAAGAGGTTTGCATTGATCCTTAGACTTGAGGTATTCATGTCTAGATTTGATGATGGGTATGCTTTGATACAGTCTTACGTCTCTCCGTAATGGGAGACCAAAACGACTGACATCGGGCATGTCATAAGTCATGTAGAGACATGGATGACCAATAGTAGGATTTGTCCCTTCCTTATTGGAAGCATGATATCCACTCGGGGCCCCCCCACCTTATTGGTGCATGACAAGAATGTGTAGCCACACTTGTTGAGTCATGACCAATGCATTGGATTGATAAACTTGAGACTAATCCAATGGCAGGATATCAGTTTAGGCAAAGGGATCTATAATGCAATGGGAATCCTCGTTGCTTGTTAGGAGTTGTTGCCATAATGACTTAAGTCCTATGACATGGGTAGTAGTGATGTGTTGCTAGTTACCCCTCACTACTTATGATGTTTACATCATTGCCATCGTCATATGGATCCTACGGGGTCACACGCAATAGACTCTTGACGTTGCTTTAATCAGAAGCCTTATGATCAAGTTATTGGAAAACTTGGATCAATTTGGAAGATTTCATCAGCACCAATGGGCCTGATGAGTTGGAAGAAAGTTATTGGAGCCAAACTACATTTTGGCAGGTTGACCCGAAATTGACCTAGATTGGTCACATTTGGATTAGGGTTGCATTGGATTGGATCCAATGGCTTAATCAACCCATGCAATGAAGTTTGGGCTAACTCATTATCCAATGAGGCCCAATAATAAGTTGTCATGAAGAGATTAGAGGCTAAAAGGGTATAATGGGGAAGAGTTTCACCCCATTGGCGCCAAGGGCATAATGGGGTGAAGTGGGCGCAATGTTGCTTCATAAGGAAGCATTAGGCGCCTCCCCCTTCATCCTTTAATGGTATCTTGCCTCTATGGCAAGTGTTGGGGCTGATATGGCTTGATGGCTCTTTTGGAAAGAGCTTGAGCGCATATGGATAGTAGGGTAAGGTTTATGGTAAGATCTTGGAGACTTACCTTACCTCCAAACCCTAATTCCCCTCAAACCCTTGCTTAGCCGAATGACTCTTGCATGTTGCGCCTAGCCCTTCTCTTTGGATGGAAAGAATGCCTCTAAGGCATGTCTTGGGCTGGTATGGCTATTAGGCAAATAAGGATAGGTTAAATGAGGTTTATGGCAAAGTCTTGGAGACTTTCCTTACCACAAACCCCTCTCATCCTAGCCGCTCACTTGGCATGATCTTGGCCCTCCCTAAACCGCCTCTTGGCTTATAAAAGGGACCCTAGCTGCCCCCTCTCAATGGTTCGAATGCTTGGAGACGTGAACACACATAGAGGGGCGAGAGCAAGGGCAAAGGGCGACAACATCAAGGTGGTGCAACCCTTCTTCCTACTAGTGACCGCAAGTCTTCTCCTTCCTCTCCTCTTGGCGTGACTTGGAGAAGGACTTGGTGGCGCCACTTCCTCTTACTCTTCCTAAGGGCCGAAACTCTTCTTCTCCCTCTTCTCTTGGAGTGAAGAGGATAAGGAGTTG
Organism: Costus lasius; assembly: GCA_027563935.2. NCBI lineage: Eukaryota > Viridiplantae > Streptophyta > Magnoliopsida > Zingiberales > Costaceae > Costus > Costus lasius. The sequence goes on along the minus strand of CM050447.1, from coordinate 112,907,072 downwards.
GCGGCATCTTCCTTGCGCTTGGCGCATGATCCTTGGAGGTGGCGCAAGAGAAGTGAAGGAACCCTAAGGCTTGATTCTCTTCCCGAGGCTAGCACCAAGCGTGGAAGGGAGCAACGATCAAGGAGTCGACGCGTGGATACTTGTGGAGGGCGAACACTTGGGCGCCTTCAACATGGCTTCGGCAACTAGACAAGCAAAAGAGGTACATCTCTAACACATCCTTGTGTCTTCTCTCTCGCATGGATCCTTGGGACCGGAATATGTTTCGGGTGTAATGATTCTTCCGCTGCGTCCTGGGACTGCAAAATTTTAAATTACACCCGGTATTCCCTAACAGAAGTAGGATGTTGCATGTTGACTTGATGTTGATTTAGCCTTGTAAGTGCGTTACAGGTGCATTCACCCTAGGCTAAATAACAACCTAATACATTCACTACAAAATAAAATAAAGACTTGGAAAATAAATCCTAGGCTAAATCCTAACTACAACATAACATCAAATGCTAAATTTTAAATAAAATTTGCAACATGTTGAAATTAACAAGTTCAAAGATATCAAGATGCAACAATTTTCCAAAATGATGTCACGCATAATTAACCCTTGAAGATGTCCCTACATCAGTTATCTCTGGGGGTGAAGAATTCTCCTCCGGAGAATTAAAATTGAAGCATGTGGAGGTTCCGGTGGTAAGCCAAGGGTGTGGAGGTCGTCTCGGTTCCTGGTCCCTACATTAGTTTTCCGGGGGACTGCAGAATTCTCCTCCGGAGAATTAATGTTGAAGCTCCATTGTGGTTCCGGTGGCCTTCCCAATGTGTGCAAATTGTTATCAGCGCTTGTAACATCTTCAGCCCTGCAATTAAGTACCAATATTGAAAGTACATGTTTTCTTATGTGTATGGGGCATATATGATTTGAAAACATGATAAACAAACGTGAAGCTAGAGAGATAGGCATTGACTGAATGAGATAAGTCCAAGTTTATGATGAAATCAATGTAAGGATTCTTGTTTAGCAATGTTGAAATATGTTGCAATATACTAAAATAAGCAATGCTAGTATCATGAAAATTCCCAAAAGAATATGGAATCACAAGTCTATCATGGTGTGGTGTCAATATGCAGCCATGGTCACTAGGGATAATAAACTCAATTTCAGCCTCAAGAAAAACCTTACCATGTAACTTTACATTTAATGCAAAAGATGATTTCATTTGTAGAATGTGCATAGTCATGGTATTGTCAAAACAAAGTTCAAATTTTAAATCATCCTTGTAGCGGGTTAAGCATTGAGAGGTGTCATGTAATTGTTTTTTAGTTTCATTCCCTAAAAGAGCCGCTAGCTTAGGATGTGGTGAAGTCCAATCTATGATGGTGATTTTCAAGGAGCTTATTAAATCAGGGGCTGACACATTCGGGCGAGTAGGGTGGGTGACCTGGGGACTTTCTAAGAGTGAACATGAAGTCAAAAGTCCAATTTGGCTAAGGGATATGGTTTTTAGTGGGTAGTCTCTAGCCCTAGTAAGGAAGTTATCTAGGAATGGGCTTAGGGCAAGAGGTGGCATGTGTAAAAATGGATCAAGATATGGTGCTAGGACCAATATTGGATCAAGCACTTCTTCATGAATTTCTATAGTTGTATATTTGCCCAAAGTGTGAGGCTTCTTACTAATAATCGCTAGGGTTGATGGTATGGTATCTTCCTGCACCCTTTCAGGATTGTCAATTAATTCAAACTTAGGTTTGGGTGGAGGTAAATCCAAGGGTATCAATTGTGAAGGTTCAGGTTCAGACTTTAGTTCCAAGAATGATGTTGGTTCCAATTCAAATTTTAGGTCCAAGGGTAGCAAGTTTGAGGGTTCGGGTCCAGGCCCTAAGTGTGAAGGCAATGAAGACGAGCATAGGGGGTACCGATGACAGATTATTGGTCCTTGGGGAGTTGGTGTACTAACCTGCCCTAGACCTGTAGTTTGCACATGGTTAATCACTAGAACTTCCATCTTAGATTCAATTTCAGGCTGAGATCTATGGGTAGTAGGGGAATCAAGAGTTGACTCAAGTTCAGTTGGTTTTAGGTCAACTTTTTTATCTTGGGGTTCTGGGTCTTCTTCATAGATGTTTCCTTCTTTAGTTAGGGGAATGGAATGTGTTGTTTCCAAGAGTGTTGTTGGCTCAAGTTCAGATTTTTCTTCTAAATTTGTTGGCAGCATAGTAGGTTCTAGAGTTTGTTTTTTGAGTTTTGGCATTTGTTGTAATTCTTCCATTTGTTTTCCTCATTTGTCAAAAATATTATGAAATGATGGTTTGGGTAGATTAGACTCTATGGTTTCCTTAGGTAAGGTGTCTACCTTAGGGGTTCTAGGCTTGGGTCTCATAATGTGTAGCTGTGGTTTATAGACCCGCAAGATATAGCTATCTTTTCCTTTATGGTAATACCCGTCAAAGTCATCTAACCAAGGCTGAGCAAGGTGGACATGATAAGTACCCTTTAAAGGCAGGACATCACACCAAATCTCTTGTTCATAGGCGGTAAACTTGATAGGAACAAGGCAGCCAAGGCTTACTAAGGTCTGGGTTCCATCTTCCCAAGTAATGGTATAAGGGTGTGGGTTAGGTTCGGTGGCCAACTTGAACTTATCAATTGTTAGGGGAGTTATAAAGTTGAACCCTATGCATTTATCAATGGCAATCTTACACACCCTATCATCAATTTTAGTATAAGTGTGAAAATAATTAGACCTAAGGGTGATTCTATAGGTTGGAAGTCCATCCTTGTATCGGTTATTACTCTCTTATAAAGTTTGGTTAATGGCCTTAAGTTTATCATGGATTATGCGCAGTTGTTCTGGAGTGAAACTAGATGCCATGTTTGAAAATTTAAGAGTTTGACAATGCAGGGCAGCTATACATGCAGAAATTATACTTAGCAAACTATCTGAAGGTATCAGCAAATACCACAAAGTTCAGCAATGTGAAAATGTAACAGCAATTTTCAGCAATATTAGATGTAAGCGCAGCAATACCAGATGTTGAGGCGTTAACAGATTCAACAGCATACAGAAGTCACAAATTCATATTGTAAATGTATAATTCAGCAATGATGATGGTAAGTGCAAAAGTCTGACATTTGTAGGTGGTATAACAAATAGTAGCCAGCTTGGTCTTAATGTGAATGCAGCTAGGTGACAGGATTCAGTTCACAGCAGTGCTCGGGAACAAGCAATATTAGATATAATTGTTTGAACAGATTCAGCCGCATGTGAGTCCTAGCTTACAGCAATTCAGCGGACAGCAAGACCAAATACAAATGTAATAATAGGTTCAGCAGCATGATTCAAAAGATTCAGTACGTGGTGACTATGCGACATTAATTCAGCAAGTATCAGAAAAATGCAATGGTAAGCTATGCTAGATGTTCAGATTTCAGAATTGGAAACCAGCTAGTGAAGTTCTCAATAGAAACCAGCTAGTGATGTTCTGATTTCAGCTCAGGATTGCAGTATTCTAGCGATTGTCCTTAATAGACGAGTTCAGACAACGGCATCAACGAGTAAAGCAGAAGTTCAAACACAGTTTGGTATAACAAAATCTCAGCAAAAGCAAATGCAGGATGCAGCAAAGCTTTAACGATTAGAATTTCAGAAAACCAAATGCGTTCAGTCCAGAAAACCAGTTCAAAGAAAAAAATCTCAGTGTTAACAAAAATCCAGCAAATAGTTTCCAGGCATTTTAGCGACAAGCGCAGTAAAGGCAATGAATGAAATTTCAGCCGTGTGTAGAGCTTTTAATATCACAGATATTAGTATTTAGGTGAAGGCTAAATGACACTACAGCAGTAATAAATGGCAGGATTTACTCACGACAAGAAACTATTACAACAATATTTAGAAGAATCAGTTCATGGTAGCTACACGACACTAAATCAACAAATACCAGAAAATACAGACGGTAAGCTACAGTGGAATATCAGAATTTCGGAAACAGGAAATCAATAACTAGAGATCTCCTAACTCAGTGGAAAGCTTAGCACTCGATTTAGCAATGTAGAAATAGATGTCAGAAGGCGTCAAGTACATACAGGGCAGCAAGAAAACCAAAACCGGACAGCAAGATGTAGAAACCAGGACAGAGGAATATCAGCGAACAGTGATAGTGCAGAGATGCCTAATACAGTTTTTTTTTTAGTAAACTTTGTTTCCAGCAATGGTCAAAGAGAATAAACCCAGAAAACCGTGATCAATAACCAACCAGAGAAAATAACAGTTCAGAGACCAGTCACGCAAGCAAGTGCAGAAGATTTCAGAAATTATCGTGCGCCAAACAGAAAGAAAGCACGAGCACGTAAGGTATGCTCTGATACCACTGATGAAGGATGAAAAATCCTAACGCCCTAGATCACCTTAGGTATGGAGCTCTTCTAATGTAATAGTAAGAATAGTTCTAGTATGGGAATGTTTACCATGCGGTTCTAAAGGTTAAGAGGGAATGAAAGCACCTGAGGCCCCCTTGATGGAAGGGGGCCGAACCCCTTTCTTGGTCTCATAGGCAGTGAACTCCAGCAGGGATGTCTTCAGGGATGATGATGAACCGCCAATGTATTCTAACTCCAACCTGGGAGATGGTTTGCTGAAGACTCTAATCTCGGCAAACCATAACGTGAGGCGTTAATGGAGGTGGAGGGATTAAGGTGGTGGCAGCGGGATAAAACAGGAGCAATAGAAGAGAAGCTTGAAGTGTTGATGAGGTGGTCGGCTGTGAAGAAACTGAAGAGAAGAGAAGAGAGGAGGTTGATATAAGAGAAGAGAAGAGAAGGATAAGAAGAGGAGCAAGCTCAACTCTCAGTACACAAGAGGAGCAAGCTCAACAAGTTGGTAAACAAAACTTATTTCTGAAGTCGTAGCCAAAACCTAAGTGTTGGCGCACAGGGACTTGTCACCCCCTGATACGGCTCCAAAAACTTGTTGAGTTACCACACTTGTTGTTATCTCTGCAAGTACACAGATACTCGAAGTAATAAAGAAGATATTGATCCCACATAGACCTATGTTGTCAAGTACCAAATAATTGATTTCTTCTTATCTAGGCAATCGAATAGAAGTTAAGATCGAAAACACATGGAAAAATACTATCAGAGAGAAACTAGGACTAGGGTTTCATTCATTTTGATTTTCATGACTAGATATATAAAGGTATTATTCATCAATCAAATTCTATTTTGATAAAGGCTTAATTTACTTGGTAAAGAGATTATTGCACTTTCATGCAAATAACCATGCAGAGACCAATCCTCGCTTTTGCGCAGGAATTTTCCCAAGCTACTGATAAGTAAATTATCAAACAAAGAACTTGAGGATCACTTTCGTGCATCCGAGTTTCAACACATGTTTTACCTATGGTTCTCCAACGTTCCGATCCTCACTTTCGTGCAAGATCTCCACGTTTGACACAATAACTTAATCCTAGGTTCATAATTATCATCATGGCAGTTCTACTTACTAAAATGAAGAAATAAGAACTTAACCTAATTTCTTATGGTGAGTTCCTATTAATCAATTTTAGGGTTCCAAATTCTCAAGCAAGTCACCTTTCGGTCCTTATTGCGAAAACTCTAATTCATGATGACAAAGAGTAAACTAAGAAAAATCTTAAAGCAATAATCGCATAGGTAAAATTATCAAATTAGCATAATCATGATGAAAGTAGAAAGTATCTAGTCATTATGAAAATCAAAGGGAATTACTCCCTCATGTCCCAAAGAGTGTTTAAGCTAACATAGTGAAGAGAATACAATATTCTATAATTTTAGAAGATCGAAAATCAAAGGAAAAGAGTGTTTAGGAAAATACACCACGGTTGTGAAAATAAACACAGCCGTAATTTGTAGAAGAGGTATAGATGAATAGTAGTGGCACCTCTTTTTTCCTTGATTTCTCCTTCAATTGATCTTCTTTCGTTCTGAAACTTCTGGGATGTTGTCTCCTCCTCCAAGCAAAGCTTCAGTGTGATTTTCACGGCCGGAGATGCTCTGGATTCGTCGCGGCGGCGAAACCCTAGGCAGCAGCGTGAAACGCGATTTCTCTCTGTAGAGTCGATGAAAATTGGGGCTTTCGGTGTCTTCCTCTCTTTCTTGTCGCAGGCTCTCCTTTTCCTTTTTATGGTTTTGAGTGTAAGGCTCTAGATTGCTCGCAATCTTCTCCGCAATAATCGGGCTTCGAAATTGTCCTGGGAGTCGCGTTCAAAAACTGAAATACGGTAGTGTAATAGTTTACAGCCGTGCCATAAAATTGGTCGCATTCTCTAATCTGATGTTGTCTGTATAATACGGCACCGTAATATGGTTCACGGCACTACCGTAAAATCGGTTGAACTCTCTGGTTGAATTTGTCTGGAAAATACGGCCCGTGTCAAAGTTTACGGCAGTGCCGTAATTTCAGCAATTTTCTCTGTTCTGAATGTGCTTCAAAATATGGCTCGTGTAATTTTTACAGCAGTGCCGTATTTTACACAAAATCTTCTGTTCAGAAAATTCACCAAATTACGGCTGTGCTCTGATATTATGGTAACGTACGGAAATACTGTATTGTAATGTAAAATACGACACTACCATATTTTGGTGTGATGCTCCGATTTGCTTGAAATTTGTCGGGTGATCTCCTTTTGATGATGGTAACTCTTTCATGTATTTGATTTTGCTCGAAAATGCCTCAGAGTAGTGCCTTTTTACCTGAAAATCATGAAAACCCAAAATAGAAGTAGACTTTGCAATATTTAATAAATTTAGGATAAAAATAAGCAAAAGATCTTCAATTTAGCATGAAAAGATACATAAAATGATACAAAATATACTATATATTTTGGTGTCATCAAAATACATAAGGCTCAAACTTTGCTTGTCCTCATACAAAAAATCAAAATTTGATTAAAAGAATAACCTTTTCATGCTCAATAAATTTCTAAAATACAATCATTATTGAAAAGAATTCATCAATTGATTCATAAGACTTGAAGTAAATATATCATCCTTAGAACTCAACCCTCTGGATCCACAATTCAATTAAATAAAATTTTGTAACTTGTATAATAATTAGAATTTACAATCTCAAGATTTGACCTAGTTTCAGTTCATATCTATCATGCTTTTGTTTACAGGAATTAGGTTTCCAAAATCTTTTTCCACACAAAAATTTTCATGTATTTTGTTATTTTCTCATAGATGGCATGTACATACACACTTTTTATTTTGACTTCAACTCTTTTCTTCGGTACCACTATCAATTTTGCATAGTGCCAAGTATAGGAGTCTTATTCTTTTTATCTCTCATTTTTTTTTGCATAGACTTTAACCCATGTCTTAGGTACCACTATCAATTTTACATAGTGACAAGTAGGGGAGTCTCTCACTATTTTTATGGATCTTGGATTCTTATTTCCTAACAAATAGCAAAAATAGACTAAACATCTACTAGGTTCATCAATTGAACTCAATTCTCAAATTATACTCATATACTCATTTCATTCAAAAGAATAGTTTCACCTTTAGATCTTATTCCTCAGATAACATGTCTACCCAAAATTTCATGCATCAACCAATGTCAAATTTTAAAAATAGATAGGTATTAGAAAAATAAATCTAACATGATAGGGTTTTTCTCTAATCATGAATATAGGTTTATTCAACATCAAGGAGGATATTCGTCAACGAAAAATTTCAAAGATAAAATCATCTAATAGCATGTCAATTATTTGTATTCAAAGGAAATAGCACTGAAGGATATAATAAACTATAGAGACATCAAATGAAAATTCATGTAAAAGAGTAAGGTACTCACAAAACTCTATTTGTCATCTTTTGATCTGACATCTTTTGTACCCCTGTGAGTAGAGTAATTAGCACTCATGCACCTCTCTCTGTGTGTTGCTATTTTTTTTTTTGACAAAAATTAAAGAAAAATTAGTTTTAATCAAAACTTAAAAGAAAATAGATAGAGGTTAGAAAGCTTGGGTTGCCTCCCAAGAAGCGCTAATTTAAAGGTCGTCAGCTTGACCCTTTTGCACTCAGATTTGGTTGTGGTTCATCAAGGTAAAAGTTCTCCTTTTCTTCAATTATCTCTTTTTGATAGTAGTGCTTCAATCTCTAACCATTAACTTTAAATTCTCTGGTATCTTCACTCCATATGTCCACAACTCCGTAGGGATATATTTTCTTCACCTGAAAAGGCCCAGACCAACGAGACTTGAGTTTACTAGGAAAAAGTCTTAATCTAGAATTGAATAAAAGAACAAAGTCACCTGGTTGGAAATCTCTTCTAAAAATATGCCGATCATGCCATCTCTTAGTCCTCTCTTTATAAATTTTTGCATTTTCATAGGCTGAGAGTCTAATCTCATCTAGCTCATTCAATTGTAATCTCTATTTTTCACCCGCGTTATTTAAGTCAAAGTTTAATGCCTTGATTGCCCAGAATGCTTTATGCTCGAGTTCTACAGGTAGATGACAAGATTTACCATAAACCAATTGAAAGGGAGACATACCTATTGGTGTTTTAAAAGCAGTTCGGTAAGCCCATAGTGCGTCATCAAGTTTGAATGCCCAATCTTTCCTTGTGCGCGACACAGTCTTTTCCAAAATTCCCTTTATTTCTCTGTTTGATATCTCAACTTGTCCACTTGTTTCGGGATGATAAGGTGTTGCAACCCTATGATTTACCCCATACTTTCTAAATAAAGCTGAGAACTTATGTTCTATGAAGTGTGAACCTCCATCACTAATTACAACTCGTGGTGTCCCAAACCTTGGAAAGATAATTCTTTTAAATAATTTAACAACAACTCTGGAATCATTAGTAGGGGATGCAATAGCTTCAACCCATTTTGAAACATAATCAACTGCTACAAGAATGTATTTGTTACCTCCAGAAGAAGGAAAAGGTCCCATGAAGTCAATTCCCCAAACATCAAATATCTCAACCTCAAGAATATTGGATAATGGCATCTCATGTCTTCTGTTAATGTTGCCTGTCCTGTGACATCTATCACAAGATAAAATAAAGTTTCTAGCATCATTAAAAATTGTGGGCCAATAAAATCCTTATTGCAGCACTTTGAAGGCAGTCTTCTCAGCACTGGCATGCCCACCATAAGAAGATCCATGACATTGAAATAGTATATTTGTAACCTCCTCTTCAGGTACACATCTCCTATAAATGCCATCTGCACATCTTCTAAGCACATAAAGCTCATCCCAAAAATAGTGTTTTACCTCAGCTAAGAATCTTTTCCTTCCTTGGTAATTCAAATCAGGAGGAAAAACATTAGCTACAAGGTAATTTACAATGTCAGCATACCACGGGGCTCTGATTTGTTCGATGGTCATTAGTTGTTCTTGAGGAAAGCAGTCATTAATTACATCATTTTTTTTCAGTGTCTACCATAATCCTTGAAAGATGATCTGCAACAAAATTCTCTAATCTCTTTTTGTCCTTAATCTCCAAATCAAATTCTTGTAGAAGCAAAATCCATCTGAGCAAGCGTGGTTTAGTATGTGGTTTAGTATCTTTTTTCTGCATTAAGTATCTTACAGCTGCATGATCAGTGTACACTACCACTTTTGAGTTAATCAAATATGATCTAAATTTATCAAAAGCACATACTATAGCCAACAGTTCTTTTTCAGTGGTAGTGTAATTCCTTTGTGTTTCATCCAAAGTTTTGCTGACATAGTGAATAACATAAGGCTTTCTATCTTTTCTCTGTCCCAGAACTGCTTCTACTGCATAATCACTTGCATCACACATGAGCTCAAAGGGTAAGTTCCAGTCTGGGGGCTGAATGATGGGCGCTAAAACTAGAGCTTTCTTCAGCTCCTGAAAAGTAGATAAACAATCGTCATTAAAAGAAAATTTAACATCTTTACAAAGTAAATGCGTAAGAGGCCTAGCAAGTTTAGAGAAATCCTTGATGAATCGCTGGTAGAATCCTGCATATCCTAGAAAGCTTCGGACTGCCTTCATTGTAGTGGGTGGCTCCAATTTTTCTATCACCTCAACTTTGGCTTTGTCAACTTAAATTCCTCTTTCTGAAATTAAGTGTCCCAAAACTATCCCTTGCTTAACCATGAAATGACATTTTTCCCAATTAAGCACAAGGTTAGTTTCTTCACACCTCTGTAAAACCTTAGATAAGTTAGCCAACAAATATCAAAGGAGGAACCATATACTGAGAAATCATCCATAAATACATCCATAAAGTCTTCAATAAAATCAGAAAAAATAGCTATCATGCATCTCTGGAAAGTAGCAGGTGCATTACATAAACCAAAAAGCATTCTGCTATATGCAAAAGTTCCATAGGGGCAAGTGAAAGTGGTTTTCTCTTGATCATCAGGATGTATAGGAATTTAGAAGAAACCAGAAAACCCATCTAAGAAGCAAAAGTGAGAATGGTTTGCCAGTCTTTTAACCATCTTATCAATAAAAGGTAAAGGAAAATGGTCTTTCCTAGTGACAGCATTCAATTTTCTATATTCTATGCACATGCGCCAACTAGTAACAGTTCTAACAGGAATCAATTCATTGTCTTTATTTTTCATAACAGTTACCCCTCCTTTCTTAGGAACACAATGTACAGGGCTTACCAATTTGCTATCAGAGATAGGATAGATAATACCTGCATCAAGTAATTTCATAACTTCATTTTTTATAACTTCTTTCATGGAGGGGTTCAGTCTTCTTTGGAAATCTACATGTGGCTTGTGTTCTTCTTCCATTAAGATCCCGTGCATACAAAAAGAAGGGTTAATTCCTTTCAAGTCATCGATTGAGTACCCGATTACCTTTCTATGAACCCTTAATTCCTTGAGAAGCAACTCTGTTTCCCTTTTTCCAAGCTGTGCATCAACAATAACAGGATAAGTGGAATTAGGACCAAGAAACTCATAACGAAAGTTATCGGGTAAAGCCTTAAGTTCTATTTTTTGGAGTTTGTCCTTTCTCATCACATGTGTTGCAGTTTAAAAATTCATCAATTTTATGATTAGTTCCTTCATCAAGAACAGAATCAGAATCACATCAAGAGGTTTCAGCAAACAAATCATTAAGATCATAGATAGTGTCATTTTCATTATGTATACTACAACAATATTCAGAAAATGAAGGATTTTTCATGGCTTCATGCAAGTCATACTCAATCTTTTCATCCCCAATGTTAAGTAAAAGCTTACCGTTTTTTACATCAATGAGTGCTCCTACTGTAGCTAAAAACGGTCTACCAAGTATGATGGGGATTTTTGCATCTTCTTCCATGTCCATAACTACAAAATCTGCTGGAATGAAATATTTACCTACTTGAATAGGCACATCTTCAAGAATCCCTATTGGATACTTAACTGAGCGATCAGCGAGCTGCAAAGATATTGAAGTTGATTTAAGCTCACCCATGTCCAATTTCCTGCAGATAGATAATGGCATTAGGCTTACACTAGCACCCAAATCACATAAGGCTCGATCAAAAGCCATACTGCCAATAAAACAAGGAATAGAGAAACTACCTGGATCATTCAATTTAGGTGGCAACTTATTTTGTATAATGGCACTGCATTCCTCAATTAAAGCCACCGTACCATAATCTTCTATTTTTCTCTTATTAGACAAAATTTCTTTCAAAAATTTAGCATATGTGGGCATTTGAGATAAAACTTTAGTAAATGAAATATTAATGTAAAACTTTTTCAAAACATCTAAAAATTTCCTAAATTATTTGTCTTACTTTTCTTGCATCAACCTTTGGGGGAAGGGTATAGATGGCTTATATGGTGTAGGAGAATTTGGTTTAGAAATATCTTTCTGATATGGCATATCACCTCCAGGTCCATCACTGGTATGGGAGTGCTCATGCTCATAAGATTTTTCTAACCCTAATTCTTGGTCATGTCCACTATTAAGCTTTTTTCTATTGTTTTCATTTCTCCCTTTTGGCTCTTTAAATTTCTTTCCACTTCTAGTGACAACAACATTACAGTGTTCATCAGGTATTTGATCTTCTAAAAATTTTTTATGGGTAGTTAAAGATTCTACTTGAGAAGCAAGTTGACTAACCACTCCTTTAAGATTTTTAATTTCCTTGCTTTGATTTTGCATGAATTGAGTTTGATTAGCCATAAACTTGTCAAGCAAAGATTCTACACCAACCGAATTTACCTCTTCAGTTGGGGTTTGCAACTCCTCACTCTCATTCTTACCACTGTTGTGACAATATAGCACTTCTTCTTCAGGATTCCATTGGTTATGGTTCAAGGACATTTCTTCAAATATGGTAGAGGCATCTTCAATGGTCTTACTCATGATAGCTCCCTCTACAGCAACATCAACAATTAGACGGGTATTAGGGAGTAGACCATAATAAAATGTATGAATCAAAATCCAATTTTCAAGGCCATGGTGAGGGCACTTCCGTTGTAAATCATTGAAACGCTCTCATGCCTTGCTAAAGGATTCGCCATCTTTTTGTGTGAAGCTTGTAATTTGGTTCCTTAGTTGAATGGTTTTGCTGTGTGAAAAGTACTTCATCAGGAAGACATTTGATAGTTGTTCCCATATAGTGAAAGCACCAGCTTGTCAGAGTGTAGCCAAGAACGTGCTCGGTCCCTATGAGAAAAAGGAAATAATCTTAGTTTTAGTGCATCATCAGATACTCCATTAATTTTAATGGTATCACAATATTCAAGAAAAAGATATAAGTGCTGATAGGGATCTTCATTCGGATTTCCTCCAAATTGATTTTGCTAGATCATGGTCAAGAAGGTAAGATTAATCTCAAAATTATCAGCTTCAATGATGGGTTTGACAATGCTAAAGTGTACTCCTTGTGGTTTAGGGACAGCATTGTCCCTAAGTGATCTCTGTACCACCATCGAATTTAAATTTCCTGTGCAGTCTAAAGCAGACAGATTAAGTAACCCAAGCAAGCAAAGAAGAACGAAAAGATAGAACTTAAATAAAGTCTAGTCTAGTAATACTCTCAATATCTTCAATATTGACAAAACTAAGGTCCCTGGCAACGGCGCCAAAAACTTGTTGTATCCCAACAAGTTGGTAAACAAAACTTATTTCTGAAGTCACAGCCAAAACCTAAGTGTTGGTGCACAGGGACTTGTCACCCCCTGATACGGCTCCAAAAACTTGTTGAGTTACCACACTTGTTGTTATCTCCGCAAGTGCACGGATACTCGAAATAATAAAGAAGATATCGATCCCACAGAGACCTATGTTGTCAAGTACCAAATAATTGATTTCTTCCTATCTAGGCAATCGAATAGAAGTTAAGCAAAGATCGAAAACACACGGAAATATACTATCAGAGAGAAACTAGGACTAGGGTTTTATTCACTTTGATTTTCATGACTAGATATATAAAGGTATTATTCATCAATCAAATTCTATTTTGATAAAGACTTAATTTACCTGGTAAAGAGATTATTGCGCTTTCATGCAAATAACCATGCAGAGACCAATCCTCGCTTTCATGCAGGATCTTTCCCAAGCTACTGATAAGTAAATTATCAAACAAAGAGCTCGAGGATCACTTTCGTGCATCCGAATTCTAAGTCGATCGCCTCTAGTGGAAACTCAAGGATCACTTTCGTGCATCCGAGTTTCAACACAAGTTTTACCTATGGTTCTCCAACGTTCCAATCCTCACTTTCGTGCAAGATCTCCACGTTTGACACAATAACTTAATCCTAGGTTCATAATTATCATCATGGTAGTTCTACTTACTAAAATGAAGAAATAAGAACTTAACTTAATTTCTTACGGTGAGTTCCTATTAATCAATTTTAGGGTTCCAAATTCTCAAGCAAGTCACCTTTCGGTCCTTATTGTGAAAACTCTAATTCATGATGACAAAGAGTAAACTAAGGAAAATCTTAAAGAAATAATCGCATAGGTAAAATTATCAAATTAGCATAATCATGATGAAAGTAGAAAGTATCTAGTCATTAAGAAAATCAAAGGGAATTACTCCCCCATGTCCCAAAGAGTGTTTAAGCTAACATGGTGAAGAGAATACAATATTCCATAATTTGAGAAGATCAAAAATCAAAGGAAAAGAGTGTTTAGGAAAATACACCACGGCTGTGAAAATAAACATAGCCGTAATTTGTAGAAGAGGTATAGATGAAGAGTGGTGGCGCCACTTTTTTCCTTCATTTCTCCTCCAATTGATTTTCTTTCATTCTGAAACTTCTGGGATGTTGTCTCCTCCTCCAGGCGAAGCTTCAGTGTGATTTTCACGGCTAGAGATGTTTTGGATTCGTCGCGGTGGCGGAACCCTAGGCAGCGGCGTGAAACACGATTTCTCTCTATAGAGTCGATGAAAATTGGGGCTTTCAGTGTCTTCCTCTCCTTCTCATCGCAGGCTCCCCTTTTCCTTTTTACGATCTTGAGTTTAAGGCTCTGGATTGCTCACAATCTTCTCCGCAATAATCGGGCTTCGAAATTGACCTGGGAGTCGCGTTCAAAAACTGAAATACGGTAGTGTAATAGTTTACGGCCGTGCCGTAAAATTGGTCGCATTCTCTAATCTGATGTTGTCTATATAATACGGCATCGTAATATGGTTCACGGCACTGCCATAAAATCGGTTGAACTCTCTGGTTGAATTCGTCTGGAAAATACGGCCCGTGTCAAAGTTTACGGCAGTGCCGTAATTTCAGCAATTTTCTCTGTTCTGAATGTGCTTCAAAATACGGCCCGTGTAATTTTTACGGAACTGCCATATTTTACACAAAATCTTCTGTTTAGAAAATTCACCAAATTACAGCAGTGCTCTGATGTTATGGTAGCGTACGAAAATACTGTACCGTAATGTAAAATACGGCACTACCGTATTTTGATGTGTTGCTCCGATTTGCTTGAAATTTGTCGGGTGATCTTCTCTTGATGATGGTAACTCTTCCATGTATTTGATTTTGCTCAAAAATGCCTCAAAGTAGTGCCTTTTTAGCTGAAAATCATGAAAAACCAAAATAGAAGTAGACTTTGCAATATTTAATAAATTTAGCATAAAAATAAGTAAAAGATCTTCAATTTAGCATGAAAAGATACATAAAATGATATAAAATATACTATATATTTTGGTGTCATCAGCCGTTGAAGGGTTGCTTGTGAAGAGATGCCTTTTTAGCCGAGTAGAAGTAGGATGTTGCATGTTGACTTAGCTTGATGAAGTGGTTGACTTTGACTTTGATGTTGATTTTGACTTTGAGGGAAGGTTGTTGAGGGTGTGAAGGGTGCCTTGTAAGTGCGTTACAGGTGCATACACTAGGCTAAATAACAACCTAATACATTAACTACAAAATAAAATAAAGACTTGGAAAATAAATCCTAGGCTAAATCCTAACTATAACATAACATCAAATGCTAAATTTTAAATAAAGTTTGCAACATGCTGAAATTAACAAGTTTAAAGATATCAACATGCAACAATTTTCCAAAATGATGTCACGTATAATTAACCCTTGAAGATGTCCCTACATCAAGAAGACTCCCCCCTCTTGGTGCATCATATGGATGGCGCAAGCAAGAGGATCCTCCCTTAGGCGCATCTTAGAGATGACGCAATAAGAGAGGACAGCAGCATAGGCAACAGGATCTTCCTACCAAGGCTCGCACTAGGCGTGGATGGAAGAGGATCTCGGGGAGCCCGTGTGTAAACGATTGTAGAGGGCGGACCACTTGTGTGCCTCTCCTTTGTCATCAGCAGCCCCTAGGACATGCGATTCAGGTATACTACTCTGACACATCCGGTGGATCACTCGTAAGGGATCCTAGCACTTAGGGATATCTTGTTTTGGGTCATCGCTTCCGTAGTAATTAATATTTTTAAAATTGGCCCGGGAATTCCTAACAGCATCTTCCTTCTCTTTGGCGCCTCCCTCTAGTGGTGATCGCCACTCCTAGAGTTGGTGATCAGCCCCTTGAATTGGGGCAAGGTGAAAGGGAAGAAGGCAGCTTCCTTCCTTGGTGCATCTTCATCAAGTTGGCGCTTGGAGGAAGGAGATTAGCATACTTCAAGATTGGTGCAACTTCTTTGGTTGGCGCATCACTTGAAGAACAACCCCTTGCCGCAACTTCTTGGAGGCGCAAGCAAGGAGGATCTCTCTCATATTGGCATGGATCTCTTCTCCCGAAGCTAGCACGTGCGTGGGGCACGAGGAATCTCATGGTTGTCCATGTGTGCACGAGCATAGAGGACAGGCCACTTATGCGTCTCCATCATCATCATCCACAACTTTAGAAAATGGCTAAAAAGGCATATACCCTATCACATCCAATGTACTCTTTGTAAGACGGTCCTGTTGAATTAGGAATCTCGTTTTGGGCTAGCTTCCGCTGTGTTTTTGAATTTTAAAATAGCCTAGGGATTCCCAACACTAGCCATGTTCCAAAGGGCAATGATGGCTATTTTTGTTGATTTTAATGAAGTTTTTATGGATATTTTTATGAATGACTTTTCTGTGTATGACTCTTCTTTTAATGATTGTTTGTCTAATCTCTATAAGGTTTTGCAGCGATGTGAGGAGGTCAACCTAGTGTTGAACTGGGAGAAATATCATTTTATGGTCCAAGAAGGGATAGTACTCGGCCATTTGATCTCTGAGTGCGGGATTGAGATAGATAAGGCCAAGGTTGAAGTGATTGAGAAGTTGAAGCCACCAACTTTAGTAAAGAGAATTCGCAGTTTTCTGGGTCATGCTAGGTTCTATAGGACATTTATTAAGGATTTTTTAAAAATTACTCATCCTTTGACTAACCTGCTTACTAAGGACTCTATTTTCTATTTTGATCAGGACTACAAGGAAGCATTTAATAAGCTTAAAAGGGCTTTTATTACAGCACCAGTCATGTAACCCCCTGATTGGTCTTTGCTATTTGAGCTTACGTGCGATGCATGTGATTTGGCTGTACGGGTTCTATTGGGACAACGGATGGACAAGAAACTGTATGCAATCTATTATGTATGTCGGACTCTCGATGATGCTCAAATTAACTATGCCACAATCGAGAAGGAGCTTCTTGCCATAGTATTTGCATTCGATAAGTTTCATTATTATTTAATTAATTTGAAAGCAATTGTTACATTGACCATACAGCCATCAAATATCTTGTCAATAAGAAGTATGCTAAGCCCAGAGTGATCATATGGATTCTCCTCTTACAAGAGTTTGATGTGGAGATTAGAGACAAGACGGGAAGTGAGAATCTTGTTGCTGATCACATTTCAAGGCTGGAGAAGGAAAAAGAAGGAGAAGCTAATGAAGAATTAGAGATTAATGACTCTTTCCTAGAAGAGCACCTTCTAGCACTTGTTGATCAAGAGGCCCCCTAGTATGCGGACTTTGTTAATTTCTTAGTTTTTGACGTCCTTCCTCCTGATCTTACTTTCCGAAGGAAGAAGAAGTTTATGCATGATGTGAAGTTCTATTATTGGGATGATCCATACCTATATCGTCGATGCGCTGATGGACTCTTTAGGAGATGTATCCCTGTGGGAGAGATCCATGATATTCTCCTACATTGCCATTCTTATCCTTATGGGAGTCATGCTACTGTGGCAATGATAGCTTTCAAAGTCTTGCAGTCTGGTTTATATTGACCTTCTATATTCTGGGATGCACGAACCTTTGTTGTCACTTGTGATAATTGTCAAAGAACTGAAAACATTTCAAGACAGGATGAACTTCCACTAAATAGTATACTCGAGGTGGAGATATTTGATATATGGGGGATAGAGTCCATGGGACCATTCCCATATTCATGTGGTAAACAATATATACCTATTGCTGTTGATTATGTATCCAAGTGGGTGGAAGCTTCAGCTGAAGCGATCAATGACACCAATGTGATGAAGATGATGAAGAGGATAATATTCCCCAGATTTGGTATCCCATGAGTTCTGATAAGTGATGGAGGTTCCTATTTTTTAGAACAGAAATTTGGTGCACTTTTGAGAAAGTATGGAGTTACTCATAAAGTTGCCATGGCCTACAATCCACAAACGAGTGGTCAAGTAGAATTCTAGAAAAGACCGTATCTAAATCAAGAAAGGATTGGGCACTTAAACTCCATGATACACTTTGGGCCTATGGGATGACATACAAGACTCCCTTAGGTATGTCTCTATTCTAACTCATTTATGAGAAATCTTGTCACTTACCTATGGAGATTGAACACAAAGCATACTGGGCTGTCAAGTAGCTGAATTATGATCTCAAGAATGCAAGGGAGAAAAGGAAATTCCAGCTGAATGAATTGGAAGAAATACGCCAATTTGCATATGAAAACGCCAAGATCTACAAAGAACGCACCAAGCACTTGGCATGATCAGCGCATAGTGAAAAAGGAATTCCATGAAGGAAACCGAGTTCTACTATTCAACTCTAGACTAAAGCTTTTCTCAGGAAAGTTAAGGATGAGGTGGTCCGGACCTTTTACTGTGCAAAGAGTTTATCAGTATGGAGCAATCCAGATATGGGCTAAGCATATAGGAAGTTTCACTGTGAATGGTCATAGACCAAAGCATTATTTTCAGGATGAATGGATTAAAAAAGGGGCAGTCCTTATGCTTTTTAACCCACGAAATTGTGAAAACTGGTTTCGATCGAGCTATAGACCCTAAACTAGCACTTCTTGGGAGGTAACCTAAGTGTTTCTCTGTTTTTAATCTTAGTTGTGTTGATTTTGTTTTATCTTGATTTGGATGAGAACTTTTGTTGATGGATTTTGGTGAGTTTTATCATGTTTTCATGAGGATTTTTACTGATTATAGATTATTTTGTGCTGTAGGAACACTTTCTAAAGATCAAGGATTGAAAATATGCACATTCAGAGCTACAGTGCAAATCACAACTAAGCATGATTATAATCATGGGCCGTGATAAGTACTATAGTAGAGAAATTTGGTTTTGTATAGTGTGAATCATGGGCAGGGTGGTGGTGGGGGGGGGGGGGGGGGGGGGGGGGGTTGATTTTCATCTTCAGCCGTGAAGAGTACTGTAACACGGACAATGAATTTTCACAATGCAAAGCACAGCCGAGCCGTGACAGTTACTGTACTAAAAGAAATTTATCTTCACAATACAAATCACGGACAGGCCATGAACAAAATCTTCAACCATGATTGCAATCATGCCCCAGCTGTATATATTCATGATCATGGTTAGGGGTTCGCCCATAACCTGCGCTGCCGTCCCTCTCTCTACTGAATCTTCTTCGATCGAGTTCTCCAGAGGTTTTTCCAATGCCCACCGATGAGTCTCGCCTCTTCCATTGATCTCCGAGCGGTGAGATCTGAAGATTTCATCTGTACACCACTAATCGCCATTTTTTTTAGATTTTCTGAGTTTTCCACTACTGCTTCCAATCTTCACCACCCCCCCCACCCCCCCCTCCCCATCTACTGTTTTGACCTCTCAAACACTCTATCAACACCGGCAACAACACTCTTTCGTACCCATCAGATGGCACCCAAATGGAAAGCAGTGGCAAGCAAGAAATATGCTTCCAGGTTCGTCGCACAATGATGTTCCGCCAGCGATGCTTCACTGCCGCCACCACCATCTTCAGGAGACTACATGAGGCCCACTGCCTACCCACACGCTTTCTAGGGCCGGCCTTCTTCCTTCATCCTCACGCCATGCAGAACCACCCACGGAGTTGAACGAATTTGTTATTCAATTTTGAGATGCGGAACAGGAACGCTGATACAATATTTTGGTGGTGCGCAAAGTCCTCAACATGCGATATCTTCATCGCGGAACTCTGAATATGCTAGGGCTTTACTTGAATATTGGTTGGGACTAGTTTATGGAGATGGCCCGGATGGCCCGCCCTACATACATTGGACTGACTTGGGAGTTCTTCAACTCCATTGATGTACAATTCAGCCTTCTGGACGATGCAGATCCTAGACGACTTACCTTTCATTAGGGAACTAGGACCACTCTATGACGATCACACAGCTCCGCCGCGTCTATGGCTTTCCAGAGGTTGGGACATGGCTGGTACCCCAAGAGTTCATCAAGACATATTTCTGGAGTGGGATCAGCCTCGACTATAAATTTTCTTCACGTACAACATGGGCATCCAGCATCAGCAACTTGACCCTTTGCTACGTCCATCGGGTCCTTGCTAACACCATCTTCAGATGCAGGGAGAGCGATGGGATGGTAAGACAGACTAAGTTGTACTTTATGTGGGAAATGCTATATTCTTTTCAGGTAGACTCAGCCATCGACCTCGCCAAGCAACTCATGCGAGTGGCCCGAGCTCAGCGTGGTTTGGTGGTCATAGGCAGCTTGATCACTCCCTTGGCAGTTTCATTAGGCATCATTCCCTATGGCACCAAAAAGGCATGGGGCATCACTAGGCTTTATTCGTGTCGTGTGTTGCTATGTAGATGATAGTGTGAAGGGATGACTCTTATTGCTTAGCGTTCAAGGATAACGGCTTCACACTCCCCTTGCTGAACATAGCACATACTACAGTGTGGGACAGGAACAACTAGCGAATTTGCCCTATTCCTAATGAGCAACCTGTCCCACTGAAGTCTGTTCCACCATAGCCGAAGCCTTTCACTTTGGTTCTGCCTTTTCCACTAGGTCCATGATGGCCCTTCTACAGGAGAGCAGAGAGGAGCAGCTGCACTAGGGTGAGGTCCAGGGTGAGATTGATGTTGCCATCCAGTACATGCAGATGGAACAGTCTCATTAGTCTGACCGGCAGTGGGAGATGATGGCCGAACAACAATGCTAAGGGAAGTTTATGAGCTCTATATAGGAGAAGGTGTCCTCTCCAGACAAGCAACTCATCTTTGTCATGCAGGACGATATTGAGGAGGTGACCTTTGCTTCTGATAAGGATCGCCATGACTAAACTTGTAAAGGCAAGGGAAGAGTTCCATATCCCAAGGTTCCTGCTCTAGGAAGAAGTGAGTTTCTCTATTTTCCCACTCCTAGTCCACCCATTCCATTCATGTATTACTGCCTCGTATAGAAGACTATGTGATATTTAGAGTGGGTGGGCTGTTATTTACTGCTATGCTGATGTTCGGCTTCTGACATTTGGTTGTGTTGTGCTGATACATATGTGGCCTAGCTATATGCAGTGACATTTCTATGACGCTTTATTTATCCTGTTGTACTTGATGTTTTATGATTTGCTTATGATGCTACTCTTTGTAGTAGTACATTTATGATGATGTGTTGATTGACATATTTCTAATGATGTTGTTATGAGATGTTACGTATTTGTCCTACTGAGACTATGTGATGATATCTTTTTTTTATGTACTTGCCTAGATTATGATAGTGTGATTCTGTGATGAATTGATGATTCTGTGATACACCCCAATATTTGTGATAATGTGATAGCCTTGGATGAACACTAAGATTGATGCATTGCATGGAATGAAGTTGCTATTACATGCTAAATACACTACTTGTTTCGATATCTCCTATGATCCAATCCTCTTGTTCTGAGTTTCTGAATCCTTATGATTAGAATATTTGAGAATATTGAATTGATGGGTAACATATATGAAATTGAGTAATGATTGCATGCTAGTAGTGTACACATGTTTTCCTATTGAAATAGATACACTTGTTCATTCATTTGATTTCTTACATATTACTTGTTGGGTGTTGATCACTTATGTGGGTCTAAAAAAACTAATAGTGTTCTCTCTCTAGTGAGGCATGCAACTCCTCTGACCTAGTAACGCAAAAGTAGCCGGGGCGACATTCAACCTATGTTTGTGTTTCATGCCAAACGTGCATCAACGATCATGAGTTAATTTTTCACACTTAATGGATCCTAACTGAATAACTAGGGCGGCAATCCATCCATGGTTGTGTTTTGTGTTAGTAGGCTAGAGGAAGTTAGGTAAGCTCTAAATGTGTTGTCAATTGAGTAACCAGGGCGATAATCCACCCATGATTGTGCTTCGCATCAAAAGATTGCCAACAGTTTAGGGAGCTTGTCTTGCTAGTACAAAATAACAATAAAATGTGAGATGAACTTATGAAGCTTTGAACTATAATAATGCATTTGTGTTTGACCCCAACATTGAAATTTTAGATGAATCTAGTTTATGAATGTAGTGTGTGGGCTTAATTGAATTCTTTGTACGCTCCTAGCTAAATGCCTTGTCATCTAAAGATTGTGGGACCTACTTAATTCAATGCTTGACATTAGACCTATCATTTGATTTCTTTAACTGGATTATGGATTGCTCATAGGTATTATCTGACTTGGGTGTATGCTTTAAAATCGAATAACTTCTTTGATACCTGATGTGTGTTTCATCTTAGTTTATTTCTTAAGGATAAGCAAAGATTCAAGTCTGGGAGTATTTGATGCCTTGTATTTTAATAGTACTTTTCAGTATTTTTTATCTTAAATCAAGGCTAATTCTATTGTTTTTTCATCCCATTTAGGCTTATTTACTTGTTTATTTTGGAATCTTCACCTTTTCTTGTATGTTTAGAAATATAGGTAAAATCACTTAATTTCTGAAGCTTTTTGAAGTTTTAAAGCCATTGAGTGATACCTAGTGATGAGATAAGGCTATACAGCAAATTTGGTGTGAAATGGAGCTTTCTATGACAATTATGGCTAGGCCCTGATTATTTTCTTAGGCCATGATCATCCCATAAAACAAGTACACAGTGGCCTTCTGATGACTCTAAATTTCATATTGTTTTTCGTACTAATTAACTAACCTTTTGAGTTATAATCTTACTCTTTTGCTTTATTTTTATGCCTTATTTGCCAAATACTTCGGAATCTACACCTTCTTCGGTTTTTGATCAATTTCAAGTAAAAATGCATCATTATCACACGTTTTCAAGCAATTTCGATGAACGAGCTAGTTCTAATCATCAAGAGGAGTTTGCACATCAAATTTCAACCCAAACCAAGCTTTCCAGAGAAATTACGGTAGTGCCGTAATTATTTTTACGGCTGTAATATGAAATCAGGGCACTACCGTAATGGATTTCACGGCAGCAGTTCACCGTGAGTTTTTTGGGAAATTATGGCGCTGCCGTAATTAATATTATGGTGCTGTAATTTTGGTTAGAATCGAGCAGAGACTTCAGAGGATTTCGGACGAATTACGACACTGCCATAATTAATATTACGGTGTCGTAATTCTAGACAAATTTCATACAGAAACTTTTAGAGACAATCGAGAGAAATACGACACTACCGTAATTTTGGGCTAAACTTTTACGGTGCCGTAATTCCGAGCCAGCTCTTTATAGAACATTCAGAAGCAATCATGGCAGTACCATAATTAATTTCACGGTACCGTAATTCTGCACCCAGATTCTCGATTTTTCCACCGAAAGATTAGAAGATGATTTCTTGAGATTTAGGGCACCAATTGAAGATCCGTAAAAAGGGGAAGACTCAGCATTAGGAGGAGAGGATATTCGAAACAAAACGAACAATTTTTATCAACGATTCACGGAGAATTTCAGGGAATCGCTGCCACACTAGGGTTCATCACCGTTCATCGTATAGACCATCTCCGGCCACGAAATTTACAAGGAAGCTTTGCCTGAGGAAGGAGAACACGCCACAGAAGTTTCAAAGTGAATGGATATCGATTGAAGGAGAAATCAATAAAAATATGGACTTTGCCACTATTCATCGCGTGAAAAGCAAATTACGGGCTGTAATTTTGATTACAGCCCTGTTTTGTAACCTTTACTCATCTCTTTCGATTTCTAATCATTAAACCATGTTTTGCTATAATTCTTCTATCATGCTAGCTAAAACCTTCGTATGGGACATAGGGGTGTAATTCCCTTAATTTCTTAATGACTAGACATTGATTATTTTTGTCATGATAGTTTTGTTATGATAATTCTACTTATGTGATGTCTTTCCTTTAATTCTCCTTAGTTTTATAAATATTAGCATGTTTTAGAGTTTTGCAAAATAGACTGAGAGGTTGATTGTGAAATTTGGTTGATTGTGAAATTTAGAACCCTAAAAATCATTGAGTTTGGAACTTATCGTAAGAGATTAGGTTTGTTCTTTGAATTCTAATTTTTAGTTATTTATTACCATGTTGATTTTCTAATTATTTGGATTGAATTAATGTGTTAGGTTTTATTTGAAATTGTAAGAGATTAAATTTCTGATCATCGGAGAACCTTAAGTAGAACTTGTGATGAGTTTCAGGATGCACGAGAGTGATCCTTGAGTTTCCACATGAGATGTTTAACTTAGAATTCGGATGCACGAGAGTGATCCTTGAGTTCTTTGTTCAATTATTTACTTATTTTCAGCATTGGATAGATCTTGCACGAGAGTGAGGATTGGTCCTTTGTATGATTGTCTGCGCAACAGCGAGATGATTCTTTTATGAAGTAAATTAAATCTTTATCATGATAAAATTTGACTGACAGTCTTTATTTCCTTCTAGTCACTAGAATTAAGGTGGATGAACCCCTAGTCCCAGTTTTCTTCTCTGATATTTTTCCGTGCACTTTCTGATCGTTTGCATCATTATTCGATTTGTTTAGATAGTGAAAACTGAATTCGGTACTTAACAACAAGGTATCTATGGTTCGATATCTTAAATATTACTTTGAGTATCCGTGCACTTGCGGACTACAGCACCTACATGGCCAGACCCTAATGACTTTCATGGGCCGTGATAGTCTCGTCAAAAATTCTAGAAGTCAACTTTCATTTCAATAACGGCTAGACCGTGATTATCTCAGACTGTAATTATCTCATGACTTTGTCGCAAATCCATAGTGTAGATCACGGCTAGACCATAATTACTTTCACAGGCCATGATGAAAGTCTACCAAGATCTATAGCGCTGATCACAGCGAGGCCGTGATTATTATTATAAGTCGTGATCGCTTCTGCCTCTTCACCTCCCACTCGATTTTCAGTTGATCGAAGCCTCTAAAAATTTTGGAAAAATTAGGAAAAATAAAAAATCAAAACCTAGAGGAAGGCGAAGCATTAGGGCATAAAATCTCTCTTTTTCATGATGATTGGGGGGAGCGATTGATGATAGAACACGTTAGGGCGAGAAGACCAGTGGCAAGGGTTTTTGAAGGCGGCAAGGGTTTTTGAAGGCGATTTCGTAGCGATTATTCACCAAACCAGGAGGAAATGTTTGCATTATCCTCTCCTACCTCTCCTTAGTCATTCTCCTTAGTTTTCTTTATCAATTTCAGAGATTTGTATCAAATATCATGGCTGTAATAGCTTAAACCTTTATTCGAGACTTGGATGGAACCCGCTGACTAGATTTATCTTATGAACTGAATTTATTTCATGTTAATGAGTTATTTCTGAGCATATTCTGTTTTTCTATGTTATTTGCATGATTTTACCTTGACCAAGTAATCTTATGTTTTGGATGCCATGAGAAGTACCGAAAGGAGAATCATGACGTTGGATCTGCTAGATAAGACTTTTGAATTGCTAACACGAAAGTAGTTAAGATTCAATCGAGGGTAACATAGTTTATCATAGAACTTAATAGATTTACTTAAATCGATAAGCTACGAAAGTAAGAGATTGATTTAAGTAGGTACCAGGTTGTGCTACTGAATGGTGACAACCTGTACTTTAGGATGAATTTCTTATGCGATAAGAATAACTCATGCATTAGTTTGATTCGTTTATGCTAAACCAGTCAGTGTAGTGAATTCCGAAGTTCCGATATCTCTCAATTAGACACTCTTTCCATTTCTATTATTGTTATTTCCTATTTTACTTGTAGCTGAGTTTGACAACTTTATTTTCCAAACTCAAAAGTTTGATTGCTTAGCTTCTAAATACCGGAATAGTTAGTACTTGACGCAGTTCCTTGTGGGATCGATATCTTTTATATTGCTTCGATAACGCCATGTGTTTGCGATGCATATCAAGCCTCCCTCTTGATTTTGTGTTGTACAAGGCCTCTTAATATTCTTTAACAAACTCACCCACGCATGTGTGGGCTTGTTGTCTTGAATGTGTGTAATCATCACCTTCCATCAGAGTTGGACCAGTAAAAAATGGGAATGTGACCCCTTTCCAACTCAAGGGGTCCATTGTGAGTATCTCTTCCTTTTCTAGCTTTCTTATTTCTAGATTTCTTTCCAATCTAGTAGATCGCATGTCTTAGGTGTAGTATATATTCAAGTAATCAAGTTTTAGTTTTGGTTTTTACCTATAAAATGAATAAAAAAAGCTAGTTTCCAATTCCATCAGTGTAAACCGATTTTCATAGTTATATGTTACTTAACAAAATATTTTCAAAAACCACTATTTGCATAAAGCTTGATTTGCACCCCAGCATAGTAGTTTCTTTTTATTGTTATTTACCATGTTTACCTTTTCAGATTGCATGTTTAACTTTTTAGATTGCATCTAGTTGTTGTTATGCTGTCACCATCACTAAATTGATGAAATGAATTCTGTAGAGGTTAAACCTCACTTGAATTGCAATTGAGAAAGTTTTCTTTAAAACAATGTATATTCTTGTTAGTGAATTCTGTTGTGTTATCAAGCCATGCGTCGTTCAAATTTTTCATATTTGGATATGAGATTGATAATTTGCGGATTAGGATTCATCTCTTTAATGCATCTCACCATTGATAGATTGAGAATGGATAGTGGACACACCCGATATGAATGTGCTACACATTAGTATTGAACATCTTAAATTTATGCAAATTGGATAACTTGTGTCATGTATTCCTTCTTTTGATATGCTATGTGATTAGGAAAAGAGTCTAAAAATAAATCTCTCTCTCAAAAAGAGTTAAAAAAAATTGATGGAAGTGAACAACTCCACTGTCATCTAGTTATGAGTTTGTGATTTACATACATTAAATTCATTACCAACTCAGTAACCGGGGGCATTCATCACAAACTTTGACCCTCACATAAAAAGGTTGATTAACGATTTAAGAAAAACAACTCTGCTAATTGGATGACATGAGTTTGTATGCACTATTTTGTGTATACACTCTGAATATGTTTACAACTGGATAACTAGGGGCATTAATCACAAATGTCTGATCTTCGCATAAAAAGGTTGATAAAGCATTTAGATTAGTAGCCTTAGTCAATTGTAACAAAAAAAAAACAAAAACAAAAACAAAAAAAGAGAGAAAAGAGAAAAGTGAATCTTTCTCTTTGACATATGACATAGCTAGATTGAATTGTGTGACAAGTGATTTCATAAAGTTGATTTTTTGTGCTCAATGCAAATGTTCACCCTCATTCTCCTTGGGTTATGAAACTTTGAAGTTTAAAGTCTTGATGCAATCTTTTTGTTGTTGGATTTGTTGGCTAACCCATATGCTATGCAAGTGTGTAGTCATTAGAGATGCATCTTTTGATTTTTGAATTATTTCTCTCTTGTCTTGATAACTTTGTACGAATGATTGATTTGCTTGAGGACAAGCAAGAATTCAAGTCTAGAGGATTTGATATCTCTTTTATATATATATATATATATATATATATATATATATATATATATATATATATATATATATATATATATATATATATATATAGGATTTTTAATATGATTTCATTATCAATTTAATTCTCATTGCATGACTTTCACATTTTATTAGGCTTGATTTCTTGTAATATATTTGGAATATACACTATTTCTATTTTTTGTGTCATTTCAGGATAGTTGAGCCAACATAGGACAAATCTGAAGAATTCGATATCACAGAAGAGTTCTCAATGCTAAGGTGAAGCTCCTCAGCAAATTTCAGCAAGTTTGGAGCTTGCTGTAGAATCGCACCTGACCCATGATTTTATATCACAGGTGTGATTCCGCTTGACTGAGTCCCAGAATCAGCCGAGAAATCATAGGTGGCTTGGATTTTAGATCACACTTGTGATTCTAGTAAGCAAAAGTGAGCAGAAAGAATCACAAATGGCTTAGGATTCGATTCACACTTGTGATTCTCTATCCGCCCCAAACTCATGATTTTTCTAGATTTAACCCTAATCTTTAGGGGTTTTGTAGAGAGATAGAAAGGGCAACTAAGGAAAATTACCTCCACAAAGTTTAGGCAGTACAAAAATGAGAGGATCAAGGAAAAAAAAGGGAGGCCAGCGGCAGTTGTTACAAGTGAAAGGCAACAACAACAAACTTGGGAAGGAGTTTGTACTTGGGAGATTGGCTTCATTCTAAGAAAGATCTCCACTAGCTAAATATCATCTCCTACCCTTGTACTCACTTAGGGAAATTCTCATTTTGATCTCCCTTGCGTTTTTCATATTCATTTCATTGTATCAATATTTCTTGAGTTGTGGGTGAACGCTAGCATGGAAACCCTTGGCTGAGTCAATTAGGGACATGGGCCAAGCCTATTAGTTCTTGTGCATGGATTGAATTATTTTATTGCATGTTGTGAACCCTAGTGAGTTTATTCAATCTATGCTGCATTTACTATTTGTATGGTTTTAGCTAAACTATCCAAGATCTTAGATGTTGTAAATGGGATCGAAAGGCCATTCACAATGTTGGAAACCCCTTGGTTGAACAAAAAAAAATCAGACCATGAAAGTAGGCCGAATCATTTGAAGGAACTATCACATCCATCCTTCACCCATTGTGTCAGTTTCGAGGTGTCTGGCCACGAAAGTAGAAGGTCATTTCGAGCTAACATTGGGTTGTACTGCTGAAAGAGTGCAACCCATACCACTCGATGAATTTCTTTATACTAGTTAGGTGGTTGACACTAACAGTGTATCATTCGTGCACTTGATGACAACATGGTGACCCCCGTATCTCTATCTTACCATTACATAGCTTATATCCTAGAATTGTTTATTGCCATCACTTGCGTTGTCCACTTATGTTAGTTGTGGGAATCACTTCAATATTTAATATCTGTCTAGCAAGACTTATATCAGTTAGTAATTGATTATTTATCCCTATGGAATTGATAGTTTACTACTTGATAGCCCGTGCACTTGCAGACCTATCAATGATCAAGGCATGGACTGGTCGACCATGCCTTTTAAGGAGAATACCTAGCCTTGTATAAATAAGCATGCAGAGGTTAGGCTACAAACACACAATTCTTCTCTCCACTCTCTCTGTGTGTGTGTGTGTGTGTGTGTGTGGCCGACGCCCTACTCCTCTCGTTGCGCCGATGCCCTCCTCCTTTGTCATGAGCACCAAGGTGCCATCCCTTCTTCTAAGGCTTGCACCAAGCGCAAAGTGGAGTGATCTTCAAGGGGTCGCTATGTGGATACCGGTAGAAGGCGAACACTTAAGTGTCTACAGACATTAACATCAAACATGTTTCAATGGTAAAAGTACTATTATATCTCTTAGCTCATCTTATATGGATTCTCTTAGAGGGGAAAAATTAGTTATAAGTTATTTTTTTGTTGCATATTTTTCAGTCTGCCTACGATTTTTCCTTAACACCTTCTACCTTGCTTACAAACTTATGTAGCCTATTAAGAGAATATCTACTAAAGATAGGACGATGATCCACATATTTCTTTTTTTTCCTTCAACCCTTGTTTACGTATGAAATCCATGAGCACAAGAACTACTACTTTGACAACTCATTTTTTCACAAAAACTGCAACACAATATGCGTAATTAGTTTGGGCTCATTAATTGCCAAAATACATTAGCAACACAATAAATATTTGATTAATGAGAGAAACAATTCATCATCCTGAAATTATTCAAATTGAACATAAAAAATGTCTAATTTTATTGATTTAGACAATAGTTATAAAACCAAAAGTTTGGGACTAACTATAACGGGAAGCGTGAATAATAACTAGCATTAACATATCATAAATTAAAATAGAAAACATGAGTAGGATTAATCGCACTAACACACCTACATGCTTAATATAAACATTCAAATAAAATAATATAAGAGGCTTGACAACATGATATTTATGTTACCCTTCTCTTCAGCAAGACGAATGGGCTAGAGTTCGTTGGAGGACGAGACAACATCGGAGAAATACTAGGGTGAGACAATGTTGGAGGGTGAGCATTCTTCAGAGAGTGAGTAGCCGTTGGAGGTCGGGACAGCATCAAAATCATGTCTGTGAACTAAAATGAGAGGGTAGCAAGCAACAAACAAAGGGAAAAATAAAAAATCAAACCCTAAACCCTATATTCATATGTCTTTATGATAACAAAATTATTATTTTAATAAAAAATATTAAATTTAAAATTATTTTTAAATATTTTTTTAAAAAAATTTGACTAGCATAACAGTTTAGCCAAACACCTTTTAACTTTTTCAATCAGCTACTTTTCAACCAGCACTTTTTCAACCAGTAAAAGTTAAAAATTTTAGCTACGCCAAACGTACCCTTAGGCTTTCTCATTCCAGAGTTCCTCCTTGATGAACCCATCTAATGATGAGTCTTATACTAAGTTCATTTTATAGCATGATGTTATAAATTTTTTTGTTCTTCCCATCAATTGCCTTTATTTGATTATGTATACGTAGGTCTCTTAATCAAAAATATTCTAAGCTACTTAGAGATAATGAATAATAAATGTTTACGTTCATTAGAAGTTAGAATCCACTAACTAAAAAAACCTTATAATTATAAAAAAAATAAAAAACGATCATATTACTTATTTGTATTAATTCAAATTAATTAATTTTGACCAAACATATATTTAAGTAAACTTGCTTGATCTTATTTATGAATCCATTCATGTAATTATTACTTTTAAGAGCATACTATGTTTCATAAATGATTTCACGTAATTTATGTTGAATTGTACTATTTTATTTCATGATGTGTTTATCACTTGATCCTTTATTATTTTCTGAGCATTTTGCTCATTCATGGCATTCTAAATTATTTACATATTAACTTTGGGCTAACTGTTTTGAGCTGTATATTTACATATTAATTAATTGAGTTAATTATGTTAAGTGTGTTCTTAAGTAAAATGTTTGATCTACATGGTAAATTTTTATATGGACATATTGATTTCATTTATAAATTTATCATTATTTTAGGAATATGATAGTTGTGGTACCATAGGTAGGATTATTTAGATATTTTGTCTTTGACCATGGTGACATTTAATAATTAAAATACTTAATTTGATAATTATTTAGATGTTGAAGATGATAAGATCATTATAGTCTCCATGTAGGAGTTTTAAAGGCTTTAAAATTATTGTGATACAAGGACAAATGACTAGAGATGATTATCAAAGTAATTTTATAGCATCAAATCAATAAAATAATAATAAATGGAAAATTAAAAAGTTTAAGAAGCTGAATTCTCCATCATTTTGTGGAGATTTAAGTCCAATATTACTTCAGAGGTATTACTTATAAAAAATGTTTAATTCATGAGGAATTGTTTTATTTGGGTTTGTTGATACATAAATAGAATATTAATTTACAAACCAATTGTTTCCCATAGAATGAACTGAAAAAAAAAGTCAAGATTTTAGTGTACAGAAGAAATTGGATTAATTTAGATTAAAATGGAATTATACTGCGAAGTAGTCAACTTTAAAAAAAAAAAAAACTCGAATTTTATGCGGAGGCGGAAGTCTTCTCAAGTGCGGCGCGCTCCCCTCGCGGCTGGCTCTGATCGTGTGCTTGCGGAGCGCTCGGAGGAGGAATCGTGTGCGGATGAGTCGGCGGCAGCGGCGCGCTCGGTCGGCGGCGCAGGGTGTCCTCTTCTTGGAGCAGCAGGCGCTCGGAGTGCAGCGCGGTGAGGTACAAGGCGACCCCGAGGAGGACGGCGATGAGGCCGAAGATTCCGGCCGCCGCAAACAGACCAGGCCGGATAACGTGACATTGTGGCTTGGGCTTGCTCCACTGGCTTATGTGGCCGGACTCCACGCCGATGCCGATGATGAGAAGAACTTGAGCGATTCCGAAGCAGATCCTGCAGTGGAAAGTAGTACGCGCGTCTGGTGAGTATAAGTTTTAGGAAATAGTCTTCTTACTAGTTTAACAAACTGACATTTCTATTGACCAATTTCGAGTGACCAATTTGGTCAATACTTAAAGAAATATAATTTAGCATTGTCAATTTGACTTTTATAATCGGATTGAACGGTGAATTTGGTCCTTAGATCCCTGGAGCACAGAATTGAACAAGTAGGGAAGAATAGCGCGCACCAGGCAGCGAGGAAGAGGAAACAGGTCTGTCCTGTGAGATTTCTAGCTGTGGACACGTCACGTGGATCCTCTGGGAGCGCCGGCGGCGGCGTGAAATTGGTGCCTAAAGCGGTTGAATGCTTGGGCGATGCCAGCGCCACCAGCATGTAGGCGTGCTCAGCTAGCACGGCCACCGCCAGCAGCAAGAACGCGCACACCGCGCAGGCTAGCGCCGCCCGACCGTTGCTCTCGTACACGCACACGTCAGTCGCGTCGCCGTTGCGCCCCTGAGTGCTAACCGCGTACCACGTCGCCTGTCAAAGCAAATAGAGTAAAATGAAACGAAAATTTATTAACGTGTGGATAAATGATACGACTGATTCACCTCAGAGCGGGAGGCCTCGGCGGCGAGGCAGAGGACGAAGGCGACGAGGCCGCAGAGCACGGAAAGGAGGACGAGGAAGAGGGCGAGGCGGCTTCCGATGTCGCCGCGCCACAAGTACTGGTGCTTCCGGTTGGTGAGGTCGGCGTGGGTTATGGCCATGGCAGGCGAGCAGTGGAGGCTGGAAATGCTTCGAGGAGGAGGTGGATGTGGATTTTAACGAGGAAAGCTGCGTGCCTTGCAGGTGGAGAGGAAGCGAGGAATCCATGCATGCCATGCGCCGGCGGATTGCTTCAGGTGACTCTGTTGCTTGTATCAGAGAGATGCCCGGCAAAAACATTCTTTTAGAAAAAAAAAAATATTTCAAGGTTGCGATGGGAATGAGATGGATCAATCTTTATCTCTTTATTATAAAGAAGTGGAATGTTGAATGTCGAATCAGTCGTGTTCCTTAAGAGAGTAATTAGTAAGACTAGAATATTTGGTCCCTCACAATTCACTACTTGTGATGCTCCGAATCCTTGAGTTGTAATTGCTTTTCAAGTTCACAATTGTTTTATACTTGATGGATGAGTACAAGTATTAGTAACAGGTTATGCATTTTAGTGCCAGTCTACCAGTTGGCCCAAATCAACCGTTGATCATCTCTAATTTGGACTGCTGCTGTACTGTATGCCCTTGCCCCTTGCCTTCTCATATGGCCTAACAGCTACAGCTGCTGGCAATGCCTTTTCGCCTTATTCCCATCGTCCATCTCACCATCTACAAGTAACTGAAGTGTCGCATCGCACATGTCTTGAGTCTCGACTCGACGACAATGACTCCCACAAGATTCGTTAGTGATGAAGGCGAGGCAATCATCAATATTATCATGAGCAAGCAATAGTTACTTAGTGTGCTATATTTTTCTTAATGTCAAAGGCTCTAAGCATCATCATCTTGTGGTTCTTGTCATCAATATATCTAAATCAAATCAGTGATGCAGATTTTAGAAAAAGGAAGCTACTTCCAGTCGAGAGGATCAGACCAGACAGAGTACTTGAATGCTTCTTATATTTGCTTATCATTTTTCGTTGAGAAAGGGTGATAAATTTAAATCTCACAATCAAGTTATAATTAACAAATTCTTCCTCACATGAATGAACAAGAGGAGAAGCAATATGAGCAATGAGACACAAATTCATTCACACAAACGCAAAAAAAATTTTAACAATATGAAGGATAAAAACATGGGACTGCTCTTCAATCCACACAAAGAAGATCCATTATCAGCAAAATGTTTTATAATAGCAATATGAGTTTATATGAGTAGAAATGATCACTAACTCAACTACAAAACAAAAAAATTATAAAAAAACAATTGGAGAGTAAAGAGAACAAACAGAGAGTCTCGGCTTTGACAGTAAACAACAGCCTTCCAGACCTCCAAAAAAGATCTCCACTATTCAGAATTGAGTTTCAGGTGTCCTCAAATTGCTGACCAAGTTTCAGCCAAATTGGACAATGGAAACACTTCTGATTGTAAGGTATAATCAAACTTATCAATGTTGGAAATCAAAACCAGACAGCTTCTGTTCTTGACACCATTACTCTAAAACCAACCTCCTTCGTTCAATCAAAGAACACATAGAGATAAAGAAGATCTCTAGAAATCAGCACAATCTGACCTCCGATTGATCTTCGATCGTTAGTGAGATAAAGCTAGTTGTGTAGAGTAATAACTTCCAAAACAACTGGCCATGTTGTGTTAGAGTGGTTGCGCACAAAAACTGCTGTATTCCCCAAGACGCTGAAAAGGAACTTAACCTATAAATCCAACGGGTTTACTAAGACTAATTGGGTCTATTAAAACGTAGGTTTTATCCAAATAGGAAGGTCCTAGAAACCCAACATTTTTGCCATGTGCTTATTGTTTTAACTTAATCATTAGCTTATCTAATAATTATTTCTCATCAACTCTTTTAAATCTTCTCATGAGCCAGCCGTAGCTACAATTTTCTCTTTCCCAAATTTTACTCGTCTCGCGCAGCCATAGCCTACCTAATAAAGCAATCTTGCTGTTGTTTCTTTTTTGTTAAATGTTAATAGTTACGCAAGCATACTAGTGTTAGACCTAAAATCAATCCCGATTTTGATTAGTCAACTAAGCTATTGACCAAGTCAAAGCTAGGTCAAAATTGGCCCAATGCCGATTTAGGGCCCGATTCATGGCGGACGTCGTTCTATCAAAGGGGAAGCGACGTCGTTCGGCGGTGGCTGACGGTTGGTGGCATACTCGACACATGGAGCACACCGAGCGTAGGCAGATCTAGCTAGATCCGAGGCACGACAGACAAGGCCGGCGGTGGCGCTCGTTCTGCGACAACAACGCCGTGTGGCCCATCTCGACTAGCTGCAGAAGAGGAGGGCAAGCTTTTGGCCAGCAGTGTGGCGGCCGCGTGGCTGGAGCTGGCTGGCGTGAGGGTCGATGATGCTTCGACTTCGGTAATCGCTTGGAGGCACATGCGGTAGGGGAGGCGATGTGAGATGAGGGCTTCATGGGTTGTGGGCTAGCAACATGGCTCCGCTTGAGGAGTAGACCAGAAATAGCGGGTGAGGTGGTGCGGCATCTGATGAACTTCAGCAAGCTCTAGTGGTTTATAGCGCTGGGAGGTCTACCCCTACACTCCGGTGACCGGCAGCAATTGCTGACGGACTCCGATGACCGGTGAGGTGGTGTGCGAGGTTCGACATCAATGAGTCCACTCTATTTCCCTTATTTGGCTCAGTGCAGCCATATTGACTGTTCCTATAGACTCCAGTGTTCAACGGCAATCCCCGGCGAACTTCGTATGATGATCGGTGGTGTGTGGTGGGCGATTCGACGTCGAGAAGTTCAAATTAGATTTCCATCAGTCCGTTGTGAAGTGGTAGTACCAGCAGTATCGAGTCCTGCCGGGGTATATTTTTCCTCTTGGCTCCTTACTTTTTGTTATTTATATTTTCCTATGTCGCTATGCTTTTCGGCAAAGTCTTGTTCCGCTGCTTGTGTGTGTGCACGTTCTATGTTTGACCCTGCATTTATTCATGTGCAATCCCTTGCTTCTCCGACATTCTCCCCTGCTCGTCTGAGCGAGGTGGCTTCTCCCCTCTTCTCGGTGTGTGCAACCCTATCGCTTTTGTGTGGTTGTGTTGTGCCTGTGTTCCATCTCCTGCGTGCAACTGGCCCCTCCTCGTCACCCTCTGTGGTGTCTATTGTTCGCATGTATGCCCCATCATCTGCATACGGTATTTGCTGTTTGTTGAGTTAAGCTGAGGCATGGGTATTCACGTCTACCGGTCGTGCCCTCATGGTATTTTTGTCCCTTTTGTCGGACTATTTTCTTTTGGAGTCCTGCATGACTCTCCTTTTTAGTAGAAAAAAAGAAAAATATTAGCACTAATTTCGGGCGTGACAGACTGGCATCAGAGGCCAAGTTTTATGTGTTCCAAGTTGTACTCGTGGTTGTAGCAGTACTCTACAAGTATACTGGACCCTTCAACCAACTTGGGGCACATCAACATCATGTACAATGCAATCCTGGAGGATGCAGTTGGAGGTCCTAGAAGAGTGCAAGACAGCAGAATTGCAGGGATGCACAATGGAGGTGCACCTCCTATTGTGTGATGCAGCTATGTTGAATGCTTAGGCCGAGGGTGGCCATGTGACCGTCGTGCGATGACGCGCTCACGAGCCACCACCCTTTTTGGGGGTTTGTGTTAGTATTGATGCCCTTGGACTTATGGTTGGTCTAGTGTGATGTGTGTCACATCTTTGATAGATGACATATTCTGGCATTGTCGTTGTTATGCATTTTGTACATCTACTACATTTGCATAAACAATGTCCCTAGAGATATCTAGTCTCTGTTTTTTTGTCCCCAGTCGAGAATCATAATGGATATGACACAACTATGATATATTTGAGACTAGTATATGCGCTGGTTGGGCACGGGTTGGTAATGCATGCATATGGGTATATCAAGGGAGATATAATAGATCGACCTACCATGAGGATTCAACTTGGTATCACAAGAAGAATATCACAGTGACAGAGTTATGCTTGTCTTTGACTTGAGGGCATTGATATCTCTATATGGTAAGTGATATACTTTAATACAACCTTACGCTTCGCTATAGTAGGAAAGACATAACGGTTATCATTGGGTATATCATAAGCCATAGGAGAGATTCAATGAGATAAGATAGGATTTGCCCCTTCCTTGCAAAGAAGCTTGATGTCCATGGTGCCCCTATATGGTTGCATGACTGAAAGTGTATGGCCATACTCAGGAGAGAACCTGATTTAGTCATGATCATTTGATTGGGTCAAACAAGTGTGAGACGCTGGTCCAAGTACTTTGTTGCAGTTTTAGGGGATATCGATGATGACTCCATTCTGATGACTTGGGTAGTAGTGATGTATTGCTAGGTGTCACTCATTGCTTGTGATGATTTAGGATTATTACTGCCAACGTTTGAAGAACCTATAGGGTCACACACCTAGACAATCGAGTTCTCATATTGATTGTATAGCCTAGATCGAGTCCTTTGGATGATTCGGATCTATTTGGGAGTCTGATGCATCTCGGATGCATCTAGTGAGTCAGAGATGATCATATGAAGTTTGGTTACGTTTTGACTCTGGTTGACCTTCGGGTGACCTCGATAGATTAGGTCTAGTCAATGGGTCAAAAGTCATATTTTAGCTCCGGAATATCTTGGAGGCTTTTTGCAACTTAATTAAACGTAACTTGAGGGGCCCGCGAGTTTAGAGCTAAAATGAATATTTATATTCAGTTTTATTCACAGCTTAAGGTGTCGGGGCACCCTCAACTTAAGTGAATATTTATATTTAGTTTTATTCGTAACTTAAGTCGTGAGGGCCGCTCGCAACTTAAGTGAATAAAATGAATATTTATATTCGTTACTTAAGTGAGGGGACCTGCTTCAATTCTCTATATAAAGTGTAGAAGAGAGTGGGGGGCTCTCCTCTTCTTCTTGGCGCATGCTTTAGTGCTTGACACAAGTATAGAAGAGAGTGGATAGCTTGTTGGCACCTCCTCCTTGGTGATTGGCGCAAGCAACAAGCAAGACTCCAAGGCATGGATCTCACCTTCCAAGGCTAGCACCAAGCGTGAAGGTTGAGAGGACGTGAGGAGTTTTTTTGGCAAAACAAGAGCAACCTTATGTGTGCATGATTGCAAAGGACATTCCTATGTGCATCTTCATCATCGGCGATTGCTCTAGAAATTGCTAAAGGTATTTATTGGTGTTTATACCCTTGGACCCGTTGTTGGTCTATCCTTTGTACTACTTGACATTGATATTTTATATCATTCTGGTATTATCGTTATTATACTATGTTTACATCTGCGACTATGTACTTGCATGATAATGTCCCTAGAGACAGATTGTATCTGTGTTCAACCTTATGTCCCTAGTCAAGTACTTGAGTGGATAAGGGATAGCTCTGGTACATGTGAGACTACTATATGTGCTGGTTAGGCACGAGGTGCTAACACAGGCATATGAGTATATCAATGGTGGATATACTGGACCGACCCGCTGTGAGGCTCTAACTTAGTGTCATGAGTTAATCTCATAAGTGACAGGAGATGCATTAATCCCTTAATTTGGGAGGTTATAACGGTTGTCATTGGGAAGCTTGATATCCACGGGGCCCCCCTATAGATGCATGACTGAAAGTGTATGGCCATACCCAAGGGAAAGCCTGATTTAGTCATGACCATGAGATTGGGTGAAAACAAAGTGGTGACACACTTTGTCCAATCGGATATCAGTTTGGCAAAGAGACTGTAATGTATCGGTATCTTATTGCGATGATAGGGATGTCGATGTCGATATCCATTTCAAAGACTTGGATAGTAGCGATGCACTGTTAGGTGTCACTCACTGCCTATGATAACCTTAGTTCATGACTGCCAGCGTCAGAGGAACCTACATGGTCGCACACCTTGATACTCAAGTTTTCGTTTTGATTGGGTAGTCATATGATCGAGTTATTGCATAACTCGGATCTATTTGGGAGATTTCATCAGTGCCAATGTGCGTGATGAGATGGAAGAGACTTATTGGAGCTAAACTTTATTTTTGGCATGTTGACCCCGGGTTAACCATGGTTAGCCGTATTTGAGTAGGGTTGCATTAGATTTAGTCGATGGCTTAATTAGCTTGCTAAATGAAGTCTAGCATGAACTTATTTGATATGGTTGCATGACATTGCTACTTGATTTCTTTTGCTATTTTCTGTGATTGTATCACTCACTGAGATTTCTATTCTATGTGGTTTCTTGAATTTATCATTTTACACTTTTGACTATGATTGTTTGAGTTTCATGCTTCACACCTTTTGCATTGATATGATATTTTTGATGTTTACAAATTTTATGACTTGAATCCATGTGATGAGAGGTGTGTAGATTTTTCTATGATGATGAATATTCATGCATATGCCTGTGATGGAGATATATCTATTATGTTAAATTTATTTCTTCAATTTATATCTACTTGTTGAAATTTTTCATTGATTGATGTATAAGGTTTTGGGTAGGTATGTTATTTTATGAATGCAATCTAAAAGTGAAACATCTTTCTTGAATAAAATGAGCATATGAGTGTAATTTTTGAATTGATGTCAATTGAGTAACCTAGTTGATGTTTATTTTATCTAACTATTTGTTGGGAAGAAAGAATCCAAGGTCCATAAAAAGAAAGAGAAAATGACTTCTCTACTTGGCACTATGTAAAATTGACAGTGGTACCGAAGACATGGGTTGAAGTCAAAACAAAAAAAAGAGAGAGAAAAAGAAAATGACTCCTTTACTTGGCACCGTGTAAAATTGACAGTGGTACCGAAGATAAGAGTTGAAGTCAAAATAAAAAGTGTGTATCTATGCGGGTACATGCCATCAAAATTAATAAAAAATAGAGAGAGGAAAAGAGACTTTGGGTGGAAAAAGATTTTGGATATCCTATTCCTGTAAACAAAGGTATGATAGATTTAAACTGAAACTTGGGTGAAATCATGAGATTGAGATTCTTTTTGTTATGCGAGTTGTGAAGTTTTATTTGATCAAAGTTGTGAATCTTAAAGATTAAATTCAGAGGACAGTGTATTTATCTAAAATTTTGTGTAAAAAGTTGGTGGAATATTTCATGAGTGATTATATTTTAGAAATTTATTTTTTATAAAAGATCATACTTTCCATACTTAGCATTGTTCTTATTTATTTGCTTGAGGACAAGCAAAGTTTGAGCCTTATGTGTTTGATGACACCAAAATTCATAGTATATTTTGTGTCATTTGATGTGTCTTTTTGTATCATATTTATGCTCTTTTGCTTGTTTTTAAGCCTTATTTGCCAAATACTTCAGAATCTACACCATTCTTTGTTTTTGATCAATTTCAGGCAAAATGGTATCATTATCATCAGTTTTCAAGCACTTTCAATGCATGAACGAGTTCTAATCATCAAGGGAAATTTACACATCAAATTTCAAGTTAAAACAAGCCTTCTAGCAAAAATACGGTACTACCGTAATTTTGGGACAAATTTCCACAGTACCATAATTTCAGCAAACCCAACCAGAAGTTCCAGTAAAAATACGGCACTGCTGTAAATATTTCCACGGTACCGTAATTTTCGACTGATGTGATCCGAAAGGACACACTTATAGATACAAGTAGGTAGACTAATTTAAGGTGTCGCAGCCAAAACTTATTTGGCGCACAAGGAACTGTCACCCCCTGATACGGCTCCAAAAACTTGTTGTCCCTAAACTTATAGTGCACGGATACTCGAAGTAATAAAGAAAATATCGATCCCACAGAAACCTTCGTTATCAAGTACTGAATAATTAATTTCTTACTATCTAGGCTAATCGAATTGGTGAAAAATAGCAATTGGAAACTAAAAACGGAATTATCAAATAGAAAAGCTGGGACTAGGGTTTCGTTCACTTCAACTTTTATGACTAGACATGATAAGGATTTCGTCAGTTCAATTTTATCATGATGAATATGTAATTTACTTAATAAAAGAATTGTTTCACTTTCGTGCAAACAACCGAGCAGTGATTAATCCTCGCTTTCACGCAAGATTCGTCCCAACGCTGAAGATAAGTAAATCATCAAACAATGAACTCAAGGATCACTCTCGTGCATCCGAATTCATGGTTGATAATCTCTAGTGGAACTCAAGGATCACTTTCGTGCTTCCGAGTTTCAACACTAGTTTTACTCATGGATCTCCAACGTTCCGATCCTTGCTTTCGCACAAAATCTCCACGTTTGACAAATAGACTCGATCTATAGATTCATATTATAATCATGGCAATTATTCTACTAGAACAGATCAAATAGGATCTAACCTAAGGAAGGGTTCCTAACATGCAATTCTAGGGTTCCAAATTCTCAAGCAATTACCTTTCAGTCAATAGCGAAAATTCTAAGAACATAATTAGTAACATGGAACTATAGAGAGTCTAAGCACAATTGTCACATGAGCAAAATCATCATGTTAAGATTAAACACAACGAAATAGTGAAGAAGTAGTTATCTAGTCATTAAAAATCGGGTGAATTACTCCCCCATGTCCCAAAAATAGTTTAAGCTAGCATCGTGAAGAAATTACAATAAGTCATGGTTTAGAAGATCGAAAATCGAAGGAAAAGAGAAGTTTAGAAAATACAGCACGGCTGTGAAGTATTTCACAGCCGTAATTTGCAATTGAATGCGATGAACAGTGTCGGCACCTCCTCTTTCATCAATTTCTCTTCCAATCGATCTCCTTTTGAGCTGAAACTTCTGGTGTGTGGTCTCCTTCTTCAGACGAAGCTTCAGTATGAAAATCACGGCCGGAGGTGCTTTGGATTGGTCGCGGCGATGAAACCCTAGGCAGCGGCATGAATCACAATTTCTCCCTTGATAGTGGATGAACATTGGGGCTTTTGGTCTCTCTGTAATCCTCTCGTCACTAGCTCCTCGATTGCTTCTTACGGCATCCAATTTAAAGCTTTGGATCACTCGCAA
The DNA here is from genome assembly GCA_027563935.2 of Costus lasius. Taxonomy (NCBI): domain Eukaryota; kingdom Viridiplantae; phylum Streptophyta; class Magnoliopsida; order Zingiberales; family Costaceae; genus Costus; species Costus lasius. The sequence goes on along the minus strand of CM050447.1, from coordinate 112,865,444 downwards.
TCTTCTCTCCAAGAATCGGGCGTCGATATTGACCTCGGCGTCGTGATTAAATAAGGAATTACGACAATGTAATAGTTCACGGCACTGCCGTAAAATCCCTCGAGTATTCTGTTCCTGAAAAGGTTGGAAATTACGGCACCGTAATTTGGTTTACGGTAGTGCCATAAAATCGGCTGAACTCTCTGTTCGCGAACGTCTGGCAATTACGGCCCATGAAGTTTCTTACGGTAGTGCCGTAAAATTGAGCGAAGTTTCTATTCTGAAGCGTTCTGAAATACGGTACCGTAATATTGTTTACGGTGGTGCCGTAAAATCTGAAAAACTTTCTGTTCAGAAATTCTTCAAAATACAGCAGGGCTCGGATTTTACGGTACTGTCTGAAAATACGGTACCGTAAAATGGGTTACGGCACTGCCGTAATTTGCTGATTTGCTCTGTTTGGTGTGAAATTTCTTGGGTGATCTCCTCTTGATGATGGTAACTCTTCTTTGTGATTGATTTTGCCTGAAAACTCCTTGAAATAGTGCCTTTTTTACCTGAAAATTGAGGAAAAACCAAAACAGAAGTAGACTTTGCAATATTCGATCAATTTATCATGAAAACAAGTGAAAGATCCTCAATTTAGCATGAAAAGATTTCCAAAATGATACAAAATATACTATATATTTTGATATCATCAAAATACGTAAGGCTCAAACTTTGCTTGTCCTCAAGCAAAAATCAAAATTTGAAGTCAAAGTTTGATTAAAAGAATAACCTTTTCATGCTCAATAAATTTCTAAAATACAACTCATCAATGAAAAATTCTATTAATTGATTTATAAAACTTCAAATAAACATATCATCTTTAGAACTCAATCCTCTAGATCCATAATTCAATCAAATAAAACTTCGCAACTTGTATAATAACTAGAATTTTCAATCATGATTTCACCCAATTTTCAGTTTTAATCTATCATGCTTTTGTTTACAGGAATTAGGTTTCCAAGATCTTTTTTCACTCTTTTTTTTGGCATGTACCCACATAGATACACACTTTTTTATTTCTTTTTGCATCATTCACATTCTCTAACTTGATTACCACCTTTTTTTTCTGGTGACGAGATTAGAGTGCACGGATCACATAATCAGTGCAGTAGAACTCATATCCTTTAATTTGGAAAAAATTTACTAAGGATAGCGGAGTTTATGTGAAATGATTTCTCTCATGGCATGTACCCACATAGATACATACTTTTTCTATGTATTGCTTCAACCCATGACCTTCGGTACCACTGCGCTTTCCCACAGTGCCAAGTAGGGGAGATTCTCACTATTTTTGTGGATCTTGGATTCTTATTTCCCAACAAATAGCAAGCATAGACTAAACATCTACTAGGTTAATCAATTGATCTCGATTCATAAATCATACTCATATACTCATTTTATTCAAAAGAAAAGTTTCACCTTTAGATTTTATTCCTCAAACAATATATCTATCCAAAATTTCATGTATCAACTAATGTCATATTTCAATAGACAAATATGTATTGAGGAAATACATCTAACATGATAGGGCTATATCTCTAATCATGGATTCGAGTTCAGTCATCATCAAAAATCATCAAAACATGTCCATATATCACATTTAATCAAAATATTTTCATCATCCCATCATATCATCAAGAAACAATATCATCATAATGCAGTACAACCATATCGAAAAGCGAATCAGAATATCAATATTTGTCATACAACCATATCGAAAACTTAGTGCAATTATCAAAAATCAGTGGCAGCGATTATGAAGCGTCATCCCTCCTCCCTTCATCATTTGAAAAATCAATGAGATATTTATGGAAAGATACAACATGGTAAAGAAGTAAAGGAAAACAATACTCACAAAGCATCTACTCGTCGCCATCTGATCATGTAGCCTCTGGATCTCTCGCAGCAGCCTCCATGGGATCATAATATGGTGTTCCTCCTTGATCACCCTGGTATCCATAATCTCTATGATCTGCATAACCAAAACGGTCAAAAAGGAAGTTACCCATGTCTTCCATATGGTTACATAACTTCTCCATATCCCTCTAGATGTGCCCTAGAGTCTCTTCCATCCTCTCCTAGCGGCATTCTTGATTATACATCTATGTTGTGAGCGCCTGGAAACCTGGATCATGGTCGCTAGCAAAACCACCCCTTGTCCCATGTGAAGAAGTACCGGGGGCCTGTGCGGAATCGTGAGGTGGTGACTCCATCCCATACAGATTACTTCTTCCACCCCAGGTGGGTGGTGGTGGAACTGTATCAAGTGGCGGAGTAAAAGCTGCCTCAGCTGCACTGGGAGATAACTTCAAGTTGGCTCTGTCTTTGACTGTGGTCTTCTCAACGCGAGGTAAAGGTAGAGGAGGGACATTTGGCCCAAGGACCAAACAAAAAGTGTCTCCTTCTCTTACAATCATCTTCATTGTTATGCAAGACTCAATGTCGAGTCTTGCATTCCCTCGTGCCAACTCAATCCCATATGGCTCAATCCCGAAATACCTAGCTATAGGAGTGATCAGACCTCCTATAACCACTGATCCTCTAGTTGCTTTGGCTACCTTGTCCATATGCTTAACCATGAAGTAGGCGACATCCACAGCAAATCCACTGAGCATCCCCCAAAGAAGATAGAGCTCATGCTGACGAACCATGCCGTCACTATCCCCTCTACCGAACACTGTGTGTGCTAGAACCCTGTGAGCATATATGATACAAGGGTTCATGATCTTGCTAGCTCTAGCAGAAACAACATAGAAATGGTTCTCACTTGTGATTTGGTTCCAAAAGATGTTCTCCATGAATCCTAGGGGTATCTCAGTGTACCCTCCTGTGCTTAGTCCAAAGATATCTCTTACTTCTTGCAGTGTAAGCTCTCTCTCTTTATTCACCAATCTGAAAGTAATTTTTCCATCAGCAGGGCCATGGGAATACTCTTTCAGCTCTATGATCAGACTGCTCAAGAACTCCAAAACAAGAGGTAAATATGTGTGCGGAGTCATCTGGAAAAACTACTTGGCTTGGATTCTTTCAAACATCCAAAGCACATCTTCATAAAGTCCCAAGGCTTCAAGTGTTCTTCAATCAGCATATTTGGTGTTGATGATTTTTCTTTCCAACAGCTTGTTGTATCTAGCCTCCTGCATCTCATTCCTAAAGATGATTCCATGGGGTTCTGAGGTTGAGATGGTTATGCAGGAGCTTTCCCCTTCTCTCTTGGGAAAATTACCTTCCTCCTTGGCATATTTGTTAACAAGCTACAAACTCACAATTTAATGGCAGCAAAACAATAATACAGTTCAATTCAAATCAAATGGCATCCTATCGACATGTTCTATTATCATAAAAACAGGGCATGTAATCTCAATCTCAACTCAATATGGCGGGCATGAATCATAATTTCAGCATCATTAATAGCACTAATTAAGTAAATAGGAAGCAAAAATCAACTCATAACTCAAGCTCAAACTCAAAAATCAACAAAACCATGAGTGAACAGTGACTTTACCATGCTTCAACATATTTCAGCTCAAATCACCTATGAAATCAGCCCAAATTCTTTTTGAACAACAAAGAATTGAAAGCTTATCCTCTAACGAGTGAATAGAAACAAAAATCACTCAAAATGGTTGAGAATCGAGCGAAAACGAGTGAAAGGGGTGAAAACTGGAAAAAAACTCGTTAAATCGGAAAAATCGGTGAAACGGTTACCTAATCGACGATGAGAGTTGAACGGGAAAGGTCGCCGACGATCACTGAAGGTCGGAGACGACTGGAGATTCAAGAGTGGCTTGAAAACGAGCGAGAACGAAGGTAAAACCCTAAAAATGGCCCGACAGAAACCCTAAATATGGCACATAACTCGCGTGTCGGAAAGCAGATTATGGCAGTGTAATGTATTACGGTACTGCTGTAAAATCACGAAAGCTCTTGGCTCAAAAGTGGTTCGAAAATACGGTACCGTAAAATCCTTTACGGCACCGCCGTAAAATCTTGGAACCTTTCTGTTCAAAAACGACGCGGAATTACGGTATAGTAAAACAGCTTTATGGTACCTGCCGTAACAATCAAACAGCAAATTTTTTTTTTCAAAAATTGAAAATTCAGAAAATCAAAAAATAAAATTTTGTCGAAAATACGGTACCGTAAAATACCTTACGGTAGTACCGTAATTTCGCGGTAACTTTCTGATCGAAAGAGGTTGGAAATACGGTTCCGTAAAATACCTTACGGTAGTGCCGTAATTTGCTCCAAATCATAATTTACCTACAAAAATAAAAGAAAAATTAGTATCAAGCTAAAATTAAGTTAAAGAAAACAAAATAGAGGTTAGAAAGCTTGGGTTGCCTCCCAAGAAGCGCTAATTTAAAGGTCATTAGCTTGACCCTTTAACACTCGGGTTTGATCGTGAATTCCTAGATTTCCACTCTGATTTTTCAACATAAGGCTCAATCTTGAAACAGTATCCAAATTTGCTCAGGATCCTTTCTATTTTGTCAATCAATCTAGAGTTTTCTCTTCTTTTCTTCCTCCTTGTCTTTTTCTTTTTCTGCAATTGCTCATCAATACCCTCAAAAAGATTGTTAGATTCATTATTTGAGGTTTCATCAAACAAACTTGAAACATCATAAATTTCATCATTAAATATTTCAACACTACAACAAGATCTTGAATATGAAAGTTTGTTCAATGAATCATTAAGATTAAATTCAATCTTGTTGTCACATATATCAAAAGTAATCTTTCCCTCTTTCACATCTATGTTCGCCTTAGCGGTGGCCAATAGTGGTCTACTAAGAATTATGGGATTTCTAGAATTTTCCTCCATGTCTAACACTACAAAATCTGCAGGAATGAAGAACTTACCAATTTGTACAGGAACATTCTCTAAAATTCCTACAGGATACTTTACCGATTAGTCTGCGAGCTATAAGGATATGGATGTATGCTTTAGCTCTCCAAGATTTTGTTGGGGTATGCCCTTAAGGCTAATGTTTGAGGCCTTGGGATTCTTTCAGTATCATGTATAAACTCTTAAGTTTATAAAGGCAATGGTTGTTATTCAGTTTGTTACATTGTCTGCTGCAATAAGTGTGCTTCTGAATAATGTCTCAATGCTGTTCAGCTAGGCTGACATGCTCTATGTCCTTAGTCGAGATATCTTGGTGAACATGAGACAGCCTTGATATGATTGAGACTAATATGTGTTCTAATCTTATAGGATGCTTCGAGCATGGAATAAGATGTAGACTCATGGGTACATTGGATGTACTGGACAGACCCTACTAGGATATTCAATTGCTTGTCACAATGTGAATAATCCTTGTTTGCAACAAGTGGCACATATCCTCTGACTTGAGATCACTTGTGTTTCTAAATGATGATTGTCATTGTTTTGAGGTAGTTCAATATCATTTGAAACATAATGGTTATAGATTATCTTGGATAATGATCATGAGTCAGGTTAGGGCACTAGTGATAGATATAGGATTGCCGTCTCCTTGTTTAAGGAGTGTGATGTTCTAAAGGGGCCCCCCTGAATGAGATGATTGAGAAAGTGTATGGCCATACCCAGGTGACTATGTTCATCTGATCTAATCATGCTCATCATATTGGAGCTACAGGCTTGACACGCTTGTCCAATAAGAACATCCAGTGGCAAAGGAAACATGTATGCCTAGTGAAGTGGATTCACACTTGTGCTGTGGTTTGGGTGTAGTCTTGGAAGACTCTTTCCTTTATATCGGGAGACAGTGATGTGTTGCTAGATACCCCTCACTGATCGTGATAACGTAAGTTATCGTTACCGACATTTAAAGGAAACCCTCAGGGTCGCACAATTTGATGATATGGCTTACTTAGGTCAGATCGTGTGGACTGAATTGTTTTGGTTCAGTTTAAAGGAGTTTAAACTCTGATTGTAAGTGAGATCTGGTCTGATCATGTTTGATTGATTAGGGCTTGAGATCGGTAAGCTTCGATCGAGAGATTTGATGCTAGATCAGTGAGATCAAGAGCATCGAGAGATCAACGGTTAGATCTTGAACCTTTAGGTTCAATGAGATCGACCATGGCTTGGGCTGATTTAATTTGGTCTTGAACCAAATTCAATTGAACTGGCTCATCATGTGAGCGCTTGGTTCAAAAGGATCAAAGGGTGAAGAGGAGTTGCGTTCGGTTCACTTGAAGTGAACGCATAACGCTTGAGAAATAATGGGTTGCTATTTTTGGAAAGTTTTTTGCAACGCCTCCACGTTCATGAGGAACGTGTTTTCTCTTATCGCCTCTCATCACCTCTTGACGTTTTCCTTGCTCTCGTGTGACGACTCTCTCGACGAGTGTAGAGAAGGCTTTCGGCAAGCACCAAGAGATCTCATCTCCTGCACGCAAAGAACTCCTTAGAACCTTGCTAGCACAAGGAGCACTAAGGGAGTAGGCGACATCATTTGTGTGCGTATCATTTGGAGGAGAAGCGCTTGAGTCTCTTCTTCCTAGACGCCATCCAAGCAATGGCTTTGGTAAGAATCGTTTCCTTGATTCTTGTTTGCAATCGCATATAAGTTGATCTTATAATATGTAAAGATCCTAGAAACCCCCTTCCGCTGCATGAAAAACTCCATATGCGCCTATCTAGGGTTTCGCTCCCCCTTGAAGGGGACTCTTCAATTGGTATCAGAGCGAGGTTTATGCATATTTTATGATTGCTTTAGCCTTTTGTGATCCTTGTATGCTTAGATCTTCTTTACATGTAAGTTATTCATGCCGAAACTTGATATTTGTTTCCTTAGCGCATGGTTGTTTGCGCTTGTTGTTTTTCTCAAAAACTTCATGACATGCGCGACTATCATTAGATCTAAGCGGCGCCTACTATAAACCCTTAGACGGGTTAGTAGGGTTGAAGTCATCTTCTAGGAAGGATCCAAATAGTCTGATCAGACCATCTGACAGCCTAGATGGGTCGACCAGATGGCACCTATGCGCATGCATAAGGTGGCTATAGGTCGACTGCATCAAGGGCGTGTAGCGAGGTCTGGTTGAGACAACCCTTGAACGCGCATGAGTTAGGCCCGGGGTCACACCCGCTTGCCAGAACTCATGAAGGTTGTTCAGCCCTTGGCGCATGCATGGTTGACCATTAGGTCAACTCAAGTCAGTTAGGACTTGGTGCATGCAAGGGCAGTGGATCTGACTAGTCATGATGAGTGGATCCCTATTAATGGACCGTTGTAAGGTGGTAGGGCACATAAGAAAAATAAAATTAATTTCAATGGGATTTTGAAATTTTATTTTGTCTATGGATCACATGTTGATTGTAAGCATATGCTTGTTTATTTAATCTTATGTGGGATGCCTAATTTAATGTGTGCTGTGCTGGGGCCTGCGTGCCTGGAATAAATTATAAATTAATTTTTATTGTGATCTGCGCATCACATTTTATTTAATTTATAAAGTGTAATTGACCTACGAGTCAAACTTGTCTAGATAGATTAAATTGTAATTTAATCAGACAAGAGCACAGAGCACACTTGGCAGAGGCGCATGCAGCAGAGGCTTGACCAGGTGGGAGGTCCAGGGTTCGACCCTGTGACAGGCGCAATTACCTGGTGGGCGCACCTGAGCTGCAGTGGGCGCTTGGGCCCTGGGTTGGGCCAAATGAGATGCAAAAGACCCATGAAGAAAGCTCAAGTGAAGACTTAAGTGAATCTTAAGGTCTTACTTAGGGTTAATGGGCTTTTACCACATAAGATCAGCATGCTTTCTACTTATCGTCTTTATAATTAGAAGTGCATGATTTGTTTATCTTCTGCTATCACCATAGGGTTTGCATGATAGTTAAGAAGATAAAAGACCGTTAAAATCCAACGCTAGAAATATCAAGCACGTAAGCCTTCTGACGCGAAACCTCACTGTTCTGACTATCGTTGGGGCCGTGTTGTACCCACTCAGTGGGCACGCCCATCTATCTTCAGACGGTGTGCGATTTCACCTGCGTGTTACAGAGAAGGGATTTATCGCTTCTCGTTGCTCAGCATAGCACGTGGTGGTCCAGGGAGTAGGTCAAGTCAGCTTGACCATGTAGGCTACATACTGAGCATATGTGAGCTATATAGAGGCAGCCATCTGTGGGATCAGAGACTGTGTTGTACCAACTCAGTTGGCACAGTCTGCTGGATTGCCCAGATGTAGGGGAATCGCACGGGTTGGCGATTGGCAGGGACTGCCTACCAGAAATTAGTGCTTGTACTCTCTGTGCATCTTATCTCGCCTGAGCGGGACGCGGAGACCAAGTATGAAATCTGGATCCCATCTCACTAAAAGAGTGTTACTCTTTCAGACTGTTTAATGGATTTTTCAGTCAGATAAAATAGTGAGAAAAGAATCTTTCTTAAGTCCTGGATTGATTCTAAACATTGATACTGACCTTGCTGTTCTTGCATTGTTGTAGATTCCTGCAGCAACGAACACCATGAGCTTCAATGTGCGATCCCTACTGGAAAGGGAGAAGTTTGCAGGGCCAAACTTCTCAGACTGGTACGGACACCTTAAGATTGTTCTTAAGGCTGAGAGGAAACTGTATGTCCTCGAGACGGCTACACCGCCTCAACCCGCTCCGAACGCCGCAAGGGCGGTTCGGGATGCCTATGAAAAGCATGTCAATGATAGCATTGATGTTGCTTGCCTGATGCTAGCGTCTATGACGCCACAGCTGCAGCGTCAGCATGAGGATATGTCTGCTATAGAAATGATAGCAAACCTCAAGATGCTATATGCTGCACAGGCGAGGACTGAGCGCTATAATTTGACCAAGCTTTTCTTTCAGAGCAAACTGGCTGAAGGGAGTCCAGTGGGAGCTCATGTGCTCAAGATGATTGGGCACAAAGAGGCTCTAGAGAAACTGGGGCATACCATCAATCAGGAGCTTGCTGTAGACATTATTCTGCAGTCTCTCCCGGCCTCTTTCGATCCGTTCATTATTAATTTTAATATGAACAAGATTGATTGTACTCCGGCAGAGTTGCTGAATATGCTCTTGACTACAGAGGAAACTCTAAAGGGAAAGCCTTCAACCTCTGTCTTGATGTTTCCTTCCAGGAACAAGAAGAAGGGGAAGAAGGGCAAAGCCCCTGTCAAGAATTACAACGAGGCTTTGAAACAGAAGGTTAAGCGGTCGAAGGAATACAGGTGTTTCCACTGTGGCCAGCTGGGTCACTGGAAAAAGGACTGTAAAGCGCTCCAAGGAGACAAGAAGGGAAGCATCGCTTCTGGCTCAGGTATTTTCGTGACTGAAGTCATGATATCCTCTTCTTCTATTTCATGGGTGTTGGACACTGCATGTGGAGTTCACATTTGTTCAAATGTACAGGAACTCAAGAGAAGAAGACAGGTGGGACAGCATGAGGTGGACCTACGAGTTGGAAACGGGGCACGGGTTGCTGCTGTTGCTGTAGGGGTTTATTACATCTCATTACCATCTGGTCTTGTATTAGAACTGGACAATTGTTATTTTGTTCCGAGTATTACGAAAAATATTATCTCTATTCCTGCTCTTGTCAGGAAAGGATTTTCCTTTGAATGCAATATTTCAAAGTGTGTTCTTACTTATGATAATATTGTTTATGCTACTGGATCAATTAACAATGGGTTATTCATGTTGGACATGGAATGTTCTATACAAAACATTGATAATAAGAAAGCCAAGTATGCTGATGATAGCACCTTGTTATGGCATAGTCGTTTAGGCCATATTAACAAGAAACGCATTAAGCGGTTGCATGATCATGGACTGCTGGGATCATTCTCCTATGAGGAGATTGATACATGCAAAGCTTGTTTATTGGGTAAAATGACGAAGTCTCCTTTTCCTAACAAAGGTCAAAGGGCTTCAGGTTTACTTGACCTTATACACAGTGATGTGTGTGGGCCATTTAGTAAACATGCCAGAGGTAGCTATTCATACTTCATTACCTTTACTGATGATTTCAGTAGATATGGGTATGTCTGTCTAATGAGACATAAGAGTGAATCTTTTGACAAGTTCAAAGAGTTCAAAAATGAAGTACAGAATCAGCTAGGCCGAAATATCAAGGCACTTCGTTCTGATCGAGGTGGAGAATACCTAAGTCGAGAGTTTATTGACTATCTGAAAGAGTGTGGGATTATCTCACAGCTCACTCCGCCAGGAACACCGCAATGGAATGGTGTGTCCGAGAGGAGGAACATAACATTACTGGATATGGTTCGTTCTATGATGAGTCAAGCTACTCTACCTTACTCCTTTTGGGGATTTGCGCTGGAAACAGCTGCAAAGGTACTAAACCGAGTGCCATCCAAGGCAGTTTCAAAGACTCCATATGAGTTATGGTATGGGAAACAGCCTAGCTTGACATTTATTAAGATCTGGGGTTGCGAGGCTTATGTCAAAAAGCTCGCCTCTGGGAAACTAGAGAGCAGATATGAGAAATGCATCTTTGTCGGTTACCCTAAGGAAACTAAGGGTTATTATTTCTACGATCCCAAAGAGAACAAGGTATTTGTTGCTCGGACGGCCATTTTTCTTGAGAAGGAGTTTCTTCTGCAAGAGGCCAGTGGGAGAGAAATAAAGGTGGATGAGAATCCATAGGAAGGACAAAGTAGTCAAGCACAGTTGGATGTGCCTGAGCTAGTACAACAGGTTATTGAACAACCTGAGGCTCAGATATCACGGGAATCGCGAAGATCAGGAAGGATCCGTCGACAGCCTGAGCGCTATGACGGAGTCTACATCATTGATCATGATGAACCCCTCACTTATGCGGATGCGGTCAGTGGACCGGAGTCAGCTAGATGGCTTGAAGCTATGCGAGCCGAGATGGACTCCATGTCAGATAACCAAGTTTGGGATTTGGTTGATCCGCCTCCGGGAGTAATCCCTATAGGCTGTAAATGGATCTTCAAGAAGAAGATTGACATGGATGGTAACGTGGTTACCTATAAAGGCAGGCTAGTTGCAAAAAGGTTTCAAACAAATCTACGGGATAGATTATGATGAAACTTTCTCTCCTGTAGCCATGTTCAAGTCTATTCGGATTATACTCGCGATAGCAGCATATTATGATTATGAGATCTGGCAAATGGATGTGAAGACCGCTTTCCTTAATGAAAAACTGGATGAGGATGTGTATATGACACAACCTGAAGGATTTACTAACCCATCAGATCGTCATAAAATATGCAAGTTAAAGAAGTCTATTTATGGACTTAAACAAGCATCTAGGAGCTGGAATATTCGTTTTGATGAATCAATCTCTGAGTTTGGTTTCATCAAGAATGAAGATGACCCGTGTGTATATAAGAGGTTTAGTGGGAGCGTGATTACTTTCCTAGTCCTCTACGTCGATGATATCTTAATCATTGGAAACGATATTCCTGAACTGCATGCTGTTAAAGCATGGTTAAGAAAATGTTTCCAGATGAAAGATCTAGGAGAAGCAGCCTATGTATTAGGTGTGAAGATCTACAGGGATAGATCTAAGAGGCTTCTCGGGCTGTGCTAGAGTACTTACATCGATAAAGTCCTGGAGAGATTCCATTTAGAGAATTCTAAAAGAGGATATCTTCCAGTCAGACATGGTTTGAATCTTTCAAAGAGTCAGTGTCCACAAACACAGACTGAGAAAGATGAAATGGACAATACGCCTTATGCTTCGGCTATTGGGTCCATTATGTATGCGATGTTGTGTACTCGCCCAGACGTCGCTTACGGGTTAAGCGTGACCAGTCGATTCCAAAGTAATCCAGGTCAGGCGCACTGGATTGCGGTCAAGAACATTTTAAAATATCTGCGGAGGACCAAAGATATGTTCTTGGTATATGGTGGTCAGGAAGAACTCAGTGTAGAAGGATATACTGACGCTTCGTTCCAATCGGACCAGGATGATTTCCGATCGCAATCAGGCTATGTTTTTAGCTTGAATGGAGGAGCAGTGGTGTGGAAAAGTTTCAAACAGTCTATTGTTGCTGATTCCACAACAGAAGCCGAGTATGTTGCAGCCTCAGAAGCATCTAAGGAGGCAGTGTGGATTCGTAAGTTCGTTCAGGAACTTGGTGTTGTTCCTTCGAGTGCAGATCCTTTGGTTATCTTCTGTGATAACACTGGAGCAATCGCACAAGCAAAGGAACCACGGTCGCACCAGAAGTCCAAGCACATACAGAGACGGTTTCACTTGATCCGGGAGATCATTGATCGTGGCGAGATCAAAGTCTGCAAGGTTCATACAGATGACAATCTGGCTGACCCGCTTACCAAGCCTTTGGCGCAGCAGAAGCATGAGAAGCACTGTAATAATATGGGTTTGAGATTTCTCAACCATTAGATTAAGTGCAAGTGGGAGATTGTTGGGGTATGCCCTTAAGGCTAATGTTTGAGGCCTTGGGATTCTTTCAGTATCATGTATAAACTCTTAAGTTTATAAAGGCAATGGTTGTTATTCAGTTTGTTACATTGTCTGCTGCAATAAGTGTGCTTCTGAATAATGTCTCAATGCTGTTCAGCTAGGCTGACATGCTCTATGTCCTTAGTCGAGATATCTTGGTGAACATGAGACAGCCTTGATATGATTGAGACTAATATGTGTTCTAATCTTATAGGATGCTTCGAGCATGGAATAAGATGTAGACTCATGGGTACATTGGATGTACTGGACAGACCCTACTAGGATATTCAATTGCTTGTCACAATGTGAATAATCCTTGTTTGCAACAAGTGGCACATATCCTCTGACTTGAGATCACTTGTGTTTCTAAATGATGATTGTCATTGTTTTGAGGTAGTTCAATATCATTTGAAACATAATGGTTATAGATTATCTTGGATAATGATCATGAGTCAGGTTAGGGCACTAGTGATAGATATAGGATTGCCGTCTCCTTGTTTAAGGAGTGTGATGTTCTAAAGGGGCCCCCCTGAATGAGATGATTGAGAAAGTGTATGGCCATACCCAGGTGACTATGTTCATCTGATCTAATCATGCTCATCATATTGGAGCTACAGGCTTGACACGCTTGTCCAATAAGAACATCCAGTGGCAAAGGAAACATGTATGCCTAGTGAAGTGGATTCACACTTGTGCTGTGGTTTGGGTGTAGTCTTGGAAGACTCTTTCCTTTATATCGGGAGACAGTGATGTGTTGCTAGATACCCCTCACTGATCGTGATAACGTAAGTTATCGTTACCGACATTTAAAGGAAACCCTCAGGGTCGCACAATTTGATGATATGGCTTACTTAGGTCAGATCGTGTGGACTGAATTGTTTTGGTTCAGTTTAAAGGAGTTTAAACTCTGATTGTAAGTGAGATCTGGTCTGATCATGTTTGATTGATTAGGGCTTGAGATCGGTAAGCTTCAATCGAGAGATTTGATGCTAGATCCGTGAGATCAAGAGCATCGAGAGATCAACGGTTAGATCTTGAACCTTTAGGTTCAATGAGATCGACCATGGCTTGGGCTGATTTAATTTGGTCTTGAACCAAATTCAATTGAACCGGCTCATCATCTGAGCGCTTGGTTCAAAAGGATCAAAGGGTGAAGAGGAGTTGCGTTCGGTTCACTTGAAGTGAACGCATAACGCTTGAGAAATAATGGGTTGCTATTTTTGGAAAGTTTTTTGCAACGCCTCCACGTTCATGAGGAACGTGTTTTCTCTTATCGCCTCTCATCACCTCTTGACGTTTTTCTTGCTCTCGTGTGACGACTCTCTCGACGAGTGTAGAGAAGGCTTTCGGCAAGCACCAAGAGATCTCATCTCCTGCACGCAAAGAACTCCTTAGAACCTTGCTAGCACAAGGAGCACTAAGGGAGTAGGCGACATCATTTGTGTGCGTATCATTTGGAGGAGAAGCACTTGAGTCTCTTCTTCCTAGACGCCATCCAAGCAATGGCTTTGGTAAGAATCGTTTCCTTGATTCTTGTTTGCAATCGCATATAAGTTGATCTTATAATATGTAAAGATCCTAGAAACCCCCTTCCGCTGCATGAAAAACTCCATATGCGCCTATCTAGGGTTTCGCTCCCCCTTGAAACAATTTTAAACTTAACAGGTGAAAGTTAGGGTTCACGCTTATGCTCATGAATCCCAAACTCTCCCTGATTTCTCCCCTCTCTAGCAATGATTCTCCTCTTCTCGATTTCCTCCATCTCAAGTGGTGTCTTCCGACGATCTTCCGATGACTTTTTGGCTGGATTTCTACAGAAATCGCTGGGCCACTTCAAGAACGCACGTCTCATCATTGACGCTCAATTCCAGCCAAAAATCACCCGAATCTTTGAGCAAATTCTTCCTCAGTGAAATCTTTAGCTTCTTTATCATTCTAGAAGGATTCTACTATTGATTTGCCTTGGATTTTGTTGACTTTGTGTGGGATTTCTTCTGATTCTTGGATGAGAGTTTTTCGGCTACTACTATTCATTCAATTTCTTGTAAGAAAGTGGTGTAATATGTTTTTATTGCAAAATTATGGCACCAAGAGGAACAATGAGAACTAGACCATATGGGGCTGTTAGAAAAATGAAAAAACTAGGACCCTATCCTCCACCTTATCCGAGGTATAGGATGATCCATGAGATTCCCCATCGTTTTGAGCTGGCACAGATGTCTGCCGTTAAGTCTCCGATTTCGTTTGACATTCTACCACCTTCGAATTCTCATTCTGATGCACTGAGTACATCATAGACTGTAGACGAGCTAGTTAGCTCACCAGAGATAGAGATTATCGCAGAGACACCCGCTAATAGGCCAGAGAGTGGAGATCAGCGTATTGTGAGGCGATATGAGAGGAAACGCACCACACGTTCTTCGTTCTGTTTGGGTTGCGAGATAATCACAGCGAGCCAAGATATCCTTTAGAGCATATCATTGAGGAGACAGCAGCTCCAGAGTCTCCAGAGCCTGAGACTGCAGCATCCACTAAGATACTAGTACCCCCGGTGGCACCACCAAAACTAGCTCTGGTTATTGATGAGATGGAGCATGTTGAGTAGTAGACCACATATATCGATGGAGGTGGACAAGGCTACTGGCGAACCCTCTGAGCCACCTTCGAATGTTCGAGAGCCCGATATACTAGTTGATGCCCAGTCCATGGAGGTTGAGGATGCTGATATTGATGTTTCAGCATAGACCCTAGAGATATCCTCTCCTTCATTAGCTCAAGGTGTTTTACCAGACCCTGCAGCTACTACACTAGAGTTGCCAAAGGATGTTGAGGGACCAGCTGAGGTTTTGATTGATTTACCTATAGAGGTTTCTACTGATTTGCTAGAGATTTCACCACCCGAGGTTGCAGCAGATTTACCATCAGTTTCGCCAGAGCCATCTGAGGCTCCAGCATAGGCACCACTAGTATATTCTTCGGATATCATACTACCATCTCCGGTACATTCACCAACTTCCTCACCATCACCGGTGTTATCTCCACCTCTACCTGAGCTTGCTAGAGTAGAGAGGAGGAGGGCACACTCTCCACCTCCTGTCCCTGTTCACTTCCCACGACAGATCAGATATCATAATAGGGATCAAGAGAAGAGATACAGAGTTATGATGACTAGAGGAGTTGTTAGTACGAGACATTGAGATGACCAGACTCTTCACACCCTATGATTGTTCGATGGCATCCAATCGATGTTCTCGAACATAGGGTGGCAGGACTTTTATCAAATGAGGCATCCCACCTATGTCCAGCCCACCATGGAGTTTTTCAGCTCAATGCATATGACGATGCATAACTATGATGAAAGAGATGCCGGACGCATCTCATTCCAGTTGGGGAATTGGGATCATGTCCTGACTCTGGATCAGATTAGACACATTTTTGGTTTTCCAGAAGATATTATGCGCCACCACCCTTTTGAGTACATGGATAGGGCATTTTGGTCGTAGATCTCAGGAGAGACTGGTTTTGACCCCAGAACTTCTAGAGTCACATATTTATTGTGTCCTGCCCTCCGATATACACACCAGATTCTAGTGCACGCTATTTATGGGTGAGCGGAGAGTGATGGGATGGTTAGAGCATCAGAGTTATTCTTTCTATGGTCTATACTCAAAGGTTTCCACATTGACACCGTGTTCCACATGGTGATATAGATTCAGAAGGTGGCAAAGGCGCGGAAGGGAGTTTTAGTTATGGGTGGTCTAGTTACTACTATTAGCCTAGCCCATGGGATTGACCCTTCGGGGTTGAAAGAGGCCAAGGGCAATTCTAGATTGGACCTGCGCACCTTGCATGGTGGCGCATCAAGCTTCAATAAAGGTGGCGCATCCCTGCATGGGGCGCAAGTTGGGGTTTGGTCGAGCCTTGTGCTTGTGTGCTATCCCCTCTTGTGGCTTGCATAATAGCACACCTTCCTTGGAGGAAGACCATGGCATTGGCCGAACCATGGGCTATGCTTCTAGGGTTTCCCTAGAACTACCTCTAGGGTTTGAGAGCTAAACCATGGTGTGGTAGACCTTGGAGCCAACCTTGAAGATCAAGCTAGAGGTCAGCTAGGCTAGGTCTAGTTTTAGGGGCTTGTTTCCTAGGTCAAGAGTTGAACCCCTTTTTGGCATGGGTCGGTTCAATGTCTTGAATGGGCTATGATCACATCATCCCTTTACTGCTTTTCTAACTTGCTAAAGCATGCCTATGATGTTTTATCGTTATAGGATTGCATGGCTGTAATGTTAGACATAAGATAAAACTGTGATGATGACACCTCAAAAACCCTCACTCATAATATCAAGTCTAGTAGCCTTCTAACGTGTAGCCCTCATCAAACTATTGATCAATGGTATTGTGAACGGTTTCCCACCCTTGTGGGACACACCCACTTATCTTTAGAAGGTGTGTGGTGACAATGGTTTCCTCAGTCCAGTTTTAACCTGGGCATGCCTTTGCAAGGAAACTCGTTGGCCCTCGGCATAATGGTTAGGAATGGACTTGACTAGATTTTCATATGTGATGGGCACATGATGAAACTCTAGAGGCATCATTAAGAGGTTAGGGTTTCATGCTGTATCCAACCCTCGCTGGACATGAAATGCCTAGACTGTCTCAATAAGGGGAGTTACTTAAAGCAATCGGCTGGCGTGCCCACCTTATGAAGCATGGGTCACTTTGTGCATCTCATCCCACCCTTGTGGGACACGAAGCCTTATGGGGAATAAGGATCCCATCTCATAGGAAATCTTAGATTTCTCGATTGACTTTGTGGGTTGTCAATTCGATTAAAATAGTGGGAGCCTTGATCATTTAATACAAGTCCAGATTAAATGATATAAAAGTAGTACTAATCTACTGTTTCTTGGTTGTTGTAGAACAATGGCAGATGGTCATTGCGATCTACCCTGGAAAGGGATAAGTTGGTTGGATCCAACTTACTGAATTGATATATAAACTTGAGAACTATGCTCAAGCTCGAGAGGAAGCTCTATGTCCTTGAGCAGCCTATTCCTGAGCCACTTCCATGCTCGGCTTCAGCAGCTAAGAATGATGCTTATGATAATCATCAGGCTCAGGCTGATGCTTTGGAGGTTGCTAATTTGATGCTAACCAACATGTCGCTTGAATTAAGAGGGCAATATGAATCTAAGAGTGTCTATGAGATTATTTCTAATCTAAGGCAACTCTTTGATGAATTGGTTGAGCTCAACCCTCATAAAGTACACATTTAATGTGTTGAGCCGAAAGGCTTAACTAAGACATTGAAGATAAATATGGAAAGAGTCAGGAATAACAAGTGCTACTCATGTAAAGGACCACCTCACATGATAAAGGACATGGTGCGACTTTAGAATGAGAAGAAGAGAGGCAAGACTTCGTCTTCATGCTCAGGTATTTATGTTACTGAAGTCAACCTTTCTACTTCTATGTCATGGGTATTGGATACCACATGTGGAGCTCATATTTGCACAAATATGCAGGGGCTCAAGGAAAGTAGATTGGTGCAGCCTGGAGAGATTGACCTATGGGTTGGAAACGGAGCACAAGTTGCTGCTATTGCTGTAGGAGTTTTGACTCTCTCCCTGCCTTCTGGACTTCAATTAGAACTAGATCATTACTATTATGTACCTTCACTTACTAAAACATTGTATCCATTCCTTGCTTGGCAAAGAAAGGAGAACTCATGTTCTTTTTCATTTGCAAACATATTTTATGGGAAGGGTACATTGTGCAATGGTTTATATGTCCTAGACATGAATAGCTCTATCTGTAACATAAATAGTAAGAGGACCAAACTGAGTTGTTCAGTTGGTGCTTTCCTATGGCATTGTCGATTAGCCCATATAAACAAGAATCACATTCAACAACTCCATGCAAATGGGTTGTTAGATTCAAGTTCCTTGGAGGAATTTGATACTTGTGAGCCTTGTTTATTAGGGAAGATGACAAAAGTGCCCTTCACCAAGACTGGTGAGAGGGCAGGAGGTTTATTGTATCTCATACATACTGATGTGTGTGGGCCATTCAATAAACAAGCCAGAGGAGGACACAGCTACTTCATTACATTCATTAATGACTTCAGTAGATATGGTTATGTCTACTTGATGAGACATAAGTCTGAATCCTTTGGGAAATTCAAAGTGTTCAAAAATAAAGTAGAGAACCAGCTTGGAAGATCCATTAAAACTCTTCGATCAGACCGTGGTGGAGAGTACCTGAGCAGTGAGTTCTTTGACTATCTGAGAGAGTATGTGATCCTATCCCAACTCACTCCTCCTAGGACACCCCTATGGAATGGTGTGTCTAAAAGGAGAAATCAAACCTTGTTGGACATGGTTCGATCTATGATGAGTCATGCAACTCTACCTCCCTCATTCTGGGCTCATGCACTTGAGACAGCTTCTCTTATACTAAATAATGTTCCATCCAAGAGTGTCTCCAAGATTCCATATGAGGTATGGAGTGGGAGACGCCCTAACCTCTCTTTTATTAGGATCTGGGGATATGAGGCTTATGTCAAACGTCAGGATTCTAGCAAGCTAGAACCTAGATCTGATAAATGTCTGTTTATGGGGTATCCTAAGGAAACTAAGGGATACTACTTCTATGTTCCCACCGAGAATAAAGTTTTTGTTGCTCGGGGTGCTGTCTTTCTAGAGAAAGAATTTCTCATGAAAGAAGTCAGTGGGAGCAAGTTTGACTTAGATGAGGTCCAAGTACAACCACAAGACAAAGAGATAGAACCTGAGCCGCCTGCACTGGTTGCTAGGCAACCTAAGGCTCAGACACAGGTCCCACGTAGGTCTAGGAGGATTCATCGTGCACCTGAAAGGTATGGGTCAATGCTGACCCAACACGACGGGATCTTCATCATTGAGGATGAGTCTAGGACCTATGATGAGGCGGTCAGTGGACCGGACTCTGAGAGATAGCTTGAAGCCATGCGATCCGAGATGGATTCCATGTCAGCCAACCAAGTCTGGGATTTGGTTGAGCTACCAGATGGGGTAAAACCCATAGGGTGTAAATGGGTCTTAAAAAAGAAGACCGACATGGATGGCAACATAGTTACCTATAAAGGTAGACTAGTGGCTAAAGGATTCAGACAAGTCCAAGGGGTGGACTATATGATGAAACCTTTTCGCCAGTTGCCATGCTCAAATCCATTCGAATTCTGCTTGCTATAGTTGCATATCATGATTATGAGATATGACAGATGGATATTAAGATAACGTTCCTTAACGGGAAGCTAATAGAGGATTTGTATATGACACAATCTGATGGCTTCATCCATTCTGCAGAAGCCAACAAGGTCTGCAGGCTAAAGAAATCCATTTATGGATTAAAGTGAGCATCTCGAAGTTGGAATCTTCAGTTTGATGAAGCTATGAAAGATTATGGCTTTATCAAAAGTGAAGATGACGCCTGTGTATACAGAAAATTCAGTGGGAGCTTGGTGACTTTTCTGGTCTTGTATGTCGATGACATACTACTCATCGGAAACGACATCCCTAGTCTTCAGTCTGTGAAGACATGGTTGGGGAAGTGTTTCAAGATGAAAGACTTAGGGGAGGCCGCCTATATCTTAGGCATAAAGATCTACCGGGATAGATCGAAGAGAATCCTCGCCCTTAGTCAAAGTACCTACATTGATAAGGTCCTGGAAAGGTTCTATATGGAGCAATCCAAGAAAGGATACCTTCCAGTGAGGCATGACCTTACTCTCTCAAAGAGCCAGTGTCCCACTATAGAGGCTAAGAGGGATGAAATGAGTTGAGTGCCCTATGCTTCGGTAGTAGGCTCGATCATGTATGCAATGTTGTGTACTAGACCAGATGTGGCTTATGCTGTGAGTATAACCAGTCGATACCAATCCAATCTGGGTCTGCAGTACTAGGTGGCTGTAAAGAACATCCTAAAGTATCTAAGAAGAATTAAGGATCTGTTCTTGGCCTACGGGGGACAGGAAGAGCTCAGTATTCAGGGCTACACTGATGCGTCATTCCAGTCTGACCCTGACCACTTTAGATCACAGGCCAGCTATGTTTTTAAGATGAATGGAGGTGTTGTATGCTGGAAGATCTTCAAGCAATCCACCATAGCTAATTCTACAACCAAGGTTGAGTATGTGGCCGCCTCTAAGGCAGCCAAAGAAGCCGTTTGGATAAGGAAGTTCATTTCTGAACTTCAGGTGGTTCCTAGTGCAGTCGATCCCATTGAGCTTTATTGTGACAACAATGGGGCAATTGCACAAGCTAAAGAACCACGGTCTCATCAAATGTCCAAACACATACTTAGGAGATTTCACCTGATTAGAGAGATCATTGACCGAGGTGATGTCAAGATTATCAGAGTTGATACAGAGAATAATCTAGCAGACCCACTGACTAAGGCTTTGGCACAGCAGAAGCAAGATGGTCACGCTAGGGATATAGGGTTGAGGTTACTCAGCCTCTAGGTCTTAGTGCAAGTGGGAGATTATTGATGTACATGCCCTGAGACCTAGTATTGGTCCATCTTTATACTACTTGACTCTGATATTTATATATCATTCTAGCATTGTCGTTATCATTGTCTGTCTACATCTACGATTGTGTACTTACATGATAATGTCCCTGAAGATAGATAGGATCTGTGCTCAAACTATTGTCCCCAGTCAATGTACCTTAGTGGATATGAGATAACTATGGTACTTGAGAGACTGGTATATGGGCTGGTTAGGCACGAGGTGCTAACGCAGACATATGAGTATATCAGTGGTAGATATACTAGACTGACCCACTATGAGGCTATGACTTAGTGTCATGAGTTATCCTCACAAGTGACAGGAGGTGCATTGATCCCTTGACTTGAAGCCATTGACTCTTCTATATGGTTAGGGACATACTTTGATACGACATAACACCTTGCCGTAGTTGGGAAGTTATAACGATTGTCATTCATATCCATGGAGCTCCTCTATGGTTCTATTACTGAAAGTGTATGGCCATACCCAGGTGAGAACCTGATTTAGTCATGACCATATGATTGGGTGAAAACAAGTGGTGACACACTTGTCCAATCGAATATCAGTTTGGCAAAGAGACTGTAATATATCTGTACCTAGTTGCGATGATGGGGATGTCGATGTCGATATCCATTCCGATGACTTGGGTAGCAGCAATGCACTGCTAGGTGCCACTCACTACTTGTGATGACCTAAGTTCATCACTGCCAACGTCAAAGGGACCTACAGGGTCACACACCTTAATACTCGAGTTCTCGTATTGATCGGGAAGCCTTATGATTGAGTTATTAGATAGCTCGGATTTATTTGAGAGATTTCATTAGCGCCAATGGGCCTGATGAGATGGAAGAGAGTTATTGGAGCCAAACTTCATTTTTGGCAGGTTGACCCAAAATTGACCAAGATTGGTCACATTTGGATCCGGGTTGCATTGGATTGGATCCAATGGCTTAATCAACCCATGTAATAAAGTTTGGGCTAGCTCATTACCCAATAAGACTCAATAACAAGTTGTCATGAAAAGATAATGGGCTAAAAGGGTATAATGGGGAGAAATCATCCACATTGGTGCCTAAGGGGTATAATGGGGAGAAGTAGGCGCCTAATGCTTCAATAGGAAGCAATTGGTGCCTAGCCCTTTGTTCCTTGGAAGGAAAGCATGCCTCTAAGGCAATGTTTGGGGCGTATATGGCCTTAGAACATATTTGGTAAACTCTAAGCGCATATGGAAGAGGGGAAGAGATTAATGAAAAGGTCTTGGAGACTTTCCTCTCATCTAACCCTAATTGTTCTCTCACCCTAGCTGCCCCCTTCATATGACTTGTGCATATGCCACATGACTCCACGCCCCTTTGCTCTATATATACATGTGTATATGCGAGTGCAAGAAACTAATTAAGTTGGCATGAGCAATCCAAAGGGGCGAGAGCAACAAAGTCTTACCGCATCCTCTTCCACCTTGAAGCCACAAGGATCTTCTCCTCTTCCTCTTCTTGGTGCAAGTTGTGGGTGACCTTGGCCGCATTCATCTCCTCTTCTTCTTCATTGGCGCTTCATCCTTGGAGGTGGCGCAAGCTTTGAAGAAGGTGACCTAAGGCTTGGATCTTCTTCCCGAGGCTAGCACCGGGCGTGGAAGAAGAGAGCTCGAGGCATCCGTGTGTGTGAAACTGCAGCGGGCGAACGCTTGGGCGCCTACCTCGACATCGACCTCCACTTGCCTATTTTGGGGATATTATTCCGCTGTGTTTTTGTAATCTGTAATGCCAAAAATTGTAAAATATCCCCAGGGTTTCCCAACAAAACCTACCCCCAATCATATGTTGGGGTGAGATGAAATATCGTCTCAAAGGGAAGTACTTCCCACCTTCATATAGGCACATCTCCTAGAATAGTATAGCAATGTATCCCAAGGGTCAAGCTCTATGTCTGAGCATATGATCCGGTTCGACGAACTAGTGATTCGTTGCAACCTTAGGGAAGACCTGACCTTCACATTGTCTAGGTTTAAGAATGGTCTCTGCTCAAAGATCTAGCACATTTTACCTTCCTATAACTTGGATACTCTTAACCAAACTTTCTAATATGCATTGGAAATCGAGTACGACCTTAGGTCTTCCCAGCATCGCCCAGAACCCATGCCTACTCAGCGACCTCGGGAGCTATCCCGATTAGCTAGCCCCCACTGGTAGAGTGCCCAGAGTCTCGACTGTCTCACACCCAATTAGGATAATTAACCCATATTATCCCCCTCATTGCCTTACATTGGAAGAAAATGGGAAATCCTTGGTAGAATCCCTGCCGCTCTGCCTTGTGTGTCACCACTGCCAACAACCAGGCCATTTTGTACGTGACTGCCCATGACATGCCTTGCATATTAGCACGGACCTATGTCAATCCACCCCTTTGGGCTGGTCAACCTTTTCTTCCTATAAAGGGCACTTGATCTCTTAATAAGCGATATAACTGTATCTATATGTGTGCCATCAATAGCTCCAATGCAATTCTATAAAATTATATGAGTTAATTAGAATGAATGCAAACCTATACAATATAATTTTGTGTTATAATACATAATAAAAACTTACCTTGAAAACAGGCATGTAATGGTTATCGTATAATATTTTTTTTGGAATGTCTGTAAAATCTCTATCATCTCGCTCTATCAGAACCTTAGCAAACTTACAAACTGACTTCAATACTTCATGGAATATCCTACTTACGGTTTCACCAGATTGTTGAAATTGTTCTTGAAAGTCCCCTAAACAAAGGGGGGCGAAACCCTAGATAGGCGCATATGGAGGTTTTCATGCAGCGGAAAGGGGTTTCTAGGATCTTTCATATTATATGATCAACTTATAAACGATTGCAAATAAGAATCAAGGAATCGATTCTCACCAAAGCCATTGCTTGGATGGCGTCTAGGAAGAAGAGACTCAAGCGCTTCTCCTCCAAATGGTGCGCACACAAATGATGTCGCCTACTCCCTTAGTGCTCCTTGTGCTAGCAAGGTTCTAAGGAGTTCTTGTCGAGTGAAAGGGATGAGAAGATTTTTCCTTCTTGGCTGAATCCTCACGAAGCTTCAAGGTGTCGCCACACACGAAAACGTCAAGAGGAATCTCGGGAAAGGCGAGAATAGAACTCACTTCTATTCGAACGTGAAGCGTGTCTCATGTGGAGATCATGGTTTCCAAAAATAGAAACCCACATACGCTTAAACGTTCACGCCAAGTGAACTAGTCGTTACACCCTCTCCCCTTTGAACCATGCGCTCACTTGATGAGCTGGTTCATTTTGATTTGGTTCAAAAACCAATCAAGCCAAGCCTTTAGTCCAGATCAAATTAAACCCTAAGGTTCCAGATCTAACCGTTCATCTCTTGATGCACCCTGATCTCACCGATCTAGCATCCATTCTCTCGATCGAAGCTTACCGATCTCAAGTCCTAATCAATCAAACATGATCAGACCAGATCTCACTCACAATCAGAGATTAAATCCCTTTAAACTGAACCCTGACAATTCAGTCCACACGATCTGACTTAAGTAAGCCATATCATCAAATTGTGCGACCCTGAGGGTTTCCTTTAAATGTCGGTAACGATAACTTACGTTATCACTATCAGTGAGGGGTATCTAGCAACACATCACTGTCTCCCGATATAAAAGAAAGAGTCTTCCAAGACTACACCCAAACCACAGCACAAGTGTGAATCCACTTCACGAGGCATACATGTATCCTTTGCCACTGGATGTTCTTATTGGACAAGCGTGTCAAGCCTGTAGCTCCAATATGATGAACATGATTAGATCAGATGATCATAGTCACCTGGGTATGGCCATACACTTTCTCAATCATCTCATCCAGGGGGCCCCTTTAGAACATCACACTCCTTAAACAAGGAGACGGCAATCCTATATCTATCACTAGTGCCCTAACCTGACTCATGATCATTATCCAAGATAGTCTATAACCATTATGTTTCAAATGATATTGAACTACCTCAAAACAATGACAATCATCATTTAGAAACACAAGTGATCTCAAGTCAGAGGACATGTGCCACTTGTTGCAAACAAGGATTATTCACATTGTGACAAGCAATTGAATATCCTAGTAGGGTCTGTCCAGTACATCCAATGTACCCATGAGCCTACATCTTATTCCATGCTCGAAGCATCCTATAAGATTAGAACACATATTAGTCTCCATCATATCAAGGCTGTCTCATGTTCACCAAGATATCTCGACTAAGGACATAGAGCATGTCAGCCTAGCTGAACAGCATTGAGACATTACTCAGAAGTACACTTATTGCAGCAGACAATGTAACAAACTGAATAACAACCATTGCCTTTATAAACTTAAGAGTTTATACATGATACTGAAAGAATCCCAATGCCTCAAACATTAGCCTTAAGGGCATACCCCAACAATCTCCCACTTGCACTTAATCTAATGGTTGAGATATCTCAAACCCATATTATTACAGTGCTTCTCATGCTTCTGCTGCGCCAGAGGCTTGGTAAGCAGGTCAGCCAGATTGTCATCTGTATGAACCTTGCAGATTTTAATCTCACCACGATCAATGATCTCCCGGATCAAGTGAAACCGTCTCTGTATGTGCTTGGACTTCTGGTGCGACCGTGGTTCCTTTGCTTGTGCGATTGCTCCAGTGTTATCACAGAAGATAACCAAAGGATCTGCACAAGATGGAACAACACCAAGTTCCTGAATGAACTTACGAATCCACACTGCCTCCTTGGATGCTTCTGAGGCTGCAACATACTCGGCTTCTGTTGTGGAATCAGCAACAATAGACTGTTTGAAACTTTTCCACACCACTGCTCCTCCATTCAAGCTAAAAACATAGCCTGACTGCGATCGGAAATCATCCTGGTCCGATTGGAACGAAGCGTCAGTATATCCTTCAATACTGAGTTCTTCCTGACCACCATATACCAAGAACATATCTTTGGTCCTCCGCAGATATTTTAAAATGTTCTTGACCGCAATCCAGTGCGCCTGACCTAGATTACTTTGGAATCGACTGGTCACGCTTAACCCATAAGCGACGTCTGGGCGAGTACACAACATTGCATACCTAATGGACCCAATAGCCGAAGCATAAGGCGTATTGTCCATTTCATCTTTCTCAGTCTGTGTTTGTGGACACTGACTCTTTGAAAGATTCAGACCATGTCTGACTGGAAGATATCCTCTCTTAGAATTCTCTAAATGGAATCTCTCCAGGACTTTATCGATGTAAGTACTCTGGCACAGCCCGAGAAGCCTCTTAGATCTATCCCTGTAGATCTTCACACCTAATACATAGGCTGCTTCTCCTAAATCTTTCATCTGGAAACATTTTCTTAACCATGCTTTAACAGCATGCAGTTCAGGAATATCGTTTCCAATGATTAAGATATCATCGACGTAGAGGACTAGGAAAGTAATCATGCTCCCACTAAACCTCTTATATATACACGAGTCATCTTCATTCTTGATGAAACCAAACTCAGAGATTGATTCATCAAAACGAATATTCCAGCTCCTAGATGCTTGTTTAAGTCCATAAATGGACTTCTTTAACTTGCATATTTTATGACGATCTGATGGATTAGTGAAACCTTCAGGTTGTGTCATATACACATCCTCATCCAGTTTTCCATTAAGGAAAGCGGTCTTCACATCCATCTGCCAGATCTCATAATCGTAATATGCTGCTATCGCGAGAATAATCCGAATAGACTTGAACATGGCTACAGGAGAGAAAGTTTCATCATAATCTATCCCGTAGATTTGTTTGAAACCTTTCGCAACTAGCCTGCCCTTATAGGTAACCACGTTACCATCCATGTCAATCTTCTTCTTGAAGATCCATTTACAGCCTATAGGGATTACTCCCGGAGGCGGATCAACCAAATCCCAGACTTGGTTATCAGACATGGAGTCCATCTCGGCTCGCATAGCTTCAAGCCATCTCGCTGACTCCGGTCCACTGACCGCATCCGCATAAGTAAGGGGTTCATCATGATCAATGATGTAGACTCCGTCATAGCGCTCAGGCTGTCGATGGATCCTTCCCGATCTTCGCGGTTCCCGTGATATCTGAGCCTCAGGTTGTTCAATAACCTGTTCTACCGGCTCAGGCTCATCCAACTGTGCTTGACTACTTTGTCCTTCCTCTGGATTCTCATCCAGCTGTATTTCTCTCCCACTGGCCTCTTGCAGAAGAAACTCCTTCTCAAGAAAAATGGCCGTTCGAGCAACAAATACCTTGTTCTCTTTGGAATCGTAGAAATAATAACCCTTAGTTTCCTTAGGGTAACCGACAAAGATGCATTTATCAGATCTGCTCTCTAGTTTCCCAGAGGCGAGCTTTTTGACATAAGCCTCGCAACCCCAGATCTTAATAAATGTCAAGCTCGGCTGTTTCCCATACCATAATTCGTATGGAGTCTTTGAAACTGCCTTGGATGGCACTCGGTTTAGTACTTTTGCAGCTGTTTCCAGTGCAAATCCCCAAAAGGAGTAAGGTAGAGTAGCTTGACTCATCATTGAACGAACCATATCCAGTAAGGTTCTGTTCCTCCTCTCGGACACACCATTCCATTGCGGTGTTCCTGGCGGAGTGAGCTGTGAGATAATCCCACACTCCTTCAGATAGTCAGTAAATTCTCGACTTAGGTATTCTCCACCTCGATCTGAGCGAAGTGCCTTGATATTTCGGCCTAGCTGATTCTGTACTTCATTTTTGAACTCTTTGAACTTGTCAAAAGATTCACTTTTATGTCTCATTAGATAGACATACCCATATCTACTGAAATCATCAGTAAAGGTAATGAAGTATGAATAGCCACCTCTGGCATGTTTACTAAATGGCCCACACACATCACTGTGTATAAGGTCAAGTAAACCTGAAGCCCTTTGACCTTTGTTAAGAAAAGGAGACTTCGTCATTTTGCCCAATAAACAAGCTTTGCATGTATCAATCTCCTCATAGGAGAATGATCCCAGCAGTCCATGGTCATGCAACCGCTTAATGCGTTTCTTGTTATTATGGCCTAAACGACTATGCCATAGCAAGGTGCTATCATCAGCATACTTGGCTTTCTTATTATCAATATTTTGTATAGAACATTCCATGTCCAACATGAATAATCCATTGTTAATTGATCCAGTAGTATAAACAATATTATCATAAGAAAGAACACACTTTGAAATATTGCATTCAAAGGAAAATCCTTTCCTGACAAGAGCAGGAATAGAGATAATATTTTTCGTAATACTCGGAACAAAATAACAATTGTCCAGTTCTAATACAAGTCCAGATGGTAATGAGATGTAATAAACTCCTACAGCAACAGCAGCAACCCGTGCCCCGTTTCCAACTCGTAGGTCCACCTCATGCTGTCCCACCTGTCTTCTTCTCTTGAGTTCCTGTACATTTGAACAAATGTGAACTCCACATGCAGTGTCCAACACCCATGAAATAGAAGAAGAAGATATCATGACTTCAGTCACAAATATACCTGAGCCAGAAGCGAAACTTCCCTTCTTATCTCCTTGGAGCGCTTTACAGTCCTTTTTCTAGTGACCCAGCTGGCCACAATGGAAACACCTGTATTCCTTCGACCGCTTAACCTTTTGTTTCAGAGCCTTGTTGTAATTCTTGACAGGGGCTTTGCCCTTCTTCCCCTTCTTCTTGTTCCTGGAAGGAAACATCAAGACAGAGGTTGAAGGCTTTCCCTTTAGAGTTTCCTCTGTAGTCAAGAGCATATTCAGCAACTCTGCCGGAGTACAGTCGATCTTCTTCATATTAAAATTAATAATGAACGGATCAAAAGAGGCCGGGAGGGACTGCAGAATAATGTCTACAGCAAGCTCCTGATTGATGGTATGCCCCAGTTTCTCTAGAGCCTCTTTGTGCCCAATCATCTTGAGCACATGAGCTCCCACTGGACTCCCTTCAGCCAGTTTGCTCTGAAAGAAAAGCTTGGTCAAATTATAGCGCTCAGTCCTCGCCTGTGCAGCATATAGCATCTTGAGGTTTGCTATCATTTCTATAGCAGACATATCCTCATGCTGACGCTGCAGCTGTGGCGTCATAGACGCTAGCATCAGGCAAGCGACATCAATGCTATCATTGACATGCTTTTCATAAGCATCCCGAACCGCCCTTGCGGCGTTCGGAGCGGGTTGAGGTGGTATAGCCGTCTCGAGGACATACAGTTTCCTCTCTACCTTAAGAACAATCTTAAGGTGTCCGAACCAGTCTGAGAAGTTTGGCCCAGCAAACTTCTCCCTTTCTAGTAGGGATCGCACATTGAAGCTCATGGTGTTTGTTGCTGCAGGAATCTACAACAATGCAAGAACAGCAAGGTCAGTATCAATGTTTAGAATCAATCCAGGACTTAAGAAAGATTCTTTTCTCACTATTTTATCTGACTGAAAAATCCATTAAAACAGTCCGAAAGAGTAAGACTCTTTTAGTGAGATGGGATCCAGATTTCATACTTGGTCTCCGCGTCCCGCTCAGGCGAGATAAGATGCACAGAGAGTACAAGCACTAATTTCTGGTAGGCAGTCCCTGCCAATCGCCAACCCGTGCGATTCCCCTTCATCTGGGCAATCCAGCCGACTGTGCCAACTGAGTTGGTACAACACAGTCTCTGATCCCACAGATGGCTGCCTCCATATAGCTAACATATGCCCCATATGTAGCCTACATGGTCAAGCTGACCTGACCTACTCCCTGGACCACCACGTGCTATGCTGACCAACGAGAAGCGATAAATCCCTTCCCTGTAACACGCAGGTGTAATCCTGCACCGTCTGAAGATAGATGGGCGTGCCCACTGAGTGGGTACAACACGGCCCCAACGATAGTCAGAACAGTGAGGTTTCGCGTCAGAAGGCTTACGAGCTTGATATTTAGCGTTGGATTTTAACGGTCTTTTATCTTCTTAACTATCATGCAAACCCTATGGTGATAGCAGAAGATAAATAAATCATGCAAGTCTAATTATTTAAACAATAAAAGAAAGCATGATGATCTTATGTGGTAAAAGCCCATTAACCCTAAGTAAGACCTTAATTTAACTTAAGTCTTCACTTGAGCTCTCCATGGGTCTTTTGCATCTCATCTGGCCCAACCTAGGGCCCAAGCGCCCACTGCAGCTCAGGTGCGCCCACCAGGTAAATGCGCCTGTCCCAGAGTCGAACCCTGGACCTCCCACCTGGTCAAGCCTCTACTGCATGCGCCTCTGCCATGTGTGCTCTGTGCTCTTGTCTGATTAAATTACAATTTAATCTATCTAGACAAGTTTGACTCGCAGGTCAATTACACTTTATAAATTAAATGAAATGTGATGCGCAGATCACAAAAATTAATTTACAATTTATTAACCAGGCACGCAGGCCCCAGCACAGCACACATTAACACGGGCAGACCACATAAGATTAAATAAACAAGCATATGCTTACAATCAGCATGTGATCCATTATGAAAATAAAATTTTGAAAAACCCCATTGGCATCAATTTTATTTTTCCTTATGTGCCCTACCACCTTACAACGGTCCATTAATAGGGATCCACTCATCATGACTAGTCAGATCCACTGCCCTTGCATGCACCAAGTCCTAACTGACTTGAGTTGACCTAATGGTCAACTATGCATGCGCCAAGGGCTGAACAGCCTTCATGAGTTCTGGCAAGCGGGTGTGACCCCGGGCCTAACTCATGCGCGTTCACTGGTTGTCTCAACCAGACCTCGCTACACGCCCTTGATGCAGTCGACCTATAGCCACCTAATGCTTGCGCATAGGTGCCATCTGGTCGACCCATCTAGGCTGTCAGATGGTCTGATCAGACTAGTTGGATCTTAACTAGAGATGACTTCAACCCTACTAACCCGTCTAAGGGTTTATAGTAGGCGCCACTTAGATCTAATGTTAGTCGCGCATGTCATGAAGTTTTTGAGAAAAACAACAAAGCGCAAACAACCATGCGCTAATGAAACATATATCAAGTTTCGGCATGAATAACTTATATGTGAATTTCGCATGTAATGAAGATCTAAGCATACAAGGATCACAAAAGGTTAAAGCAATCATAAAATATGCATAAAACGATGGCTCTGATACCAATTGAAAGTCCCCTAAACAAAGGGGGGCGAAACCCTAGATAGGCGCATATGGAGGTTTTCATGCAGCGGAAAGGGGTTTCTAGGATCTTTCATATTATATGATCAACTTATAAACGATTGCAAATAAGAATCAAGGAATCGATTCTCACCAAAGCCATTGCTTGGATGGCGTCTAGGAAGAAGAGACTCAAGCGCTTCTCCTCCAAATGGTGCGCACACAAATGATGTCGCCTACTCCCTTAGTGCTCCTTGTGCTAGCAAGGTTCTAAGGAGTTCTTGTCGAGTGAAAGGGATGAGAAGATTTTTCCTTCTGGGCTGAATCCTCACGAAGCTTCAAGGTGTCGCCACACACGAAAACGTCAAGAGGAATCTCGGGAAAGGCGAGAATAGAACTCACTTCTATTCGAACGTGAAGCGTGTCTCATGTGGAGATCATGGTTTCCAAAAATAGAAACCCACATACGCTTAAACGTTCACGCCAAGTGAACTAGTCGTTACACCCTCTCCCCTTTGAACCATGCGCTCACTTGATGAGCTGGTTCATTTTGATTTGGTTCAAAAACCAATCAAGCCAAGCCTTTAGTCCAGATCAAATTAAACCCTAAGGTTCCAGATCTAACCGTTCATCTCTTGATGCACCCTGATCTCACCGATCTAGCATCCATTCTCTCGATCGAAGCTTACCGATCTCAAGTCCTAATCAATCAAACATGATCAGACCAGATCTCACTCACAATCAGAGATTAAATCCCTTTAAACTGAACCCTGACAATTCAGTCCACACGATCTGACTTAAGTAAGCCATATCATCAAATTGTGCGACCCTGAGGGTTTCCTTTAAATGTCGGTAACGATAACTTACGTTATCACGATCAGTGAGGGGTATCTAGCAACACATCACTGTCTCCCGATATAAAAGAAAGAGTCTTCCAAGACTACACCCAAACCACAGCACAAGTGTGAATCCACTTCACGAGGCATACATGTATCCTTTGCCACTGGATGTTCTTATTGGACAAGCGTGTCAAGCCTGTAGCTCCAATATGATGAACATGATTAGATCAGATGATCATAGTCACCTGGGTATGGCCATACACTTTCTCAATCATCTCATCCAGGGGGCCCCTTTAGAACATCACACTCCTTAAACAAGGAGACGGCAATCCTATATCTATCACTAGTGCCCTAACCTGACTCATGATCATTATCCAAGATAGTCTATAACTATTATGTTTCAAATGATATTGAACTACCTCAAAACAATGACAATCATCATTTAGAAACACAAGTGATCTCAAGTCAGAGGACATGTGCCACTTGTTGCAAACAAGGATTATTCACATTGTGACAAGCAATTGAATATCCTAGTAGGGTCTGTCCAGTACATCCAATGTACCCATGAGCCTACATCTTATTCCATGCTCGAAGCATCCTATAAGATTAGAACACATATTAGTCTCCATCATATCAAGGCTGTCTCATGTTCACCAAGATATCTCGACTAAGGACATAGAGCATGTCAGCCTAGCTGAACAGCATTGAGACATTATTCAGAAGTACACTTATTGCAGCAGACAATGTAACAAACTGAATAACAACCATTGCCTTTATAAACTTAAGAGTTTATACATGATACTGAAAGAATCCCAAGGCCTCAAACATTAGCCTTAAGGGCATACCCCAACAGTTCTTGTACTGTGTTAGTGCTTATGCCCTAGGACCTATGGTTGGTTCGGTGCAATGTGTATCACATCTGTGTTTGATAGTTGACAAATCCTGGCATGGTTGTTGTCATGCACTTTGTACATCTACTGCATATGTACATTTGCATAGACAATGTCCCTAAGGAAATAGATTTTATCTAATCTCAGCTTTTGTCCCCAGTCAAAAATTATAGTGGATATGGGACAGCTATGATTCATTTAATACTGGTATATGCACTGGTTGAGCACGGGTTGCTAACGCAGGCATATGGGTATTGTTGACACAGATTTATATAGAGTTTTACATGTCATTTTACTTATGAAATCATTCCCATTTCACGACTTTAAGTCTCATAATTGCCTTTATTTGGATACATCTATGGAATCTACACCTGCTTCGGTATTTTTACGTTTTCATGTCAAAATGACCACAAAAGGGATAGATTCTGAAACTTTCGCAATAGAGGAGCTAATCTTAACTCAAGATGATCTTAACTGGAGGATTTCGGAGTCATCGAGGCCTTTGTCGGAAATCACGACCGGATCCCGACCAGAATCATACCTGTGATCGTCGTTATACTAGAAGCTGCAAGCGATAAATCACGACCGGGTTAGGACCAAATTCTCACCCAAGATCGCGGAACCGCCTGTTTCGAAACTGTGATTTTAACCTAGGTTTCTTCAACCTAACCTAAGGGGAAGCTTGAGGGCAGCCAGGTCCTTTCTCCCCCATTGACAAAAAGCCCTGGAGCAGCCTTTAGATGGTGAAATCGGCTGGGAAAATGATGATGGCGTGAAGATAAGGCTGGCAGCATTTGCAGGGTATGGAGGAAGCTGCAGCGAAGACTTTCTTCAGCTGGAAAATTGAAGCAGCTTTGCAGAATCTGGAAAAGGGGCAGCAGCCCACTAGGAAGAGAAAGATAGAGCCTTCAAAGAGAAGCAAGAACCTTCAGCCTATTTAAGAAGGAGAAGTTCAGCAAAGAAAGGGAAGGAGTTGGCACGTAGAGAAGGGCTGAACTTTGGGGAAAGACACCAGGAAGAAGGGGGCTGCGCACCTGCATCTATTGAAGATCTTTTTGCGTGAGCACCTTAGAAACAAAGTTTGTAAGGAAGATCTACAAGTTTCATCCTATTTCCTTCGCTTATTGTATAATCCTTGCATAGCATTGCATGATCTTAATCTTGTCTTGTGATTCTTGCACAAATCTGCATATGTGTATGTTGTTAAAGGATATTGTTTGCACTTTCATCATGATAATGATAGGCTAAGTTCTAAATCAGGATGTGGGGTAGCCCTTGATAACTTACTAGTTGCGATACTTAGTAGGTTAACACTCCACCAATGGCAATTTGATCAACCCCAAAAATCAAGCTTAGAAACTAGGATTGAAAACTTTATTGATCAAACTAAGCAAATCAACAACATACTGGAAGCAACCAAAGATTTACAAAAATCAAACTTAGAAACTAGGATTGAGAATTATATGATTGCTCAAACTAACTTCCTAACTGAGATACAGGAAGAAATCATGCAACTTGTATCTAAAATGAAAGCCTTAGATGAGAGGTTGCAAACCCAAAAAGCCCAACAAGCCATCACCTTAGCCGAACCCATGGGAGAGTTAGCGGAACCTCAAGTGAAGATCAATGGGTTAGGTGAAGGTGAATTAGAGATCAATTTGGATGAGGCAGAATCAAACTCTAGCATCAGAAATGTTGACAAAGAGGAACCAGTGTGCATTTTACTGCCATCGTATAAACCATCGATTCCTTTTTCCGAAAGTTTGATGGATGTAAGACTTGATAATCGATTTGGTTTATGCTACAACAAAGAAATCTTGAACCAAATGATTGAGCAAATTCATGTCCCCCAAATCAGCAAAGACCCATTGGCAATTGACATGATTGATGACGATGATGAGGTGACTAAAATTGATAATCAAGTAAACTCCCAACTGCAAGAATTAAATCCAACTCTTGATGTAGAAAAAGGAGGAGCTAAGACACTTGAAAACATTAACCTTGAGAATCTGAAATCTGAATTTGAATCTGTCCTAAGACTAAGGATGTTTACCATGATGGTAATCAACTTGCTTTTGAAACACATGATATTTATTTTGGTGGGAGTTCTTTTAGGACAGCAAAAAGGCAGGAGACTATATGCACTTTACTATGCTAGTGACCCACTAGCAACACCATGATATTCAAGCATTGGTCAGGCTAAAGTCCTTAAATTAGCGCTTCTTAGGAGGCAACTCAAGTATCTTACTCTAGCTGATTTTATTTCCAGCGTTTTTCCGTATTTGCTTTCATGGTTTGTGTAGTTTAGTTATATTAAAATATTTTGATGAGTCTTCCTTATTGATTAATCTGAAATCATTGATGATCTGATTATTTTTGTTATATTTCAGGATGCCATGAGTAGGTATTGATCAATTTTAGAAAATCTTGACTTTCTTTATTCCAAGTTTGCCTTTCCTCCTAATTGTAATTTCTGTTTTACTCAGTTTCAAGGTTTTATTATCTGATAATGGTGGTAATCTTATAGATCAAGCATATACACTCATCTGGTGCTGACCACCAAATACTGAATGCCTTAACAAACATTGGTGCTGAAGTTATCGTGGAGGTTCCTAATGATCAGCTGCTAAGAATAGGCGAATCGCAATCGCTTACCAGAATAACACAAGTTGTGGCCGAGCTAATGATCTTCAGTTTGCACTCTTGGGAGACTGTCTAAGTGTTGGGGTATGCCCTTAAGGCTAATGTTTGAGGCCTTGGGATTGTATCAGTATCATGTAAGGAACTCTTATGTTTATAAAGGCAATGGTTGTTATTCAGTATGTTACATTGTCTGCTGCAATAAGTGTGCTTCTGAATAATGTCTCAATGCTGTTCAGCTAGGCTGACATGCTGTAATGTTCTTAGTCGAGATATCTTGGTGAACATGAGACAGCCTTGATATGATTGAGACTAATATGTGTTCTAATCTTATAGGATGCTTCGAGCATGGAATAAGATGTAGACTCATGGGTACATTGGATGTACTGGACAGACCCTACTAGGATATTCAATTGCTTGTCACAATGTGAATAATCCTTGATTGCAACAAGTGGCACATGTCCTCTGACTTGAGATCACTTGTGTTTCTAAATGATGATTGTCATTGTTTTGAGGTAGTTCAATATCATTTGAAACATAATGGTTATAAACTATCTTGGATAATGATCATGAGTCAGGTTAGGGCACTAGTGATAGATACAGGATTGCCGTCTCCTTGTTTAAGGAGTATGATGTTCTAAAGGGCCCCCCTAAATGAGATGATTGAGAAAGTGTATGGCCATACCCAGGTGACTATGTTCATCTGATCTAATCATGCTCATCATATTGGAGCTACAGGCTTGACACGCTTGTCCAATAAGAACATCCAGTGGCAAAGGAAATATGTATGCCTTGTGAATGGATTCACACTTGTGCTGTGGTTTGGGTGTAGTCTTGGAAGACTCTTTCCTTTATATCGGGAGACAGTGATGTGTTGCTAGATACCCCTCACTGATCGTGATAACGAAAGTTATCGTTACCGACATTTAAAGGAAACCCTCAGGGTCGCACAATTTGATGATATGGCTTACTTGAGTCAAATCGTGTGGACTGAATTGTTTGGGTTCAGTTTGAAGGGATTTAATCTCTGATTATAAGTGAGATCTGGTCTGATCATGTTTGATTGATTAGGGCTTGAGATCGGTAAGCTTTGATCGAGAGAGTTGATGCTAGATCGGTGAGATCAGGAGCATCATGAAATGAACGGTTAGATCTTGAACCTTTAGGGTTTATTGTGATCTAGACCATATGGCTTGGGTTAATTGGTCTTGGACCAAACCGACATTGAACCGGCTCATGAATGAGCGCATGGTTCATGGGAGATGAGTTAAACGCTTGGTTCACTTAAGGGTGAACGCTTGAGCCTTGACTACTTTCCATTTTGGGAATTCGGTTTCCAAATGGAATGTATGTAACGCCTCCACATTAGTGTGGGAGGTTAACTCTCTCGCCGATCTCTCTCTTGTGTGGGGCTTCTCCATTTTCGGTGGTGTGAAGACTTGACGAAAAGAGGAGAGAAGGAAGTCTCGGCCAAGCTTGATCTCTCATCATCCTCACGCGACAAGGACCCTTTGAAGCACTTTGCTAGCACAAAGGATTCAAAGGAGCAAGCCATCTTCATTTGTTGTGTGCGTCACCTTTGGAGAAGGAGCACTTGCGTCTTTGCTTCCAAGGCACCATCCAATTCGATGGCATTGGTATGATCTCCTTCTTGATCTAATCAATCTATCAAAGTTGATCATATGAGCATATAAGCGATTGTGTTGTTGAAACCCTAGCAAAATTGCATGCGCCCCCTGAATTAGGGTTTCATCTTGTTTGCGCTCCCCCTTGAAGGGGACTCTTCAATTGGTATCAGAGCTAGGATCTTATATGGTTCATATGATTGCTATGTATGTTATGTGATCCTTGTATGCTTAGATCTTCCTTACATGCGAGATTTACATGTAAATATTATACATGCCGAAACTTGTATGTTTCCTTGGCGCATGTATGTTGGTTGCGCTTCTATCATGTTGTTGTAGTTGTTTTTCTAAAACCCTAAATGACATGCGCGACTTTCATTAGATCTAAGCCGCACCTACAATAAACCCTTAGACGGGTTAGTAGGGTTGAAGTCATCTCTAGTTCAGATCCAACTAGTCTGATCAGACCATCTGACAGCCTAGATGGGTCGACCAGATGGCACCTATGCGCATGCGTTAGGTGGCTATAGGTCGACTGCATCAAAGGCGTGTAGCGATGTCTGGTTGAGACAACCTATGAACGCACATGAGTTAGGCCCGGGGTCACACCCGCTTGCCAAAACTCATGAGGGTTGTTCAGCCCTTTGCGCATGCATGGTTGACCATTAGGTCAACTCAAGTCAGTTAGGACTTGGTGCATGCAAGGGCAGTGGATCTAACTAGTTAGATGAGTGGATCCCTATTAATGGACCGTTGTAAGGTTGTAGGGCATATAAGAAAACTAAAATTGATGCCAATGGGTTTTCAAAATTTTATTTTCTTAATGGATCACATGTTGATTGTAAGCATCTGCTTGTTTATTTAATCTTATGTGGGTTGCCCTTTTAATGTGTGCTGTGCTGGGGCCTGCGAGCCTGGTAAATTATTATTTTTGTGATCTGCGAATCACATTTTTAATTAATTTATTGTATAATTGACCTGCGTGTCAAACTTGTCTAGATAGATTAAAATGTACTTTTAATCTGACAAGAGCTCAAAGCACACATAGCAAGGCGCAAGCAGCTGGTGGGCGCACCTGAGCTGCAGAGGGCGCTTGGGCCCTGGTCTGGGCCAGATGAGAGGCAAAAGACCCAAGAAGCAAGTGAAGACTTAAGATAACTTAAGGTCTTACTTAGGGTTAATGGGCTTTTACCACATAAGATCAGCATGCTTTCTATTTATTGCTTTTATAATTAGAATTGCATGAGTTTATCTTCTGCTATCACCATAGGAATTGCATGATAGTCAAGAAGATAAAAGACCGTTAAAATCCAACGCTAACATATCAAGCTCGTAAGCCTTCTGACGCGAAACCTCACTGTCCTGACTATCGTTGGAGCCGTGTTGTACCCACTCAGTGGGCACGTCCATCTATCTTCAGACGGTGCGGGATTACACCTGCGTGTTACAGAGAAGGGATTTATCGCTTCTCGTTGCTCAGCATAGCACGTGGTGGTCCAGGGAGTAGGTCAGGTCAGCCTGACCATGTAGGCTACATATGTGGAGCATATGGTAGTACATGGAGGCAACCATCTGTGGGATCACAGATTGTGTTGTACCAACTCAGTTGGCACAGTCTGCTGGATTGCCCAGATGAAGGGGAATCGCACGGGTTGGCGATTGGCTGGGACAGCCTACCAGAGATTAGTGCTTGTACTCTCTGTGCATCTTATCTCGCCTGAGCGGGACGCGGAGACCAAGTATGAAATCTGGATCCCATCTCACTAAAAGAGTGTTACTCTTTCGGACTGTTTAATGGATTTTTCAGTCAGATAAAATAGTGAGAAAAGAATCTTTCTTAAGTCCTGGATTGATTCTAAACATTGATACTGACCTTGCTGTTCTTGCATTGTTGTAGATTCCTGCAGCAACGAACACCATGAGCTTCAATGTGCGATCCCTACTGGAAAGGGAGAAGTTTGCTGGGCCAAACTTCTCGGACTGGTTCGGACACCTTAAGATTGTTCTTAAGGCAGAGAGGAAACTGTATGTCCTCGAGACGGCTGTGCCGCCTCAACCCGCTGCGAACGCCGCAATGGCGGTTCGCGATGCCTATGAAAAGCATGTCAATGATAGCATTGATGTTGCTTGCCTGATGCTAGCGTCTATGACGCCACCGCTGCAGCGTCAGCATGAGGATATGTCGGCTATAGAGATTATAGCGAACCTCAAGATGCTGTATGCTGCACAGGCGAGGACTGAACGCTATAATCTGACCAAGCTTTTCTTTCAGAGAAAACTGGCTGAAGGGAGCCCAGTGGGAGCTCACGTGCTCAAGATGATTGGGCACAAGGAGGCTCTGGAGAAACTGGGGCATACCATCAATCAGGAGCTTGCTGTAGACATTATTCTGCAGTCTCTCCCGCCCTCTTCGATGCG
Organism: Costus lasius; assembly: GCA_027563935.2. Taxonomy (NCBI): domain Eukaryota; kingdom Viridiplantae; phylum Streptophyta; class Magnoliopsida; order Zingiberales; family Costaceae; genus Costus; species Costus lasius. Next base: position 112,825,900 of record CM050447.1, on the reverse strand, counting down.
TTCATTATTAATTTTAATATGAACAAGATCGATTGTACTCCGGCAGAGCTGCTGAATATGCTCTTAACTACTGAGGAAACTCTGAAGGGTAAGCCTTCAACCTCTGTCTTAATGGTTCCTTCAAGGAACAAGAAGAAGGGGAAGAAGGGCAAGGCCCCTGTCAAGAGTTACAGCAAGGCTCTGAAACAGAAGGTTAAGCGGTCAAAGGACAACAGGTGTTTCCACTGTGGCTAGCTGGGTCACTGGAAAAAGGACTGTAAAGCACTCCAAGGAGATAAGAGGGGAAGCATCGCTTCTGGCTCAGGTATATACGTGACGGAAGTCATGGTTTCATCTTCTTCTATTTCATGGGTGTTGGACACTACATGTGGAGTTCACATTTGTTCAAATGTACAGGAACTCAAGAGAAGAAGACAGGTGGGACAGCATGAGGTGGACCTACGCGTTGGAAACGGGGCACGGGTTGCTGCTGTTGCTGTAGGAGATTATTACATCTCATTACCATCTGGCATTGTATTAGAATTAAACAATTGTTACTTTGTACCCAGTATTACCAAAAATATTATCTCTATTCCTGCTCTTGTCAGGAAAGGGTTTTCCTTTGAATGCAAGATTTCAAAGTGTTATCTTACTCTTGATAATATTGTTTATGCTACTGGTTCAATTAACAATGGGTTATTCATGTTAGACATGGAATATTCTATACAAAATATTGATAATAAGAAAGCCAAGTATGCTGATGACAGCACCTTGTTATGGCATAGTCGTTTAGGCCATATTAACAAAAAGCGCATTAAGCGGTTGCATGATCATGGACTGCTGGGATCATTCTCCTATGAGGAGATTGATACATGCAAAGCTTGTTTGATGGGTAAAATGACGAAGTCTCCTTTTCCTAACAAAGGTCAAAGGGCTTCAGGTTTACTTGACCTTATACACACTGATGTATGTGGGCCATTTAGTAAACATGCCAGAGGTGGCTATCAGTACTTCATTACCTTTACTGATGATTTCAGTAGATATGGGTATGTCTATCTAATGAGACATAAGAGTGAATCTTTTGACAAGTTCAAAGAGTTCAAAAATGAAGTACAGAATCAGCTAGGCCGAAATATCAAGGCACTTCGTTCTGATCGAGGTGGAGAATACTTGAGTCATGCGTTTACTGACTATCTAAAAGAGTGTGGGATTATCTCACAGCTCACTCCGCCAGGAACACCGCAATGGAATGGTGTGTCCGAGAGGAGAAATAGAACGTTACTTGATATGGTTCGTTCTATGATGAGTCAGGCTACTCTACCTTACTCCTTTTGGGGTTTTGCACTGGAAACAGCTACAAAGGTACTAAACCGAGTGCCATCCAAGGCAGCTTCAAAGGCTCCATATGAGTTATGGTATGGGAAACAACCTAGCTTGACATTTATCAGGATCTGGGGTTGCGAGGCTTATGTCAAAAAGCTCGCCTCTGGGAAACTAGAGAGCAGATCTGAGAAATGTATCTTTGTCGGATACCCTAAGGAAACTAAGGGTTATTATTTCTTCGATCCCAAAGAGAACAAGGTATTTGTTGCTCGGACGGCCATATTTCTTGAGAAGGAGTTTCTTCTGCAAGAAGCCAGTGGGAGAGAAATAAAGCTGGATGAGAATCCAGAGGAAGGACAAAGTAGTCAAGCACAGTTGGATGAGCCTGAGCCGGTAGATCAGGTTACTGAACAACCTGAGGCTCAGATATCACGGGAACCGCGTAGATCGGGAAGGATCCGTCGACAGCCTGAGCGCTATGACGGAGTCTACATCATTGATAATGATGAACCCCTTACTTATGCGGATGCGGTCAGTGGACCGGAGTCAGCAAGATGGCTTGAAGCTATGCGAAGCGAAATGGACTCCATGTCAGATAACCAAGTCTGGGATTTGGTTGATCCGCCTCCGGGAGTAATCCCTATAGGCTGTAAATGGATCTTCAAGAAGAAGATTGACATGGATGGTAACGTGGTTACCTATAAAGGCAGGCTAGTTGCGAAAGGTTTCAAACAAATCTACGGGATAGATTATGATGAAACTTTCTCTCCTGTGGCCATGTTCAAGTCTATTCGGATTCTTTTCGCGATAGCAGCATATTATGATTATGAGATCTGGCAGATGGATGTGAAGACCGCTTTCCTTAATGGAAAACTGGATGAGGATGTGTATATGACACAACCTGAAGGTTTCACTAATCCATCAGATCGTCATAAAATATGCAAGTTAAAGAAGTCCATTTATGGACTTAAACAAGCATCAAGAAGCTGGAATATTCGTTTTGATGAATCTATCTCTGAGTTTGGTTTCATCAAGAACGAAGATGACCCGTGTGTATATAAGAGGTTTAGTGGGAGCGTAATTACATTCCTAGTCCTCTACGTCGATGATATCTTAATCATTGGAAACGATATTCCTGAACTGCATGCTGTTAAGGCATGGCTAGGAAAATGTTTCCAGATGAAAGATCTAGGAGAAGCAGCCTATGTATTAGGTGTGAAGATCTACAGGGATAGATCTAAGAGGCTTCTCGGGCTGTGCCAGAGTACTTACATCGATAAAGTCCTGGAGAGATTCCATTTAGAGAATTCTAAAAGAGGACATCTTCTAGTCAGACATGGTCTGAATCTTTCAAAGAGTCAGTGTCCACAAACACAGACTGAGAAAGAGGAAATGGACAATATGCCTTATGCTTCGGCTATTGGGTCCATTATGTATGCGATGTTGTGTACTCGCCCAGACGTCGCTTACGGGTTAAGCATTACCAGTCGATTCCAAAGTAATCCAGGTCAGGCACACTAGATTGCGGTCAAGAACATTTTAAAATATCTGCGGAGGACCAAAGATATGTTCTTGATATATGGTGGTCAGGAAGAACTCAGTATAGAAGGATATACTGACGCTTCGTTCCAGTCGGACCAGGATGATTTCCGATCGCAATCAGGCTATGTTTTTAGCTTGAATGGTGGAGCAGTGGTGTGGAAGAGTTTCAAACAGTCAACTGTTGCTGATTCCACAACAGAAGCCGAGTATGTTGCAGCCTCGGAAGCATCCAAGGAGGCAGTGTGGATTCGTAAGTTCGTGAGAGAACTTGGTGTTGTTCCTTCGAGTGCAGATCCTTTGGTTATCTTTTGTGATAACACTGGAGCAATCGCACAAGCAAAGGAACCACGGTCGCACCAGAAGTCCAAGCACATACAGAGACGGTTTCACTTGATCCGGGAGATCATTGATCGTGGTGAGATCAAAATCTGCAAGGTTCATACAGATGACAATCTGGCTGACCCGCTTACCAAGCCTCTGGCGCAGCAGAAGCATGAGAAGCACTGTAATAATATGGGTTTGAGATTTCTCAACCATTAGGTTAAGTGCAAGTGGGAGATTGTTGGGGTATGCCCTTAAGGCTAATGTTTGAGGCCTTGGGATTGTATCAGTATCATGTAAGGAACTCTTATGTTTATAAAGGCAATGGTTGTTATTCAGTATGTTACATTGTCTGCTGCAATAAGTGTGCTTCTGAATAATGTCTCAATGCTGTTCAGCTAGGCTGACATGCTGTAATGTTCTTAGTCGAGATATCTTGGTGAACATGAGACAGCCTTGATATGATTGAGACTAATATGTGTTCTAATCTTATAGGATGCTTCGAGCATGGAATAAGATGTAGACTCATGGGTACATTGGATGTACTGGACAGACCCTACTAGGATATTCAATTGCTTGTCACAATGTGAATAATCCTTGATTGCAACAAGTGGCACATGTCCTCTGACTTGAGATCACTTGTGTTTCTAAATGATGATTGTCATTGTTTTGAGGTAGTTCAATATCATTTGAAACATAATGGTTATAAACTATCTTGGATAATGATCATGAGTCAGGTTAGGGCACTAGTGATAGATACAGGATTGCCGTCTCCTTGTTTAAGGAGTATGATGTTCTAAAGGGCCCCCCTAAATGAGAGAAAGTGTATGGCCATACCCAGGTGACTATGTTCATCTGATCTAATCATGCTCATCATATTGGAGCTACAGGCTTGACACGCTTGTCCAATAAGAACATCCAGTGGCAAAGGAAATATGTATGCCTTGTGAATGGATTCACACTTGTGCTGTGGTTTGGGTGTAGTCTTGGAAGACTCTTTCCTTTATATCGGGAGACAGTGATGTGTTGCTAGATACCCCTCACTGATCGTGATAACGAAAGTTATCGTTACCGACATTTAAAGGAAACCCTCAGGGTCGCACAATTTGATGATATGGCTTACTTGAGTCAGATCGTGTGGACTGAATTGTTTGGGTTCAGTTTGAAGGGATTTAATCTCTGATTATAAGTGAGATCTGGTCTGATCATGTTTGATTGATTAGGGCTTGAGATCGGTAAGCTTTGATCGAGAGAGTTGATGCTAGATCGGTGAGATCAGGAGCATCATGAAATGAACGGTTAGATCTTGAACCTTTAGGGTTTATTGTGATCTAGACCATATGGCTTGGGTTAATTGGTCTTGGACCAAACCGACATTGAACCGGCTCATGAATGAGCGCATGGTTCATGGGAGATGAGTTAAACGCTTGGTTCACTTAAGGGTGAACGCTTGAGCCTTGACTACTTTCCATTTTGGGAATTCGGTTTCCAAATGGAATGTATGTAACGCCTCCACATTAGTGTGGGAGGTTAACTCTCTCGCTGATCTCTCTCTTGTGAGGGGCTTCTCCATTTTCGGTGGTGTGAAGACTTGACGAAAAGAGGAGAGAAGGAAGTCTCGGCCAAGCTTGATCTCTCATCATCCTCATGCGACAAGGACCCTTTGAAGCACTTTGCTAGCACAAAGGATTCAAAGGAGCAAGCCATCTTCATTTGTTGTGTGCGTCACCTTTGGAGAAGGAGCACTTGCGTCTTTGCTTCCAAGGCACCATCCAATTCGATGGCATTGGTATGATCTCCTTCTTGATCTAATCAATCTATCAAAGTTGATCATATGAGCATATAAGCGATTGTGTTGTTGAAACCCTAGCAAAATTGCATGCGCCCCCTGAATTAGGGTTTCATCTTGTTTGCGCTCCCCCTTGAAGGGGACTCTTCACTAAGCTCATATTTTACTTATTTATTCCCAGCATTACCATTCAATTTGTAGTTATTTTTGGGGAGTGCTATGTTGGCCTTGTTGGGCCCTTTCACTATTTACATTGTCTATCTCCTTGGTTTTCATATGTTCCTGCTTATTTTGCTATGGTTATTGATGCTTTTGCTTGATTCTGAATGACACAGGAATATCCCAAATTGATTCAGTGGAGGCAGGCGTTTTCTATCATTTTCAAAAAAATCACGAGTGGCTCCTGACGGAAATCTCGACCGTGATTATCACTCAGCCAACATCAAAATTTCGCCAAGAGAATTACGATAGGGAGGTGACTAAAACCACGGTCGTAATCAGCAACGCAGAATTATACAAGTCGATCATGACCGGGGTATGCTGAAAATCGTGACCGAGATTTCTCAGAGACAAAACAAAGACTTATCTGCCGAGAAAATTATGGCAGAGCCATGATATTGGTCACGGCCGTAAAATCTGTGCAAACTCTTACAGGAGAAATCATGGGCAAGTCATGACAAAAATCATTGGCAGAATTTCCAGAAGATAGAATGTGAATAAAATCGACGAGAGCATCATGGCTCCCCAGTGATTAAAGTCATGGCCGTTAAAGATAGCACCAAAAATCTGCAAGGAAATCATGACCAGGTCATGATGGAAATCTTGACCGAGATTTTTACAAAGCTGAATGAAGGAATCTCGCTGAAAGAATCACGGTAGGGGTTGTCACTGTGGTCACGGCCATAACAGTTACGCCCAAAGGTCCATCCAAAGAGGATAACAACTGGGTCATGACAAAAGTCGCTGGCACGATTCTTAAACTGCTATCGGATCCTAACTTGCTACCCAACCCATCATACTTCTAAACTTAATGCTACCCAACAAATTTACTAATGTTTCCCATTCCTTCGCAGAACACATGAGGCCCACCTGCTCTGCCCCACCAAGTCACTGCTGCTCACTTTTTCGGCGACCTCTCCAACCTCGTTCGACGATCTCTACACTCCAAGTTTTTCATCTTCATTTCGCCAAACTCTCTGTTCTGATAACCTACTTTTCAGTACTTCACGGCAGCAACTTCATTTGTATCTTTTCCCTCAACCATGCCTCCTTGCAAGAAGTTGACGAGAAAGCGACTGGCCAGCGCTTCTCGACCAACTCCTCCACCACCATAACACTAGCTCCAGCGAAGATACAAATATGTGACAAGCTCCAAGCTGCTCATTACCAGGTCCTTTCTGGTCGCCAGGTCATCAATACAAGAGACGATTCCTGCAATAAATTCACCCCACCTACATTCCCATAACACTAGAATTTCTGAGCTCCATAGAGGTGAAGGTATCAATGCTAAAGAATAACCTAGGAACTATCGAATTCCGGCTGGCCAACACCGAATGCAGCGAAGATATTTTCTGGGGTTCCATCTCCTCGATGACCGCCTACTCCCCACGAAGTGCTCAAGCATCCACGATCTCCATTCTGGGACAGCACCAACTAGCGTCTACACCTAGATCCCATTGCTCCAGAGGATTCTATTATACCACTCGACATGGATCCTAGCTCTTCCTCTGGTGCCCAACTGAAGATTGCTACTTGTCCTCCTACTAATGATATTCTACAACTTATTCGCTAGGACTAGCTTACGTGGGGGGGGGGGGGAGCAAATTGCACACATGATCGAGGTCACATACTCCTTCAAGATATTTCTTCACTTGTACCTCTCAGAATATCCTTTCCACGAAGAGGACAACCAAGACGAGTCATATCTCGGACTCATCCCCATCTGACAATGACGATGACCCAGATGAATGCCACAAGTAGAATCGCACTCTAGTAAGTCTTCCCTCACCCCTTTTGATACATACCTATACTATATGCATCGCAGGTGATGTAGTGTTTTGCTTTGGGTGAGGGGACTTACATATTTTGATGGGTCGCTTTACTTTTTCATGACATGATGATATACGCACTGTGATGATAAACTTTGTGCTGTGATGAACTATTCTTCATGATGTGCTGTTGCACCAAACCTACTAACTTTTAACTCTTTCACTGCTGATCGTACATTGAACAATATGAACTTTGTTAACATGCTTCATGACATGTGTCTTTCTTTTTTAATGTTTCAATTTTACAAAGACACTATCATAATGATTGTCTTCGTGCCTTGCCGATAGACTTAGACGCTTTGATAACATGTTGTATCTGCCCGATGTGATTTCATGATTTTGTTGATAACTTTTGAACTTTGTTGATGATTACTTTCTAAACACATAAAAGCCTAAGTCGTAGGTCTTAGCTGAAATTTCTTGTTTTCATTGATTGATATTTTCCTCATTCATAATCGATTCTGTTCATTTACCTGATTTGTGATTGATCTATACTCCCACACTGCATTAAGAGCATCATTCACGTTGAACAACTAGTCACTCAATTCCTTATACACTGGAAACTTAAGGATTGAACTTTGATGAGCTTTGAATTTAGGAAGCATCTATATATCAACATGAGTACTATTTATTTGGAAGACTATAGACCAAACCACTTGACACACACTTATCACCCTTGGTAACTCTCAGTATTAGTTTTGGTTCGAGCTTCTCTAACTTGGCACCGCACAAGAGATAGAAAGAAAGAAAAGAGGAAAATAAGAGGCAGTGGTACCGAAGTTACAACTTGACACTGCCCAACAAAATAAGAAAAGAAGGAAAAGAGCAGTAGTACCGAAGTGTTGACTTGGCACTGCCACTAAAAGAAAAGAAGGGCAGTGGTACCGAAGTTGCGACTTGGCACTGCAAATCAAAACAAAAGAAAAGAAAGGCAATGGTACCGAAGCTACGACTTGGCACTGCAGAAGAGAAAAACAAAAGAAGGTGCGGTGGTACCGAAGTTATGAACAAGGCCTTTTCTACAGTGGGTGCTTAAAGTAGATCAGTGTTTCATGTGGTAAGGAACTATTATTATCTAATATTGTCGTACAACTGTTGTCTATAGATCTGACCTAGATGCTTTGCTTGTCATCTTGACATCTATAAAGTCTACAGTGGTTCGTGTATCCTGTGACTACCTGTGATTATTTCGCATTTATGAATCATTGGGGAGTATAATTGCAGTTGAACAACCCTCATGGAACTTCATTTCTTTCTTTTTGCTTGAGGACAAGCAAAGATTTAAGTCCTAGGTATTCTGTTGACACAGATTTATATAGAGTTTTACATGTCATTTTACTTATGAAATCATTCCCATTTCACGACTTTAAGTCTCATAATTGCCTTTATTTTGATACATCTATAGAATCTACATTTGCTTCGGTATTTTTACATTTTCAAGTCAAAACGACCACAAAAGGGGTAGACTCTGGAACTTTCGCAGTAGAGGAGCTCATCTTAACTCAAGATGATCATAACTAGAGGATTTCAGAGTCATTGAGGCCTTTGTCGAAAATCACGACCGGATCCCGACCAGAATCAAACCCGTGATCGTCGTTGTACTAGAAGCTGCAAGCGATAAATCACGACCAGGTCACGACCAAATTCTCGCCCGAGATCGCGGACCCGCCTGTTTCGAAACTGCGATTTTAACCCACGTTTCTTCAACCTAACCTAAGGGGAAGCTTGAGAGCAGCCAGGTCCTTTCTTCCCCATTGATGAAAAGCCCTGGAGCAGCCTTTAGATGGTGAAATCGGCTGGGAAAATGATGGTGGCGTGAAGATAAGGCTGGCAGCATTTGCAGGGTATGGAGGAAACTGCAGCGAAGACTTTCTTCAGCTGGAAAATTGAAGCAGCTTTGCAGAATCTGGAAAAGGGGCAGCAGCCCACTAGGAAGAGAAAGATAGAGCCTTCAAAGAGAAGCAATAACCTTCAGCCTATTTAAGAAGGAGAAGTTCAGCAGAGAAAAGGAAGGAGCTGGCACGTAGAGAAGGGCTGAACTTTGGGGAAAGCCACACCAGGAAGAAGGGGGCTACGCACCTGCAGCTATTGAAGATCTTCTTGCGTGAGCACCTTAGAAACAAAGTTTGTAAGGAAGATCTACAAGTTTCATCCTATTTCCTGCGCTTATTGTATAATTCTTGCATAGCATTACATGATCTTAATCTTGTCTTGTGATTCCTGCACAAAACTGCATATGCGTATGTTGTTAAAGGATATTGTTTGCGCTTTCATCATGATAATGATAAGCTAAGTTCTAAATCAGGATGTGGGGTAGCCCTTGATAACTTACTAGTTGCGATAGTTAGTTCTAATCGCCAAGCTCCTTGCTCGACCTTGTGAGCGTGCAATGCCTGTATTACCCGAAAGGATATTCTTGAACCTTTAATCCCTCGAGTAAGATTTGTAAATCAGCTTCTCTAGGAGTTTACTCGCTTGCAGGGCTGTACTTACTTGTAGGATTATAGGAAAGCATTATCCGGCAGGGTATGCTTGAGCCCTGAGTCACAAGGGTGAGGTTTGTTAATCGGATCTTAAGGAGAAAACTTGCCCGCGGGTCTGTACTCACGTAGGAGAATACCGAGGTGAAGTTTGTAAATCAGATCTTTGGAAGAAAAACTCGCTTGCGAATCTGTACTCGCTCGTGGGGCTATAGGGAGTTTAGACGCGGCGGAGAGACTCCAGTCCAACCGCGCGTCAGACCCATTAGGTTGAGAGTTTATCCATTTCGTTGGTGTGCTATGCCTACACTACTCGAAAGGGAGTGATTGAGCCTTTAGTCATTGCAAGTAAGGTTTGTCAATCAGCATCTCTAGGAGTTTCAACTCGCTAGAGGATCTATACTCACTTGCGAAGATTATAAGGGGCTTAGACATAGCGGGGAGACTCTAGTCCAACCGTGCGTCAGAACCCTACGGACTGGACCAATAATCTAATCTGTGGGAGCGGATGAGATTATTGGAGAGGAGCTACCTACGTGACAAGGAAGCTGAGCTCCTTGAACTAGATAGGACATTGGCAATAGAATTTAACCATTCAACTGTAAGAAGTCAATTCAGTGAACCCATATCCTGGTGCATTTCCCCATTAAAATCCTCTCGTGCAAATCCTCTACCTACGTTCTTGTGCATTTAATAGGTTAACACTTCAAACTTCACAAATTCCGATGTCGTCTAGCTAGCAAATTTGAGATCTGTCAGTACTTGCCCATTAGTCCATGTGGGATCGATATTTTATTACTTCGATAGACCCGTGCACTTGCAGGAAACACCTACTATATTTGTGGGCGCTATCAGGTGTATCAAGAGAGATATATTGGACCGACCCGCCGTGATGATTCATCTTGGTGTCACAAGATGAATATCACAGTGACAGAGGTTTGTTTGTCCTTGACTTGAGGGCATTGATATCTCTATATGGTGAGCGACATACTTTGATACAACCTAATGCTTTGCCGTAACAGGAAAGTCATAACAGTTGTCATTGGGTATATCATAAACCATAGGAGAGATTCAATGTGCCAAGAGAGGATTTGCCCCTTCCCTGCGGGGAAGTTTGATGTCCATGGCGCTCCTATATGGATGCATGACTAAAAGTGTATGGTCTTACCCAGGTGAGAACTTGATTTAGTCATGACTATTTTGATTGGGATAAACAGGTGTGACACACTTGTCCAATTTGGACATTAGCCTAGCAAAAGGACAAACACATACTTGTACTTTATCGCAGTTTTAGGGGATGTCAATGATGACTCTATTCTGATGATTTGGGTAATAATAATGTACTACTAGGTGCCACTTATTGCTTGTGATGATTTGAGATTATCACTGCCAACGTCTAAAGAACCTACAGGGCTGCACACCTAGACACTCGAGTCCTTATACTGATCAGATAGCCTAGATCGAGTCATTTTGTTGATTTGGATCTGCTAGAGATTCCGATGCGTCTTGGACGCATCTAATGAGACTAGGATGATCATATAGAGGTTAGTTGTGTTTTGACCTTCAGGTGACCTCAGTTGACCTTAGTTGACTTTAGGGTGACCTCGATAGACTAGGTCTAGTCGATAGGTCAAAGTCGTATTTTAGTTCTGGAGTTGTTCGTAGACTTTTACGACTTAATTAAAACGTAACTAGATGGGGGCCCACAACTTATGCACAAATATGAATATTTATATTCATATTTATTCACAACTTAAGTTGTGGGGGCCGCTTGCAACTTAAGTGATTAAATACGAATATTTATATTTGTAATTTAAGTTGCGGGGGCCACACGTAACTTAAACAAATATATTGATTATTTATATTAGTAACTTAAGTTACGGGGCCCGTCTAAAATCTCTATATAAGAGGGGATAGGCGCATGCATTGAGAACACAATTGTCTTGAAGCCCTAGGCATGTGGATTAGAAACCCTAGCCCCCTTCCTCCTCCAAGCACTAGCCGCCAACTAGAAGAGTGTCGTCGCCCTCTTCTTCTTCTTCCTTGAAGTGGCGTGAGTTCTAGGGGCTTGAAGCTTCATCTCCATCATCTAAGGGGCAAGTGGAAGAGCTTCCCTCTCTTTGCTGCCTCTCCTCTTCTCCTTGGTGCATGCTTTGTGTTTGGCACAAGTAGAGAAGAAAGTGGACAGCTTGTTGGTGCCCCTTGTTGGTGATTGGCGCGAGCAACAAGCAAATCCCTCTATGCGTGGATCTCATCTCACGAGGCTAGCACAAAGCGTGGAGATTTGAGAGGACTCAAGGAGCCCATGTGTGTAAGACTGCAGAGTACTCCCTCGCATGTCTACATCATCATCATCGGCCGCCCCTAGGGTTTGCATAAAAGGTACTCCTCTACACATCCTCTAGTGTTCACTCGTAATATGATCATGGCACTTCTAGGATCCTATTTTGGACCTTCGCTTCCACTGTATTTAAATTTTAATAAGGTCCGAGGATTCCCAACAGTGGTACTAGAGGAATCTTACGAGGTCCGTTGGTGTATTTTCTACATGTGCAGCCCCATGACATGAAAATTTATTTTCAAAAACTTTTATGCCATGAATTTTCTGTTGAAAATTAATTTCTAAATTTTCACCACTCATATCTTTCTTGTTTTGCTTTTCTTCACATGTGGGATAGACCCTATGTGGAAGAAATTTCCCTCCTTGCACTCATGGGATAGACCCATGACGCAAGACCCATAGGAGATTATACGGGGCATGGACTAGGTGATTACCCTAATCTCTATGGGGTATGGATTGCAAGGGGCGGCTACCCTTTGTAGACTCCTGAGAGGGACAAAACACAAAGAATAGATGATGAGGAGTCATTGAAAATTTATGAAGGGTTTATGAAAAACTAAAAGTGATTACTTGTTGGTTTTTGCATGACATGTAGAAAAGCATGGGTAGTTTTGTTTGTGCATAATGTTGTGATCAAAGACAAGCTCTTTTTCCATGCCTATGATGTATCATTGTGAAGTCTACGTGCCAAATTTCAATCTTGTATTTTAAATTCTATTTTGTAATTAAATTGAAGACTTTGAAGACATCTCGTGGCGTTTTTCTTCTCTTCCCCATGCGCATCTTCTCAAAGTGACGCCACTCTGATCTAGCCAAAACCTAAGGTGGCTTCTAGGGTTAAACCTAGGGGCGCATCTAATGGGTTGGTGGCTAGGGTTAGGGTTGGCGCTCCTCACCTCCTAAGGTGGCACATCCCCTTCTTTGACCTAACCTTGAGTGGCTACTAGGGTTACCTAGATGGTTCACTTAAGGGATGATGGTTGAATAAGTAGATGGTGCAACCTAGTCAAGTAAGGGGGCTAACCTTCATCATCAACCGAACCTTGATGGCTTCTAGGTTTCCTAGTGGTTCATGCATGGGTTCAAGGGCTGATGATGAAGGAAAGGCAACCTAAGGGGGCTGATCTTCTTCTTTGACTGAACCTTGATGCCTTCTAGGCATCCTTGTGGCGCATCCTGAGGTTCAAGGGTTGATGAAGAAGACTGGCGCTCCAAGCTTGCAAAGGTGCTGATCATCCATCATTATCTGAGAGCTTGAAGGTCTTTTGGATGCTTCTTGAGTTCATGGGTTGATGGAGGAAGATAGAGCACCAAAGGATGCTTGATGGCATATCCAAGCAAAGGGGGCACACCTCTAGGTGGCGCACTGATGTGTTCTGCAAGTGCACGGACAAATTGAAGTAATAAAAATATCAATCCCACAGAGACCAATGACCAAGTACTGACTCTACTTAAGACTTTGGTTGTAATCGATTTGATGGAAGTTCAGGACTTCGGGTTCACCACACTATGTTTCATGACTTTTTATAATCAAAAGCATCTTAAGAAGGATTTACTGTGTTGAAGGGGATTTATCCGTATATACAGATTGCCCCCTCTCACAGTACAATCTGGTGTTTATCTGAATCAATCCCCTACTCTCATGATTATTAACTCAAGATAAACCCAAATGAACTCTTGATAAATCTAAGAAATCCCTCAAGCCGATTCGAACTACTCTTGTGTTCAAATTAACTTGTTCAAAAATTGTAGATCGGATGTCGCAATTCACCTCTCAGTACTTCTTGCAACGTCTCAAAACATGCAAATTATGGCTAGTAATTAACACGTAATAAGCACAACAATTATTAAATCTAACACAAATAATCACTTCATAAGAGGATAATAAAAGTCAAGTCATGAAAACATAGAGGGCTACACCCTAAATCCTGAATTAAGAATTTACGCTGACATAGTAATAATGTTCATATTGTAAGAATCCATGTTTAATTACAAAAGTGGAAAATAAACATGAAATCGACAAAGGAAGACAAGAATCAAGGCTCCCTGATGAAGATCGATGCCAACCAGCCGAAAAATCGAAGCTTTTCTGGTCAAGAATCGAAGATCGCCATCGTTCGCCCTAGCTCTCGCCTCTTCATTGAATTCTCCTTGTAAATGAGCCAAAAAGTCCTAATAATTGCTCCCTTGGTAGCTTATATAATTCTCCAACTCCTAATTAGGTTTTCCCCAAAATCTGGCTCGAAAACGAACCGAATCGGACAAGAAACAAGGTCAAAATCGAATCTAGCAGACAGAAATATGGTCGTGAAAATTATCACAGACGGCCGTATTTCTTTCTGTTCTGTTATGGAAATATGTCCGATACAAATACGGCTGTGAAAATTATCACAGGCAGCCGTGAAACATTCTATGGATTTTCTTCAATAAAATACGGCCGTGAAAAATATCACAAGCAACCGTGAAACATTCTGTGGATTTTCTTTAACAAAATACGGCTGTGAAAAATATCACAGGTAGCCATATTTATTTCTGTAGATTTCTGGTACGGCCTTATTAAATATCATGGGTAAGGTCATAGTTTTGTCTATAGTCATTCAGAAAATATAGCCATGAAAAATATCATGGGTAGGCTGTATTTTCCAAACATGCTCTGATTTGCACTAAATTTGAGAGGTAGCTTCATCTTGACTTGTAGAATTTATCTGTTCACTTGGATTCATCAAAATCTATCAAAATTTAGTTGTTTTCACCTGAAATATAACAAAAGTGAAGAAAGGTAAAAATTCTGAACAAACAAAGAGATTTAAGCCAAAATAAGTGAAAACACAATAATAATAGGAGAGATTTTGCATGAAAAGTATGGTAAAAATACTATATAAATTCAAGACATCAAATCTTCCTAGACTTCAACTTTTGTTTGTCCTCAAGCAAATAAAATAGATTAAAGAATAATGCTGAGTATGAAAAGATAACTTCTTTATGTAAAATCAATTTCTAGAATATAATCACTCATAAAAATTTTCCAACTCATGATACACAAAATTCAGATAAGTACATTGTTCTTAGAATTTAATTCTTAAGATTCACAATCTTAATAAAATAAAATTTCGCAACTCGTATAATAAATAGAATTTCAATCTTATGATATTACCTTCATTTCAGTTTAAATCTTCAATGCTTTTGTTTACAGGAATAGGATCTCCAAAATCTTTTTCACTTTCACCCCCTTTTTTTATATTTTACTTTTGACATTCTCTAAATCGAATACCACCATTTTTTTCTGGTGACAAGTTTAGAGTACATTGGCTACCTAGATAATGTATTAGATCTCATATCTTGTTGGCTAACAGAATTAAGATTCAAAACCAAAAATAGCGGAGTTAATGTACCACTGCCAATTTTTCACAATGCCAAGTAGATGAGTCTTTCTTTATTTTTTTTTTATTTTTGGATTTGGATTCTTTTTTCCCAACAAATAACATAATATTTTAAACATCTACTAGGCTAATCAATTAATGTCAATTCATCAAATTATACTAATATACTCATTTTATTCCGAAAAAAAAGCTTCACCCTTAGATCTCATTCATCAAACAATATAAATAGCAAAATCTCATGTGTCAATTGATGAAAAATTGAAATGACATGATATGTATTGAAGAAATAAACCTTGCACATGAAGAATATTTCCATCCACAGGCATTCATCATCAAAGAATTAACCAAGTACACAACATTCATTATCAAAGAAAAACCACTCGTCATACAATAACACTAGGCAAAACCATTCATCATTACGAATAAAAATCCTCATAATAACCAAATTCAACATCCACGTTCACATGATAGCCAAACTACACAAATTATCCTAACTTCACAAATAGACAAAGCATTCACTTTATCATAATATCTAAATACAACCATATCGAACATAGATCTTCAGATGCACCTTCACATGGTGCCAAATAGCAACATGAATCATAACATCACATCTCAAAACAAGTAACAGCAATAATGTCAAATTATACAATTCACCATCAAATTAAGATCCAAAAATAACACAATAACCAAAAAAAATCCGAGGAGAACACAAAGATAATAAACGCAATGACTATGAAGGTCCATCATTCCCTACAAAAGAGAATGCATCATTCTTGATGTAAAAGAGCAAAAATAGAGTAGATAGGAAAAGGGATACTCACAAAGTACTAATCATCATCTGCATCAGTACGGTCTCCTCATCATCCTCCTCTCCATGTGTAGCTTCCCCCATAGGCTCATCCGGATCCTTCTCCGGATTTCCTTCTTCATCACTGCTGCTGTCAAAGTGGTGCCACAGAAAACCCTTAATATCCCAGATATCATCCTGATTGTCCGGGACAGTATCAAATAATTGCTTCAGAAGGTGTCTTTGAAGGAACACCTCTGCGGATAGTGCCTAGAAACCTAGATCCTGGGTGGTGGACCAACTCCTCGGAGGGGCTACACTGCGAGAAGAAGAACCAGTCCTGGGTGGATGTGAGTCAATTGGTGTATATGCCCTAGGACCTAGTTTTGGTCCATCTTTGTACTACTTGACTCTGATATTCATATATCTTTCTGGCATTGTCGTTATCATTGTTTGTCTACACCTGCGATTATGTACTTACATGATAATGTCCCTGGAGACAGATTGGATCTGTGCTCAAATGATTGTCCCCAGTCAATGTACCTGAGTGGATATGGGACAGCTCTGGTACTTGTGAGACTTGTATATGGGCTGGTTAGGCACGAGGTGCTAACGCAGACATATGGGTATATCAGTGGTGGATATACTGGACCGACCAGCTGTGAGGCTATGACTTGGTGTCATGAGTTATCCTCACAAGTGACAGGAGATGCATTGATCCCTTGACTTGAGGTCATTGATCATTCTATATGGTTAGGGACTTGCTTTGATACAACCTAACACCTCACCGTAGTTGGGAGGTAATAACGGTTGTCATTGAGCATGTCACAACCCATATGAGAAGATCAATGGACAGACAAAGGATTTGCCCCTTCCTTAGGGAAGCTTGATATCCATGGAGCTCCTCTATGGTTCTATGACTGAAAGTGTATGGCCATACCCAGGTGAGAACCTGATTTAGTCATAACCATGCGATTGAGTAAAAACAAGTGGTGGCACACTTGTCCAATCGGATATCAGTTCGGCAAAGAGACTGTAATGCATCTGTACCTTGTTGCAATGATGGGGATGTCGATGCCGATATCCATTCCGATGACTTGGGTAGCAGCGATGCACTGCTAGGTGCCACTCACTGCTTGTGGTGACATTTGGTCAGCACTGCCAACGTCAGAGGGACCTACAGGGTCGCACACCTTGATACTCGAGTTCTCGTATTGATCGGGAAGCCTTATGATCAAGTTATTGGATAACTCGGATCTAATTGGGAGATTTCATCAGCGCCAATGGGCCTAATGAGATGGAAGAATGTTATTGGAGCCAAACTTCATTTTTGGCAGGTTGACCCGTATTTGACCATGGTTGGTCACATTTGGATTAGGGTTGCATTGGATTGGATCCAAGTGCTTAATCAACCCATGTAATGAAGTTTGGGCTAGCTCATTATCCAATGAGGCCCAATAACAAGTTATCATGAAGTGAGAAAAGGCTAAAAGGGTATAATGGGGACAAAACTTCTCCCTTAGGCGCCTATGGGCATAATGGGGAGAAGTGGCGCAATTTGCTTCATTAGGAAGCTTTAGGCGCCTTGCCCCTCTACCTTGGATGGTATGCTTGCTTCTATGGCAAGTCTTGGGGCTGATATGGCTTGGTAGACTTCTTTGGAAGGTCTCATGCGCATATGGATAATTAGGAGAGGTTTATGGTAAAGTCTTGGAGACTTTCCTTACCTCATACCCTAATTACTCCCTCCCCTTTACCCTAGCCGCCTCCTCCTTTGCGAATTGCGCCCACACCTTATTATTGCTGCCCCCTCTTGCCTCTCTATATATACATGGGTATATGCGAGAGCAAAAGTTGATTTTGGCATAAGCAAGAATTAGAAGGGCAAAGAGGGAGGCTTTGGCGAAAGTCTTCTCTTCCATCTTCATCCTAACCGCAAGTCTCTTCTATCCTTCTTCTCTTGGAGCAAGGAGGGATAGGACTTGGTGTCTTCATCCTCTTGCCTCTTATCTTGGCGCATCTTCTCTAGGAGTTGGCGCAAGTAAGGATGAGGAGTTGAAGACATGGCGGCAACATCTCCATCTTTCTTTTTCGTTGGCGCTTCTACTTTGGAAGTGGCGCAAGGGTTGAAGAAAGTGCACTAAGGCTTGGATCTTTTTCCCGAGGCTAGCACCGGACGTGGAAGAAGAGGACTCGAGGGATCCGTGTGTGTGAGACTGCAGAGGGCGCACGCTTGGGCGCCTATCACGACATCGATCTCATCTTGCTCTAAGGTATTTCCTAACTCATCGTGTCGACTCTCTTGCTTGCGATCTTCACTGGGTTTTTGGGACTGGCCTATTTCGGGGATATTGCTTCCGCTGTGCAATGTATTTTGTAATCTCTATCTCTGAAAATTGTAAAATATCCCCGGGGTTTCCCAACAGTGGTATCAGAGTGACTTGCAAGACTCGAACGATGTTTTATGCTTTTCTTTCATGCTCACATGCCATATCTCTATTTTCGTAAATAGCATGATGCATGGCAAACAATTTTTCTAAAAGTAGAAAAATTAGGGTTTCTTGTTTCTATCATCCTCTCAATCTCTTTTGGATTTTTGGACTATTTTTCTTGTCTGATTTAAAGATCAAAGGCGCACGTAATTTTGTCAAGTAAGACGGGCATTGTGTCTTCGGACTGGCCAAGTCTCTTGATCTGACAAAATTGCTAGTCGAAAGGATCTCTGAAATCATCATGAAAAATAAATCGCAATTAACTAAAAGATTTGTGAGAAGAAGATGAGAAAAAAAGACTAGTTTTATGAAAAAGTAAAATTTCAGATTTTATGTTTTTCATGAGCATGTAGAATTGCATGAGTAAATACCTTGATTGTGCATAATGTTGTGATCATGAGTCAAGCCCCTTTTGCATGCCTGTGATGTATCCTTGTGCGGCCTGCGTGCCATCTTTTTCATTATCTTTGAAAAAAATTAAGATGAAGATTAAGGGCTAGGCGCATCCTTCTTGGACCTTGATGCTCACATCTTGCTTGATGGCGCAAGCATGCAAGGTAGCGCATGCAAGTTGGTGCTTGGTTGCTTGGTGGCACAAGAAAGCTTGGCCAAACCTCTTTTGGTTTGAGAGCTAGCCATCTTGGCCCCTTGCATGGTGGCGCACCTTCCTTGGAGGAAGACCATGGCATTGGCCGAACCTATGGGTAACTTTTAAAGTGTACCTCTAGGGTTTGAGAGCTAAACCATGAGAGAAGGACCTTGGAGCCAACCTTGAAGTTCAAGCTAGAGGTCGACTAGGCTAGGTCTAGTTTTGGGGCTTGAGTTCTAGGACAAGAGTTGAACCTCTTAAATGGCATGGGTTGGTTCAATGTCTTGAATAGGATATGATCACATCATTCTTTACTACTTTTATTATTATCTGCAGAAGCATGCCTGTAATGTTTTATCGTTATGTTATCACCATAGGATTGCATGCCTGTAATCATAGACATAAGATAAAACTAAGATGATGAGACCTTAAACAAAAACCCTCAATTAAAATATCAAGTCTAGTAGCCTTCTAACGCGTAGCCCTCACTAAGCTATCGATCAGTGGAGTTGTGAATTGTTTCCCACCCTCGTGGGACACACCCACTTATCTTTAGAAAGTGCGTGGTGACAATGGTTTCCCCAGTCTAGTTTTAACCTGGGCGTGCCTTCGCAAGGAAACTCGTTGGCCCTGAGCATAACGGTTAGGAATGGACTTGACTAGATTTTCGTGTGAGCTAGGCACATGATGAAACTCTAGAGGCATCGTTGAGGGGTTAGGGTTTCATGCTGTATCCAGCCCTCGCTGGACATGAAATGCCTGGACTGTCTCAATAAGGGGAATTGCTTGGAGCAATCGGCCGGCGCGCCCACCTTAGGAAACATGGGTCACTTTGTGCATCTCATCCCACCCTCGTGGGACGCGAAGCCCTGTGTGGAATGAGGATCTCATCTCACTAGGAAATCTTGGATTTCTCGATTGACTTTGTGGGTTGTCAATTCGATTAAAAATAGTGGGAGCCATGGTCATTTAAAACAAGTCCAGTTTAAATGACTCGAAGTAGTACTAATCTGCTGTTTCTTGGTTGTTGTAAAACAATGGCTATGAACAATAGCAGTTGGTCACTGCAATCTACCCTGGAAAGGGATAAGTTGGTTGGATCCAACTTACTGGATTGGTATATGAACTTGAGAATCATGCTCAAGCTCGAAAGGAAGCTTTATATCCTTGAGCGTCCTTTTCCTGAGCCACTTCCATGCTCGGCCTCAGCGGCTGAGAGGGATGCTTATGATAAGCATCAGGTTGATACTTTGGAGGTTGCTAACCAACATGTCACCTGAATTAAGAGGGTGATATGAATCGAAGAGTGCCTTAGAGATTATTTTTAATCTAAGGCAGCTCTTTGATGAATTGGTTGAGCTCAATCCTCCTAAAGTTGATATTCAGTATGTTGAGCCGAAAGGCTTGACCAAAGAACTGAAATTAAAGATGGATATGATCAGGAATAATAGGTGCTATTCATGTGGAGGGCCACCTCACATGTTGAAGGACATATTGCAACTTCAGAATGAGGAGAAGAAAGGCAAGGCCTTGTCTTCATGCTCAGGTATTTATGTTACCGAAGTCAACCTTTCTACTCCTATGACATGTGGAGCTCATATTTGTACAAATATGCAAAGGCTCAGAAAGGGTAGATCGGTAAGGCCTAGAGAGATTGACCTACGGATAGGTAACAGGGCACAAGTTGCTGCTGTTGTTGTAGGAGTTTCTCTCCCTGCCTTCTGGACTTCAGTTAAAGCTAGACAATTTCTATTATGTACCTTCCCTTACCAAAACATTGTATCCACTCCTTGCTTGGCAAAGAAAGGATTTAAGTTTGAAATAAAAGAGAACTTATGTTCTTTTTCTTTTGCAAACATGGGAAGGGTACTTTGTGCAATGGTCCGCATGTCTTGAACATGGATAGCTCTATTTGTAACATAAATAATAAAAGGACCAAACTGAGTGGTTCAGTTGGTGCTTTCCTACGGCATTGTCGATTAGCCCATATAAACAAGAATCGCATTCGACAAATCCATGCAAATGGGTTGTTAGATTCGAGTTCCTTGGAGGAACTTGATACATGTGAGACTTGTTTATTAGGGAAAATGACAAAGGCTCCCTTCACCAAGACTGGTGAGAGGGCAGGAGGTTTATTAGATCTCATACATACTGATGTGTGTGGGCCTTTCAATAAACAAGCCAGAGGAGGGTACAACTACTTCATCGCGTTTACTGATGACTTCAGTAGATACGGTTATGTCTATCTGATGAGACATAAGTCTGAATCCTTTGAGAAGTTTAAGGAGTTTAGACATGAAGTAGAGAACCAGCTTGGTAGATCCATTAAGGCTCTTCGATTAGATCGTGGTGGAGGGTACCTGAGCGGTGAGTTCTTTGACTATCTGAGAAAGTGTGGGATCATATCCCAACTCACTCCTCCTAGAACACCTCAATGGAATGGTGTGTTTGAAAGGAGAAATCGAACTTTGTTGGACATGATTCAATCTATGATGAGTCATGCAACTCTACCTCCCTCATTCTGGGGACATGCACTTAAGACAGCTTCTCTAATACTGAATAATGTTCCATCTAAGAGTGTCTCAAAGATTCCATACGAGGTATGGAATGGGAGACGCCCTAATCTCACTTTTATCAGGATCTAGGGATGTGAGGCTCATGTCAAACGTCAGGATTCTAGCAAGCTAGAACCTAGATCTGATAAGTGTATGTTTGTGGGGTACCCTAAGGAGACTAAGGGTTACTACTTCCATGTTCCCACCGAGAACAAAGTTTTTGTTGCTCGGGGTGCTGTCTTTCTAGAAAAAGAATTTCTCATGAAAGAAGTTAGTGGGAGGAAGTTTGACTTGGATGAGGACCAAGTGCAACCACAACACAAAGAGATGGAATCTGAGCCACCTGCACCGGTTGCTGTACAACCTGAGGCTCAAACACAGGTCCCCATGTAGGTCTGGGAGGATTCGTCGTGCACCTGAGAGGTATGGGTCGCTGCCAACCCAACACGACGGGATCTTCATCATTAAGGATGAACCCAGGACTTATGATGAGGCGGTCAATGGACCGGACTCCGAGAGATGGCTTGACGCCATGCGATCCGAGATGGATTTCATGTCGGCTAACCAAGTCTGGGATTTGGTTGAGCTGCCTGATGGGGTAAAACCCATAGGATGTAAATGGGTCTTCAAGAGGAAGACAGGCATGGATGGCAATATAGTTACCTATAAGGGTAGACTAGTGGCTAAAGGATTTAAACAAGTCCACGGGGTGGACTATGATGAAACCTTCTCGCCAGTTGCCATGATCAAATCCATTCGGATTCTGCTTGCTATAGCTGCATATCATGACTATGAGATATGGCAGATGGATGTGAAGACAGCGTTCCTTAACGGGAAGCTGACTAAAGATATGTATATGTCACAACCTGATGGCTTCATCCATCCTACATAGGCTAATAAGGTCTGTAGGCTAAAGAGATCCATTTATGGATTAAAGCAAGCATCTCGAAGTCAGAATCTTCAGTTTAATGAAGCTGTGAGAGATTATGACTTTATCAAAAGTGAAGATGACGCCTGTGTATACAGAAAATTTAGTGGGAGCTTGGTGACTTTTCTGGTCATGTATGTCGATGACATACTGCACATCGGAAACGACATCCCTTGTCTTCAAGCTGTGAAGACATGGTTAGGGAAGTGGTTCGAGATGAAGGACTTAGGGGAGGCCGCCTACATTCTAGGCGTGAGGATCTACCGGGATAGATCCAAGAGGCTCTTGGCCCTTAGTCAGAGTACCCACATTGATAAGGTCCTGGAGAGGTTCAACTTGGAGCAATCCAAGAAAGGATACCTTCTAGTGAGAGATGGCCTTACTCTCTCAAAGAGCCAGTGTCCTACAACATAGGCTGAGAGGGATAACATGAGTCAAATTCCCTATGCTTCGGCAGTGGGATCAATCATGTATGCAATGCTATGTACTGGACAAGATGTGGTTTATGCTGAAAGCATAACCAGCCGATACCAATCCAATTCAGGTCTGCATCAGTGGGTGGCTGTAAAGAATATCCTTGAGTGTCCTGAAAAGGACTAAGGATTTATTCTATATGGTCTACGGGGGACAGGAAGAGCTCAGTGTGCAGGGCTTCACTGATGAGTCATTCCAGTCTGATCCTGACGACTTCAGATCGCAGACCGGCTATTTGTTTAAGATGGTTGGAGGTGCTGTATGCTGGAAGAGCTTCAAGCAATCCACCATAGCTAATTCTACAACCGAAGCTGAGTGTGTGGTTGCTTCTGAGGCAGCCAATGAAGCCGTTTGGATCAGGAAGTTCTTTTCTGAACTTCAGGTGGTTCCAAGTGCAATGGATCCCATTGAGCTCTACTATGACAACAATGGGAACTGCACATACTAAGGAACCATGGTCTCATCAAAAGTCCAAAAACATGCTCAGGAGATTTCACCTGATCAGAGAGATCATTGACAGAGGTGATATCAAGATTATCAGAATTAACACAGAGGGCAATCTAGCAGACCCACTGACCAAGGCTTTGGCGCAGCAAAAGCATGATGGTCGTACTAGAGATATGGGGTTGAGGTTGCTCAACCTCTAGGTCTTAGTGCAAGTGGGAGATTGTTGGTGTATATGCCCTAGGACCTAGTTTTGGTCCATCTTTGTACTACTTGACTCTGATATTCATATATCTTTCTGGCATTCTCGTTATCATTGTTTTTCTACACCTGCGATTGTGTACTTACATGATAATGTCCCTGGAGACAGATTGGATCTGTGCTCAAATGATTGTCCCCAGTCAATGTACCTAAGTGGATATGGGACAGCTCTGGTACTTGTGAGACTGGTATATGGGCTGGTTAGGTACGAGGTGCTAACGCAGACATATGGGTATATCAGTGGTGGATATACTAGACCAACCCGCTGTGAGGCTATGACTTGGTGTCATGAGTTATCCTCACAAGTGACAGGAGATGCATTGATCCCTTGACTTGAGGTCATTGATCATTCTATATAGTTAGGGACTTGCTTTGATACAACCTAACACCTCACCATAGTTGGGAGGTAATAACGGTTGTTATTGAGCATGTCACGACCCATATGAGAAGATCAATGGACAAACAAAGGATTTGCCCCTTCCTTAGGGAAGCTTGATATCCATGGAGCTCCTCTAAGGTTCTATGACTGAAAGTGTATGGCCATACCCAGGTGAGAACCTGATTTAGTCATAACCATGTGATTGGGTAAAAACAAGTGGTGGCACACTTGTCCAATCGGATATCAGTTCGGCAAAGAGACTGTAATGCATCTGTACCTTGTTGCAATGATGGGGATGTCGATGCCGATATCTATTCCAATGACTTGGGTAGCAGTGATGCACTGCTAGGTGCCACTCACTGCTTGTGGTGACATTTGGTCAGCACTACCAACGTCAGAGGGACCTACAGGGTCGCACACCTTGATACTCGAGTTCTCGTATTGATCGGGAAGCCTTATGATCGAGTTATTGGATAACTCGGATCTAATTGAGAGATTTCATCAGCGCCAATGGGCCTAATGAGATGGAAGAATGTTATTGGAGCCAAACTTCATTTTTGGCAGGTTGACCCGTATTTGACCATGGTTGGTCACATTTGGATTAGGGTTGCATTGGATTGGATCCAAGTGCTTAATCAACCCATGTAATGAAGTTTGGGCTAGCTCATTATCCAATGAGACCCAATAACAACTTATCATGAAGTGAGAAAAGGCTAAAAGGGTATAATGGGGACAAAACTTCTCCCTTAGGCGCCTATGGGCATAATGGGGAGAAGTGGCGCAATTTGCTTCATTAGGAAGCTTTAGGCGCCTTGCCCCTCTACCTTGGATGGTATGCTTGCTTCTATGGCAAGTCTTGGGGCTGATATGGCTTGGTAGACTTCTTTGGAAGGTCTCATGCGCATATGGATAATTAGGAGAGGTTTATGGTAAAGTCTTGGAGACTTTCCTTACCTCAAACCCTAATTACTCCCTCCCCTTTACCCTAGCCGCCTCCTCCTTTGAGAATTACGCCCACACCATATTATTGCTGCCCCCTCTTGCCTCTCTATATATACATGGGTATATGCGAGAGCAAAAGTTGATTTTGGCATAAGCAAGAATTAGAAGGGCAAAGAGGGAGGCTTTGGCGAAAGTCTTCTCTTCCATCTTCATCCTAACCGCAAGTCTCTTCTATCCTTCTTCTCTTGGAGCAAGGAGGGATAGGACTTGGTGTCTTCATCCTCTTGCCTCTTATCTTGGCGCATCTTCTCTAGGAGTTGGCACAAGTAAGGATGAGGAGTTGAAGACATGGCGGCAACATCTCCATCTTTCTTCTTCGTTGGCGCTTCTACTTTGGAAGTGGCGCAAGGGTTGAAGAAAGTGCACTAAGGCTTGGATCTTCTTCCCGAGGCTAGCACCGGACGTGGAAGAAGAGGACTCGAGGGATCCGTGTGTGTGAGACTGCAGAGGGCGCACGCTTGGACGCCTATCACGACATCGACCTCATCTTGCTCTAAGGTATTTCCTAACTCATCATGTCGACTCTCTTGCTTGCGATCTTCACTGGGTTTTTGGGACTGGCCTGTTTTGGGGATATTGCTTCTGCTGTGCAATGTATTTTGTAATCTCTATCTCTGAAAATTATAAAATATCCCCGGGGTTTCCCAACAGAGTCATCATCCATCCCATAAAAGTTAAATCCGGTCCCTCCAAAAGATGGTGGTGGTGGTGCTGAATCAAGTGGAGTCGGGTTATCTTTAACGGCTGCGTTAGGAGGAATCTTCCAATTCAACTGATTACGGACCGTACTCCTCTCTTTGTTTGGCAAGGGTAAAATAGGGAAGTTTGGTCTAAAGATCAAGGAGAAACAATTACCCTCATGGAGGATCATCTTCATAGCCATGCATGATTCAGTATCAATTCTAGTGTTTCCTTTGGCAGACTCAATTTCATAAGGATCCACATTTAAAGAAATAGCAATAGGAGTAATAAAACCTCCTAAAACAATGACACCCTTCTTGCCGTGAGCTACTTTATCAAATTGTTTAACAAAAAAGTATGCTACATCTAATTGAAAACCATGCAACATACTCCATAAAAAGTAGAGCTCGGTCTAGCGAATCATACCATCACTCTTGCCTCGTCCGAAGACAGTATGCAAGAGAATTCTGTGGATGTAGCACAGACATGGGTTGGAGAGACTGGATGCCTGTGCCGTCTTTGTTGAAAAATCTGAATCATACGTGATTTGATACCAAAATGCAGTCTCTACGTACTCCTGAGCTGGGTGTGTGACTCCTCCACCGGGTAACTACAATATATTCCTTACATCCTTGAGCGTAAGGCTCCTCTTGATATTTGCAAGCCAAAAAGTCAGATGACCTTTTGCTTCTTGCCAATGATAGTCATGGAGCTCAACCTCCAAACTACTAAGGAATTCCAGAACTAAGGGAATAAATGTCTATAGTGTGATTTGAAAGAATTTGAGTGCTAATATGTGCTCAAACATCCACTCAACATCTTCATCTAATCCAAGAATCTCCATAGTTCGTTTATCCATATATCTAGTGTTGGTGATGCATATGGAATTCAGCACATTACATCTAGCTTCTTGTTTATCATCACGAAAGATGATTTCATAAGGGTTTGTGGGCAGTGGCGCCAAAGAAGAAGCAGGCTTCTTCCCCTTGCTCACTAATCTCTTAGTCTTGGGTGCCATTTCAGATCAAATAGATGCAATGAAATGCAACAAATAGCAAGTGCTATGAGAAATAAAATACCAATACAAAAATAGGGGTGACCACAGAGTACAGAGTTAGAGTAAACACCGAAATCTGGTACTTCTGGCAAGAACTGATGATACAAATCTTCGGGGGAAAGATCTTCTACCTGAGGCAAAGCTTTTGAGACAATATCTGATTTCCAGCCTTCTGGGTCAAATCAAAGCTTTAAATTGCCTGAATGTGGCTTGGAGATGACTGGAACTTGGTCGGGAAGGGTCGATGAAAACTCTAGAGGATTGAAGAAAGCTCGAATCGAAGAGGCGGTGTAGATGCAAGGAAAACACGAGTGAAACCCCTAAAAATACGGTTGCGACTTATACATAAACGAATAGAAATACGGCCATGAAAATTTTTATGGCTGGCCATGAAACGTTCTATTTTTTTAGAGAACAAAAATATGGCCATGAAAATTTTCACAGCAGCCCGTGAAATATTCTATGCCAAAAACTCCTCAAATTACGGACGTGATGAAAATCACGGTATTCCCATAATAATATTTTTTTTTAGCAAAAAATAAAAATACAACAGTGATCATTTTCATAGCAAGCCGTGAAACATTCTGTTTCCTTAAAGCACAAAAATACGACCGTGAAAATTTTCACGGGCAGCCGTCTTTTTTGCGAAAACTTCCAAAATCATCGTTTTGTCATGGAATCAACTTAGAATATTCCTGCAACATAGAAAAACAAGAATTAATATTAAAACATACAAATATGCAAAAACAAATGGAATCAAATGAGAAAAGATTAGAGTAGAGTGCTTGGATTACCTCTTGTTGTGTCCGCAAGTGCACGGATACTCGAAGTAATAATTAAGATATCGAACCACAGAGACCATGTTTGCTAAGTACCAAAGAATTGATTTCTTATTAGCTAGGCAATTGAATGTGATGTAAGTAAAATTTGGAAAGAACACAAAATCAGAGAGAGAAAAGCCAGGACTAGGGTTTCATCTACCTTAATTTCTATCACTAGAAGGAAAAAAGCACATCGTCAGTCCACTCTTGTTATGATAAAGATATAATTTACGTCAAAAAGAAATCATCTCGCTTTTGTACAGACAATTTACAAAGAATCAATCCTCACTTTCGCACAAGATTAATTCAATGCTAAAGATGAGTAAATCATTGACAAAGAAATCAAAGATCACTTTCATGCATCCAATCTCTATGTCAATCATCTTAAGTGAAAACTAAATACTTTCATACTTTAGTTTCACAGGTTCTACTTAAGGTTCTCTAACGATCCGATACTTAATTTCTTATAATATCTTCATGTTTAATTCAATAATTCTTTCTAGATCAAATTATTAACAATGCAATAAACTTCTAAAATCTAAAAATAAGAACAAACCTAATTTCTTACGATGAGTTCCTAAATTTCAATTTTAGGGTTCCAAGTTCTCACAAGTCACTTTTCAGTCCATATCACAAAACTCCAATATATGCTGATAATATGAAACTAGAAAGAATTAAAGGCAATCATCACTTAAGCAGAATTATCATAACAAAAATTCCCTAACGAAATAAAGTTTATCCAGTCATTATGAAATTAAGGGGATTACACCCCCATGTCCCAAAAAGTGTTTAAGCTAGCATGGTTGAAGAATTACAATAAGCCATAATTTTGAAGGTTCAGAAATCGAAGAGAAAGAGGAAGTTCTACTAACAACATGGCTGTAATGAAAATTACAGCAGTAATTTTGCTCCAGAACTCGCGATGAACAGTAGCAGCGATGCTTCTTTCAATGATTTCTCCTCCAATCGATCTCCTTTCGCTCTAAAACTTCTGGAGTATATTCTCCTCCTCCAGGCGTAGCTTCCCTTCAAATTTCATTGCCGGAGATGCTTTGTACGCTTCCCGGTGGTGAAACCTAGGGTGGCGGTCAAGATTGTGATTTCTCTCTCTGTGATGAATCAAAATTGGGGCATTTGGTGTGATAATGTTCACCTTGTTCTCTGGAGTATTCCCCTTTTTATAGATCTCAATTTGGTGGTCTAAATCATCCGCAATCATCGGCGCAAAAATCGTGCTTCAATAAGATCAGGAAAATCGGCTGCCTGGGATGTAATTACGACCATGATTTTGATTACGGCAGTGCTGTATTTCACTCTATGAAGAATCTGGAAAGAAACGCGTGCCATGAAAACAATCACGGAAATGCCATGATCACCCAAAACATTCTGTAAGAAAATCACCCAATATTACGGCCCGTAATATACATTACGGTAGTGCCGTAAAAACTGCAAGACTCTCTGGTCGGAAATCAACTGAAATTATGACCCGTAATATGGTTTACGGTAGTGCCGTAAAATCTGCAAAACTTTCTGTATAGAAATCAACCAAAGTTACGGCACGTAATATACAATTACAATAGTGTCATGGTTTATTCTATAGGTTCAGTAAAACCACGGTACCATAATATTGATTACGACCCTGCCGTATTTTTGGTCTGAAGCTCTGATTTGCGTGAAATTTAACAAGTAATGTTCTCTTGATGATGGGAATTTGTCTATGCATTTGGATTGATCTGAAGTGGAAGGGACACTGGTACGAGAAAATCTGAAAGATAGAGAAGGCAGCGGTAGTTAACTTGGTCTAGACATGGAAACAGAGGCAGCGCTGGTCTGGATCTTGAAATAGTGGTAATGGCTGATCAACAAAGGTGGCGATTGGTGGAAGACGCTAGCTAGTGAAAAATAGTTGATGCTAGTGGCAATGGATCAGAGAAGCTGAGCAGCTGTGTAAAAATGAGATTTCGCTTGGGAAATAGATGCAGCAGCGCCGGTTGTGCAAAGCTGAAGATAAATTCTACCGGCTGAGAAACTTCTAGTAGTGGCTATTGTTGGTAGCGAAAAGCTATAGCTGCTGGCCTCGGTAGAGGTGGCGACTCAAGGTCTTGGTTATGGCTAAAGAAGGCAAGCAGGCGGAAGAAATTTGCTATTGAAGATTCCTAGATCGTAAAATCTTGTCTAGAGAATCATCTAAAAATTTGGGGCAGAAATATAATTACTGCAGTGCCATAAAACATTCTGGCTAAAAATATCACAAAATTACGACCGTAATAACAATTATGGCCCTGCCATGATATTTAAAAATCACTGTTTTCGCCATAAAAATTTCAGATTCTCCTACAAAAAGGAAAAAAAATAATAATAAATTAGTATACATAAATACATGTAAAAATTGTTATATAAAATAGAAAAGCTAAAGTAAGAGTGCTTGGGTTGCCTCTCAAGAAGCGCTAATTTTTAGGTTACTAGCTTGACCGAAACTCAAATATCATAGCGAAGTAGGTGGATCGATACCATAGTAAATAGCATATAATTTTCTGTATTTCCGTTGTCCTAAAAGCTTAGCCACTGAATCAAACATCCAAAATTTCATGTAAAATACAATCATAGTGGCTTTCTCAAGTATGCAAAAATCAAAGTTTTCAATTTCACATAGAATATTTTATGATCTTCCTATGTTTATCAGAAAGTAAAATCGTTAGTCCTTTCTTCAAATTTATATCTCCAATTGCAATAAGAGTAGGACTTTGATCAAAAGATTCAAGTATTGGATCATCAAGATAAGTTTTTTGTCCCAAATTAGGTTCCTCAATAATGCAAAATTTTTCTAATGAATCAGAAGGTTGAACAGTAGATATGGGCAAAACATCATAGTCAGATTCATCAATGTTTGTAATTTTTAAACTTTTTTCAACTCCCACATGCCCTTCATTAAATAATTTATCCATATCAAAATTATCATCAAAATCAAAATGAGACTTTTCAAAATCAATTTCCTCATACCCTTTATCAGATTTAACAAAAGAATCTATTTCAAAATCATCATAAAAATCAAAGAGAGACTTTTCAAAATTAGTTTCCTCATGTCTTTCCACAAATTATTTATCATCAAAAGAGTCAATTTATTAATCATCAGAGTGAAATTCATCAATGTTCTTAAAAGAGTCAATCTCCGAATTACCAGAATCAGACCTAACCATAAATAACTTATCATCAATTTTAAAATTATCACCAAAATTTGAGTTGGATTCATCTGTAATTTTCAAATATTTTTCAATTTCTTTATTCCATCCATCAAATTCAAGTAAACTATAATGTGTTATCTAGGTTTCTAACATTTCAGTATGAGCACTCATATTATCCATCATATAATTCATATGTTTAAGGGTCTCATGTGCCTCCTCACTGTGTTTCATGAACTTTTCAAACATTATATCTGAACTAGATTTAGGTGGAGGTAGATTAGAGTTAGTGTCACTAAAGTATGGTTCAGAAATATAGTTTGAGCAATCCTCATAAAAAGAAGTTTAGTGATTTTCCCATTTAGAATTATATTAATAATCTTGGTACCATGGTAAACTGGGACTTGGAGGATTTACTAATTGGCAATCAGAAGCATAATGATCAACACATCCACAAATATCACATCTAATAAAAGAATAAGATGTCATAACAATATGCATATTGAAAGTGTCTAATTTATTAACCAAAGAATCTATCTTTTCCGCAAGAATGCACCATGAATCATCTTCATACTTACCTTGTGGCATGTATACATTACCTCTTTCAGTTGCCCACGGGCTGTAATTCAAAGACATCCCTTCAAATCAAAGCTTTTCTAAAAAAAAATTATGATCTAAGAGTCCACGGGAAATAAAAATTATTAAGATTTAAGAGTCCTGTGCATAAAAAAGAAAACAATCGGATGAATTCAAAATTTCAAAAAAAAATAGAAAGGTTATCAAATATTTCAGAAATCACAGCCTTGTCACAGTCTGTGAAAATCCAAATCCTGCAAAATTAGAAAACAAAGTTAAATCTAAAATAAAACTAACTCTAGTAATACTAATAATTATTTTGATATTAACAAAACTAAGGTCCCCGGTGATGACATACATATATATGATATATCTTGGCTTAATTTTACTATTATTTTGGAATAAAATACATGTTTCATCTCCTTTATTCACTCAAATACTTTGTATTATTCAGAATCTTCACTTTTCCTTGGTTTCATTAAAATGTAGGGATTTCACCCTAAAATTGGTGGAATTTGGAGAATTTAAAGACATGGGACGATTCCTCACGATGAGACGAAGCTACACGTCAAATTTCAGCTCAAACGGAGTTTCCTATCCTCTTCACGGGCATGGCCATGCATCCATGCACGATCGTGTGTGAACCTATATCTTCAGACAGCGCTGAGCCGTTCACAGGCGTGCCCTTGCATCCATGCACAGCCGTAAAGGACTCGGCCGATTTTTCCAGACTTTGACGAGAAGTTCACGGGCACACCCGTGAACACATACATGGCCGTGAAGAGTTATTTTTTAGAAAACGAACTTCGACGAGCCGTTCATGGGAATGGCCGTGCATCCATGCACGGACGTGTATCGTCCCGCCCAATTCGATAGGTGTTTGATTTTTCACCTGTTCCTTACTATTTTGGAAGGGGATTTTAATGAAATTTGGTGGAGACCTTCCTAACTCATGGACGGACGTTTTGGGACTGGAATCATATGATTTGGAGCAGCGGTTGGGGAGAACAAGTGAAAGGGGCGAGACCTAGGGTTTGACGATGATTTATGGCGACGAAAGGCTATTCTGGCTCGATTTCCTCCTCGTTTCGATGCTGAGGATCGTGCTCTACCCTCTCCCATCAAGGATCTAGTCTTCCCTCTAGTTTGCATCAATTTATTTAAGAGATTACGATGTATTTCATGATGAACATTGTAGCGTAACTTCTTTTCGGGGTTTGGGCGTAGCCCACTATAAGAATGTTGATTGCTAATGTTTGAACTACACTTTATCTAAATTTATATTTGTTCTTATTCATATCTAGGAGGTTTTAATTCATGATTATGTACTGGCTATGCATATTTATGTTTTTGACATTGTGGGAAGGACTGAGAGGTGAACCACAAATCGTCGGATCCCCTTAGACTGGACTGGTGATTTCAGCCATGAGAGTTGTCGAAATCACCCGAGGAACCCTAATCCTTCATAGAACCTATTGGGTTGGCTTAACCCAATATGCCACGAGAGTAGAAGACTCGAGTTAAGTTAGACACCGGACCATGTCCTGAGAAGAAACATGTTTGTACCTTAGGAAGGATTACCTTAATAACATAGGTAAAACATAATTAAAATATCAAACTTTAACATTCCTTCATGCTTCAGTACAATGAAACCCGATATCCCAATTTTCTCTCAAGACCGTAAAACCCCAATTGCTTGGCTCTTTGTTTTGTTTGCTTTCCACTTGTTTTAGTTTTCTTACTTGCATTAGGACATTAGACATTTCTCCATTAATCGTTAACCTAGCTATTGATTAACTGATTAGTTAGTACTTAACCCCTAGTCCCTGTGGGATTGATACTTTCTTATTACGCGATAGACCGTGCACTTACGATACGCACCTATCAAGTTTTTGGCAACGGCGCTAAAACTTGTTGTGTCTGCAAGTGCACGGATACGCGAAGTAATAAAAAATATCGAACCATAGGGACCTACATGTTAAGTACCAAATAGTTGTTTTCTTACTAGCTAAGCAAATCGAATACGACGTAGGCGAACGATCGAAAAGTGTGCGGATTATCGGAGACGAAAAGTTGGGACTAGGGTTTCATCCACCTTAATTTCAATGACTAAATAGTAATAAGTGTTCGTCAGTCTATTCTTAACATGATAAAGATGAAATTTACTTATAAATAAATTATCTCGCTCTTGCGACAACAATTTACAAAGAACAACCCTCACTCTCGTGATTGATTATTCAATGTTAAAAATAAGTAAACCTTGACAAAGAGATTTAAAATCACTCTCGTGCATAACTCTCAGTGTCAATATCTTGAGTGAAACTAAATATTCTCATATCTTAGTTTCACAAGTTTTACTTAAGGGTTTTCAACAATCTAATACCTAATCTCATAGCATATTTTCATGTCTATCACAATAATATTTCCTAGATCAGTTTACCAACAAGAATTATACTTCAAAAATCAAGAATTTAAGAACAAACCTAATCTCTTAGCATAAGTTCCTAAATCATAATTTTAGGGTTCCAAGTTTTGCAAATCACTTTTCAGTACATATTACAAAAGTCTAAAACATGTTGATAATTGAAACTAGAAAAGATCAAAGACAATAATCACTTAAGTAAAATTATCATATTATAGAACAACTGACGAAATAAAAATTATCTAGTCATTAAGAAATTAAGGGGATTACACCCCCCATCCCAAAGAAAAGAATTACACTACCAAATGTTGGTGTATATGCCCTTGGACCCGTTGTTGGTCCATCTTGTACTACTTGACATTGATATTTAATATATCATTCTGGCATTGTCGTTATTATGCTATGTTTACATCTGTGATTATGTACATGGATAATAATGTCCCTAGAGACAGATTGTATCTGTGCTCAAACGGTGTGTCCCCGGTCGAATACCTGAGTGGATAAGGGACAGCTCTGGTACATGTGAGACTGGTATATGGGCTGGTTACACATGGGGTGTTAACGCAGGCATATATGTATATCAGTGGTGGATATACTGGACCGACCCGTTGTGAGGCTTTAACTTGGTGTCATGAGTTAAGCTCACAAGTGACAGGAGATGAATTGATCTCTCGACTTGAAGTCATTGACTCTTCTATATGGTTAGGGACATACTTTGATACAACCTAACGCTTCGCCGTAGCAGGGAGGTCATAACGGTTGTCATTGGGTATGTCACGACCCATATGAGAAGATCAATGGACAAACATAGGATTTGCCCCTTCTTACGGGAAGCTTGATATCCACGGGGCCCCCCCTATGGTTGCATAACTGAAAGTGTATGGCCATACCCAAGTGAAAGCCTGATTTAGTCATGACCATGAGATTGGATGGAAATAAAGTGGTGACACACTTTGTCCAATCGGATATTAGTTCGGCAAAAAGGCTGTAATGCATCGGTACCTTGTTGCGATGATGGGGATGTCGATGTTGATATCCACCATTCCGATGACTTGGGTAGCAGCGATGCACTGCTAGGTGCCAATCACTGCTTGTGATGACTCGGTTCATCACTGCCAACGTCTGAGGAACCTACAGGGTCACACAACTTGAAACTCGGGTTCTCGTATTGATCGAGTAGCCTATTGATTGAGTTATTGGATAACTCAGATCTGTTTGGGAGAATCCATCAGCACCACTGTGCTAGATGAGATGAAAGGACTCATTTGGAGTTAACTTGTTTTTGGGCCTAGTAGGCCAAATGGGCCCAATAGACCAAGTTGGGCTAATAGGCCAAATGGGCTCAATAAGCCATTTGGGCCAATGGGCCAAATGGAATGGCGTAAGCTACTTGGAGTGAGCTTGGCGCATTTCCTTGAGGTGGACAAATCCAAGTTGGACATCTTCTTAAGGTGAGAAGCTTGGAGCTTCTCACTTGGAGTGGGTGAATGTACTTGGGCGCATGGCACTTGGAGTGGGCGAAATGGGTTTTACCTCTTGAAGAGGTGTGTCTCTTCATGAAGAGGTGTGCCTCTTCACTAGTGAAGAGGTGCACCTATTCATGGGTATATAAACCCCCTTCCTCCCCCCTCGTCGTAACTCTTGAACTCTTGCACCCTTGTCCCCCTTGTCGCCACTCCTGGAAAGAGGGAGAGGGATGTTCGCCCATTGCCTCTCCTCTTCCCTTTCGTGAGTTCGGAACTTTGGAAGTTCCTTGGTGCCCTCCTCTCCAAAGTTGGACTTTGGCTTCGGTTGATTCCGGTTCGGATCTTGGTGGAGTGCTTCAAGAGTTGGACTCTGACGAAGCTCCACCGCCTCTCCTTGGCATCTCCTCTGGAGTTGGCGCAAGTGATTGAGGAAGTCTCCCAAAGGTGTGGATCTTCTTCCCGAGGCTAGCACCGGACGTGGAAGAAGAGGATTCGAGGTTCGGCTGTGTGCGAGACTGCAGAGGGCGCACATTTGGGCGCCTGCATCGCATCACTTAATTTGCATCAAGGTATCATCTCCTACTCACTGTATCGATCTCCTCGCAAGACTCGATCTTCTAGGTTTTTGGAACTGGCCTGTTTCGGGGTTTGCTTCCGCTGTGCTTATCTGTAAAAATTTTAAAATCCTCGGGGTTTCCCAACAGTGGTATCAGAGCCATCTTGCGAACTCGAACGGTGTTTTATGCTTTTATTGTATGCTCACATGTCATCTGAATTTTTTGAAAAATTGCATATGCACATGAATTTTTCTAAGTAAGAAAAATTGTAAGTTTTTCGTTCCTAACATCTATTCAATCTCTTTGGTTTTTTGCTTTCTTCACATGGTGGGTTAGACACATATGTGAGAGGATTAATTTCTCCCCACGCATGTTGGATAGTCCTACTGTGTGGGACTTGTCGAAGATTATGGGCATATGGTTGTCCTAATCTTGGCAGGTTAAGGATTGCAAGGGTAGACCGCAAGCGTGCTTGGAGCATGCATGCGTCACTTGTGGACTCCTGAGAGAAACGAAAAGTCCTAGATTTGCGAACGGACATTGAGGTTGAAAGACATGTTTTCTGAGAAACTAAAACTGAAGTTTTATGTTTTCATGAGCATATAGAAAAGCATGAGATGATTGTGCATCGTGTTGTGGTCATAGTCAAGCCCCTTGTATGCCTGTGATGTATTTATGTGAGGCCTACGTGCCGCTTTTTTTTTTGTTTTGTAAACGCACAAAGAAGATTAGGGGCGCATCCCTCATGGAGCTTACATCTTGGCGCATCAACCATGATGGCGCATCTTTCTTGGTGGCGCAAGTAAGGGCTTGGTCGAACCTAGGGTTCGTGTGCTATCCCTCTTGGCACAAGCATTATGGCGCTTCATGCATGGAGGAGCCATCAAGGTATTAGCCAAACCCTTGGGTTTGCGTGCTATGCCTTGATGTGGAGGACCTTGAAGCTGCACTTGAAGATAAAGCTTGGTGGCGCCTAGGTTAGGTCTTGTTGGGGCTTGTTGTTGGGAAACCCCGGGGACATTTTACAATTTTTCAGAGTTACAAGCATACATACATTTTACAATGTCCCCGAAACAGGCCGGTCCCAAAAACCCAGTGAAGATCGCAAGCAAGAGAGTCGACACGATGAGTTAGGAAATACCTTAGAGCAAGATGAGGTCGATGTTGTGATAGGCGCCCAAGCGTGCGCCCTCCGCAGTCTCACACACACGGATGCCTCGAGTCCTCTTCTTCCACGCCCGGTGCTAGCCTCGGGAAGAAGATCCAATCCTTAGGGAGATACTCCACTTCACTTTATGCCACCACCAAGGAGAGATGCGCCAAAGAAGGTGAAGAGGAGAGGAAACCGTCAAGAGCTTTCTTCACTTGCGCCAAGGAGGAGAAAGGAAGAAGACTTGCGGCTACTTGATGGAAGAGGAAGAGATTGCGCCACCTTTTCCTTTGCTCTCGCCCCTCTTGATGTGTTCATGCCTCCAAGGATGAATAATAATAAGAGGGGGCGGCTAGGATCACATATATAGGGCAAGAGGCGGTTAGGGCAAGGGCTAGGATCATGACAAATGTAAGGCTAGGATGAGGAGGTTTGATGTAAGGAAAGTCTCCAAGACTTTACCATAAACTTCATTCAACCTATCCATAATTGTCCAAGCACCATATCAGCCCAAGACATGCCATAGAGGCATGCATTCCATCTAAGGAAGAGAGGGGAGGCGCCCTTTTCTTCCATAATGAAGCAAAGGCGCCAACATGACCCCATTATGCCCCTAGGCGCTTAATGGTTCATGTTTCTCCCCATTATACCCTTTTAGCCTCTCATCTCTTCATGATAACTTGTTATTGGGCCTCATTGGATAATGAGCTAGCCCAAACTTCATCCCATGGGTTGATTAAGCATTTGGATCCAATCCAATGCAACCCTAACCCAAATGTGACCAACCAAGGTCAAATACGGGTCAACCTGCCAAAAATGAAGTTTGGCTCCAATAACATTCTTCCATCTCATCAGGCCCATTGGCGCTGATGAAATCTCCCAATTAGATTCGAGTTATCCAATAACTCGATCATAAGACTTCCCGATCAATACGAGAACTCAAGTATCAAGGTGTGTGACCCTGTAGGTTCCTCTGACGCTAGCAGTGCTGACCAAAGGTCACCACAAGCAGTGAGTGGCACCTAGCAGTGCATCGCTGCTACCCAGGTCATTGGAATGGATATCGACATCGACATCCCCATCATCGCAACTAGGTACAGATGCATTACAGTCTCTTTGCCGAACTGATATCCGATTGGACAAGTGTGTCACCACTTGTTTTCATCCAATCACATGGCTATGACTAAAACAGGTTCTCACCTGGGTATGGCCATACACTTTCAGTCATAGAACCATAGAGGAGCTCCATGGATATCATACTTCCCTAAGGAAGGGGCAAATCCTATGTCTGTCCATTGACCTTCTCATATGGGTCGTGACATGCTCAATGACAACCGTTATGACCTCCCAACTACGGCGAGGTGTTAGGTTGTATCAAAGCAAGTCCCTAACCATATAGAATGATCAATGACCTCAAGTCAAGGGATCAATGCATCTCCTGTCACTTGTGAGGATAACTTATGACACTAAGTCATAGCCTCACAGCGGGTCTTTCCAGTATATCCTCCAATGATATACCCATGTGCCTGCGTTAGCACCATGTGCCTAACCAGCCCACATACCAGTCTCACAAGTACCATAGCTGTCCCATATCCACTAAGGTACATCGACTGGGGACGATAGTTCGAGCACAGATCCAATCTGTCTTCAGGGACATTATCATGTTAGTACATATGCGCAGATGTAAACAAACATAGATAATGACAATGCCAGAATGATATAAATATCCAAGTCAAGTAGTACATAAGTGGACCAAAACTAGGTCCTATGGCATATACACCAACAATCTCCCACTTGCACTAAGACCTAGAAGTTGAGGAATCTCAACCCCATATCTCTAGCGTGACCATCATGCTTCTGCTGCGCCAAAGCCTTGGTCAATGGGTCTGCCATATTGTTCTCTGTGTCAACTCTGCTAATCTTGACTCACCTCTGTCAATGATCTCTCTAATCAGGTGAAATCTTCTGAGTATGTGTTTGGATCTTTGATGAGACCGTGGTTCCTTGGCTTGTGCAATTGCTCCATTGTTGTCACAGTAGAGTTCAATGGGATCTATTGCACTAGAGACCACCTGAAGATCATATAAGAACTTCCTTATCCAAACGGCTTCCTTGGCTGCCTCAGAAGCGGCCACATACTCAGCCTCAGTTGTAGAATCTGCTATGGTGGATTGCTTGAAGCTCTTCCAGCATATAGCGCCTCCATTCATCTTGAACACATAGCCGGCCTGCGATCTAAAGTCGTCGGGGTCAGATTGGAACGATGCATCAGTATAGCCCTGCATACTGAGCTCTTCCTGTCCCCCATAGACCAAGAACAAATCCTTAGTTCTTCTCAGATACTTTAGGATGTTCTTTACAGCCACCCAGTGCTGCAGACCTGGATTGGATTGGTATCGGCTGGTTATGCTCACAGCATATGCCACATCTGGTCTAGTACACAACATTGCATACATGATCGTTCCCACTGCCGAAGCATAAGGTATTCGACTCATGTCATCCCTCTCAGCCTGTGTTGTAGGACACTGGCTTTTTGAGAGAGTAAGGCCATGTCTTACTGGAAGGTATCCTTTCTTGGATTGCTCCAAGTTGAACCTCTCCAGGACCTTATCAATGTAGGTACTCTGACTAAGGGCCAAGAGTCTCTTGGATCTATCCCGGTAGATCCTCACGCCTAGAATATAGGCAGCCTCCCCTAAGTCTTTCATCTCGAAACACTTCCCTAACCATGTCTTCACAGCTTGAAAACTAGGGATGTCGTTTCCGATGAGCAGTATGTCATCGACATACAAGACCAGAAAAATCACCAAGCTCCCACTGAATTTTCTGTATACACAGGCGTCATCTTCGCTTTTGATAAAGCCATAATCTCTCACAGCTTCATCAAATCGAAGATTCCAACTTCGAGATGCTTGTTTTAATCCATAAATGGATCTCTTTAGCCTGCAGACCTTACTAGCCTCTGCAGGATGGATGAAGCCATCAGGTTGTGACATATACACATCCTCAGTCAGCTTCCCGTTAAGGAATGTTGTCTTCACATCCATCTGTCATATCTCATAGTCATGATATGCAGCTATAGCAAGCAAAATCCGAATGGATTTGATCATGGCAACTGGCGAGAAGGTTTCATCATAGTCTACCCCGTGGACTTGTTTAAATCCTTTAGCCACTAGTCTACCCTTATAGGTAACTATATTGCCATCCATGTCTGTCTTTCTCTTGAAGACCCATTTACATCCTATGGGTTTTACCCCATCAGGCAGCTCAACTAAATACCAGACTTGGTTAGCCGACATGGAATCCATCTCGGATCGCATGGCATCAAGCCATTTCTCGGAGTCTGGTCTATTGACCACCTCATCATAGGTTCTGGGTTCATCCTCAATGATGAAGATCCCATCGTGTTGGGTCGGCAGCGACCTGTACCTCTCAGGTGCACGACGAATCCTCCCAGACCTACGTGGAACCTGTGTCTGAGCCTCAGGTTGTACAACAACCGGTGCAGGTGGCTCAGATTCCATCTCTTTGTCTTGTGGTTGCACTTGGACCTCATCCAAGTCAAACTTCCTCCCACTAACTTCTTTCATGAGAAATTCTTTCTCTAGAAAGACAGCATCCCGAGCAACAAAAACTTTGTTCTCAGTTGGGACATAGAAGTAGTATCCTTTAGTTTCCTTAGGATACCCCACAAACACGCATTTATCAGATCTAGGTTCTAGCTTGCTAGAATCCTGACGTTTGACATAAGCTTCACATCCCCAGATCTTGATAAAAGTGAGATTAGGGCGTCTCCCACTCCACATCTCGTATGGTATTTTGGAGACACTCTTAGATGGAACGTTATTCAGTATTAGAGAAGCTGTCTCTAGTGCATGCCCCCAGAATGAGGGAGGTAGAGTTTCATGACTCATCATAGATCGAACCATATCTAATAAAGTTCGATTTCTCCTTTCAGACACACCATTCCATTGAGGTGTTCCAGGAGAAGTGAGTTGGGATATGATCCCAGACTCTCTCAGATAGTCGAAGAACTCACCACTCAGGTATTCTCCACCTCGATCTGATTGAAGAGCTTTAATGGATCTTCCAAGCTGGTTCTCTACTTCATTCTTGAACTTATTGAATTTCTCAAAGGATTCAGATTTATGTCTCATTAAGTAGACATAACCATACCTACTGAAGTCATCAGTAAAGGTAATGAAGTAGTTGTACCCTCCTCTGGTTTGTTTATTGAAAGGCCCACACACATCAGTATGTATGAGATCCAATAAACCTCCTGCCCTCTCACCAATCTTGGTGAAGGGCGCCTTTGTCATTTTCCCTAATAAACAAGGTTCACAAGTATCAAATTCCTCCAAGGAACTTGAATCTAACAATCCATTTGCATGGAGTTGTTGGATGCGATTCTTGTTTATATGGGCTAATCGACAGTGCCATAGGAAAGCACCAACTGAACCACTCAGTTTGGTCCTTTTATTACTTATGTTACAAATAGAACTTTCCATATCCAAGATATATAGACCATTGCACAAAGTACCCTTCCCATAGAACATATTTGCAAATGAAAAAGAACAAGAGTTCTTATTTATTTCAAACTTAAATCCTTTCTTTGCTAAGCAAGGAATGGATACAATGTTCTTAGTAAGTGAAGGTACACAAAAGCAATTATCTAGTTCTAATTGAAGTCCAGAAGGCAAGGAGAGAGTCAAAACGCCTACAGCAACAGCAGCAACCTGTGCCCCGTTTCCAACGCGTAGGTCAATCTCTCCAGGTCGCACCGATCTACTTTTCTTGAGCCCCTGCATATTTGTACAAATATGAGCTCCACATGCGGTATCCAATACCCATGACATAGAAGTAGAAAGATTGACTTTTGTAACATAGATACCTGAGCTAGAAGTTAAGGCCAAGCCTTTCTTCTCCTCATTCTAAAGCTGCTTGCAGTCCCTTCTCCAGTGACCCTGCTCGCCACAGTGAAAACACCTCTGGTCCTTTGACTTCTTCGCCTTTTTCTTCAGTGCCTTAGTAGGACCTTTGGCACTGCCCTTAGCACGTGCCTTACCCTTTTTCTTTATCTTCTTGGTCGCAGAGACCAAAAGAACAGAATTGGGTTTGGTCTTACCCATTTCACGCTCGGCTGTTTGGAGCATATTCATTAATTCCTCCCATGTGCACTCAATCCGGTTCATGTTGAAATTAATAATAAACGGACTGAAGCTAGGGGGCAGGGAATGCAGAATAAGATCCACAACCAGCTCGTTGTCTATGGTATGTCCCAGTCTCCTGAGATGATCCACATTCCCAATGAGTTTGAGAACATGGGGTCTCACTGGTGCACCCTCAGACAACTTACACCGAAAGACTGCTTTGGCGGTGTCAGATCTCTCAGTTCTAGCCTGAGCCTCGAACATCTGTTTCAGATGAGTGATCATCTGAAAAGCGTTCTGCTCCTCATATTGCACCTGCAGTTCAGGTGCCATGCTGGCTAGCATAAGAGATGCAACCTCCAAAGAGTCATCCTGATGCTTTCTATAAGCATCTCTGTCTGCCGTTCGGGCATTAGGCGAAGCAGGAAGAGCCTGTTCAAGGACATACAGCTTCTTCTCGAGCTTGAGGACTATCCTCAAGTTCCGATGCCAGTCCATAAAGTTAGTTCCAACTAACTTATCCTTATCAAGGAGTGATCGCAGTGATAATCCGCTAGTGTTCGTAGCCATTGTTCTACAACACCCAAGAAAAACAGATTAGTACTACTTCGAATCATTTAAACTAGACTTGTTTTAAATGATTACTGCTCCCACTATTTTAAATTCGAATTGACAACCCACAAAGTCAATCGGGAAGTTTAAGACTTCCTAGTGAGATGGGATCCTTATTCCACATGAGGCTTCGTGTCCCACGAGAGTGGGATGAGATGCACAAAGTGACCCATGTTTCTTAAGGTGGGCGCGCCGGCCGGTTGCTCCAAGCAACTCCCCTTGTTGAGACAGTCTAGGAATTTCATGTCCAGCGAGGGCTGGATACAACATGAAATCCTAACTTCTCAACGATGCCTCTAGACTTTCATCATGTGCCCAGCACATGTGAACTTCCAGTCAAGTCCATTCCTAACCGTCATGCCCAGGGCCAACAAGTTTCCTTGCGAAGGCACGCCCAGGTTAAAACTGGACTGGGGAAACCATTGTCACCACACACTTTCCAAAGATAAGTGGGTGTGTCCCACGAGGGTGGGAACCAGTTCACAACTCCACTGATCGATAGCTTAATGAGGGCTACGCGTTAGAAGGCTACCAGACTTGATATTTTATTATGAGGGTTTTTAAAGTCTCATCAGTTTTATCTTATGTCTAACAATACAGGCATGCAATCCTATAGTGATAACATAATGATAAAACATCACAGGCATGCTTTTAGCAGATAAGGAAAGCAGTAAAGGATGATGTGATCAAAGCCCTTTCAAGACATTGAACCAACCCATGCCAAAAGGAGATTCAACTCTTGACATAGGACTCAAGCCCCTAGACCTAACCTAG
This sequence comes from Costus lasius, assembly GCA_027563935.2. Classification (NCBI taxonomy): domain Eukaryota; kingdom Viridiplantae; phylum Streptophyta; class Magnoliopsida; order Zingiberales; family Costaceae; genus Costus; species Costus lasius. The sequence continues at coordinate 112,782,338 of CM050447.1, read as the reverse complement.
CCGCCCTCTATCTTAGTCTTCAAGGTTGGCTCCAAGGTCCTTCTCACATGGTTTAGCTCTCAAACCTTAAGGGTGGACCCCAAAGGTTCGGCCAATGCCATGGTCTTTCTCCAAGGAAGATGCGCCACCATGCAAGAAGCCAAGCCAGCTAGCTCTCAAACCCAAGGGTTCGGCCATGCCAAACTTGCGCCACTAAGCAAGCTTGTGCTTCTTCCTTTGTTGCTTGTTGTGCCACCATCCAAGGTGCGCAAGCATCATGCATGCGCCAAGCTCCAAGCATATGCGCCATCCTAATCTTCTTTTAATTAAAAGAAAAGCGGCACGCAGGCCTCACAAGGATACATCACAGGCATGCAAAGGGGGGCTTGACTAATGATCACAACATCATGCACAATCAAGGTATTTACTCATGCAATTCTACATGCTCATGAAAAACATAAAATCTGAAATTTTACTTTTTCATAAAACTAGTCTCTTTTTCTCATCTTCTTCTCACAAATCTTTTGGTTAATTGCGATTTATTTTTCAAGATGATTTCAGAGATTCTTTCGGCTGGCAATTTTGTCAGATCAAGAGACTTGGCCAGTCCGAAGACACAATGCCCGTCCTACTTGACAAAACTACGTGCGCCTTTGATCTTTAAATCAGACAAGAAAAATAGTCCAAAAATCCAAAAGAGATTGAGAGGATGATAGAAACAAGAAACCCTAATTTTTCCTACTTAGAAAAATCGTTTGCCATGCATCATGCTATTGACGAAAATAGAGATATGGCATGTGAGCATGAAAGAAAAGCATAAAACATCGTTCGAGTCTTGCAAGTCACTCTGATACCACTGTTGGGAAACCCCGGGGACATTTTACAATTTTTCAGAGCTACAAGCATACATACATTTATTGCACAGTGGAAGAATGTCCCCGAAACAGGCCGGTCCCAAAAACCCAGTGAAGATCGCAAGCAAGAGAGTCGACACGATGAGTTAGGAAATACCTTAGAGCAAGATGAGGTCGATGTTGTGATAGGCGTCCAAGCGTGCGCCCTCCCAGTCTCACACACACGGATGCCTCGAGTCCTCTTCTTCCACGCCCGGTGCTAGCCTCGGGAAGAAGATCCAAGCCTTAGGGAGATACTCCACTTCACTTTACGCCACCACCAAGGAGGGATGCGCCAAAGAAGGTGAAGAGGAGAGGAAACCGTCAAGAGCTTTCTTCACTTGCGCCAAGGAGGAGAAAGGAAGAAGACTTGCGGCTACTTGATGGAAGAGGAAGAGATTGCGCCACCTTTTCCTTTGCTCTCGCCCCTCTTGATGTGTTCATGCCTCCAAGGATGAATAATAATAAGAGGGGGCAGCTAGGATCACATATATAGGCAAGAGGCAGCTAGGGCAAGGGCTAGGATCATGACAAGTGTAAGGCTAGGATGAGGAGGTTTGATGTAAGGAAAGTCTCCAAGACTTTACCATAAACTTCATTCAACCTATCCATAATCGTCCAAGCACCATATCAGCCCAAGACATGCCATAGAGGCATGCATTCCATCCAAGGAAGAGAGGGGAGGCGCCCTTTACTTCCATAATGAAGCAAAGGCGCCAACATGACCCCATTATGCCCCTAGGCGCTTAATGGTTCATGTTTCTCCCCCATTATACCCTTTTAGCCTCTCATCTCTTCATGATAACTTGTTATTGGGCCTCATTGGATAATGAGCTAGCCCAAACTTCATCCCATGGGTTGATTAAGCATTTGGATCCAATCCAATGCAACCCTAACCCAAATGTGACCAACCAAGGTCAAATACGGGTCAACCTGCCAAAAATGAAGTTTGGCTCCAATAACATTCTTCCATCTCATCAGGCCCATTGGCGCTGATGAAATCTCCCAATTAGATTCGAGTTATCCAATAACTCGATCATAAGACTTCCCGATCAATACGAGAACTCAAGTATCAAGGTGTGTGACCCTGTAGGTTCCTCTGACGCTAGCAGTGCTGACCAAAGGTCACCACAAGCAGTGAGTGGCACCTAGCAGTGCATCACTGCTACCCAGGTCATTGGAATGGATATCGACATCGACATCCCCATCATCGCAACTAGGTACAGATGCATTACAGTCTCTTTGCCGAACTGATATCCGATTGGACAAGTGTGTCACCACTTGTTTTCATCCAATCACATGGCTATGACTAAAACAGGTTCTCACCTGGGTATGGCCATACACTTTCAGTCATAGAACCATAGAGGAGCTCCATGGATATCATACTTCCCTAAGGAAGGGGCAAATCCTATGTCTGTCCATTGACCTTCTCATATGGGTCGTGACATGCTCAATGACAACCGTTATGACCTCCCAACTACGGCGAGGTGTTAGGTTGTATCAAAGCAAGTCCCTAACCATATAGAATGATCAATGACCTCAAGTCAAGGGATCAATGCATCTCCTGTCACTTGTGAGGATAACTTATGACACCAAGTCATAGCCTCACAGCGGGTCTTTCCAGTATATCCTCCAATGATATACCCATGTGCCTAACCAGCCCACATACCAGTCTCACAAGTACCATAGCTGTCCCATATCCACTAAGGTACATCGACTGAGGACAATAGTTCGAGCACAGATCCAATCTGTCTTCAGGGACATTATCATGTTAGTACATATGCGCAGATGTAAACAAACATAGATAATGACAATGCCAGAATGATATAAATATCCAAGTCAAGTAGTACATAAGTGGACCAAAACTAGGTTCTAGGGCATATACACCAACATTTGTCACCTAGGTCAAGCATGAACATCCTTTGGCATGTGATAGTTCATTGCATTGATTAGGCTATGACCACATCGCTTATTTACTGTTTTTCAATATTTGCTAAAGCATGTCTGGTTGTGTTTTATCCTTTTGTTATCACTATAGGATTGCATGCCTGTAATGCTAGACAAAAGATAAAACTAAGAGGATGAGACCTCAAATACCCTCAAAATAGTATCGAGTCTGTAGCCTTCTGACGCGTAGCCCTCGTCAAGCTATTGATCAGTGGTGTTGTGCACTGTTTCCCACCCTAGTGGGACACACCCACTTATCTTTAGAAGGCGTGTGGTGGCAATGGTTTCCTGAGTCCAGTTAAAATCCTGGACGTGCCCTAGCAAGGAAGCTCGTTGGCCCTGGGAATAACGGTCAGGACAGACTTGACTAGATTTCATATGTGGTGGCCACATGATGGAATTCTAGAGGCAGCCTCGAGAGGTTAGGGTTTTGTGTTGTTCCAGCCCTAGCTGGGCACGAAATGCTTGAACTATCTTAAGAAGGGGAATTGCCCAGGGGGCAATTGGCCGGCGTGCCTACCTTACGAAGCATGAATCACTTTGTGCATCTCATCCCACCCTAGTGGGACGCGAAGCCTCGTGTGGAATAGGGATCCCATCTTACTAGGAAATCTCGGATTTCCCAATTGACTTTGTGGGTTGTCAATTCGAATAAAATAGTGGGAGCCATAATCATTTAATGCAAGTCCAGATTAAATGATTCAAAATAGTACTAATCTGCTTTCTTGGTTGTTGTAGATCAATGGCTACGAACAATAGCAGATGGTCACTGCGATCTATCCTGGAAAAAGACAAGTTGGTTCGATCTAACTTGATGGACTGGTATCGGAACTTGAGGATTGTTCTTAAGCTCGAGAGGAAGCTCTATGTCTTGGAGCAGCCTATTCCAGAGCCACTTCCATGCTCGGCCTCAGCGGCTGAGAAGGATGCTTTTGATAAGCATCAGGCTGATACTTTGGAGGTTGCTAATTTGATGCTAACCAACATGTCGCCTGAATTTAGAGGGCAATATGAATCTAAGAGTGCTTTTGAGATTATTTATAATCTAAGGCAGCTCTTCAATGAATTGGTTGAGCTCAACCCTCCCAAAGTAGTCATTCAGTGTGGTGAACTGAAAGGTTTTAACCAAGGAACTAAAACTAAAGATGGAAAGGATTAGGAATAACAGGTGCTATTCATGTGGAGGGCCACCTCACATGTTGAAGGACATGGTGCGATTTTAGAACGAGGAGAAGAGAAACAGGGCTTCGTCTTCTGGCTCAGGTATTTATGTTACCGAAGTCAACCTTTCTACTTCTATGTCATAGGTATTGGATACCGTATGCGGAGCTCATATTTGTACAAATATGCAGGGGCTCAAGAAAAGTAGAGCGGTGTGGCCTGGAGAGATTGACCTACGTGTTGGAAACAGAGCACAGGTTGTTGCTATTGCCGTAGGACTTTTGACTCTCTCCCTGCCTTCTGGACTTCAACTAGAGTTAATTAATTGCTATTATGTACCTTCTCTTACCAAAAACATTGTATCTATCCCTTGCTTGGTAAGGAAAGGATTTAAATTTGAAATAAAAGAGGACTCTTATTCTTTTTCATTTGCAAATGTGTTTTATGGGAAGGGTACCTTGTGCAATGGATTACATGTCTTGGACATGGATAACTCTATATTTAACATAAATCACAAAAGGATCAAACTGAGTGGTTCAGTTGGTGCGTACTTTTGGCATTGTCGATTAGCCCATATAAACAAGAATCACATTCAACAACTCCATGCAAATGGATTGTTAGATTCAACCTCCTTGGAGGAGTTTGATACTTGCGAGCCTTGTTTATTAGGGAAAATGACAAAAACACCCTTCACCAAGATTGGTGAGAGGGCAGGAGGTTTGTTGGATCTCATACATAGTGATGTGTGTGGGCCATTCAGTAAACAAGCTAGAGGAGGGTACAACTACTTCATCACATTTACTGATGACTTCAGTAGATACGGTTATGTCTATTTGATGAGACATAAGTCTGAATCCTTTGAGAAATTTAAGGAATTCGGACATGAAGTAAAGAACCAGCTTGGTAGATCTATTAAGGTTCTTCGATCAAATCGTGGTAGAGAGTACCTGAGCGGTGAGTTCTTTGACTATCTTAGAGAGTGTGGGATTTTATCCCAACTCACTCCTCCTGGAACACCTCAATGGAATGGTGTGTCTGAGAGGAGAAATCGTACCTTATTGGACATGGTTCGATCTATGATGAGTCATGCAACTCTACCTCCGTCGTTTTGGGGCTATGCACTTGAGACAGCTTCTCTCATACTGAATAATGTTCCATCTAAGAGTGTCTCCAAGATTCCGTACGAGGTATGGAGTGGGAGACAACCGAATCTCTCTTTTATCAGAGTCTGGGGATGTGAGGCTTATGTCAAACGTTAGGATTTTAGCAAGCTAGAACCCAGATCTGATAAATGCGTGTTTGTGGGATATCCTAAGGAAACTAAAGGATATTACTTCTATATTCCCAGTGAGAACAAAGTTTTTGTTGCTCGAGGTGCTGTCTTTCTACAAAAAGAATTTCTCATAAAAGAAGTCAGTGGGAGAAAGTTTGACTTGGACGAGGTCCAAGTACAACCACAAGACACAGAGATGGAACCTGAGCCACCTGCACCGGTTGCTGGGCAACTGGAGGCTCAGACACAGGCCCTGCGTAGGTCTGGGAGGATTCGTCGTGCACCTGAGAGGTATGGGTCACTGCCGACCAAACACGACGGGATCTTCATCATTGAGGATGAACCCAGGACCTATGATGAGGCGGTCGCTGGATCGGACTCCGAGAAATGGCTTGAGGCCATGAGATCCGAGATGGATTCCATGTCGGCTAACCAAGTCTGGGATTTGGTTGAGCTACCTGATGGGGTAAAACCTATAGGGTGTAAATGGGTCTTCAAGAGGAAGACTGACATGGATGGCAACATAGTTACCTATAAGGGTAGACTTGTGGCTAAAGGATTCAGACAAGTTCACGGGGTGGACTATGATGAAACCTTCTCGCTAGTTGTCATGTTCAAATCCATTCGAATCCTGCTTGCTATAGCTGCATATCACGATTATGAGATATGACAGATGGATGTAAAGACAGTGTTCCTTAATGGGAAGCTGACATAGGATGTGTTTATGACACAACCTGATGGTTTCATCCATCCTGCAGAGGCCAATAAGGTCTGCAGGCTAAAAAGATCTATTTATGGATTAAAGCAAGCCTCTCGAAGTTGAAATCTTCGATTTGATGAGGCAGTAACAGATTATGGCTTTGTCAAGAGCGAAGATAACGCCTGTGTATACAGAAAATTCAGTGGGAGCTTGGTGACATTTCTGGTCCTGTATGTCGATGACATGCTACTCATCGGAAACGACATCCCTAGTCTTCAAGCTGTGAAGACATGGTTGGGGAAGTGTTTAGAGATGAAAGACTTAGGGGAGGCCGCCTATATCCTAGGCGTGAGGATCTACTGGGATAGATCCAAGAAGCTCCTGGCTCTTAGTCAGAGTACTTACATTGATAAGGTCCTGGAGAGGTTCAGCTTAGAGCAATCTAAGAAAGGATACCTTCCAGTGAGACATGGTCTTATTCTCTCCAAGAGCTAGTGTCCCGTCACACAGGCTGAGAGGGACGATATGAGTCGAGTGCCCTATGCTTCGGCAGTAGGTTCGATCATGTACGCGATGTTGTGTACTAGACCAGACGTGGCTTATGCTATGAGCATAACCAGCCGATACCAATCCAATCCAGGTCTGCAGCACTAGGTGGCTGTAAAGAACATTCTATGTTTCTGAGAAGAACTAAAGAATGGTTCTTGGTCTATGGGGGACAGGAAGAGCTCAGTGTTCAGGGCTACACTGAGGCATCGTTCCAGTCTGACCCTGATGACTTCAGATTGCAGACAGGCTATGTGTTCAGATTGAGTGGAGGTGCTATGAGCTGAGAGAGCTCTAAGCAATCCATTGTAACTGATTCTATGACCGAGGCTGAGTATGTCATTGCTTCTAAGGCAACCAAAGAAGCCGTTTGGATTCGGAAGTTCATTTCTGAACATCAGGTGATTCCAAGTGCTGTGGATCTGATTGAGCTCTATTGTAACAACAATAAAGCGATGGCACAGGCAAAGGAACCACGGTCTCATCAAAAATCCAAACACATTCTCAGTAGATTTCACCTGATCTGGGAGATCATTGATAGAGGTTATGTCAGGATAAGCAGAGTTGACATAGACAATAATCTGGTAGACCCACTAACCAAGGCTTTGGTGCAGCAGAAGCGTGATGGTCATGCGAGGGACATAGGGTTGAGATTTCTCAACAACTAAGTCTAAGTGCAAGTGGGAGATTGTTGGTGTATATGCCCTTGGACCTGTTGTTGGTTCATCTTGTACTACTTGACATTGATATTTAATATATCATTCTGGCATTGTCGTTATTATGCTATGTTTACATCTGTGATTATGTACATGGATAATAATGTCTCTGGAGACAGATTGTATCTGTGCTCAAACGGTGTGTCCCCGGTCGAATACCTGAGTGGATAAGGGACAGCTCTGGTACATGTGAGACTGGTATATGGGCTGGTTACGCACGGGGTGCTAACGCAGGCATATAGGTATATCAGTGGTGGATATATTGGACCGACCCGCTGTGAGGCTTTAACTTGGTGTCATGAGTTAAGCTCACAAGTGACAGGAGATGCATTGATCTCTCGACTTGAGGTCATTGACTCTTCTATATGGTTAAGGACATACTTTGATACAACCTAACGCCTCGCCGTAGCAGGGAGGTCATAACGGTTGTCATTGGGTATGTCACGACCCATATGAGAAGATCAATGGACAGACATAGGATTTGCCCCTTCCTACGGGAAGCTTGATATCCATGGGCCCCCCTATGGTTGCATGACTGAAAGTGTATGGCCATACCCAAGTGAAAGCTTGATTTAGTCATGACCATGAGATTGGGTGAAAATAAAGTGGTGACACACTTTGTCCAATCGGATATCAGTTCGGCAAAGAGACTGTAATGCATCGGTACCTTGTTGCGATGATGGGGATGTCGATGTTGATATCCATTCCGATGACTTGGGTAGCAGCGATGCACTGCTAGGTGCCAATCACTGCTTGTGATGACTCGGTTCATCACTGCCAACGTCTGAGGAACCTACAGGGTCGCACAACTTGAAACTCGGGTTCTCGTATTGATCGGGTAGTCTATTGATTGAGTTATTGGATAACTCAAATCTGTTTGAGAGAATCCATCAGCACCACTATGCTAGATGAGATGAAATGACTCATTTGGAGCTAACTTGTTTTTGGGCCTAGTATGCCAAATGGGCCCAATGTGCCATTTGGGCCTAGTAGGCCAAATGGGCCCAATGGGCCATTTGGGCCAAATGGGCCCAATAGATCAAGTTGGGCTAATAGGCCAAATGGGCTCAATAAGCCATTTGGGCCAATGGGCCAAATGGAATGACGCAAGCTACTTGGAGTGAGCTTGGCGCATTTCCTTGGGTGGACAAATCCAAGTTGGACATCTTCTTAAGGTGAGAAGCTTGGAGCTTCTCACTTGGAGTGGGTGAATGTACTTGGGCGCATGGCACTTGGAGTGGGCGAAATGGGTTTTACCTCTTACAGAGGTGTGTCTCTTCATGAAGAGGTGTGTCTCTTCATGAAGAGGTGTGCCTTCTTCACTAGTGAAGAGGTGCACTTATTCATGGGTATATAAACCCCCTTCCTCCCCCCTCGTTGCAACTCTTGAACTCTTGCACCCTTGTCCCCCTTGTCGCCACTCCTGGAAAGAGGGACAGGGATGTTCGCCCATTGCCTCTCCTCTTCCCTTTAGTGAGTTCGGAACTTTGGAAGTTCCTTGGTGCCCTCCTCTCCATAGATGGACTTTGGCTTCGGTTGATTCCGGTTCGGATCTTGGTGGAGTGCTTCAAGAGTTGGACTCCGACGAAGCTCCACCTCCTCTCCTTGGCATCTCCTCTGGAGTTGGTGCAAGTGATTGAGGAAGTCTCCCAAAGGCGTGGATCTTCTTCCCGAGGCTAGCACCGGGCGTGGAAGAAGAGGATTCGAGGTTCGGCTGTGTGCGAGACTGCAGAGGGCGCACATTTGGGCGCCTGCATCGCATCACTTAATTTGCATCAAGGTATCATCTCCTACTCACCGTGTCGATCTCCTCGCAAGACTCGATCTTCTGGGTTTTTGGGACTGGCCTGTTTTGGGGATTGCTTCTGCTGTGCTTGTCTGTAAAAATTTTAAAATCCTCGGGGTTTCCCAACACCAAAGTCATAGGAACACAATAAATATTCATAAAAATACCCAGAATTCAGAAAAAAGAGAAGGCAAGGGTTTACTAGAAAAGATCAAAGACAATAATCACCTAATTGATGGCTTGCTCCCATCTTCTAAAATATTCTGTGCATACAAACAAAAGGATTAATTCCTTTTATATCATCAAGGGTATAGCCAATCACTTTCTTATGCTGCCGAGGTTCATTTAAAAGCCTAACAGTTTAAGAGGCATTAAGATTTGCATTAATAATTGCAGGAAAAGTAGAGTTCTCTCTAAGAAATTTATACCTGAGGTTGCTTAGGAGAGTTTTAAATTTATACCTCTTTCCTTCATCAGATTTACCTTCTTGCATGCTCAAGTGTTCTTCTTTCAACTTTTTGGACTCAAGTGGCGATATAGAATTTAACAGTGCAGAATATGAGCTTACCTCCTCCTCTTCATCACTGTCATCACCTTTGATAAGGCACACGTCGAGCGAATCCTTCTCCATCCTAGAATCAATGGTCATCGATGAAGTGTCTTCCAAGACTTCAACACTGCAACATGAACCTGCAAAAGAAGGCTTCTTTAAATTTTCTGTCAAATCAAAATCTACAGAATCCTCACCTATCTTAAAAGTGAGCTTCCCATTCTAAACATCAATCAGGCTCCAACTGTCGCCAAAAAGGTGTGACGTAAAATTATGGGAAGTCTAGAATCCTCTTCCATCTCGAGGACAACAAAATCAGTAGGTCTAAAAAAAACTTACCAACCTTAATAGGCACATCTTCTAAAATACCTACCGGATGTCGTACAGAGAGGTCGGCTAGCTGTAAAGAAACAGAAGTGGGCCTAAGATCTCCAATGTCCAGCTTCTTACAAATAGAATGTGGCATCAAGCTGACACTAGCCCCTAGATCACATAAAGCATGGTCAATAAACATATCACCAATCAAATAAGGAATAGAAAAACTCCCTAGATCCTTAAGCTTTGGTGACAATTTATTTTGAATTATTGCACTGCACTCCTTAGTGAGTGCGATAGTTCCATGCTCTTCTAACTTCCTCTTGTTAGACAATATCTCTTTCAAGAACTTGGCATATAAAGGAATTTGTGACAAAGCATCAGTGAAAGGTATATTAAAATAAAGATTTTTAGTACCTCTAAAAATTTTATAAACTATTTGTCAAGTTTAGCCTTTGCCAATCTTTAAAGGAAAGGTACTAGCAGTTTGTAGGGAGGTGGTTGTACGTAAACTAGTTCTGGCTCCCTATCTTGCAAAGATGTGTCACCATTATTTCCCTCTTCCTCAATGGATTCAAAATTCTACACCTCTTGGTCTTGCATTGTATCTGGTGCTCATGGCTCTTCTAATTGTTTCCCACTGTGTGTTGTAATGGCATTGCAGTGCTCATGTGGGTTTATCTCTGACTTCCCTGGTAGTCTACCTGTAGGCCTACTTGAAGAGCTAGCCTACTAAGCTATTTGAGTTTCCAACCTCTTTTGATAAGTCTTCATAGATTCCATCTCAGAAGTTAGATGTCTAAATTCTTCCCTGAAATCATCGAATCGATGTCTAAAATCATCGAATCGATGTCTGAAATCATCATTCTACTTTGTCTGTGTGGCAATAAAAGTCTCCATCATCACTTCCAAGTTTGACTTCTGAGGAGTTTGAGGCTGAGGTGTTGGGGTATGCCCTTAAGGCTAATGTTTGAGGCCTTGGGATTTGTGAGAACCCCTAATCTAAAGGGGGGTGAAACCCTAAACATGCACATCTAGCCATGTAAAGCGGAAAGAGGGTTTCAAAAGATCAGATATGAAAGCTATATGATCAACTTAACAACTATGAGAAATCATACCGAAGCCATGTTGAGGATGGCGACTTGGAAGCGAGAGATCAAGATAGATCTCCTCCACAAATTCACACACAAGATGAGGGATGGCTACCCTTTAGGATCTTCCTTGTGCTAGCAAGAGATCCCCAAAGTTCCTTGTCGTGTTGATGATGAGATGTGCTTGGCCGAGAGCTCCCTTGTCCTCCAATCCTCTCTTCGTCCAACGAAGATGACAAGTGAATTAAGCTCAAAATGCGTTTAGTTCTTTTCATTCAAGACATGGCGTTACCCTTCCAAAAATGGAAGGTATTCAAGCCATGCGCTCACATGAAGACTAAACCGCCCAAAAACCTTTAAGCCTTGAACCATACGTTCACCCATGTGAACCGGTTCAAGTCAATTAGGTTCCACCCAATTCGGTTCATTAAACCAGCCCAAGCCAAGGTCTAGATCTCCTTGAACCAAATGGTTCAAGATCTAACCGTTCATCTCTTGATGCTCTCGATCTCTATGATCTAGCATCCATACTCTCGATCGAAGCTTACTGATCTCAAGCCCTAATCAATCAAACATGATCAGACCAGATCTCACTTACAATCAGAGTCTAAACCCGTTTAAACTGAGTCTAAACAGTCCAGTCCACACGATCTGACTTAAGTAAGCCATATCATCAAATTGTGCGACCCTGAGGGTTTCCTCTAAATGTCGGTAACGATAACTTACGTTATCACGATCAGTGAGGGGTATCTAGCAACACATCACTGTCTCCCGATATAAAGGAAAGAGTCTTCCAAGACTGCACCCAAAACACAGCACAAGTGTGACTCAATTCACAAGGCATACATGTGTCCTTTGCCACTGGATGTTCTTATTGGACAAGCATGTCAAGCTTGTAACTCCAATACGATGAGCATGATTAGATCAGATGAACATAGTCATCTGGGTATGGCCATACACTTCCTCAATCATCTCATATAGGGGGGCCCTTTAGAACATCACACTCCTTAAACAAGGAGACGGCAATCCTATGTCTATCACTAGTGTCCTAACCTGATTCAAGCTCACCATCCAAGATAGTCTATAATCATTATGTTTCAAATGATATTGAACTACCTCAAGACAATGACAATCATCATTTAGAAACACAAGTGATCTCAAGTCAGAGGACATGTGCCACTTAGTGCTTACAAGGATCATTCACATTTTGACAAGCAATGGAATATCCTAGTAGGGTCTGTCCAGTACATCCAATGTACCCATGAGTCTACATCTTATTCCATGCTCGAAGCATCCTATAAGATTAGCACTCATATTAGTCTCAATCATATCAAGGCTGTCTCATGTTCACCAAGATATCTCGACTAAGGACTTATACCTGTCAGCCTAGCTGAACAGCTTTGAGACATTATTCAGCAGTACACTTATTACAGCAGACAAGGTAGCAGCCTGAATAATAACCATGCCTTTTATAAACTTAAGAGTTTATTACATGATACTTATACAATCCCAAAGGCCTCAAACATTAGCCTTAAGGGCATACCCCAACAATCTCCCACTTGCACTTAATCTAATGGTTGAGAAATCTCAAACCCATATTATTACAGTGCCTCTCATGCTTCTGCTGCGTCAGAGGCTTGGTAAGCGGGTCTGCCAGATTGTCATCTGTATGAACCTTGCAAATCTTGATCTCGCCACGATCAATGATCTCCCGGATCAAGTGAAAACGTCTCTGTATGTGCTTGGACTTCTGGTGCGACCGAGGTTCCTTTGCTTGTGCTATAGCTCCAGTGTTATCACAGAAGATAACCAAAGGATCTGCACTCGAAGGAACGACACCAAGTTCTCTCACGAACTTACGAATCCACACTGCCTCCTTGGATGCTTCCGAGGCTGCAACATACTCGGCTTCTGTTGTGGAATCAGCAACAGTTGACTGTTTGAAGCTTTTCCACACCACTGCTCCACCGTTCAAGCTAAAAACATAGCCTGATTGCGATCGGAAATCATCCTGGTCCGACTGGAACGAAGCGTCAGTATATCCCTCTATACTGAGTTCTTCCTGACCACCATATATCAAGAACATATCTTTGGTCCTCCGCAGATATTTTAAAATGTTCTTGACTGCAATCCAGTGCGCCAAACCTGGATTACTTTGGAATCGACTGGTCACGCTTAACCCGTAAGCGACGTCTGGGCGAGTACACAACATCGCATACATTATGGACCCAATAGCCGAAGCATAAGGCGTATTGTCCATTTCATCTTTCTCAGTCTGTGTTTGTGGACACTGACTCTTCGAAAGATTCAGACCATGTCTGACTGGAAGATACCCACGTTTAGAATTCTCTAAATGGAATCTCTCCAGGACTTTATCGATGTAAGTACTCTGGCACAGCCCGAGAAGCCTCTTAGATCTATCCCGGTAGATCTTTACACCTAGTACATAGGCTGCTTCTCCTATATCTTTCATCTGGAAACATTTTCCTAACCATGCTTTAACAGCATGAAGTTCAGGAATATCATTTCCAATGATCAAGATATCATCGACGTAGAGGATTAGGAATGTAATCACGCTCCCACTAAACCTCTTATATACACACGGGTCATCTTCGTTCTTGATGAAACCAAACTCAGAGATTGATTCATCAAAACGAATGTTCCAGCTTCTTGATGCTTGTTTCAGTCCATAAATGGACTTCTTTAACTTGCATATTTTATGACGATCTGATGGACTAGTGAAACCTTCCGGTTGTGTCATATACACATCCTCATCCAGATTTCCATTAAGGAAAGCTGTTTTCACATCCATCTGCCAGATCTCATAATCGTAATATGCTGCTATCGCGAAAAGAATCCGAATAGACTTAAACATGGCTACAGGTGAGAAAGTCTCATCATAATCTATCCCGTAGATTTGTTTGAAACCTTTCGCAACTAGCCTGCCTTTATAGGTAACCACGTTACCATCCATGTCAATCTTCTTCTTGAAGATCCATTTACAGCCTATAGGGATTACTCCCGGAGGCGGATCAACCAAATCCCAGACTTGGTTATCTGACATGGAGTCCATCTCGGCTCGCATAGCTTCAAGCCATCTAGCTGACTCCGGTCCACTGACCGCATCCGCATAAGTTAGGGGTTCATCATTATCAATGATGTAGACTCCGTCATAGCGCTCAGGCTGTCGACGGATCCTACCCGATCTTCGCGGTTCCCGTGATATTTGAGCCTCAGGTTGTTCAATAACCTGATCTACCGGCTCAGGCTCATCCAACTGTGCTTGACTACTTTGTCCTTCTTCTGGATTCTCATCCAGCTTTATTTCTCTCCCACTGGCCTCTTGCAGAAGAAATTCCTTCTCAAGAAATATGGCCGTCCGAGCAACAAAAACCTTGTTCTCCTTGGGATCGAAGAAATAATAACCCTTAGTTTCCTTAGGGTAACCGACAAAGATGCATTTGTCAGATCTGCTCTCTAGTTTCCCAGAGGCGAGCTTTTTGACATAAGCCTCGCAACCCCAGATCTTGATAAATGTCAAGCTAGGCTGTTTCCCATACCATAACTCATGTGGCGTCTTTGAAACTGCCTTGGATGGCACTCGGTTTAGTACCTTTGCAGCTGTTTCCAGTGCAAAACCCCAAAAGGAATATGGAAGAGTAGCCTGACTCATCATAGAACGAACCATATCAAGTAGCGTTCTATTTCTCCTCTCGGACACACCATTCCACTGCGGTGTTCCTGGCGGAGTGAGCTGTGAGATAATCCCACACTCTTTCAGATAGTCAGTAAACGCATGACTCAGGTATTCACCACCTCGATCAGAACGAAGTGTCTTGATATTTCGGCCTAACTGATTTTGTACTTCATTTTTGAACTCTTTGAACTTGTCAAAAGATTCATTTTTATGTCTCATTAAATAGACATACCCATACCTACTGAAATCATCAGTAAAGGTAATGAAGTACTGATAGCCACCTCTGGCTTGTTTACTAAAAGGCCCACACACATCACTGTGTATAAGGTCCAGTAAACCTGAAGCCCTTTGACCTTTGTGAAGAAAAGGTGACTTCGTCATTTTACCCATCAAACAAGCTTTGCATGTATCAATCTCCTCATAGGAGAAAGATCCCAGCAGTCCATGATTATGCAACCGCTTAATGCGCTTCTCGTTTATATGGCCTAAACGACTATGCCATAACAAGGTGCTGTCATCAGCATACTTGGCTTTCTTATTATCAATGTTTTGTATAGAATTTTCCATGTCCAACATGTATAACCCATTGTTAATTGAACCAGTCGCATACACAATATTATCATAAGTCAAAACACACTTTGAAATCTTGCATTCAAAGGCAAATCCTTTCCTGACAAGAGCAGGAATAGAGATAATATTCTTGGTAATACTGGGTACAAAGTAACAATTGTTTAATTCTAATACAATGCCAGATGGTAAAGTAATGAAATAGTCTCCTACAGCAACAGCAGCAACCCGTGCCCCGTTCCCAACTCGTAGGTCTACCTCATGCTGTCCCACCTGCCTTCTTCTCTTGAGTTCCTGCACATTTGAACAAATGTGAACTCCACATGCAGTGTCCAACACCCATGATATAGTAGAAGAAGATAACATGACCTCAGTCACATATATACCTGAGCCAGAAGCGATGCTTCCCCTCTTATCTCCTTGGAGCGCTTTACAGTCCTTTTTCCAGTGACCCAGCTGGCCACAGTGGAAACACCTGTTGTCCTTCGACCGCTTCACCTTCTGTTTCAGAGCCTTGCTGTAATTCTTGACAGGGGCCTTGCCCTTCTTCCCCTTCTTCTTGTTCCTTGAAGGAACCATTAAGACAGAGGTTGAAGGCTTGCCCTTCAGAGTTTCCTCAGTTGTCAAGAGCATATTCAGCAGCTCTGCCGGCGTACAATCGATTTTGTTCATATTAAAATTAATGATGAACGCATCGAAAGAAGGCGGAAGAGACTGTAGAATTATGTCTACAGCAAGCTCCTGGTTGATGGTATGCCCCAGTTTATCTAGAGCCTCCTTGTGCCCTATCATCTTGAGCACGTGAGCTCCCACTGGGCTCCCCTCAGCCAGTTTGCTCTGAAAGAAGAGCTTCGTCAGATTATAGCGCTCAGTCCTCGCCTGTGCAGCATACAGCATCTTGAGGTTCGCTATAATCTCTATAGCCGACATATCCTCATGCTGACGCTGCAGCGGTGGCGTCATAGACGCTAGCATCAGGCAAGCGACATCAATGCTATCATTGACGTGCTTTTCGTAGGCATCCCGAACCGCCCTTGCGGCGTTCGGAGCGGGCTGCGGCGGTATCGCCGTCTCGAGGACATACAGTTTCCTCTCTGCCTTAAGAACAATCTTAAGGTGTCCGAACCAGTCAGAGAAGTTCGGCCCAGCAAACTTCTCCCTTTCCAGTAGGGATCGCACATTGAAGCTCATGGTGTTCGTTGCTGCAGGAATCTACAACAAGCAAGAACAGCAAGGTCAGTATCAATGTTTAGAATCAATCCAGGACTTAAGAAAGATTCTTTTCTCACTATTTTGTCTGACTGAAAAATCCAGTAAACAGTCCGAAAGAGTAACACTCTTTTAGTGAGATGGGATCCAGATTTCATACTTGGTCTCCGCGTCCCGCTCAGGCGAGATAAGATGCACAGAGATGACAAGCACTAATTTCTGGTAGGCTGTCCCAGCCAATCGCCAACCCGTGCGATTCCCCTTCATCTTGGCAATCCAGCAGACTGTGCCAACTGAGTTGGTACAACACAGTCTCTGATCCCAGAGATGGCTGCCTCCATGTGCTACCATATGCGCCACATATGTAGCCAACATGGTCAAGCTGACCTGACCTACTCCCTGGACCACCACGTGCTATGCTGAGCAACGAGAGGGGATAAATCCCAACTCTGTAACACGCAGGTGAAATCCAGCACCGTCTGAAGATAGATGGACGTGCCCACTGAGTGGGTTCAACACGGCTCCAACGATAGTCAGAATGGTGAGGTTTCGCGTCAGAAGGCTTACGAGCTTGATATATTAGCGTTTGGATTTTATCGGTCTTTTATCTTCTTAACTATCATGCAAGTCCTATGGTGATAGCAGAAGATAAACTTAAACATGCAATTCTAATTATTTAAACAATAAATAGAAAGCATGATCTTATGTGGTTAAAAGCCCATGAACCCTAGTAAGACCTTAATTTTACTTAAGTCTTCACTTGAGCTCCTTGGCATATCATCTGGTCCAACCTAGGGCCCTAGCGCCAAGAGCACCTCAGGTGGGCCACCAGGTGAATGCTCCTTTGGGATGTGTGCCTTTGTGCTCTTGTCTAATCAAAATACATTTGATCTATCTAGACAAGGTTGACTCGCAGGTCAACTATACAATTCATAAATTAAAACAATGTGATTCGCAGATCACAATAAAATTAACTTATAATTTACCAGGCTCGCAGGCCCCAGCATAGCACACAAAAGGGCAACCCACATAAGAATAAATAGACAAGCATCATGGCATCAAGCAACATGTGATCCGATCATGAAATTAAAATTATGAAAACCCCATGGCATCAATTTTAATTTCCTTATGTGCCCTACAACCTTACAATGGTCCATTGATAGGGATCCACTTACCATCTGGTCAGATCCTTTGCCCTTGCATGCACCGAGTCCTAACTGACCCGCGTTGACCTAATGGTCAACCATACATGCGCCAAGGGCTGAACAACCCTCATGAGTTCTGGCAAGCGGGTGTGACCCCGGGCCTAACTCAAGAGTGTTCACTTGTTGTCTCAACCAGACCTCGCTACACACCTAAGATGCAATCGACCTATGGCCACCATATGCTTGCGCACAGGTGCCATCTGGTCGATCCATTTAGGCTGTCAGATGGTCTGATCAGACTCATGGATCTACCCCAGAGGTGACTTCAACCCCATCAACCCATCTAAGGGATTATAGGAAGGGCTTAGATCTAAGTATGCGCGCAAGTTCATTGAGTTTTATAAGAAAAACTATAACATGCTTTAAGCGCAACTATGAAGGCTACAAACATGCGCCAACAAACAAAACAACATGCATCACTTCACTTGAGAACATAAGATATATCATGTTGTTAACCCTTAGATCTAAGGGGGGTCCCCTTCAAGGGGGAGCGCAAACTTTAGGGGGTCCCCTTCAAGGGGGAGCGCAAGCTTTATACAACCATGATACAAGCGCCAATAACAATTAACCATGCATCATGTAAATAAAGCATCAAGTAAGCGCAAACTAGTGTGGATCACATGCACTTCTAAACAATCATATAGATCATATCGAAAAATCGGCTCTGATACCAATTGTGAGAACCCCTAATCTAAAGGGGGGTGAAACCCTAAACATGCACATCTAGCCATGTAAAGCGGAAAGAGGGTTTCAAAAGATCGGATATGAAAGCTATATGATCAACTTAACAACTATGAGAAATCATACCGAAGCCATGTTGAGGATGGCGACTTGGAAGCGAGAGATCAAGATAGATCTCCTCCACAAATTCACACACAAGATGAGGGATGGCTACCCTTTAGGATCTTCCTTGTGCTAGCAAGAGATCCCCAAAGTTCCTTGTCGTGTTGATGATGAGATGTGCTTGGCCGAGAGCTCCCTTGTCCTCCAATCCTCTCTTCGTCCAACGAAGATGACAAGTGAATTAAGCTCAAAATGCGTTTAGTTCTTTTCATTCAAGACATGGCGTTACCCTTCCAAAAATGGAAGGTATTCAAGCCATGCGCTCACATGAAGACTAAACCGCCCAAAAACCTTTAAGCCTTGAACCATACGTTCACCCATGTGAACCGGTTCAAGTCAATTAGGTTCCACCCAATTCGGTTCATTAAACCAGCCCAAGCCAAGGTCTAGATCTCCTTGAACCAAATGGTTCAAGATCTAACCGTTCATCTCTTGATGCTCTCGATCTCTATGATCTAGCATCCATACTCTCGATCGAAGCTTACCGATCTCAAGCCCTAATCAATCAAACATGATCAGACCAGATCTCACTTACAATCAGAGTCTAAACCCGTTTAAACTGAGTCTAAACAGTCCAGTCCACACGATCTGACTTAAGTAAGCCATATCATCAAATTGTGCGACCCTGAGGGTTTCCTCTAAATGTCGGTAACGATAACTTACGTTATCACGATCAGTGAGGGGTATCTAGCAACACATCACTGTCTCCCGATATAAAGGAAAGAGTCTTCCAAGACTGCACCCAAAACACAGCACAAGTGTGACTCAATTCACAAGGCATACATGTGTCCTTTGCCACTGGATGTTCTTATTGGACAAGCATGTCAAGCTTGTAACTCCAATACGATGAGCATGATTAGATCAGATGAACATAGTCATCTGGGTATGGCCATACACTTCCTCAATCATCTCATATAGGGGGGCCCTTTAGAACATCACACTCCTTAAACAAGGAGACGGCAATCCTATGTCTATCACTAGTGTCCTAACCTGATTCAAGCTCACCATCCAAGATAGTCTATAATCATTATGTTTCAAATGATATTGAACTACCTCAAGACAATGACAATCATCATTTAGAAACACAAGTGATCTCAAGTCAGAGGACATGTGCCACTTAGTGCTTACAAGGATCATTCACATTTTGACAAGCAATGGAATATCCTAGTAGGGTCTGTCCAGTACATCCAATGTACCCATGAGTCTACATCTTATTCCATGCTCAAAGCATCCTATAAGATTAGCACTCATATTAGTCTCAATCATATCAAGGCTGTCTCATGTTCACCAAGATATCTCGACTAAGGACTTATACCTGTCAGCCTAGCTGAACAGCTTTGAGACATTATTCAGCAGTACACTTATTACAGCAGACAAGGTAGCAGCCTGAATAATAACCATGCCTTTTATAAACTTAAGAGTTTATTACATGATACTTATACAATCCCAAAGGCCTCAAACATTAGCCTTAAGGGCATACCCCAACAGGATTGTAATAGTATCATTGTATAAACTCTTAAGTTTATAAAGGCAATGGTTGTTATTCAGGTTGTTACCTTGTCTGCTGTAATAAGTGTACTACTGAATAATGTCTCAAAGCTGTTCAGCTAGGCTGACATGCACTGATGTCCTTAGTCGATATATCTTGGTGAACATGAGACAGCCTTGATATGGTTAAGACTAATATGTGTTCTAATCTTATAGGATGCTTCGAGCATGGAATAAGATGTAGACTCATGGGTACATTGGATGTACTGGACAGACCCTACTAGGATATTCAATTGCTTGTCACAATGTGAATAATCCTTATATACTACAAGTGGCACATGTCCTTTGACTTGAGATCACTTGTGTTTCTAAATGATGAATGTCATTGTTTTGAGGTAGTTCAATATCATTTGAAATATAATGGTTCTAGACTATCTTGGATAATGATCATGAGTCAGGTTAGGACACTAGTGATAGACATAGGATTGCCGTCTCCTTGTTTAAGGAGTGTGATGTTCTAAAGGGGCCCCCTGAATGAGATGATTGAGAATAGTGTATGGTCATACCCAGGTGACTATGCTCATCTGATCTAATCATGCTCATCATATTGGAACTACAAGCTTGACAGGCTTGTCCAATCAGAACATCCAGTGGCAAAGGAAACATGTATGCCTAGTGAGTTGATTCACACTTGTGCTGTGATTTGGGTGAAGTCTTGGAAGACTCTTTCCTTTATATCGGGAGACAGTGATGTGTTGCTAGATACCCCTCACTGATCGTGATAACGTAAGTTATCGTTACCGACATTTAAAGGAAACCCTCAGGGTCGCACAATTTGGTGATATGGCTTACTTGAGTCAGATCGTGTGGACTGAATTGTTGAGGTTCAGTTTAAAGGAGTTTAAACTCTGATTGTAAGTGAGATCTGGTCTGATCATGTTTGATTGATTAGGACTTGAGATCGGTAAGCTTCGATCGAGAGAGATGATTCTAGATCGGTGAGATCAGGAACATCATGAGATGAACGGTTAGATCTTGAGCCATTTGGTTCAGAGAGATCTAGACCATGGGCTGGTTTGGTTTTTTGGACCAAATTGAATTGAATTGGGTTAGCTTGAACCGGTTCACAAGTATGAATGCATGGTTCAAGGCTTAATTGTATTTGGGCGGTTTTCTTATGGGTGAGCGCATGGCTTCATGACTTTCCATATTTGGAAGTCATGAAACGCCATCTATTGGAAAACGCCTAAAATGATAATGCCAATTCAATTATCGTCTTTGCGCTTGGAGAGGTTTTCTTCCTAGACGACGAGGAGGTAGTTTGGCCAAGCATCTCTTGACTTCAACACACGCAAGGAAAAACTTGGCGTTTTTGCTAGCACAAGAATTGCGCAAGGAGGAAGCCTTCATCATCCTTTGTGTGCGTCTTCTTTGGAGGAGAGCTCATTTGCCCTCTTGCTTCCAAGCCGACTCCTTCTTCATGGCTATGGTAAAAGATCTTAACTTGATCTTTGAATTGAAAGAAGTTGATTATATAGACATACTACATGCGATCCTATGCAAACCCTATTTCCGCCCATGCAAAATCTTATGTTGCGCATGTTTAGGGTTTCACCCCCTTACTCTAGGGACCTTTCATGAGGCTGGTTGTACTGTCTTTTGCTGCAATCCAGAGGGATGTTGATTATTACCCTGAGGTGCTTGATTTTGATTGCTCCTCCACAAGAGATTGGGATGGTTCCTCCAACCAGGGTTGTATGTGCTTGAGTATGGGTCATTCTGAGGTCTTCTATTATAATTCTCAATTGCATTTGCTTGTTCAGAGTCACACTCACCTTGTGTAGAGACTCCCAACTGACAATCCTTTGTGTAATGTCTTGCATTACCACAAATCTCACACAAAATAGCATTAATAGAGGCAGAATTAAGACTCAAAGAATTTATTTTATTGGTTAGAGAGTCAACCTTGGCAGCAAGTGATGAAAAAACATCTAAGTCATACCTACCTGACACCTTGGCAGATGGTCCTCTCTTACTTACCCATTGACAATGATTCAAGGCCATTTCTTCAAACAAATTAATTGCATCATCCACACTCTTATTCATGATTGCTCCATCGGCGGCAGCATCAACTGACATGCGAGTATTATAATTCAATGCATAATAGAATGTGTGAATGATTACCCACTTATCGAGGCCGTGATGCGGACACATCCTCTGAAGTTCTTTAAATCGGTCTTACGCCTCATACAATGATTCTCCTTCTTGCTGAACAAAGCTCGTGATCTGGTTCCTAAGCTGTGTAGTTTTACTTGGGGGAAAATATTTTGCTAAAAAAGCATTGGAAAGTTCCTCCCAAGTTGTTATGGAACCTGGCTGATGAGAGTAAAGTCATGCACGAGCCCTATCCCTGAGAGAAAAAGGGAAAAGTTTGAGTTGAAGAGCATCATTAGAAACATCATTCATCTTTAATGTATCACAATATTCAAGAAATATGGAAATGTGCATATTAGGATCCTCGGATGGCAAGCCTCCAAACTGGTTCTGTTGAACCATAAAAAGTAGAGATGACTTGATTTCAAAGTTGTTCGCCGCAAAATTGGGGCGAGCAATACTAGAGCAAACCCCTTGCAAGTTTGGGTTTACATAATCTCTTAAAGATCTTGCGTCACCCATATTAGATTTCAAAATTTCCTTTGCTAATTGCTTTCTGCGCAGGCGAAAAGTTTGTTCCGGTTCAGGATCTTCCTCAAATAGCTTTCTGGAACACTTGGGCATAAATAATCAACAAGTTAAACTGAAGATAGAAGACAAGCAATAAATTCAAAGAAAAACTGCGAATAAATAGAGTTATATTGCAAAGAAAAGAAAAATAAAGGTCTAGTATATCAATCTTTAGATTAAGTCAATATTGATTAAATTGGTCTCCGGCAACGGCGTCAAAAACTTGATGTGTTCCGCAAGTGCACGGACAAATCGAAGTAATAAAAATATCGATCCCATAGAGACCAATGACCAAGTACTGACTCTACTTAAGATCGTTAGCTAGACAATTAGGAAAAAGAGTGGTTTTTATCTTTAACTAAATGCAGAAAGAGTAAAAAGACTTTGGTTGTAATCGATTTGATGAAAGTTCAGGACTTTGGGATCACCACACTATGTTTCATGACTTTTTATAAGTAAAAGTATCTTAAGAAAGATTTACTATGTTGAAGGGAATTTATCTGCATGTACAGATTGTCCCCTCTCAGTAGTACAATCTGGTGTTTATCTGAATCAATCCCCTACTCTCGTGGTTATTAACTCAAGATAAACCCAATGAACTCATGATAAATCTAAGAAATCCCTCAAGCCGATTCGAACTATTCTCAAGTTCAAATTAACTTGTTCAAAAATTATAGATCTGACATCGCAATTCACCTCTCAGTACTTCCTGCAACGTCTCAAAACATGCAAATTATAGCCAATAATTAACACGTAATAAGCGCAACAATTATTGAATCTAACACAAATAATCACTTCATAAGAGGATAACAAAAGTCAAGTCATGAAAACATAGAGGGCTACACCCTAAATCCTAAATTAAGAATTTACACTGACATAGTAATAATGTTCACGTTGTAAGAATCCATGTTCTATTACAAAAGTGACAAATAAATTTAAAATTGACAAAGAAAGACAAGAATCAAGGTTCCCTGATGAAGATTGACGCTAGCTAGCCGAAAAATCAAAGCTTTTCTGGTCAAAAATCAAATATTGCCTCCGTTCACGCTAGCTCTCGCTTCTTCATTGAATTCTCCTTGTAAATCAGCCAAAAAGTACTAATAATTTTCTCCCTTGGTAGCTTATATAGTTCCCCAACTCCTAATTAGATTTTTCCCAAAATTTGGTTCGAAAAAGAACCGAATCGGGCAAGAAACGGGGTCAAAACTGAATCTGGCAGACAAAAATACGGCCGTGAAAATTATCATAGGCGGTCGTGAAATATGCCCGATAGAAATATGGCTGTGAAAATTATCACAGGCGACCGTGAAACATTCTGTGGATTTTCTTTAACAAAATACGGCCGTGAAAAATATCATAGGCGGCAGTGAAACATTCTGTGGATTTTCTTCAACAAAATACGGCCGTGAAAAATATCACAGGCGGCTGTATTTATTTCTATAGATTTCTGGTACGGCTTTGTTAAATATCACGGGTAAGGCCGTATTTTTGTTTGTAGTCATTCAGAAAATACAGCTGTGAAAATATCACGGGTGGGCCGTATTTTTCAAACATGCTCTGATTTGCACAAAATTTGAGAGGCAGCTTCGTCTTAACTTGTAGAATTCATCTGTGCACTTGGATTCATCAAAATCTACCAAAATTTAGTCGTTTTCACCTAAAATATGACAAAAGTGAAGAAATGTGAAGATTCCGAATAAACAAAGGGATTTAAGCCAAAATAAGTGAAAACACGATAATAATAGGAGAGATTTTGCATGAAAAGTATGGTAAAAATATTATATAAATTCAGGACATCACACACCTTGCAAGGGATGTATCGTATCAAGCAATGAGGTGAGACACTAAGAGAGGGATGGTGCATCCATATTTGGCTGAACCTTGGAAGGAGTCTAGGGTTTGCGAGCTATCTTGGAGGAAGAGACTAGGGCTGGCCGAACCTAAATGGACATTTAGGGTTTCCTAGATGGTGCCCATAGGGTTTGTGAGCTAACTCATGGAGTAGAAGCCCTAGGTGGCACACCTAGTGTTTTGGAGTAGAGCCTTTAGGGCACTTAGGGATGAGCTAAGGACTTATTGGCATGGGCCCATGGCTCAAGGCCCTTGGTAGTGCTAGGTGTGTAGGACTAGGTCTAGGGGCTTGTTACCCACTAAGTGGGCTTTGATCATATCATGTTTACTTTTCTATTCTAAAGCATGCCTTTATTGTTTTTGTTTTATTCCACCATAAAATTGCATGCCTGCATTGGTAGAATAAGAAAAAAAATTCATGGTGCCGAGACCACAAAAATCCTTGATAAATTATTTCAAGTCCCATTTTTTGCCTTCTAATGCATAACCCTCGTCAAACTGTTAATCGATGGTGCTGTGCACTGTTTCCCACTCTCGTGGGACACACTAATCTATCTTCAGGAGGCGTATGATGACAATAATTTCCCTAGTCTGGTTAAAACTCTAGACGCACCTTTCGCAAGGAAATTGTTGGCCCTAGGTATAACGGTCAAGTTGGACTTGACTAGATTTTTCATATGTGCTAGTTCACATGATGAAATTTCGGGAGGCACCCTCAAGAGGTTAGGGCTTTATGCTATATCTAGCCATCGCTAGACACAAAGTACCTGAACAATCTTAAGAAGGGGAATTGCCAAGTTGCAATTGACCGATGAGCCTACCTCAGGAAGCATGCGTCACTTTGTGCAGTACATCCCACCCTCGTGGGACGCAAGGCCATGTACGAAATGAGGGTCCCATCTCACTAAGGAAGTCGAGCGACTTCTCAATCGATTCGAATAAAATAGTGAGAAATAATCTTTTATAAAAGTTCAGAATAAATGATTGAAATGTGATACTGATTTATTTTTGTCTTTGTTGTAGATGGCTTCTACAAACAATAACAATGGTAGACTGTCACTCCGACCTCTCATCGAGAGAGAGAAGTTAGTTGGAACCAACTTCGAGAACTGGTACTGAGATTTGAGGATTATCGTCAGATGTGAGAAGAAGTTGTACATTCTTGAGATGCCAATTCCTGAACCTGTTTCATCTACAACCTCAGTGGCTGAAAAGGATGCTTTAGAGGTCGCACAGCTTATGCTAACCAACATGTCTCTTGAATGGCATGAGCTATTTGAAGGGTTGAGTGCTTTCGAAATTATCAATAATTTGAAGCAGCTCCTCCAAGGACAAGCTAGTATTGAGAGCAGTAGCGCCACTAGAGTAATCCCTTAGTGCACTAGTAAGTCTAAGGGCTTAACTAAAGCATTGGGAAAAATGAAGATGAAAAAGATAGGAAAAGTTAGGCACTTAAAAAAAAGTTGCTTGCGAATTCAGAATGAGATGAAGAGAAGTGACCCTTTGTCTTTAGGCTCAGGTAATTTTGTTACCAAATCCTATATTGTCTATTTCTAACCATGGGTATTTTATATTGCATGATGAGATGGATATTTGCAAAAATATGTAGGTGCTCAATAAAAATAGGACAAAGGTTTACATTGAGGGACTGACCATTGATTATGGAGCACAGGATGCGGCCTTGTCACTCTCTCTGTAGCCGATAGTAGGATTATTTTATTTTTGCAATAATGTAGTTGTCATTATATCTATTCCTTGGGAATCGAGTTTTTGGAATAATAGGAATTTGACATTCTTTCCATTTGTAATCTCTTGTCATTACATTGTGTAAAGTAATATGGTAATAAAATTAACTAAATGAATAAAATAAGTGGCTTATAAAAGAATACCTTCATTTAACTTTGATATTTTATCATAAAACAAGAATAGCATCCATTGACCCTATCCAAATGGACTCATGGACTCAAACTCCTTAAAGAAGATTCGCTATTTCTAACCTCCTTCAGGACGTTGGGAAATAGGCAAAACTTGTTTGATTGATGAAAATGCACGTCCTTCCCCAAGTAAGGTGAAGTGGACTAAAAGGTTAAAAGGAAAGAAATTCATTATTACTGAGATATATATATATGGAACTAGCTTATTAAATTCATAAGAACTCTTCAAGTCTAGTGGAAGAGTACTTGAGCCATAAATGACTATCATCCTTCATAGGACACTTCAGTGAGTCTAGTGGGAGGAATTGAATCATGTTGGGCAAGGTTCAATAAGTGATGAGTCATACACCTCTTTAGAGTTGATGCTACAAGATTGCTTTTCTCAACATTGAATTATTCTCCATCTAACATGTTATCAGGATCTAGAGATGTGAGACTTGAGGTCATACATATGGGTTCCAATGAGATAGAACCAAGATTTGATAAAGTGCAAGTGGTGTATCCTAAGAAGACTTAGGGATACGAATTTCCATAGACCCATAGGAGAACAAGATATTGTTGCTCTTAGTGCTATTTTTGCTTGGAAATATCTTTTCTTAAAAAAAGGCTAGTAGGAGGAAGTTCTGACTTGGATCTAGTCCAAGAGCAAACTACTTGACACATATGGTCATGGATGAATCTGAGCCATGAATACAGGTTGTGGGCAACCTGAGTTCAGGCTAGTTAAGTTGAACAGGTTGAATAGATTCATGGATGTTTAAGTTATGGGTAACTCCTAACTTAAGCAACGAATCTTCACCCTATAATATCTAAATTTAGTGGGAGCCTGATGACTCAGTTTATGCTAGGGGCATAACTGAATGGTACTAGGTCCAATCCGAGTGCAAGGCACTAGATATGGAGAGAAGAATATCCTTAGGTTTTGAAAAGAACTAAGAGATGGTGCTTGGTCAGAAATGACAGGAAAAGCTCAGTGATTACACTTGGTAGCTTGCTCTAGTCAAACCATAGTCACAGTCCAATTGTTGTAGTAGTTATGCTAGAAGCTGAAGAAGCTTAAGAGCATATTACTAAAAGCAGAGTATGTTGGTGTTTTTGGGAAGCAGTTTGAATAGTGGGAGTTATTTATTAAACTTCACATGATTCAAACAACATACTCAAATTCTAACACCTTGTCTTGAGGACAGAGGTAATAAAGACATAGCAGATATTAACACTGATATAGTGGACCCATTGACTGGTGCTATGGCGCAGCAGGAGCATGGCAGGTCTAGCTTAGGACATGGCATTGAGGTTGCTCAACAAGCATGGTCCTAGTGTGAGTAGGAGATTGTTAGTGTTTATGCCCTAGGACCTATGGTTAGTCTGGTGCGGTATGTATCACATCTGTGTTTGATAGTTGACATATGCTAGCATGGTTGTTGTCATGCACTTTGTACATCTGTCACATATGTACATTTGCATAGACAATGTCTCTAAGGAGATAGATTTTATCTAGTCTCAGCTTTTGTCCCTAGTCGAGAATCATAATGGATATGGGACAGCTATATTCATTTGAGACTGGTATATGCGCTAGTTGAGCACGGGTTGCCAACACAAGCATATGGGTATATGAAGGGAGATATACTAGACCGATACGCCGTGATGATTCATCTTGTGTCACAAGATGAATATTACAGTGATAGAGGTTTGCTTGTCCTTGACTTGAGGGAATTGATATCTTTGTATAGTGAGGGATATACTTTGATACAACCTAACGCTTTCACCGTAATAGAGGAGTCATAACGGTTGTCATTGGGTATATCATAAACCATAGGAGAGATTCAATGTGCCCAAGAGAGGATTTGCTCCTTCCTTGCAGGGAAGCTTGATGTCCATAGCGCCCTTATATGGATGCATGACTAAAAGTGTATGGCCATACCCAGGTGAGAACCTGATTTAGTCATGACCATTTGATTAGGATAAATAGGTGTGATACACTTGTCCAATCTAGACATCAGCCTAGCAAAAGGGATAAACGCATACTTGTACTTTGTCGTAGTTTTAGGGGATATCGATGATGACTCCATTCTGAAGACTTGGGTAGCAATGATGTACTACTAGGTGTCACTCATTACTTGTGATGATTTGAGATTATCACTACCAATATCTGAAGAACCTATAGGGCCGCACACCTAGACAGTCTTTATACTGATCGGATAGCCTAGATCCAGTCATGTTGTTGATTCAGATCTGTTTGAAATTCCGATGTATCTTGGACGCATCTGATGAGACTGGGATGATCATATAGAGGTTATTTGCATTTTGACCTTCAGGGACCTCGGGTGACCTTGGTTGACTTTTGAGTGACCTCGATAGACTAGGTCTAGTCGATGGATCAAAATCATATTTTAGTTCCGGAGTTGTTCGGAGACTCTTATGACTTAATTAAAATGTAAGTAGATGGGGGCCTGCAACTTATGCGCAAATATGAATATTTATATCCATATTTATTCGCAACTTAAGTTGTGGGAGTCGCTTGCAACTTAAGTGATTAAATACGAATATTTATATTCGTAATTTAAGTTACGGGGGCCACACGTAACTTAAACGAATATATTGATTATTTATATTCGTAAGTTAAGTTATGGGGCCCGCCTAAAATCTCTATATAAGAGGGGATAGGCACATGCATTGAGAACACAATTCTCTTGAAGCCCTAGGCATGTGGATTAGAAACCCTAGCCCCCTTTCTCCTCCAAGCCCTAGCTGCCAACTAGAAGAGTGACGTCGACCTCTTCTTCTTCTTCCTTGAAGTGGCGTGAGTTCTAGGGGCTTGAAGCTTCATCTCCATCATCTAAGGGGCAAGTGGAAGAGCTTCCCTCTCCTTGCCGCCTCTCCTCTTCTCCTTGGCGCATTCTTTGTGTTTGGCGCAAGTAGAGAAGAAAGTGGACAGCATGTTGGCGCTCCTTGTTGGTGATTGGCACATGCAACAAGCAACTCCCTCTAGGCATGGATCTTATCTCCTGAGGCTAGCACCAAGCATAGAGATTCAAGAGGACTCATGGAGCCTGTGTGTGTCAGATTGCAGAGGACACTGATAGCCTGTAAGGTAACACTACAAGTTTGGCACGCGTATACCTTGGACTAATCCCCGGCAACGGCGCCAAAAACTTGATAGCCCGAAGGGAACACTACAAGTCTAGCACGCGTGTACCTTGGACTAATCCCCGGTAACGGCACCAAAAACTTGATAGGTTTCCGCAAGTGCACGGAATTATCGAAGTAATAAAAATATCGATCCACAGAGACCTTATTGTTAATTACCAAATAATTGTTTTCTCGCTAGCTAAGTAAACCAAATATGATGCAAATAAGTAATAGAAATAACGCTAAAGATAATCAGAGAGGTAAACATGGGACTAGGGTTTTATCCACCTTAATTTCAATGATTAGATATAATAAAAGGTCGTCAATCAAATCTTGTTAAGATAAAGACCTAATTTACTTGATAAAGGTATTGTCTCACTTTCGTGCAGACAACCATGCAGAAAACCAATCCTCACTTTCGTGCAAGATCTATTTTCAATGCTGTAGATAAGTAAATCATCAATCAAAGATCACAGGGATCACTTTCGTGCATCCGGATTCTAATTTGATTGATAGTCTCAAGTGGAATCTCAAGGATCACTTTCGTGCATCTGAGACTCAACACAGGTTCTACCTATGGTTTTCACTTTTGTGCAAGATCAATCAATGTTTATAACAATAATTAAATCCTAGATCAATATTATCAAACATGACAATTTATCTACTAGAACAGATCAAATTGGATCTAACCTAAGGAAGGGATCCTAACATGCAATTCTAGGGTTCCAAGCTCTCAAGCAAATCACCTTTCAGTCTCATTGCGAAAACTCTAAAATATGGATAATAACATAGATCTATGGAAAATTAAAGACAAGACATTCACATAAGTAGAATTATCACAACGAAAATTATCATGACGAAATAAAAAGTTATCTAATCATTAAAAATCAAAGGGATTAAACCCTATGTCCCAAAAATAGTATTAAGCTTGCATGAAGGAGAAGATACAATAAATCATAGTCTTAGAGTGATCAGAAAACAAAAAGATAGGAGAAACAACGTTACAACACGACTGTAAATTCCTTTACAGCCGTAATTTGCTTCGATGAACAGCGTTGTCACCGCTGTTTCGTTGATTCCTCCTCCGATCGAACTCCAAATGCTCTGAAACTTCTGTAGTGTCTTCCTCTCCTCCAGGCAAAGCTTCTTCATGAAAATCACAGGCTGAGGTGCCCTCTACGCCTCTCGGTGTGAGGCCAAACCCTCACCACCTCTCTGATGATTTCTCCCTCGATATTGGATAAAAGTTCTTCCTTCCACTTTGTATGCCTTCTCCTCTTAAGGATGAGTTCAGAACATCTTTCGGATTTCAATTTGGACCTCTGGATCAAAAGTTATGGCTCATGCAAGATTCGGACTCGTAAAAATTACGTTTTTGACTGGGAATTACGGCAGTGTAATATCTCACGGCACTGCCATAAAATCGGCTGAGTGTTCTGTTCTAGAAATGCTGAAAAATATAGCATCATAATTTGGTTTACGGCAGTGCCGTAAAATCGGCTGAACTCTCTGGTTGGATTCGTCGGGGAAATACGGCCCGTGTAATTCTTTACAGCAGTGCCATAATTTCGGCAAAAGTCTCTGTTCAGAAAGTGCCCCAAAATACGGCCGTGTAAATCCTTACGGCGGTGCCATATTTTCGCGAAAACCTTTTGTTTGGAAAATCACCAAAATACGGTCGTGATCTCGATAATACAGCAGCCATGAAAAATACGGTACCATAAAATCCCTTACGACACTGCCGTATTTTGGTCTTTAGCCTCGATTTGCGTGAAAATTCTTGTGTGACCTCTTCTTGATGATGGTAACTCTTCCATGTCTTTGATTTTGCTTAAAAAAGCCCAAAATAGTGCCTTTTTGCCTGAAAATCATGAAAAACCAAAATAGAAGTAGACTTTGCAATACTCGATGAATTTAGCATGAAAACAAGTAAAAGATCCTCAATTTAGCATGAAAAGATATCTAAAATGATACAAAATATACTATATATTTTAGTGTCATCAGACACTCCCTTGCGTGTCTACATCATCTTCATCAGCCGCCCCTAGGGTTTCCGTAAAAGGTACTACTCTATACATTCTTCGGTGTTCACTCGTAAGACGACCATGGCGCTTCTAGGATCCTGTTTCGGATCTTCGCTTCTGCTGTGTTTAAATTTTAATAAAGTCTGGGGATTCCCAATAGCTCTATTCGTTGTACCTTGGGCTAAGGTGTAAATGAAAAGACCAACCTTTTCAATAGTTGAAGTTTTTCTTGAAGGCTTTAACTCATATGAGTTCTCTAAAGTACTATAGAGTTGTAAGAAATCATTTCGCTCCATCCTCATCATTCTCCTACACCGTTCAAGGTGTCCTTATAATATTTCTTTCATCCATCTCAAGCATGTATACTTAGAGTCCATACAAGGGGTTTTGTACAAATATTTCTCATAATATTCTTGTATAGCAATATGTGAACACTGAATTATACTCCAAAATTCATCAGATGACTCACTATTTGAATGTGTATCGTTACTATTATCAGACTTCATATCTGTTAAGAAAATAATAGCATTGATATACAAAAACAAACATAATAATTATAACATAACATGTACAAAAGTGGGTATCAAATATAATATTAACGATGACAACTAACCAACATGTTCAAACATAGCATAATATCAAGCCTGTAAACTAACCAACATGTTCAAACATAATAGTACAACTAGCCAAAATGCAAATACATATCATAATATCAATAACCAACATGTTCAACAGAACATTACAACTACCCAACATGTTCTCAAAAGCATAAAACAAACATAATACTTGAATGTTTAACTATAACATTACAAATAGTCTACTTTCTTAAATTCTCAAAATGAAACTTCAACCAGTCCATTTTCTCTTCTACAGTTTCTATCTCTTTCCAGGCGGCTCTTTTTTACTGTTTCTCAAGTAGAGTAGAAGCATAGTAATATAATTGCAAACCTCGTTGGATATCTAGAAGAGATTTGACTTCTTCCATACATTCATGAAAGGTATATCCTTCAAGATCTTCTTTTTGTTCAACTCTTCTCTCAGCCGCTACTGCCAACCTACTTATATCACATTGTAAGTTAGATGCAGATGTACTTTTACCCTTTCTTTTGCTATCTGCCATACTAGTGCTAGGATGAGATGATGGTTGAGAGAATGGTGTAATAGGTATTAGTTCATCTATTGGGTCTTCTCGTGGTTCATCATGTTCATCAATCTCATCTATCATAGCAGGTAAAAAAAGAGAAGTCCCCGGTTGCAATGGTTTGTCCAAACCAAGGATTAAAAAACCGCCGGAGCGTACCGCTCCAGCGACTCGCCGAACCGGTACGGTACCAGCGTACCGTCTGGTACCGGGCGAAACCCTAGCAAGGTTGGCGGGCTGGCGGGCGACAGGGAGAGCCGACGCCGGCGGAAGCTTCGTTCGAAGCTTCCAACGCCCACTGCTGCCGCCGCACTCACCCGCTGCCTCCCTTGTCGTCCCCGCCGGAACCGTGGTCCGACCATGGTTCCGAGACCGGTCGGTCGGCGGACCGGTAAAACCGCCTGTTACGGACGGTTTTTTAATCCTTGGTCCAAACATGAGATCGTTTTTTCTCTCGATATCAGGATAGAAACCTTTTTTTGAAACTTGTCATACTCTTTATTAATCTACAATTACAATAAAAGTATAAATTATACTATCAAATACAAAAATAAACATAATAATTATAAATACGATACATACCACAATTTTATCATCCCACCAATCCAGGGTTGTATTGACTGTATCTAATCTTATATTCCAACCTAGTCCAGTTTCCTTCCCTTTTAATTCTTTCCATAACTTCCAATCACCCTTTAGTTGATCCCATCTATTTTTTAATTGTAACTTATCGTAGCTCATTCTACTAAGTTCTTGAAAATTCTCAAGAATAAATTTCCACCCTTATGCATTAAAATGAGTTCCAGGTTGCATATTCTTTTCAATTGTGCTAATACATACATCACAAAAATATCATAGTCATTTGCATATTCCATACGGCCTTGGGTTTGGATTTTGGTGCTATAGATGCTTGATATCAAATATAAAATATGTCAATTAAGATGAACTATTAAGATAAACTAGATGGCTTTGTTAAGAACAAAACACATATGCTAATCATAAAGGTGATGTGCTACTCTATATGAAAAAATTCTGAGTTTCAGTTTCAAACTGAGCTGATCAGTGCTAGAGTTGGAGCAGATTGGAGATAGAGTTTCAGTGCTAGAGTTGGAGCTGATCGGGCACAAAATTCTTCATTCAAAAAGAAAAGGAATACATGAATACGATGACCATATCATCAACAATGAGATAAATAATCAGTATAATCTTTTTGTCTTACATCAATGAATCAAAGCTTGCTTAGCCGCCATATGGAATGAATCAAAGCTATTCTAGGCTTTGTTGGCAGCTGATTGGATATCTGGAGCAAGAATTCCATAAGCACAAGACATATTATTATGTGAGAACAGGGAAAAAATTCTTAAGCGAGGTACTCCGCTTGCGGAGTACCCGCTTTTAGCCTTAGGATTAGGAAGTTAGTTTTAGGGATTCGTGCGCACACGAATCCCAAAACACTTCAATGGTTAGATAGTTCCGCTTTTTAGGATTTTAAGCGCCCCCGGGCACTTAGGAATTTTACTCTGAGAACAGACCTAATATGTGATCAAAAGAATATAGTAAAACAAGAGCAAGAATCATGATATACCTTTAGTAAATGTTTCTATTTTTACAAACGTCAATAGTCTGCATCTCTGCAATCGAACATTGATGTTAAATGGAGCTCTTTTACAAGTTAATGATTTTGATCTTTTACAGGGTACACTACATGCTTCACGTCGAGCTAGATTGGAGGCGTCGTTGAGCAGCTGGAACCGATAGAAGGGAGTTGGCTTGCAACAGAGTTGGAATCGGCAGGAGATGGAACAGGCAAGAGATGGATGACGAGCTAGATTGGAGGAGCTGTTCGCATAGAGCAGCTTGAACCGGCAGAAGGGAGCTGGCTGGTGCTAGAGCTGGAACTGGTAGGAGATGGAATCGACAAGAGCTGAACAATGGGTGAAGGGTCAGTGCTAATCTACTAGTAGGGATCTACTGGCAGCTGAAACCGAAGCTAGAGCTGGAGTGAGTGTCAGCGCTGATATACCAGCAGGAACTGGAGCTGGAGCTGGATGACAAAGCTTCAGCGCATCTACCGGCTGGACGACGGTGGAAGGAGCATAGATCTGGAGCTGGAGCTCGAGTGTGGATCTAGAGCTGGAGCTCTGAGCGTGGATCTGGACGAAAGGCATGTGATGGAATTGGAATCGGAGCTGGATGAGCTTTGACGCTGATCTACCGGCTGGACGACAGCGGAAGGATCGCACCTACTAATTTGGAGCTTGAGTGTCAAAATGAGATGGAGCTGGATGATAGATTTTGAGCTCAAGCGTGGATTTGGACGAAAGGTGGGCGATGGAACCAGAACCGTAGTTGCATGACAGAGCTTTGGTGCTGATCCACCGGTGGGGATCTAGATGATGGTGGAAGGAGAGTTGGATGGCGGTGCTGGTCTACCAGCGTCTAGTCAAGGCGGCGCTGGTCTGCTGACGTCTAGTCAAGGCAGAGTGCTGCACGAGGGGGAATATGACAGAAGTGGGTTGCTGCTGCAACTGATTCCGTGGGAAGCATCCTAAGAGCTTCTTCTACGGGCCAGAGATTTTTTGAGGGTTGCGGCCAGCGAATTAGCCCCAAACATCTCATTTTTCTGCTACTTCTGCTGACCGCACACGCAAAAGCTAGCGGCAACAGCTCCAAACGATGCTATTATTTCCCGCTAGATTTTCCTCCGAGCGAGTTTTACTTCTCTCGCATCAAGATATACAAAATAATATGGGAAGAGATCTCAAATATCATGTGTGATTATCCCATGCAGAAAGATATACATAATAATACCAACATATACAACATACACACAAGATCAACGACCTCCAAGCGGTTGTAGCTTGCGCATGGTGTGAAGGAACCTCATGTGCTATGCTTTTGTCTAACCGGGGAGACTTGGGCATCAAGCAAAAAGTAAAAGAGTCAACAAAATAGTGATAAATTTAGCATCCGGTGGTATTAGATAAATTTCCTTTAGTAGATATATTCATAATAATTTAATAATTTTTGAAAATATAATATGACAAAAAATTATTCAAAGAAAGATATCTTATTGTATTTTAAAAAACTAGGTGGGGGCAAACTGCAAACAACTCTCGGTCTGCTTAAAAGTGATTCGGGTGTATGTAACTGATCCAAACGGTTCTTGTTGGGTTCGGATCTATTTGAGGCATTGGAGGAGGGTACCTTCGTACAGACTCTAGGTGAAGAAGGCGCAGCAGCGTCCACGATCGAACGCTAGGGTTTTCCCTCCATCTAAAGTTCTTGGTCCTCCATCTGCGTTTCATAGATCGGAAGGATGGTATGTCTCTTGATATTTCTTTTCGCTTTTAGCCGGTTTTGGTTAGATCTTTGGTTTTGAGATGTTAGTTCGTCTCTTCAGCTTCCGCTATCGCTCCTGAAGACAGCGCAAGGGCATCCTATGGTAAGTGAATCGACTTTCTCAACTTCTTGAATCTTTTTCTTGTTGAGTTGTGGTGTTTTGATGGTCTTATTTCGATGGTGGTAGCTGGTGGAGCTGAAGAATGGGGAGACGTACAATGGGCACTTGGTCAACTGTGATACCTGGATGAATATTCACCTCAGGGAGGTTATCTGTACCTCAAAGGTAAAGGTTTTATTTACCTGATATTTTTAAGGTCTTCGAAATTTTGATGGACTGGATCATATTAATGTTTCTTATAGGATGTCATTCTGGTTGTAGGATGGTGATCGATTTTGGAGGATGCCCGAATGTTATATTCGTGGGAATACTATCAAGTATCTTCGCGTTCCAGACGAGGTGTGCGTTTTATGTCTGGAAGATGCTGTTAACTCTTTTTGTCAATACATACAGTTCTACTGTTTTTTTTCTTCTTGTGATATAATCAAAATCACGCACGCAACCTTGTAAATCTGGAAATGAATTTATAAATTCTTCCTATAACAATCCACAGTAATATGATATAACAATCTAAAAGGATCAAGCAAATTTGCTGGAAGTTCATATTCTCCTATTGTGATTAAACAAGAAGGATAAATAAGATTAGCAATCAAAGAATCACCAACTGGTGTTGAGACACAATAAGAAATCAAGTTGCTTAGGTTCTTTCCCCAAGTGAGATGCAAAATGATAGGAAATAAATGATAAATTTCAGCCAGGATCAAATAATACCTTTGCAACTTCATTTGGAAAATTAATTATATATTCAACTACTGATTTTGAAGCCTTCACATCTGGTTCAGCAATAACATACACTTTAGCCTGGGCTATTGGCTTTGTGGATATTACATCGTTCCTTCTATTCTGTGAACAATCTCTCGCTAGATGTCCTTGCTTACCACAAATAAAATATGCACTAGTAAGTCTATAACATTGTTTAGTCTCATGTTTCCTTCCACAACTAGCACAAGAAAGAAGCCTTTATGGTGGTCATGTCATGTTACTTATAGTGGATCTAAATTTCTTATAACTAGTATCAGCTTCATTTACTCTCTTTCTCTTGTTGTCCATTTCTCTAGCTTTGCCCTTCTTGTTTCTCATATCTTGCATTTCTTCAACATCTCTTTCAACAATTGTTGCTCTATCCACTAAGTCACTATAATTTCTAAGTTTTAAAGCTGAAATTCTTGTTCTTATATTTGGTCTCAAAACCTCGTTCAAATCTCTTTGATTTCTTATACATCCTCATACAAAACCATAGTATTTTCATATCATCATCACATACAAGTCATTAATATTCTCAACGTATCTTATAAGCACAAAATAACTTCATACATTAATCTTTAAAGTTTATATGCTCAAACATAAAACTTTCATTTATTAGCATCCTTTTGAACATTCCACAAAACTTGTAGCCCAAAGCTAACATGTAAAGATGTTAGAATGCAAGGATTGAGCAAGAATGCTCAGCAAGTGAATTACATGCCAAAAGGTACCAAATCATGAAATAGGTCATATCTTTATTTTAAATCAATCATAACATATCATGAGAAGCATTAGATATCTAAATGGGTCTATAAGTAAAATCAAATAGCAATATGATAGTGAAATCATAAGCATGAGGAACATAAAGAAAAATCAAATCAAAGAGACATCTCATGCAAATAGCATAGTGGAGAATAACACATAAACCTTTCACGTCTAGAAGCATAATCCACCCTCGTCAGGGTGAAAATCATATATATGCCGGTTGGAGCTGTCATTGCTCCTCAAATGAGATAGTGGGATTCAAGAGGTGGCTCCTATAGATTCAAGAGGTGGCCTCTATTATTTTTAATGTGGCACTTTGTTCCATTTAGCACTTTGTTCCACAACTATCTCACTTTTCCTATTTCTGGGCTTATAGTCTTTTTTCTTTTGGGAGCATAGTCTTTTCCCTTTCGGATTCATAAAGTTATTCCCATTAGCATTCAATATAATAACAAAATAAAACATACTTTTTTTTTATTGCGAAATGGGTTCATTGATACATGTCTCAAACCCTCGAAGAGGTGAATCATAAAGTTCATACAAGAGACAAGTGTTAATATAATTATTTCTAAATGAGAGAGACATATGTATAAAGAGAATTCAAATAGAGGACCATTTATGCTAGGTACATATGTACGATCAAGTAACCCAAAATTTAGAAATTTAGATCTTATGGAACCTGGGCTTCAAGTTCTTTATATTTGGTATGATAATTATGTCAAACAAAGGATTTTGAATTTAGTTTTCAGAAAAATAAGTTTTACTTAAAATGGAGCTCTATACAAAAAGTTATAATCAATGAAGTAACAATGAGTCAGAATCATGAAAGGAATCTTTTCCGATTTACAAGGTTGAGTACAAATTTGATTATAAATTCATTTCTGATCCAAATCACGCAAACAAGGGCTCCACTTGTAGGTTATTAGGTCTACTTGATATAAAAATAATCATGTTGTATATTTGCTGTCACATAATATAGACATAAAGCAATAACTACATAAAGGTCAAACAATGAAAATAGATTTATAGGGTTGGATTGAACTAAATCAATAAATTCAATAACCAACTTGAAAGTATGAAATATCTGACCCAAAAGAAAGCTACTTGAGTCTTCTTTACATTGAATTTGATTTCATAAGATTTGGATCAGGGAGTCAAAAGTTATGATAAGTGGAAGATAGTAAGGTCAGGTTTACTTCGAATAAGCATTCACAGTCTTTTAACATAACTTAGATCATTCTTCCAATAACCGAATTGATCAAAATCGAGATAAGCAGAAGCAAATTGATATCAAAATGACAAAGGATATAATTTCTTGTGAATTTAGACCAATAAGCAAAATTTCATAAAGAAGGATAAAATTACTTGTCTAAGAAGCCAAAATCACTCTTAACTTGTGTTTTCCCCCTCTTCTTCCTCTTCCCCTTCTCTAAGTCTTTTTTCCTTCCGGTTAGGCACGAGCAAGCCGGTGAAATTCCCTTTGTTTTCTCATGTTTATCTCAAGTTATAATGAAGAATAAGGTATAAACATATGGTAAATTAAGTAATTAGGAGGTGGCATGTGTAAGTAGTAATCATGACTTTTCCACCCCAACTCGTCCCTTGTTCTTATTTTTCTTTTCATTTCCACTTAGCTTAGTACATATTTGTTGTCACAAATTCTTTTCATTTTCTTCCTATATGACTCAAGTTCCTCGAATATGTAATGTACTACAACAAGGATATCACAATTCATATAACTTTTGATTCTCATGTATGATTATTTTGCAAATGATAATAACACTTTTTTTTTAGAGTATTATAATGCATGTATGCATCTTGTGCTTTAAATAACATTGATTCAAAATAACATTGATTCAAATATCAAAATTAAATAAATAGTTTTTTTTTGCTAAAGGCAAGAAATATATACATATATATGTATGTATATAGACAGAAAACATTTTACATTGTTTAGACCAGTACACATGACTCTACTAGTAACCTACCTCACCCATACACTGAAGCTACTCACAGAAAACAAATAAATGCTAGTTGTACGTAGATGTAGGTAGCGATTACAAACTATTCCGGCATATGTTCTAACTGCACATCAATCGATCAATGCCAGCAACGCCATTAACGGAGAGTATAGCTGTTGCAACAAAAAGTAGACAAGGTTTGAGAGAACATTTTACCAGACATAAGAAGCTACTGCATAGAGTAACCAGCTAGTGATAGATCAATTAATAGAGAGTAGACTCATTCACTTTCCAGATTTGGTGTTGCACTTCAGAATCAGAGACTATGCAGTTCCCAGGAGTTGATAAATCTGGGAACTTTTGGCCCATGAATGAGATTGTGACCCATTTGACCCATTCTGATTGTCTTTTTGTGGTGGCAATTTCCAAATATTGTGCATAAAAATACATCATTTAAGGTCTTAATATCTCTTATAATGAGACCACCCCACCCACAGGTTGGTGATTTTTCCAAGAGACTAAGATTGTCAAAAATGTATTTCGAGTCTGAGGATCTTTCGATCCTACAATTCAAATTAGGCAAATAATTTCGAAACAAACATAGAATCAAAAATGTGGTGAGATCTTATGATCCCACTGATTCAGGTCTTAGGTTTATGTAGGATCTTACAATCATATCGAACCTACATGATCCTAAGTTCAGATTTGTTTGGTATTATACCAAAAATTAATAGTTTATTATGCCAATAGCTCTAAATTTCTATATAATTCAATTTCTCATTACTAATCATCATTTGTTCTTCCTTTGATGCATATTTATCAACTTAAACTTTATCATCTTCAACTCTATTTGTCAAAATCAACTTTGCAATCTTTGTTATATTTATTTAGCATCTTCATTATCATTTTTATTGTTTTCATTGTCATTATTATGTATATCTTTATTTTCATCATTTGTATTTTTGTCTTGTTGGCTTTATTTCATTGAATGTCTTTGTTGTTCTCATTGCACACTTTTTGTTATATCCATTTATAAACCTGTTTTCATCAACTGTCACCTTATAAATATTCAATTTTATAATTTTACACTACATAACAGATTAGTGTTATCATTAGTGGATCACGAAAAATTAGGAAAAACTAAAAGTCCACGAGAAATGGCAGAAGTCACATGGCAATTAAAATATATGTTATATACAAAAAAAAATAAGCATACCAATTGAAATACATGTTATATACCTAAAAAAATTAAGATGCATAAAAATAGAACTATAAAGAAAGATGACATATTAATAACTCAACTTAAGTCATAAATTTAATTTCTCAAACTTCAAAATATAATAAGGGCAATGCTATTTGCTCCAAGGCACTGTAGCATTTCATGGTGGATTTTTGAGAAATCTGGTGTGAATAAAATGTTATAGCGGCTATTTAACAAGCAATAGATACATTTG
Source organism: Costus lasius (assembly GCA_027563935.2). Taxonomy (NCBI): domain Eukaryota; kingdom Viridiplantae; phylum Streptophyta; class Magnoliopsida; order Zingiberales; family Costaceae; genus Costus; species Costus lasius. The sequence goes on along the minus strand of CM050447.1, from coordinate 112,741,182 downwards.
AATAATAGTATAATTCGTTAGATATATATAATTTAACCTTGGTACTTGATATTATATAGATATTTATTAATTTTTTTATTACTTCTTACTTAGTAGAGTACTTAACTTACTCTTAGGTTTAATTAGATGAATTTATATAACATTTTTATAAAATATATTTTAGGTAATTTGATAGGATCTTATAATTTTACGGTTCGATCCTACACAACCTTGCAAGAGACCTTCTGGACACCTTTATTTTTTTGTCACACCCCATTAAATCCGAGATAATAGTTGGTTCTTATCTGGTTGGTTCAACCGATTGATAGGACCAATTGGAAGTAGAAGGGCATACACCAATAAGTAATGAAACCAAAGCATAGTGATTTTATAAGTTCCACTCTACTTGCATATGACAGTGTTTTACTCCATGAGCTTGACAAGCATATAGTAAATTTCTCTAAGGGGCTGGTACTCCTTTGTAACCAGTTCCTTGCTTGTAATAGGGATTCCCAAATACTTAAAAGGAAGAGATCCAATATGTGCCAAGGTAGTCTCTATATCTGGCAGGCATAAGGAGATCATAAAAGATTTATTCTTGTTTATGCGCAAATAGGTTTTATCTGCAAATTTGTCCAACACTTTGGATATGCAATGGGCAGACTCTTCATTTGCTTGGTAGAATATAATTATATCATTTTCTGTAGGTTTGTTATGATGGGATGTGTGCATTTACAATGGAGCAAGAATTCACCCTGCTCCATTGAATTCATTAGCAAGTCAGTTGAGTTGCTGCATTACGATTAAGAACAAATACAGCCCTTTGCCCTCGAGTTCCGTTGAAAAACCCCATGTCATGCTTGGTAATCCTAATAGTGAAAGTGGGAGATGTAATATATCCTTGGATCATCTCCATAGGGGAATTTATATCCTTCAAATAAAAAAATCTCATTGAATTGATTCATATTCTTTATGCAAATCTATTTTCATGCTCATGTATGGTGTCCCAAGTTCTTATGATAATTATGAAAAAGATCTTGGTAAAGAATAATGTCCTCTTTTATAGATCTCCCCTTAATGAATGCATGCTGATTCCCATCTATCAAATCAAGTAGGCATTGCTGGATTCCCATCTATCAAATTAAGCAGTCATTGCCGCAATATGTTTTCTAATGATTTGGTGATAAACCTAGAGATTATAGGAAAAGACCACCTGACCACTGCCCTATTTGAAGAAACTCTAGATTTTCCAAAATAAATTTTATGCAACAATTATTTTAAAAGATCTTTCTAGCCTTGTTTATTGATGTGATCGTAATTGTGCCTGTTTCCCATTCTTCCTTCCTTGCTTTTATTTTAATTCTGTTTATGTTACTCCATACACTCTGAACTTTGCAATAATTAGACCAGCATGGAAAACTAGTTATGATCTGATTAGTAGTCTAGTATACCTTTGGACACGTGTTACTTTATAGATGATCAGACACAGGTTCTTGAATTTCTGTTTATATTTTTGCCTGTTATTTCACTCTAATGGGATATATCGAATGAATCATTAGCATATGAGCTATGTTGGATTACTGTTGATGTTACTGTTTCTGATTGGAATAATTGGTTGAAACTATTATATTCTAGCTTTCCTTGATCAATGTCTTTAAAATGTCTAGTTTCAATTCGGTGGAATTGATAGTTTCATGTTGGATTATCCTGTGATATATGTTTATTAGCGACTACTTACCAAAAAATTCAAGTGTACAACTGTTTAGCTTTCTCCTTATCTGTGCCTTCAAAGCAAGGATTTGAATACCGGTCCGGTATGGTGTCGGACCGGAACGATACTGCTACCATACCATGTTTCTGGCCGGAAGCGGGCAAGCATCGGAGCAATGGAACGATGCTAGCAAGCATCGGAGCAACAGAACGATGCTGAAGCTTCTAGGCGTCTGAAGCTTCGTTCAAGCCTTCTCAGCGGCCGTCAACTGCTTCCTCCATCGTCCGTTCTAGAGCCAGTGCCCAACCGTCATTCCGAGACCGAATGATGAGCGGACCAGAACCTACCGGACTTATCGTCTGGTACGGAATGGTATTCAAATCACTGCTTCGAGCGGACCGGTATCTACCGGATTTATCGTTCGGTACGGAACGGTATTCAAATCACTACTTCAAAGTTCTACTATTACCCTATTTGCATCTGCTGATTCAAGTACCTGCAAGAAACATGGCCTTACTTAGATTATTAAATAATTTAAGCTGTTGCAATGAAATGCTTGACTAACCGTCATTTTATTCTAGGTGATTGACAAGGTCCAAGAAGAAACCACCAAGAACCGAACAGGTAATAAGCGTACCTTCTATGCTTGTTAGCAAAATGTGCATACTTTCAACAATTATGTACCGAAATATGGGATGCTATTGTTAAAAAAATTGGTAGTGCTCCACTTTTAGACTTTTCAATAAAGATTTTAAATACTAGTCCGTATTGATGTACGAGTGTTGAAGTAGATTAGCTGTTTGGCATAATTCACTATAATGGCACACTAATGTCGACTATATATGTACTTATGTAAGGTTGTAAAAAATGCTTTCCGGATCTTTTAATTTTATTTTTGATCCTATAATTTAGATTAGGCAAACTATTCCTAAATGAACATAGCTCTGAAATGTGATAGAATTAATCGGAACACTAATCTGCGTCTTAGGATCATGGAGTATCTTGGATCTTGATCCTTAAGTAATAGGTGGAATAAGTTCAAATTTGATTTTTATTATATTAAAAATCAATAATTTGTTATTTCAAAAGTCCTAAATTGCCAAAAGATGCAAATTTTTGTCTATGCTCTTTCTTGTCTTTATAAACATTCTATCTTAAACTCTTCATCTTCAACTATTTATCAATATTAACTTTGTAATCTTTGTTATGTTCATCATTTTCGGGCATTATTATGATATGTACCTTTATCTTGGTCATCTTTTATTCATCATCTTTCATTCTTTTGTCTTATTATCTTCATTTCACTATATTTTTATTGTTGTTGGTTTTATTGTGTAAACTTGTCTTCATCGTCATCATCTTATAAATATTTAAATTCACAATTCTACTTTACATACACAATATATACATTTGAATAATAGTATAATACATCTACGGTTCTAGATAGATATTGATTGTTATTTTTGTTACTTATTAAAATGTACTTAGATGAATATATTTTTCAAAAAATGTATATTAGCAAATTTGGCAGGATCCTATAGGCTGGGCTTACCACCAATTACAAATGTATTTTTTTGGCACTTGTCTGTTCAGTTTCATTTGCTGTTCTTGTGTGAAGTTGACAGTCTTCAGCAGGAACGCATGAAATGAAATGTGACAACTATAAATTCGTATTGATCATAAAATATAAAGCACGCTATGTTTGCCTGTGTACTTGGTATGCTGCCTCTAGCCTGCATCAAGCTGCTATTTCAGGTTATTAGGTTAGGATGAGAAATTGAAATGCGGCAATTTATCTAAGTTATGCGCGCCTTTTTGTCTCCAAATCATTTGGATAAAAATTTATTTACTTGATATTCTTATTGCAGATAGGAAGCCCCCAGGTGTTGGTCGTGGAAGGGGAAGAGGTAGGGAAGAAACCAGTGGACGGCCAGCGAAAGGCATTGGACGAGGTCTAGATGATGGAAGTAACAAAGGTGGCGGTCGTGGTAGAGGTGGACCTGGTGGTAGAGGTGGTGCTTCGAGGGGTAATCATGCACAGCTTTAGTTCATGATTTTAATTGTTATTTGAAATTTGTGGCCAAATCTACTTCCATATTGTTGCTTATACTATGACCTGCAAATCATAGGTGGAGGGCGAGGCCGCGGCTAACACGATTCAGTCAAAAGGAGCGCCACCTTTTACAGGCCTGAAATGATTGTTCCACAGATTACACTTCAGTTTGAAGAGTGAATTTGGTAGATTTTACTTACCATGACTATAGCTTTATGTAATGTGCTAAAGACGTTCTTGTCACGGTTTAACTTTGCTCTTCGGGAGAGGTGCAATGCCCTTGTCTTCTATGAACGTGGACGAAAGCTCTTAGGTTTGCAGGAAAAATCGAAAAGGAAACTAAAAGCGTATGTTTTATTTGTAAAGAACATATTTGATGACTGTAAGACGAAAATACTTAAGATTGGGCCCTCTGCCTGTTGCAATGGCATGCATGAAAATTTAAAGTTTGCGGCGAACTCATTTTCCTGCTGAATGTGGATTACACGTTTATTATGCTGAATGTGGATTACTTGTTTATTATGCTTATTTGTAATGTCAAGTAAACGTGTATAATGATAACGCAATTAATTGTTTATCTTTGTTGTACATTCACTTGGAGAATAGCATTATAAAGACCGAATGGCGCTTCACTTCAGTCAACTTGGTTATAGTGCGTAGCATTCTCGCCCTCTGACTAGGAAGAGAGTTGGTTAGTTGTGGCCGTTCATGAAAGGTTGCATGGAATCAGTTAGTTAAAATTGTTTAAGTTATAATGTGAATTAGTTATGGTTTGTCGATCAATCAATCTTTAATGCTCGTCTTCATTTTCATTTCCTGTGCTTTTGCATCGAGTACAAAAAGATTGTGAATCTCTAGTTAGATTATGTGGTACACGAGAAAATTAAATAGCAGAGTTTTGGACAAGGAATTTTGTACTTGATTTTTACAGGGTTGTATACCTTGGGTTTAGGAGTTCTTAGTTTGGCACTTGATTTTGCCTCAAGATTGTCTCTCTTTAGTAACTTGTGTTATTAAGATTGAGGTTTTTTAGTTATTAAGAATTTTGTAGTTTTCATCCCTAGCTAATGGGTACTTTTTTTTTTTTTTTTTAAAAAAAGTTACATTGCATTATCATGCTCTTACCATGAATCATATAGTTTAACCATATTGAAATTTTCAGATGTGATAAAACAAACTACTTTGATACGAGGTTGGCTCCCTTTGAGGTTGATCGAGTATGGTTTCACTCTTTGGTTATAATAGTCCGCTGTTGCTTTCTAGTACATAGGTAGTTGGGTTTTGCCATGTGCAAGCTTTATTTGGGTGTATTATTAATTGTTTCATAATTGTGCTATCAAATTTTATAAGCTCTTTCATAAATAATTTTTGAAATATTATCATAATTTAAAATAATAAATATATATATTATTTTAAATTATTTAAAATAATAATATATTTTTATTATTAAAATTTTAAATTATTAAAAAATAATAATATTTAAAACTTTAATTAAAATTATGTAAATTTTATTAATTGAAGAAATTGACACAAGCATCAAATTATAGTTATTTCAACTATATTTTTATTATCTTTTTCTACTGTTTTTCATTACTAAATATATTCTTGACTATTTTCTAGTTAAAAACAATCCTAAACAAGGCTAAACATGCCTTAATGTCCTTAATTGTACCATTGGGACAATTGACTTTTATAAACTTAACATGAACTCAGTTGGTAGGACTGCTTTCAACAAATCCAGAGGAACAGTGTTTCCTTGATTATTGTTTGCGTAGTTGTCTATGACCATAGGATGCTAGGATATTCATTTGATTGATTACTTTTCCCCTCTCATATTCTTTTTAGGAATGATTCATCACCTCAAGGAGCTTATTAGTTAATGGATGGTAGATTGAAATGATCTTGTTTTATATATCAAACCTTTCACAAAAATGTTAAAATTTGTGATTGACAAATTTATTTCGTCGCCCATAATCACCACTCGAGGTCAGCTAAAGGGTAAATGTTCTTCCATGTCAAGTTAATCTTTACTTCAATGGTGATAGAATCTTGTCTTGCAAGGGTTACTTAGAGAGGTTCTAGTATATCGGCCCTTTATTACTAGAATGACCAACTTGGGATAATAATTAAACTTGAGTTAGGTGTTTGATTTGACTAGATTTATTTATAGTAAGTTTAGTACCCAATTTGCTTATTATGACAAATTCAATTTTAATGGTTTCTCTTTGAGTTCAAAGATATAGTACACTTGATACCCAATTTAAAATATAAATAAAAATTTACTTTTACTTAAAATCATCCACTAATTAATCATAAGAATAATTTATATTAATTTACAAAATAAATTTATTTTATAAAAGTATATTTATTGAAGAATTTAAAATAAAAAAATTACAGTCTTTTTATTGAATTAGATTGTACTTGTTTGAATACCAAGTCAAATTTGGTGTGGGGTTATTTTTGGTCATGTTGTTAATAAATTTGACCTTTTTAAATTCACCTTGTAAATTAATAAAGTTTTTTGTTTAATGGGTTATAGCTTTCAATAAGCGCAAGCACTCATTGTTAATTATCCCTAAAATTAGGGCACCTTTGATTAAGAGATCTATATAAATAAATAATATTTCATAAATTGGTGGAAAGATGATTTATAAATTTCATGTCAATATATGGGTCATGAACAACTTAAAAGTACTCGGTCCTAATGGCTTAAGAGTATTTGGATTTGACATGCGCTCGGTCTTGATGACTTGTGAGCATTTGAACTTGATTTGTACTCAGCCTTGATGGCTTATGAGTATTTGGATTTAGACATGTGCTCGGCCTTAATGGCTTGTGAGCATTTGGATTTGAGATGTACTCGGCTTTGGTCACTTGTGAGTATCTGAATTTTCCCAAATTCTGCTCCAAGAATAGCAAGAATCAGGTGAAAAATCGAACAGGTATCACGAACTACAGAAGCTTTCACGGCCGTGCATGGATACACGCCTGTGCCCGTGAAGACCTCGGCGAACTTTGTTTCTGGAATTCGAACTCTTCACGGCCACAAATGCGTTCACGGTTGTGCCCATGAGCATCTCGTCAAAATCTGAAAAGCTGGGCTGATGTCTTCATGACCGTGCATGGATACACGGGCACGCCTGTGAAGATCTCAGCGAAGTCTGGAAATGCAGAATCATACACGGTCGTGCATGGATGCACGACTATGCCTATGAAGAGTGTAGAAACTTCCGTTTGATCTGAAAATTGACATGTAGCTTCGTCTCATCATGAGGAGTCATCACATATCTTCAAATCTTTCAAATTCCACCAATTTTGGGCAAAAATCCCTACATTTCAATAAAACTAGGGAAAAGTGAATATTCTAAAGAATATGAAGTATTTGAGTAAATAAACGAGACAAAACTATGATTCTACTCCAAAATAGCAATAAAACTAATTCACAATGTACTATACATTTGCGTGATATCAAAATACATCGGACTTAGAATTTTGCTTGTCCTCAAATAATTGAATTGTTTAGAACACAGTGATGAAATGAAATAAGGAATCTCAATCAACTAAATGAGTCTGGCAAGATTATAATTTGGTCAACAATAAGTCTCAAGTTATAATGCAGTATTGAAAGCAAATTAAATCAAATATTACTGATACAATCCATTGGAGCATTGCAAAGTTGACAATACCAAAACTTTTATAGCACATCTCACACAAACAATATCTTAGATCAAGCATTCATAAAACAAGTGGTTGTACATCGGGTCATGAGAAAATAGCGTCGGTGCCACATAGTGCCTATGTGGTGCCCTTTTTTTTTAAAAAAAAAAAAACTCAAGATTGTGCCAAGGTAGATGATTAGGAACACTATAGCTTTGGTAACATTGTTATTATTACTAACCAGGGACAGTGCTAAGCTTGATGGATAATTTGCTTAGGTACTACTATCCTTTTTTTTATTTGAACGCTAAGAACAGTGCCAAGTGAAAGTACAATGTACAATAACACTTTGGTATCACTGTTAGTATTTCTGATTCTCATGACAAAATATACAATATAAGTGGAGTTATGAAGCAAGATGCAATCAATCATTACACATGAGATGCATATCGAGTCAAGGTAAAATAACAAGCATACTCTCTAGGATCGTAAAAATAATGAGTTGAGTTAATTAAACCTTTCCACTGCATTAAACAAAAAGTCACGTGTGAAAACTATAACCAATGTAGACTTCTAAAATGAGCCAAGATTCCAAATCCAATCATTCAAATATTCATAGAACAATTCAAATCCAAAGACAAGATAGATAGCATAAATAGGGAGCAGACAAAGACACCTAAGGTGCTAAAACAACTAGAAAAGTAAAGCCATACTGGAAGGGAAATGACATGCTAATTAAGCAAAAACTAAGAATAGAAATGAAACTACTGGAAACATAAAGGCTGACCAAATAATGGTGAAACTGATGCCGCTCATCCCCATTGCCGATGCAGCCTCTGCTAAAGCTCATATACGGACTCCAGGATGGAAGACTAGACCAGTCCATGGCATCCCACTTCTACTTCAAGGTCTCAAAGCTGTGCAAGCCCGTTATCAAAGGCGATTTGGGTTCATGCTGAGCGTCCTGGACAAATCTATTCATCATGTCCATATGGTTCAACTGGGTGGTAGGTCGCTGAGAAGGGGGTGGTGGAGTAGTGTTGAGAGGAACATCATGATCCTCTACTGCCTCCACTCTCCAGTTCCACTGCTCACAGAGTATAGTGCGTGTAGGATTCAGTAGTGGCAACTTGGCATCGCTCTCGGGGAAGAGCAAATTTTAGACCTCTCCCTCCTTGACGATCATCCGCATTGAGATGAAGGAATCAAGGTCAAGATGGGAGTTCCCCCGGGCTTGCTCCATCTAGTAGGGCTGAATCCCTACTGCAAGAGCAAGTGGGGTGAGGAGTCCTCCGAGAGCAATGACACCCTTTGGTGCTCAAGAGACCTTCTGGAGCTGCTTGGCAAAGAAGAAGTCTATGTTGAGGTGAACCGCATGCAGCATCACCTAGAGGAATAACAACTCAGAAGATCGCACAAGACCATTAGACTCCCCTCAGCCAGAGATGGTATGTGCAAGGATTCGGTGCACATACTAGAGAACTGGGTTGCCAAGGGATGTGATTCAGGCAGTCCGAGTGTCGAAAGGCGGAGTACTAGTGAGAAGCCCCCAAAAACTATTAGCATCAAATGCCCTTGGTGTCAATCATGTCCCATCAGTGGGAAATCCATAAATTTGGTTCAGCTCAAAGAGAGTAAGTACAAACTCAGTGTTGTTGAGCCAGAAATATAGGCTTCCATCATCGTCATCTGTGTGAATGTTGGCGTGAAACTCCATGGAGGACAAAAACTCAAGCACAATAGGAATGTACATCAGGTATGAGACGGTGAAAAACTGATCCTAACCCACACGCTGAAATAGCCACTGGGCATCACCATGAAAGCCAAGGGTGTTGAGCGTCCGGTGATCGAGAAATCTGGTGGTGATGACTTGCCGGTGCATGAGCAGGTTGAGCTTTGGCCATCTGTTCCGGATCACAGTAGAGGATACTATATGGTGTAGGTGGGGTTGCATGTGCAGGGTGCTCACTAGCGGTGCTGGAAGAGGAAGCGTGGCGCTTGGAGGTCACCTACTTGCGTGGAGGCATGCTGGTGGTAGGAGATGCGAAGGTAGGCCGGAGGTGTCGTTAGAGGCGTCGGCGGTGGCAGATCCACAGGCGGCGGCTGGAAATGCGTGAGGGGCGGTAGCGCGTCGAGAAGCACTAATCGGCACCGGAGAATAGTGAGGAAAGGTCGCCGAAGCTTGACGGGGGTGAGGGAGAGAAACCGGAGGTTAATCGAGCACTGGAGGTGGTGGATTAGAGAAGTGGCGGCTTGGCTAGGGTTTTGCACTGGCATGTAAAGGGGGCGGGCACAGTGCCCGATTTTCATGACAGAAGTGTGCATGGCAGTGAAGGCCTACACGGCCTAGCCCATGAAAACTTCGGCGCAAAAATTTTTGGCTTTACTAACTCGTCACGGCCGTGAACCAATGCACGGGTACGCCTGTGCACATCTCAGCGCAAATTGTAAATGTCCATCATGGCCGTGCATGGATGCATGGCCCAACCCGTGAAAGGCTCGGCGCAAATTCGGAAAAGCATGATGAGTCATTCACGGTCGTGCATGAATGCATGGGTATGACTGTGAATGTTTCACAGGTACCTAAAAAATCTAGAAAAATTACTATCAGCTGGGTACCGTATAAGAAGCATTAATATGAAAGAAAATTTAAAATCTACAAAGACAAAGTAACAAAAATAAATAAAAACTATAAAAAGTTTAAATAAGGGATTGGGTTGCCTCCAAATAAGCACTTCTTTAAGGTCACTAGCTTGATCATAGAAGAGTATCATGGTGTTGTAGGTGTAGCAGAGGCAAAATAAATGGCATGAAGCCTCTACTTTCTTCGTCTCCCAAAGATTGTACCTATTAAAATAAGCACAAAATATAAAAGTTTAACTACAATTATTTTCAAACGACATGAAATAGAACGATGGTGAAACTCGCGAGTTCTCTCAATATCTCTCAAACATTCATCTTAAGCACTCATAATGTTCTCTTCCTGAAGTTATCTTCTAGACCATCCTCGGTTGAAATTGTTATAACCATCATCTCTTTCTCTTTTAGACCAGCAAAGTCGTCCAGCACATCCTTGAAACTTTCTGGAAAAGCATCTGGGAAAAATTATGTCTTGCCACTTGACGGTGTGATGACACGAAAATTCATAGTGTATTTTGTGTCAATTGATAGGTCTTTTTGTGTCATATTCACGCTCCTTTGCTTATTTTCATGCCTTATTTGCCAAATATTGTGGAATCTATACTTTTTCTAGTTTTTGATCATTTTCAGGTAAAAAGGCATTTTCAAGCAATCCAAATGCATAGACAAATTCCCATCATCAAGAGAAGATTACCTGTCAAATTTCACGTAAATCGGAGCTTCAGACCAAATTACGGTAGGGCCATAATCCATAATACAGTACCGTGGTTTTACTGAACCTATAGAATAAACCATGACACTTCCGTAATCTGTTTGTTCTGCCGAATTTCGGCCGATTTCTGTATAGAAAGATTTGCAAATATTATGGCACTGCCATAACGAATATTACGGGTCGTAATTTCGAGAGATTTTCGACCAGAAAGTTTTGTAGTTATTACGGCACTACCGTAAACCATATTACGACCAAAAATGAACTGCTGACTGACATCGATGATGACAAAGAAAATACACCTTACACCAACTTGGAAAGACTTATATGTTTAATTACATAAAATCATGCAAGAGAGAACTTGATCGGTGCAAACAGAGAAGATGTTACAAAAAAGTCTCTAAAGCCTAAAACCAAACCCTCCACTGAACTTTCTGATCGAGAGAAAACATGCAAAGAAACCAAGGCCATTCAGACTCAGAGTTGATGAAAGGAAAATTCTTATGGACGCAAACTAGGAAAGCAAGCTTCAGATTGAAGTTCAATCTCCAATTAATCTAGTTTCATATAGAATAGAGAAGCCTGCTGTAGACCAAACAACCAAGTCAAAATCGATGTTGACTTTAAATCAAATTGGAAACATGTCAATGTATAACTAAAATCTGGCAGACATCAGTGTTTTAAAAATAGGGAAACGTATAGTGAAAGGGAAGTCTGGCACGTGTGGATAGAGCAAGTAGGACATGGGCAGGTGAAAAAAAATAACATGCAGGTGAAAGATAAGACAAGTTCAAAAAGAAAGTCAGAAAGGAAGACAAGGGTGAGTATGGGGAGCGATTAGGACTGATAAGGAGGAAAAAGGGAGTGCTCATGGCAGTAAAAAGGGGGGGGGGAGAAGAGAAGAGAAAAGGCACGAAAGAAAAGCTGTTAGGGTTGGTCGGTGGAAGCTTATAAAAGGGGATGATCGGCTAAAAGAAAGGGATATACAGAAGACGCCGACCGCTGCAAGGAGGAGCACCTACAGGGTAGCAGCGATGCACTGCTAGGTGCCACTCACTGCTTGTGGTGACCTTTGGTCAGCACTGTCAGCGTCAGAGGAACCTACAGGGTCACACACCTTGATACTTGAGTTCTCGTGTTGACCGGGAAGTCTTATGATCGAGTTATTGGATAACTCGAATCTAATTGGGAGATTTCATCAGCGCCAATGGGCCTGATGAGATGGAAGAATATTATTGGAGCCAAACTTCATTTTTGGCAGGTTGACCCGTATTTGACCTTGGTTGGTCACATTTGGATTAGGGTTGCATTGGATTGGATCCAAATGCTTAATCAACCCATGGGATGAAGTTTGGGCTAGCTCATTATCCAGTGAGGCCCAATAACAAGTTCTCATGAAGAGATGAGAGGCTAAAAGGGTATAATGGGGAGAAACATGAACCATTAAGTGCCTAGGGGCATAATGGGGTCATGTTGGCGCTTTTACTTCATTATGGAAGTAAAGGGCGCCTCCCCTCTCTTCCTTGGATGGAATGCATGCCTCTATGGCATGTCTTGGGCTGATATGGTGCTTGGACAATTATGGATAGGTTGAATGAAGTTTATGGTAAAGTCTTGGAGACTTTCCTTACATCAAACCTCCTCATCCTAGCCTTACACTTGTCATGATCCTGGCCCTTGCCCTAACTGCCTCTTGCCCTATATATGTGATCCTAGCCGCCCCCTCTTGCAATTATTCATCCTTGGAGGCGTGAACACATCAAGAGGGGCGAGAGCAAAGGAAAAGGTGGCGCAATCTCTTCCTCTTCCATCAAGTAGCCGCAAGTCTTCTTCCTTTCTCCTCCTTGGCGCAAGTGAAGAAAGCTCTTGACGGTTTCCTCTCCTCTTCACCTTCTTTGGTGCATCCCTCCTTGGTGGTGGCGTAAAGTGAAGTGGAGTATCTCCCTAAGGCTTGGATCTTCTTCCCGAGGCTAGCACTGGGTGTGGAAGAAGAGGACTCGAGGCATCCGTGTGTGTGAGACTGCGAAGGGCGCACGCTTGGGCGCCTATCACAACATCGACCTCATCTTGCTCTAAGGTATTTCCTAACTCATCGTGTCGACTCTCTTGCTTGCGATCTTCACTAGGTTTTTGGGACCGGCCTATTTCGGGGACATTCTTCCGCTGTGCAATAAATGTATGTATGCTTGTAACTCTGAAAAGTTATAAAATGTCCCCGGGGTTTCCCAACAGTGGTATCAGAGCGGCTTGCAAGACTCGAACGATGTTTTATGCTTTTCTTTCATGCTCACATGCCATATCTCTATTTTTCGTCAATAGCATGATGCATGGCAAACGATTTTTCTAAGTAGGAAAAATTAGGGTTTCTTGTTTCTATCATCCTCTCAATCTCTTTTGGATTTTTGGACTATTTTTCTTGTCTGATTTAAAGATCAAAGGCGCACATAGTTTTGTCAAGTAGGACGGGCATTGTGTCTTCGGACTGGCCAAGTCTCTTGATCTGACAAAATTGCCAGCCGAAAGGATCTCTGAAATCATCTTGAAAAATAAATCGCAATTAACCAAAAGATTTGTGAGAAGAAGATGAGAAAAAGAGACTAGTTTTATGAAAAAGTAAAATTTCAGATTTTATGTTTTTCATGAGCATGTAGAATTGCATGAGTAAATACCTTGATTGTGCATGATGTTGTGATCATTAGTCAAGCCCCCCTTTGCATGCCTGTGATGTATCCTTGTGAGGCCTGCATGCCGCTTTTCTTTTAATTAAAAGAAGATTAGGATGGCGCATATGCTTGGAGCTTGGCGCATGCATGATGCTTGCGCACCTTGGATGGTGGCGCAACAAGCAACAAAGGAAGAAGCACAAGCTTGCTTAGTGGCTCAAGTTTGGCATGGCCGAACCCTTGGGTTTGAGAGCTAGCTGACTTGGCTTCTTGCATGGTGGCGCATCTTCCTTGGAGAAAGACCATGGCATTGGTCGAACCTTTGGGGTCCACCCTTAAGGTTTGAGAGCTAAACCATGTGAGAAGGACCTTGGAGCCAACCTTGAAGACCAAGATAGAGGGCGGCTAGGTTAGGTCTAGGGGCTTGAGTCCTATGTCAAGAGTTGAATCTCCTTTTGGCATGGGTTGGTTCAATGTCTTGAAAGGGCTTTGATCACATCATCCTTTACTGCTTTCCTTAATGGAAGCATGCCTGTGATGTTTTATCATTATGTTATCACTATAGGATTGCATGCCTGTATTGTTAGACATAAGATAAAACTGATGAGACTTTAAAAACCCTCATAATAAAATATCAAGTCTGGTAGCCTTCTAACGCGTAGCCCCCACTAAGCTATCGATCAGTGGAGTTGTGAACTGGCATCGGAACTTGAGGATAGTCCTCAAGCTCGAGAAGAAGCTGTATGTCCTTGAACAGGCACTTCCTGTAGCTCCTCCGCCTAATGCCCGAACGGCAGACAGAGATGCTTATAGAAAGCATCAGGATGACTCTTTGATAAGGATAAGTTAGTTGGAAGTAACTTTATGGACTGGCATCGGAACTTGAGGATAGTCCTCAAGCTCGAGAAGAAGCTGTATGTCCTTGAACAGGCTCTTCCTGCAGCTCCTCCGCCTAATGCCCGAACGACAGACAGAGATGCTTATAGAAAGCATCAGGACGACTCTTTGGAGGTTGCATGTCTTATGCTAGCCAGCATGGCACCTGAACTGCAGGTGCAATATGAGGAGCAGAACGCTTTTCAGATGATCACTCATCTGAAACAGATGTTCGAGGCTCAGGCTAGAACTGAGAGATTTGACACCGCCAAAGCAGTCTTTCGGTGTAAGTTGTCTGAGGGTGCACCAGTGAGACCCTATGTTCTCAAACTCATTGGGAATGTGGATCATCTCAGGAGACTGGGACATACCATAGACAACGAGCTGGTTGTGGATCTTATTCTGCATTCCCTGCCCCCTATCTTCAGTCCGTTTATTATTAATTTCAACATGAACCGGATTGTGTGCACATGGGAGGAATTAATGAATATGCTCCAAACAGCCGAGCGTGAAATGGGTAAGACCAAACCCAATTCTGTTCTTTTGGTCTCTGCGATCAAGAAGATAAAGAAAAAGGGTAAGGCACGTGCTAAGGGCAGTGCCAAAGGTCCTACCAAGGCACTGAAGAAAAAGGCAAAGAAGTCAAAGGACCAGAGGTGTTTTCACTGTGGCGAGCAGGGTCACTGGAGAAGGGACTGCAAGCAGCTTTAGAATGAGGAGAAGAAAGGCATGGCCTTAACTTCTAGCTCAGGTATCTATGTTACAGAAGTCAATCTTTCTACTTCTATGTCATGGGTATTGGATACCGCATGTGGAGCTCATATTTGTACAAATATGCAGGGGCTCAAGAAAAGTAGATCGGTGCGACCTGGAGAGATTGACCTACGCGTTGGAAACGGGGCACAGGTTGCTGTTGTTGCTGTAGGCGTTTTGACTCTCTCCTTGCCTTCTGGACTTCAATTAGAACTAGATAATTGCTTTTGTGTACCTTCACTTACTAAGAACATTGTATCCATTCCTTGCTTAGCAAAGAAAGGATTTAAGTTTGAAATAAATAAGAACTCTTGTTCTTTTTCATTTGCAAATATGTTCTATGGGAAGGGTACTTTGTGCAATGGTCTATATATCTTGGATATGGAAAGTTCTATTTGTAACATAAGTAATAAAAGGACCAAACTGAGTGGTTCAGTTGGTGCTTTCCGATGGCACTGTCGATTAGCCCATATAAACAACAATCGCATCCAACAACTCCATGCAAATGGATTGTTAGATTCAAGTTCCTTGGAGGAATTTGATACTTGTGAACCTTGTTTATTAGGGAAAATGACAAAGGCGCCCTTCACCAAGATTGGTGAGAGGGCAGGAGGTTTATTGGATCTCATACATACTGATGTGTGTGGGCCTTTCAATAAACAAGCCAGAGGAGGGTACAACTAGTTCATTACCTTTACTGATGACTTCAGTAGGTATGGTTATATCTACTTAATGAGACATAAATCCTTTGAGAAATTCAAGGAGTTCAAGAATGAAGTAGAGAACCAGCTTGGAGGATCCGTTAAAGCTCTTCGATCAGATCGAGGTGGAGAATACCTGAGTGGTGAGTTCTTTGACCATCTGAGAGAGTCTGGAATCATATCCCAACTCACTCCTGCTGGAACACCTCAATGGAATGGTGTGTCTGAAAGGAGAAATCGAACTTTATTAGATATGGTTCGATCTATGATGAGTCATGCAACTCTACCTCCCTCATTCCGGGGGCATGCACTAGAGACAGCTTCTCTAATACTGAATAACGTTCCATCTAAGAGTGTCTCTAAAATACCATACGAGATGTGGAGTGGGAGACGCCCTAATCTCACTTTTATCAAGATCTGGGGATGTGAAGCTTATGTCAAACGTCAGGATTCTAGCAAGCTAGAACCTAGATCTGATAAATGCGTGTTTCAGGGGTATCCTAAGGAAACTAAAGGATACTACTTCTATGTCCCAACCGAGAACAAAGTTTTTGTTGCTCGGGGTGCTGTCTTTCTAGAGAAAGAATTTCCCATGAAAGAAGTTAGTGGGAGGAAGTTTGACTTGGATGAGGTCCAAGTGCAACCACAAGACAAAGAGATGAAATCTGAGCCACCTGCACCGGTTGTTGTACAACCTGAGGCTCAGACACAGGTTCCACGTAGGTCTGGGAGGATTCGTCGTGCACCTGAGAGGTACGGGTCGCTGCCGACCCAACACGATGGGATCTTCATCATTGAGGATGAACCCAGAACCTATGATGAGGCGGTCAGTGGACCGGACTCCGAGAAATGGCTTGATGCCATGCGATCCGAGATGGATTCCATGTCGGCTAACCAAGTCTGGGATTTGGTTGAGCTGCCTGAAGCAATATCCATCACAAAGTAAAAATATCCATCCAAAATAGCAAGGTTAAGGTGTCACAGTCAAGTAGCCGCATGAAGCAAGAGAATAGAAACTGGAATGTAGAAAGCTCACCCACTCTAAATGTTTGCATAGTCCTCTATGCAATATCGTACTGTGAGAGGAGTGGATGACGATGCCGATGCTAATGGGGGCTACCTCCGTTTGCACGAGCGAGCGCCAGATGCTCGGGAGCTCTTGCTCTTCTCACGTGCGCTATAGTCGGGCTCGGCCTCCTCGTCGGAAGAAATGTTCATGTGAGCTGTTGTGTCCTCGGAGAGTGCTGATAGCCGGTCGTCCATGATCGATATCTTCTCCCAGACGGATCCCATCATTTTGTGTTGTCTCTGCATGTGTGCTTCCATGGACTCCCAATGCGAAGATTGGTTCTGCTAGATGTGGGTAACGGTGGTGTCCAAGTTATCAATCATCTCCCGTTGATGGAGTTGCTCCTCTTTGATTTCCTGCAACATAGACATCATAGAATCGTGAGAGGAGGTGCCACCAAAGGAAAATGCTCCAGGTGCTGGTGGTGCAGTGTCGACTGGGTCGGGCTGTGCGTCCTCAACTGGCTGGATGGGCCAATTTCCACGGACTCTGACTGATGTGCGCTCTGGGTTCGGTAGTGGAAGGAAGAATGGGCTCCCTTTGAATGTCATACAATAGAAATTTCCCTTGTGAACAATCAGCTTCATGGCAACGCAAGACTCGATGTCGAGCCTATTGCTGCCAGTGGCTTCCAGTGTGCCGTATAGGATGATGCCCAAGGAAACTGCCAATGGTGTAATCAGGCCGCCGATCACAATCGCTCCTTTCAATGAACGGGCGGCATGGCTAAATTGCTTTGCCAAATAATATCCAAAGTCCACCCTAAAACTATGCAGCATACACTAGAGATAAAAGAGCTCGGTCTGCCGAACCATACCATCACTCTCACCGCGGCCAAATAAGGTGTGGGCCAACACGCGGTGGACATACTTGAGCACAGGGTTGCATAAACTAGATGCACGAGCCACGCGAGCGGAATAGATGTGCTCGTTAGTAATTGCGCCCCAAAAACCCTACTCACTGAACTCAGTGGGGACCCTGCGAACACAAGGCTCCAGAAAACTAAAAATACCACGCAATTGTGAGAGAGTGAGGGTATGTTCTATGTTACCCAACCGAAATGTCAAACGTCCTTGTGATATTCATGATTTATATATCATTATGACGAGTATAGATAAATACCCATACTAACTCAAGAGGAATAATGCATAAAGAAAAAGACTAAAGTGTAAATTCAATCATTTAGGATGCATATTGATCACTTAATTTGGAATTTGAATAAGTGATTTCTCATGATTGTATAAAGGCAAAACAAATAAGAGAGAAAGGATATAATTACTTAGTGAATGAATAAAGTGAAAAACACCTCATGCTTGTCTTGCAAGCCACCTCAAGCTTGCATGAGGTGAAGATGAATAAGGTGAAGACACCTCATTCTTGGGGATGACTAATGAGGTAAAAATGAGGGGAAAAAAAAAGGGAAAAGAGGTGTTTTCACCTGCCATTCACGTTTAGGTTGGGAGAGCAAAGTAGGGTGGTGAATTGGAGGAGAAGAAATTGGAGAAAGCAAAATTGTGCATAAGGCAAGTTTCTACCCTATGCCCTACATTCATGGTTTCATAAATATGATAATTTGATAATCAAATGATGTTTAAATCCTAAATATCTAGTTCATACTCTGATTTGTTGAACTCAAAATGAATTTTGAAGTTGATGCTAAACTAATGTGGAGAATTTTAAAAAGAATGGTTACGTATACAATTCTGACCTTATTCAGGTTCTTATTCTATATCTTTGTACACACAAGTGGTTTATCAGTGAGAATTGATTTGTGTGAAAGAAGACTTGACAACCTTTCCAACGCATCCAATATTGTATATAGTTACTCAGAGCTAGGGCATCAATTATGCAGCAACATCTAGTCTACGTTGTCTGTCATACCAGACTGACCTACCGGTATTGTTTTGCTAAGAACGTCCGATTTACAACTCCGTTTTGAGTCCTTCTTATTTTTTACGAAAGTGGATTCACAGAGATTTCCAACAGACCATATATTGAATATCTTTCATATGCATTGTACTCTTAAACCGACTAGATTTGCGAGATCAAGGCCCTGGAATTTCTGGAAACAAGGCAGCTTGACCTTTTGTTACCATAACCCTTATATCTTTTTGTGTACTTTACCAAATGGACTCAAACCAAGCTTATTGGAAAGTAGACTCAAATATGATTTCAATGAGTCCTATATTGTATGGTTTTATGCTGTATGTCCTTATGATTCATGTGAATGAAGTGAGCTGAACAAATTGATATTGTCTATTGAACTCTTATGGTAGAATTTGTAGTTATTCTTATGCACCTTCCATGCACATGATTTTGATGAATGGATCAATGTCCTTTCCTGGCATTATGATTATTAGTTGCTGGCATGGGGTTTGTCATTGTACACTTTGGCTACTTTTAGCCATGATCATGTTGTAAGGGCAATTGTATGAAGACAATAATGCCATTTCGTTACTTTGACTTTGTTATGAACCATTGTACTTTGGCCCTTACATCTTATAGTGGGAAAATGATTTGATCCCATTTATGGGAATAAAGTGATGGATGTGGAGCTAAGTGCTCCATGGAGCAAAGTGCCACATTAGAAATAATGGGGGCCACCTCTTGAGTCCATGGGAGCCACCTCTAGAGTCCCTCCATTCACATTTGATTGGGCCATGGTGAGCCTTTGCCGGCTTTTGTTTTGTGGGCTTTCCTAGACGTGGGTTAGTCTTGCTTCTAGACGTGGAGGACTTTGTTTTGCTTTGTTCCCACTACTCTATCTATGATACTGTGATATTCATGAGTTAATAATGCTATCACTAGTTCCTTTGTGACATTTTGGTACTCATGGGATTACTTGGGTTCTTGAGATCATCCTTATGCTCTATGTTTAGAATGTCATTATGGTATGAGTTTTCGATATCCATTTGATAAATTCCATATTGATGCTTCTCTTTTGCATATTATAATGTATTTTGTTGCATGGGCAAAGTAGATCTTGTTGAGTTTTATAGTTCACTCTTTTGGCTTTATATAATACAGGTTAGCTTTGGTTGTTTTTCCTTGGGGCAATGAAGGAGGTGTTGAGAGGAAATTTTGCTACTACGCTCTTGTTCAGTTGATGTAGTAATGTAAAGCATAGCATGATATGCTCATATATGTATATATGTTGTGTATAGAAGATGTTTGAGCAAGTTTGGATATGATATCACACTGTACATATGAACTAGTTGTGTAAATTAAGTTTGATAATTATTCTATCTTTGTGGTTGGTTGATGATTAATGATTTGATTACATGAATTGTCATTCACCTAGGACTATGTTTATGAAGTTGTTCTCAAATTTTGTTCGATTTGATTTTGGATCTTGGGAATTTTGTGTTAAATAGAACAGATAATAAATATTATTTCTAGGGGTGTGACAGTCCTAGATCGTCCATGAGAATAGGATCGGCCTTCACTTCCAAATAACTCAGAAATTCCAAAGTCACGCCAACATAGGTCGGAGAAAATAGTCGCTGGAACTGCTCCAAACCCACTGCAGCATACATCATGTCGACATCATCAAGCATCCCAAGCATCTGCAGTGTACCTCTATCAAGATACCTCGTGTTGAGGACCCGGCGCTGGCGCAATATCTGATAGCATTGTTCTTGGTTAGCGTCGCGAAAGATAATCCTGAACTCGTTCGGGAGTGAGGCATATGGCTGTGATCGGCTGGAAGGAGTGTGCCCATGGCGAGTGGAAGAAGAGCCTGGAGTCACCACCGAAGATGGTCGGTGAGATGGAGGTGTGGGCGTAGGCTCATACTCCTCATCGTCGGTGGCGGACGAATCAGATAGCGTCTATTGAGGGCGTGAGGTCCGCTGGCGGAAAGGAAATCTGGAACCGATTGGAGAAGTAACCCGACTGGATGAATGGAAAAGCTGGATCAAACCTCTGGAGATCTTCTTCGAGTGCTAAGAGGGAGAGGAGGCGGCGCGATCTGGTCGGCTCCGTCGAAATTGGGAGGCGGCGGCGAGTTGGCTGAAAAGCTCGAAGAAACTTGCGAAACGAAGATCTAGTGTCGTTTGAAGAAGAGACCCGATACAGAAACTTAGATCTAACCCTTGGGAACCTCCTCCGCATGCTGGAAGGACAAGAGGGTGGCATGATCGGATGATCTTCGTCGGCACAGGAGGCGGCGGCGCAAGAGTCACGTGTGATGCCCTAGTTTTGGGTGAACACAGGGTTAGAAAACCAGTGAACCCGCTCGGGTTCACCAGCCCGTGATGTTCATTGTGGTCGGGCTGAAGCAATAGAAGCACGGGTGAACCCGCTGGGGTTCACCGACCCATGAAGCTTACTGGACATTTTCTAGAGTTCAGAAAGATGGTGAACCCCGTGGGGTTCACTTGCCTGTGAAGCTCACTAGTTGTTTTCTGTGCATGCTGAAAATCTGGTGAAACTTACTGAACACACGAGCCTGGGCGCCTGCACAGTGCACTTCACGGGTGAACCCCGTGGGGTTCACCAGGCCGTGATTTGCGCTGATATGCCCAAAAATTCTGGGAAAATGCTGGAAAAATTCCTACGCGCTCCATCTTCATCCTACATCATAACGAGATATCAATTCAGTAGCAATCCCTTCTAGAAAACTAAAAATAAAATGAAAAAGGAAGCAACAGTCTGAAACATTAACTAATATCAAAGGGAAACTATGCTTAAAAACTAAAAATCATGCAAAAACTTAGGTTGCCTCCAAGAGCGCTAGTTTAGGGTCGGTAGCTCGACCATAAGAGTTTTCAAGGTTGCAAATCCGGGGGGTCTGAAAGAGCTAGAACTTCCTCTCTTTCAACCCGCTCATCTTCAAAGTAGTGCTTGAGGCGGTGCCCGTTTACTGTGAAGCTCCCAGTTCGTTCTGTCCAAATCGTGATAGCACCATAAGGTTGAACTTTCTGAACTGTGAAAGGATCGGACCACCTCGTTCGAAGTTTTCCTGGAAACAATCGAAGTCTTGAATTAAATAGAAGTACTTTGTCCCCTTCATGAAATTCTTTCTTTGTTATGCGCTTGTCGTGCCAAAATTTGGTGCGTGCTTTGTAGCTCTTGGCATTCGTGGTAGGGTTTGTTGGTGCAAGTTCCAATGGTTCCACTTTTGTCCCGGGCGGTTCATCATTCTGTATAACTTCCTCCACAACGTCAATGCTACAGCATGTACCTACCTGTAAGAGAAGGTTTTTTCAAGGTATCAGTTAAATCAAATTGAATAACGTTGCCACAAATGTTCAAAGACAGTTTCTCATTCTTGACATCCATGACAGCGCCTACAGTGCCAAGAAAAGGTCTCCCCAAAATGATAGGGAGCCTGTCATCCTCGTCAATTTCGAAGACAATAAAATCAGCAGGAATAAAGTAATCTCCTACTTTAATAGGTACATCCTCTAAAATACCAACTGAGTGGCGTACAGATCTGTCTGCAAGCTGTATGGAAATATTAGTTGGTTGCAAATCTCCTAAATATAGCCTTTTACAGAGTGATAGTGGCATGAGGCTAACGCTTGTTGCAGTGTCCACTGTAAGCCTCGTGTTGTAATCCAAACCGCTGTAGAACGTTTGGATAAAAAACCAAATCTCAACACCGTGATGTGAACACATCCTTTGGAGCTCCTTAAACCTCTCCCAAGCTTCATATAGAGACTCTCCATCCTTTTGCATGAAGCTCGTTATCTGATTTCGCAATTGGATTGTCTTTGATGGAGGGAAGTACTGTTGGGAAACCCCGGGGACATTTTACAATTTTTCAGAGACACATACATACATACATTGCACAGCGGAAGAATGTCCCCGAAACAGGTCGGTCCCAAAAACCCAGTGAAGATCGCATGCAAGGGGGTCGACACGATGAGTTAGAAAATACCTCAGAGCGAGATGAGGTCGATGTCGTGATAGGCGCCCAAGTGTGCGCCCTCTGCAGTCTCACACACACGGATGCCTCGAGTCCTCTTCTTCCACGCCCGGTGCTAGCCTCGGGAAGAAGATCCAAGCCTTAGGGAGATGCTCCAACCACCTTGCGCCACCAAGAGAGAAAGATGCGCCAAGTGTTAAGGAAGGAGAAGCTTGCGGCCACTTGATGGAAGAGGAAGAGATTGCGCCTTTGCTCCTTGCTCTTGCTCCCTTCTTATGTTCACGCCTCCAAGGATGAATCATATAAGAGGGGGCGGCTAGGGTCACATATATAGGGCAAGAGGCGATTAGGGCAAGGGCTAGGATCATGACAAGTGTAGGGCTAGGATGAGGAGGTTTGATGCAAGGAAAGTCTCCAAGACTTTACCATAAACTTCATTCAACCTTTCCATAATTGCCCAAGTACCATATCAGCCCAAGACATGCCTTAAAGGCATTCATACCATCAAGGGAGAAGGGCTAGGCGCAAATTGCTTCCTTAATGAAGCAATTTTGCCACCCTAACCCCATTATGCCCCTTAGGCGCCAATGGGGTTGGGTTTCTCCCCATTATACCCTTTTAGCCTCTCTTCTCTTCATGAGAACTTGTTATTGGGCTTCCTTGGATAATGAGCTAGCCCAAACTTCATCCTATGGGTTGATTTAAGCATTTGGATCCAATCCAATGCAACCCTAATCCAAGTGTGACCAACCATGGTCAAATACGGGTCAACCTGCCAAAAATGAAGTTTGGCTCCAATAACATTCTTCCATCTCATCAGGCCCATTGGTGCTGATGAAATCTCCCAATTAGATCCGAGTTATCCAATAACTTGATCATAAGGCTTCTCGATCAATACGAGAACTCAAGTATCAAGGTGTGCGACCCTATAGGTTCTTCTGACGCTGGCAGTGCTGACCAAAGGTCACCACAAGCAGTGAGTGGCACCTAGCAGTGCATCGCTGCTACCCAGGTCATTGGAATGGATATCGACATCGACATCCCCATCATCGCAACTAGGTACATATGCATTACAGTCTCTTTGCCGGACTGATATCCGATTGGACAAGTGTGTCACCACTTGTTTTCACCCAATCACATGGCTATGACTAAAACAGGTTCTTACCTAGGTATGGCCATACACTCTCAGTCATAGAACCATAGAGGAGCTCCATGGATATCATACTTCCCTAAGGAAGGGGCAAATCCTATGTCTGTCCATTGACCTTCTCATATGGGTCGTGACATGCTCAATGACAACCGTTATGACCTCCCAACTACGGCGAGGTGTTAGGTTGTATCAAAGCAAGTCGCTAACCATATAGAACGATCAATGACCTCAAGTCAAGGGATCAATACATCTCCTGTCACTTGTGAGGATAACTTATGACACCAAGTCATAGCCTCATAGCGGGTCTTTCCAGTATATCCTCCAATGATATACCCATGTGTCTGCGTTAGCACCACGTACCTAACCAGCTCACATACCAGTCTCTCAAGTACCATAGCTGTCCCATATCCACTAAGGTACATCGACTGGGGACAATAGTTTGAGCACAGATCCAATCTGTCTCCAGGGACATTATTATGTTAGTACATGTGCGCAGATGTAAACAAACATTGACAATGACAATGCCAGAATGATATATATAAATATCAAAGTCAAGTAGTACATAAGTGGACCAAAACTAGGTCCTAGGGCATATACACCAACAAGTACTTGGAGGGAAAGGCTTGAGAAAGCTCTGCCCATGTTCTTATTGAAGCAGCAGGTAGTGTGTGCAGCCAAGCTCTCACCCTATCCCTCAGAGAGAAGGGAAATAGTCGCAACCTGATAGCATCAGCAGACACTCCATTAATTTTCAACATATCGCAATATTTTATAAAAATAGAGAGGTGCATGTTGGGGTCCTCAAGAGGAGAACCACAAAATTGGTTTTGTTGTACCATAGAAAGAAGAGCAGGTTTTATTTCGAAGTTGTTGGCCTCAACAACGGGCCTAGCAATTCCTGATTGAAAACCGTAAGTGTAAGGTGTCGAGTAATCTTTCAATGTTCTGTTGTTATAGTTGTTGCCCATTGGTTGTTGTACTCGGTCATTGTTCACATTAAGTTGAATGTGTTCCATCTGATTGTCCCCCCTGGATGGTTCATGATTTCTTTCTTCAGAATTTGATTTTGCTTCCTTCTTATCCTGAAGGTGCGCTCGATCTCTGGATCAATGTCAAAGAATGTACCTGCCCTAAAACTTCTTCGCAAAAAATGGTCAGTCAAAATTATAAAGTTCTAAAACAGCAAGTAAATAAAAAGCAAAAGAAAATAGCAGTGCAGTAAGAAAAATCTAACCTAAGGCCTAGTCTACCAATTCTCAGAAGTATACTAATATCAACCGTTGTTCCCCGGCAACGGCGCCAAAAACTTGACACGCTCCGCAAGTGCACGGATATGTCAAAGTAATATAAAAGATGTCGAATCCCACAGGGAACAATGTTGAGTACTAGAAAGTCCGAGTCCTAATAGCTAGGTGAATCGAAACGTGGGTTTTTGAAGACGAAAATCGAAAACAAACAAGTGCAACTACTTCGGTAGAGAAAAGATATAAGAGAGAATTCAGGGCTACGGTTTCTACCACGATGATAATCTTAATCGCACAAGAAAGATATTAGTTATTTGGTTTATTGGTTTTGCACAAGGGGTCTAACCTTAGGGTACAAGGTGCCCTCTCTCGAGTGATACACCCCGGTGTTCGTTTTAGACTGACCTCCTACTCTCGCGGTGGATCATTCTAAGACGAACCCAATGAGTTCTATAGTAGACTATGAAATCCTCGAGCGAAGACCAAGCACTCTCGTGTCGAGGTCTCGCAAGTTTTACTCAGAGGTTCGACCCTTACGATCCTTCTCTCGATATGAATCGTAATGGCTAACACGCGAAATCACTCGGCCAAGGTAAAACCACGAAATAAATACGTCAAAGTAAAATATGCTCACAATTCATACCAAATAACATAAATAGATACAAAGTTTACAATTAAAATCATCAAAGGGTTTCCACCAAGCCCCGAAATAGGGTTTACGCTACAATCATCATTGAAACACTCAAAATCTCTCTTTTAATGAAATGAAAAATATAAGAAAATAAAGCTAAGGGGAAGGAGACGATGAACCGAAGGAATCCTGAAGAAATCATGATGATCGTGTGTCTCAATCTCCGAAAATCTCCAAAAGTCACCTCTGTCGCCGTGTTCTTCCTCCCGCGCCACTTCTTCACGTGAATGCTCGATGTTTAGGGCAAGAAAACTTGGGCTTTTATATTCCTTCTGTTCGCCTCTGAAAGAGCTTTCCATAGACACCTCACTTGCCAAATTTGGACTTCAAACGAGTGGAAAATCAAAGAAAAACCGAGTGGAACTCGGTCTCGTGCATGAGTGGGTTGGAATCACGGGTGAATCCCGCCGGGTTCACCTGCCCGTGATTCCTTCTGTGAGTTTGGGCGAATAGAAGCGCGGTGCACCCCGTGGGGTTCACCCAGCCGTGCTTCTCTCTGGACTAGTTTCGGCCTTCAGGAAATCCGGTGAACCCGGTGGGGTTCACCTGGCCGTGATTCTCACTGTGAAGTTCCTGCAGCCTGGCGAAAGATCTGGTGAACCCCATGGGGTTCACCTGGCCGTATTTTTTAGGCTAACTCTGTTTAAGCCCAAATTTGACGTGTGACCTTGTCTTCATACAAGAAATCTTCTCATGACCTTAGAATCTTCAAAATATGTTGAAAAAGGGCGTTTTTACCTGAAATTCCATAAAAGTGCCAAAAAGTGAAGATTCCGAAGAAAACAAGTAATTTAGCCTAAAAAGGGCATGAAAGTATTAAAATAAGTCTAAAATTAGCATGAAATGTCCATGAAAATTACTACTAAAATGCAAGGCATCAAGTTCGTCGGCGTTCGTCAAGTGGTGCACGGACGTCGAAACTGCTACTACTGGGGGTTGCTGTGGTGATGAGAACGACGTGGCCGGAATTTTTGGTCGAGTGGTGGCCAGTCAGAGGAGGGCGACGAGGAAAGGCGGGTCTGAGGCGGGAGCATGGCGGAAACAGGGGAAACACGAGCGCAGAGTAGAGTTGGCCGGCGTTCGTCCAGTGGTCCACGATCGCCGGACCTGTTACGACTAGAGGTCCTTATGATGATGGCGAAGAGGTGGTTGGAGTTTGGAGGCGGGAGGTGGCTTGTCAGAGAAGAACGGCGATGAAGAGCGGATCTAGGGCGGAAGGCAGGCGGAAACAGGGGAGTCGAACGGAAGTTTCGATTCCGGCAATCCGAGTGGTGGATGGATGGATGCCGATGGCTAGAGCTTAGTCTTGGGGAGGAGGAGTGATGCTCGAAGTTTCGTGTGGATCAGACCGGCGGATCATCGGCGGCGTGCTCACAAAGTTTCAAAAATCTTGGGAACACTCGTCACTTGGCTGGTTTGATTGCAGGAGGAAGGAGAGACTATGGAAGGAGGAAGAAGGGAAAGCTAGGTGACACAAGCACCTCAGAGGGGAAGAGGATGGGAAACATCCGATTCCATTGGAAGAAAACTATTTCTTTCATTCAAAAATATTCTGTCTTACAATCGTGCTTGCAAGCGATACATATAGGCTGAAGCTTTGATGGTGAACGTTGGAGCTTGGAGACGTTGATGTTTCCTTCTTTGAGCGGCTGCAAAGATGGCGTTGAAGCTTCCTCCTACTGCTGTAGAGAGACATTGCTCTTTCCTTGTTGGTGCGAAGGAGAGACGTTGAGGATTGAGTGAAAGTGGCTGCACGTTGAGCTTTCCTTGTTGGCTGCTATGTGACGTTGCATGTTTTCATTCGTGCGCTTGATAAAATCTTTGATGGTTTGATTTGAAGCTGGTGCATCTTCATGTGGCTAGATTGGCTGGCTGATTATTGCCGTCCATGCAAGTCACGCTTGGGAATTGATTACGACAATTTATTAAGCTTGAACCTCTTGAGGTGGTTGAAGTAGTTCTTCCCATTATTTTGAGCTAGCTTTATGAGTGTGCATGCTAGCTTAGTCGTGAAGCCACCAGGTCTTTGGCTAGGGTACTTGTAGACTCCATTTGTATCTTCGTGGCTTGTGGTTCCTGCCCCCATCACAAAATGAACTACATGTGTCACACCCCTATGATTCTAATATTTGAGGGAAAATCACAAGCAGCGGCCCGAGTCTTCCAGCATCATTTGAATCCAATTTTTGAGTTCAAATTGGGCAAACGATGGCTCAATCACAAAATTTGGAAGCATGGAATGGATTAAAAAGGGAAGGAGAGGATCGTATCAAGGTATCGCACGCTCTCGAGGAGAAACAAGTTAGAAAACCTAGTAGCAACAACTGCTAGGTTTTTGTACTCGCAGAGGGGCTTAACGATCACCTTTGGCCATGGAATTTGGAGGGACGCTAGGTCTAAGGGAGAAGAAGACACACAAAATTTTGGAACAAAAGGAGCAAACATGAGGGAGAAAAACACAATTAGTTTTGCTAGGGTTCTTTCTTTCGCCAAGAGACGTATAGGGCATCTTTAGCGATGAAACTTAGTGAAAAGTTGCACCCAAGGGAGGAGAGGATGCATGCAAAATTTTAGAATGAAAAGATTTAGGATTTGGAGAAATCAATGATATAAGTTTAAAGAAAATCGCTAAATATTGGAGCAGCACTATAGCAACCTGGGCGGAATTTTTAGAATCACAAGGCTGTGACGAGTTGAGTTGCGACTCTCACACCCTTATGACGATAGTGAAGTTGAATTAAAATTTTTATTTTATTTTTATTTCATGTCCCTGATTTGTAATAGCTCTTTATATAAATTATTGTTGTGAAATCATGTCTTTGGTATATAAACTTTTCTTCGGAATTAAGGGAGTAACCCTTTGATTTTTACAATGACTTAATAGCATCTTTACTTGTTAGTTATTTAAAGAGTGTTAATTTTACCTTTGTGATTCATTGGTTTTGTGATTGTTAAATTCTAAATAATTACATGTTCTAGGGGTTTATAACATGTACCGAGAGGTGACTTATAAATCTGAACCCTTTTAATTAAAACTAGCAATCTAGACTACGAGAGTAGCTATATTCTAGAAATCTAATTATTGATACCTATTTTACATATAATTATTTTAATTTAATGATTACATTGTGTTAAAGGAGCTAATTACACTGAGAAGTGTGTTAACTTGTTAAAGATCCATAGGTAAAACCTATAGAATTAAGTTACGAGATTATCTAATTTTACTTGAGAAATTGACTTAGGAATTAACCCACAAAAGTAACCCTTAATTTTTAAGATCTAGAATTACCCTTGGTTAATTCATTAAGGCCGCAAGTCAGGAGAGTGAAGATTGAATTAATGTAAGTTGGGCATCCGAAAGGAGACAAATTTTATTCTAATAATTTTTCTTTAACATGACTTGAGTAACTAGCATAAAAATCTTTTCTATATAAAAAATCAGAGTGTGAAACCTTATCTCGAGTGTTCTCTTTCTAAAAATCAGAGCACGGAGCTTGTTGCTAAGCTCGCCGCTGCTTCTCCTAACCGGACGCGGGAGAGATCACCAAGAGCAGCAAGTTGGCAGATGGGCAGGTGGGCGGGCGCAGCGAGCCAGCGGCGAGCTTCTCTTCATGCGACGAGCTTGGACGGGCAAGTGAGTAGACGGGCGGATGGGAGTAGTTAGCCAATGCCGAGCTACTCCTCATGCGGCAAGCTTGGACAGGCAGATAGGAGTAGCGAGTCGACGGCGAGCTTCTCTTCGTGCGGCGAGCTTGGACGGGCAAGCGAGAGAAGGGACGGACGGGAGCAGTGAGCCGGTGTCGAGCTTCTCCTCATGCGGCAAGCTCGGATGGGCAGATGGGAGTAGCTAGCCGGCAGCAAGTTCGGATGGGCAAGCGAGTGGAGGGGCTAACGGGAGTAGTGAACCAGTGCCGAGTTTCTCCTCGTGCGGCAAGCTCGAACGGGTAGATGGGAGTAGCGAGCCGGTGGCGAGCTTCTCTTCATGCGGCGAGCTCGGACAGGTAGGTGAGCAGAGGGAGCACCATGCCAGTGGCGAGCTTCTCTTCATGCGGCAAGCTCGGAAGGGCAAATGGGAGCACCATGCTAGTGGCGAGCTT
The DNA here is from genome assembly GCA_027563935.2 of Costus lasius. Classification (NCBI taxonomy): domain Eukaryota; kingdom Viridiplantae; phylum Streptophyta; class Magnoliopsida; order Zingiberales; family Costaceae; genus Costus; species Costus lasius. The sequence continues at coordinate 112,711,317 of CM050447.1, read as the reverse complement.
CTCTACATCCAGCAAGCTCAGACGGGTAGGTGAGTGAAAGGGCCAATGGGGAGCAGTGAGTCGGTGCTGAGCTTCTCCTAATGTGGCAAGCTCGGACAGGCTGATAGGAGTAGAAGTTCACAACGAGGCAGAGTTCGCAACGAGAAGGAGTTCCTTTTTAAACACATATTTTGCATCTACCAGATTTAGGTATTTAAATATATTTTTCTTAAACCCTTTTGTCAAAATATTGTATAAATTTAATTGTGGAAAAAAAAATTTCTCAAATTTTTAAATTAAGAATATTAATAAAGTTACCAAACATAAAAGCTGCCGCGCTAGATATAAAAACCTTCTAACATGTGTCATTGGTGTTTATTGTCCACGAACCCTTCATTTTCCACCTATGAATCACATGCCTCTCCGGTGTCTAGACACATCAATCCTGACAACCTTTGTTTGCGCCTTGTACATGGGAACATAGTCTCTAGGTGGCTCGTCACCGTGTCGTGCAGCTTTTTGTGACAAGAGCGCATTTGGATACATTGGGGCACAGCCATTGTGGAGCGCGTGGGATTCATCTAGTAGCAATGTTATGTTAGATCTAAGCAAGCCTTACACCCTGTTTACCAGGATAGATATAAAGATGGAAAAGATACTTTTCCACTATTTACCAGAGCGGATGGAAATGGATAAATGGATTAAAGGAAGAATTTGAGCCACCTTTTCTACTGCTTTGTGATCCGCTCGAATTGGGTGGAAACTCAATCCATGAAAGAACACTTGCCACGCTTGCGTCTTTGCCGACTTGCCTCATGTCCGCGACCTCATCCATGACCTTGCCTCGCCTTGCCGACCGTCCGTGACCTTGCCTCGCTGACCATCCGTGACCACGCAAACCATCCGTGACCTCACCGACCATCTGTGACCTTGTTGACCTCGCCAACCCCTTACGTTTATGACCTCGCCAGAGTCCACGAGCTCGCCGACCCCTCATCTCGACCTCGCCAGAGTCCAAGAGCTCATCGACCGCAACCTCGCCGACCGCAACCATGCCAACCTAGTGTGTCTGTGACCTCATCGACCTCGCCTCTGCGACCTTGCGTCTACGACCGTGCTAGAGTCTCGAGCTCGGCAGCGTCCACGACCTCACCGACCTCAACTACTTGCCGAGCTGTGCCTCGCCGGCTAAGCCTTGCCGACCTCGCCCGCTCGCGGAGCTGTGCCTCGCTGACCTCACCCCGCTCGCGGACGGGAGCTAGCCAGTGAGCTCTCGACTTCGCCTCTCTCGCGGACATCTAGTCATATGATTTTCGCATGACTAAGATTTTCAATCCTTCATTTTCCCCTTCCCTCTTCTTTTCCCATTCCCTCACTCTCCCATCTGCGCTGGTAAACGTAATCTTACTGTTAATATTTTCTCCTCAAAAGAGAAAACAAATTCTACAAAATTCAAAAATTTGAGAAAACAAAATACAAGAGAGGATGAATCATCAAAGACTTGTAACTATAAAACTCCGTCAAATTAAGTTTATCCTTTGTCATGTGTTTGAATGTTGCATAACTTTTACGCATTTGTTAAATTTACATAACTTTTCTAGCTTGAGCATGTAATTATGATTGTCGTTTCTAGCAGAGACAGCCGACCAGAAGAAGAAGAAAATAGTTGTGACTTTTTTATGTGTGTAAGGGAGAGAAAGAATTTTGCTCATTAGCATTTTGTAGACTAATTATGAAAGCAGACCTTTTAATTATGAAGTTATTCTTTATTATTATTATTTTATTGTTTGAATCGATTTCTACACAATTTGTTGTGCTGTCAAATTATATATATATATATATATATATATATATATTGGCTAATTTGCCCGGTTACAGTGTACACGTGTGGAGGAACATAATTGGAAATGTGGTGCCAGGTGTCAGTGCGCAAGGCATCCATTTTGCATGGACGAAGCGCATCAGTTGGTCGACACCTGTCCTTCCACGCAAAGCAGCACGCGAGCACTTGTGACAGCTGCTGGTCGACCGACGAGTGGAACACCACACGCCCGCCCCACTCGGCAGCACATTCTAGTGAGTTCCGAGAAAAAATCCTGAGCAGAAGCACTTTTTTGAATATAGGAAGGATCCCAAAATTACACTCTAATATTTTTTAAGAAATATATATTATCATCTTCATATTTTAAATTATCCAACAATATTAATATTTTCATCAATAAAATTTATTATAATAAAAAAATATTTTAAAATAATAAAACTTATAATATAGATTTTATTATTTTAAATTTTTTTTATATAGTAAATTTTATCACAATATTTTTATTAAAATATTAAAGTCTAATTTTGAGACCTTTCTTATCTTCAAAAGCAAGAAGAGTCCTGCGTAGAAAATTCTGGTGAGTTCCGGGTTCCACTACCTCCCTTTCCATCCTCGTGCTCTCCTCCTTTCGACACGTCTATGTTGGCGCCTATATGGTACGACGCCGCCTTTTGCAGGTCCCCACTCTGGGAGTCCCACATGTGACACGTGTCCATTCACCGATTCCTCACCACTTGCCATCGGATGGCTATCCAGGAACTCCGCCACGTCAAAGAACGAGTTCGGGGTTTTGCCACGCGTCCCACGCTGGGGCGTCTCCAGGTGTTGGAGCGACGACGTACGCTGTGGCCGAAATCTTTTTAAGCACCCTGGCCCCCACGGTCGCCTTCAGGTTCTCATCTCGGGCTTGGATCTCTTCAGCCAATCGCAGATTCTCCCGCACGCCCCGCTACATGGATGATTATTCTTCTACTGCATTTTCTTCTTCGCGCGCTTCTTCCTCAGGCGGGGCTGCTGGCGCCACGTGGGTGAAGGCGAAGATGGTGGAGATGGAGCTCAACGCGGCGCGCGCTCTCGCGGGCATGGCCGGGTTTACGGCAGCTGCCGCCGACGTTGTTGGAGCGAGAGCAAGTAAGAGTAGCGCGTCTACTTTCCTGGGTGTTGGAGATCAGCAGGGTAGCTTCCACCCTCTACCAGAAGTGAGATTGAATCTGGAAGTAAGCACAGTGTAGATTAAATTTGTTCGTTGCTTAGGTTTCTCCTCATTTCTTTTGCCATATTATTATTATTATTATTTTTAAATTTATTGCCGCAGCTGGCTTGCCCAAATTCTTACTATAATGAACTCAAAGGAGGAGTTACAAAAGACAAAGCACAAGCTCAACTAAATGTTCATCTAGAATCTGAAATAGCTAAATTGAGCAAGTGCCATCTTGGCAGCCAATGTTCAAGCAGTGCAGGTGGCAAATCCAAGCAAAATCTAACGGAGGTAATCAGTGTCCCACAATCTAATCTTTTACATAAAACTACCAATGGACATAATTTTGTGCAGGCTGACAAGGAAGCCAAGAGGCAAAGAAGAGTACTGGCAAATAGAGAATCTGCAAGGCAAACTATCCTGCGGCGACAGGTAAGAAATTACTTTTTATGTTTATTTTATCATGTAATATATATTATGTTTTATGTTTTGCAAACTTTGGGAGCTTGTTTTGTTTAAAACTTTTAAGGCTGTGCGCGACGAGCTGATCAGGAGAGTTGCTCATCTTTCTTTAGAGAACAAAAATATGAAGAGGGTAAGAATAATTTTCCTGCTAATTTATTAAAAGTGCTTTGATACACACTATCAGTTTTGTTTATTATCTCTTGATTTGTTTTATAGTTAGCTCAAAATATGATCAATGATCAACAACTGATTGAGAGATGGAACAATGCATCTGACTCGCTCTTCTAGGTTAAACTAAATAATATATTGTGCATATATTTTGAATAATTCTTCGAGTTCATCGGAGTACTTTTTTATTTATCCCTTCTCTGTTTAACATTTCTTAACATACTTGAACCAAAAAAAAAAAAAAAGGAAAAGGAACTGGCTTTGGAAGAGTACCACTCGTTGCAGGAGACAAATGCAGAACTGAAGGTGCAGGTCAGTTAATTCAAAACGTTGTTCCAATTACCCCAATTTTTTTTGTTTCCATTTCCAACATTTTGAAGATTGTTCATGTGCTTGACATTGCATGATAGATAGCGAGAATAGCTATTGCCGAAGCTGAGAGATCATATGCCATGACTACACCCACTGCCAATTCTTGGATTTCTTCATGCAGCTTGCCTTGTTCAGTTGGATATTGCAGACCATTGGCCATGTCCGAGCAAGGTAAACTGATCTTGAATCCCCTGAAGGCCATTGTTCTTCTGTGAGTCGAGAATATGGTAATCTAATAAAGAGGTGGCACAGGAACTGGAGGTAAAGGTAAGCAGGTGGTGCTTGAGCCTCACTGTCAGTTTCTGCCCTCTACCATGTTGGCTTGTTCACAAATGAGCATGGCTACTCCTTTCATGGGTGCCCAAGATAAAATGGTTAATGGCTACACTGAAGAATCACAGGCCAGATTGTTCAGTGCAGCTGCTGCAGCAGAGGCTAGGAAGAAGAGGAAGGAGATCACAAAACTGAAACATATCCATCCCCATGGCAAATGAATCAATCACATCCTCCTCCAGTGATGTTTTGGTATGTCTTTTTTCTATTATACATATATTTTTTGTCTGAAAATTAATCCTTGCATCTACTACATGCTTGCATGGATGCAGGCCATCTTGATGAAGTTCACTCTCTTGCATTACGGCTGGTCTCTTTGATTTTAATCTAATCTATGTGACGCAGTTAGTACTTTCGAGAGATGAATCTATGGTTAGTCAATTTGTAAATAGTGTAAATTTTGTGAAAAAAAAATAAAAAATTGATTTTGTTATTTTATGGCAATCCACGATGCATCTGAACTAACATAAATGGCTATCCGAATTTATCTTCATGTGTGGTGGGAGGATCTACATGCTAATTTTAAAGTAAAGTGATGAATTTTTGCAACATTATAAAAAATTAGGAGTACGCGTACCTTGAGGATTTAGTGGAAGAACTGATTCAACTAGGCTCCCACAAGATAATAATTTTATTTACATGAACAAAATGCAAAAAACAAAATAAAATATAACATGAGCTTAGCTCCTGCTTAAATAGATTTGAACTATTGGATGAAGCTTAAGCAAAATCTAGGAGTTTAAGATTTGGCCATCAAATGCTCGTCTTACTTCTTGTTGCTCGCAACTTGATCCAACCAATGAATCGTCTCCAAATTCTATCCATGCAAAGTCCTCTCCAAATTGTACCTTCAGCTAAAAGGATTCACTCATCCACCAACTTTGATTCTTGAAATAAAAGAGTTTTCACTAAGGGTTAACAGGTTCTTTTCAGAACCTATGACCCACTGGCCACCACCTTCTTCTCAAAGTACTTATCTGACCATCCGAGCCCTAACCACACCTTCTCCTCTGGCGTGTGCGCCGACTAATGGAAGGATCAAGCTATTTGATAGCTGAATTGCAAAAATTAAAAGATTTTCTAGCAAACTCCTATTTCACCCTAAATCCTCTGTTCTACACCCATCTTGTTCGGGCCCTACTAAAGTTTCTTCCATCACCCAAATCGTCTGTAGGATATGAAGAGAACTAGGTGATCTCATCGAAGGATGACCTTAGATGGAGGACAAACATCGTCGGGCGAAATGCTAGAGAATGTCGGATGCATCACCAATGGAGCAGAACTATGTGATAGTGTTTGGCATTAGAAGAGAAATAGGAGATTGAGAGAGAGATAAGGGAGGCAAGAGGAGAGTCTTAGATGAAAAAGAGAGATTATGTGACAGTGTTTGGCATTAGAAGAAGAAATAGGAGATAAGAGGGAGAGATGAGAGTGGCAAGAGGAGAGTCTTAGATGAGGAAGAGAGATCAGAGGTAGAGAGGAAAACGTGAACCAAAGGCATGTTGAAGCAACATTTGACGCCGATGGAGGAAGAAAAGCATACCAACACGGCGAGAAAGAGAAGGAAAGAGAGAACGAAGGCACACAACGTCATCCAATTAACGAAATCACATTTCTTTTTTCTCAAAATTTCTCTTCACTAATTATAGTTTCACACAACTCTTTTTATCCTATGACTCACCGCTCCAATGAGTACACTAACAAAACAGATTCACACTTAGGCCTTGTTTACTTGGGGGGAAAGTAAGAAGGAAAGAAAAGAAAATATGAAGGAAAGGAGTATAGACTTGTTTACTTGGGCGGATGGATAGTTTAGGAGGGAAAGTTAGGCATTAATCCCTCCATTTGCTTTCCGCCTAAATCGGGCAGAAAGCTGAAACTTTGACTTAACTTTACTAACTTCACACCAATTTTTCACCGCATCTTTGCTCATCCTCACTTACTATGAATTTTTCTCTGCTACTCGTCCTTCTGTCATTGCTCGAGCTCGCCGCCACTGCTAGTTCTTGCCGCCATTGCTCGTTCTTGCTGCCACTGCATGTCCTCACTATCATTGCTCATATTTAATATTTAATATTTAATAATTAATAATTTTATAATATTAATTATATATATATGATATGAGTGAAAAAAATAAAAATTAGAGTGTATATATCAATCCTTTAAACTTTCTTTCCTTCCAAGTAAACACAAGGATAGAAAACTTATAGCACATTTCATCCATCCATGTTTCCTTTCTTTCTTTCTTTCCTTTCTTTTATACTTTCCATCCGTCCAAGTAAACATGGCCTTAAGTATACCCGTGTGAGAGTGGATGATATGTCAAAAACTCCCAACACTCACAAATTCTCTCAGCCCATACTCCACACTCACTGTAATACCCCACTGGGTTGATAGATAAACAAAAGCACTTGCACGCAAGCAAGCAATGTCAACCCTTCAAGGGGCTAGGCAGAATAATACCAAATAATAATCAGCTAACCCTAAGCAGGCTTACACACTAAGTAAAATAGGCCAATCGAGCAGAAAGCCCAGAAGAGCTTGATCGACAATGTAGGTACGCCATTACATTTTAAGCCCGTGGAGATTTAGATTTTACCCTTAAAGTATGCCTTGCTACCCATGCCTCAAATTGAAGAAGCCACACCACCAATAGCCATACGTGTCTCGCTGTACACACAAGGCACACACACAAGGAGGACACACAAAACCGCACATGTGCTCATGCCAACTACTTCGGGCCCCCGCAAGCATACGAGTTTATTAAAGTAGTAAAATATCAATCCCACAGGGACTAATGGGCAAGTACCGACAGATCTCGAATTTACTAGCTAGACGACGTCAAAATTGGTGAAGTTTCAATGTTAAACTAACTTAATGAACCAGAATGTAAACGGAGGAATCGTACGAGAGGAAGTTGATGAAAGATGCATCAGGATATGGGTTCACCACTTTGACTCCTTACAATTGAATAATCAAACTCCAATGCCAACATCTTGTATAGTTTAAGGGATCTCGTCCCTGACGTACAGGTTGTTCCCACCAATAGCCTCATCCTCTCCCGCGGACTGGTTACCAGTCTAATCTATAAGGTTCTGACGTTCGGATGGCCTTGCGGTCCTCCTAAACACGTCTAAGCTCCTAATACCTTCAGAGCGAGCACAGGTTTACCAAATGGGTCCCCCCAGAATTCTTGGTTAACAAACCTCCACCTACAGAGTACCGGCTCAAGCGCTCCCTTTCGGGCAGCGCAGGCAAAGGGCACCGAGACAATCTAATGCACTGGCGAACTTGTGGTTTATCAGCCGCATCTAAGATCCTAATACTCATGCTAGGGAAGTACAGTTCGTCAAGGGGTTTCCCCTAGCCCCTGATCTATAAACCTCGCTCAAGAAAATATAGGCTCAAATGCCCCCTTTCGGGCAACGTAAGCAAAGGGTACAAACGGTTTAGATAAACCCTCAACTGAATGGTTCCAACGTGCGGGTGGCCTTTTGGTCTTCCCGATGCATCTAGGATCCTGACAATCCCCCTAGGTGAGTATAGTTCGTCAAGGGGTCCCCCCCCCCCCTTTCGGGTAATGCAGGCAAGGTGCACACATATGGTTAAGCAAGAATCTAAGGCATTTAGAGTAAGATTATTACAACTAGTAAGTCATCAAAGGGTTATCCAACATCCTGATTGAAGTTTAGTCTACAATGCTCATGATGATTGTGTAAACAATGGTCTTAGACATCACAGACAATAACAGACTTGTGCATGAATTACAAAAGGAAACTGAAATCATGCGATACTTTGCATAAGTTATACAATGAGCATGACAAATTGAATGAAATTTGAGGTTCTTCCTTACAACTTGTTCCTGAGGTGTTCTACGCAAGAAAATCTTCAAAGGTAGCGGATGCGCAACCCCCTCTTTCTTGTCGTGGCTTTCTTCTCCTAGGTTCCGCACTTCTCTCGTATCTGATCCTCCCCCTTCTCTTTCTTTCTTGAATCGAAAGGTTTTTATCCCCTTCTTCTCCTGGGCTCTCTCCTTTTCCCTATGCTCTGCCAAAGCCGCTGCAGCTGCCGCAATTCCTCAGTCGAAAGAGGTCTTCGCTGCTCTCATCCCATACCCTGCAGACGTTGCCAGCCAGCTATCTACATGAAATCATCATTTCGTGGTGAAATTCCGCCTCAAAAGGCTGCTCCACGCCCTTTTGTCAATGGGGGAGAAAGGACATGAGTACCCTTTAATTTCCTCTAGGGTTAGGCTAAAGTAACCTGGGTTAAAATCGCAGTTTCGAAATAGGTCTAATCTTAATCACAATTTTGAATATATATATATATATATATATATATATATATATATATATATATATTCTAGCATTGTCATTATTATGCTATATTTATATCTGCAACTTTGTGCATTTGCATGATAATGTCCCTAGAGACATATTTCATCTTGTCTCGAAGTTATATCCCCAATCAAGTACTTGAGTGAATAAGGGATAACGCTAGTACATATGAGACTGGTATATGTGCTAGTTAGTCACATGGTGCTAACACAGGTATATGAGTGTATTAGTAGAAGATATATTGGATTGACCCGTAGTGAGCTTCGAGCCTGTTGCTGCCAGTGGCTTCCAGTGTGCCGTATGGGATAATGCCTAAGGAAACTACCAATGGTGTAATCAGGTCGCCGATCACAATTGCTCCTTTCAATGAACGGGCGGCACGGCTAAATTGCTTTGCCAAATAATATCCAGAGTCCACCCTAAAACTGTGCAACATACACCAGAGATAAAAGAGCTCGGTCTGCCAAACCATACTATCACTCTCACCATGGCCAAATAAGGTGTGGGCCAACACGCGGTGGACATACTTGAGCACAGGGTTGCATAAACTAGATGCACGAGCCACGTGAGCGGAATAGATGTGCTCGTTAGTAATTACGCCCCAAAAACCCTACTCACTGAACTCAGTGGGGACCCTACGAACACAAGGCTCCGGAAAACCAAAAATACCACGCAATTGTGAGAGAGTGAGGGTGTGTTCGATGTTACCCAACCGAAATGTCAAACGTCCTAGATCGTTCTCGAGAATAGGATCGGTCTTCACTTCCAAAGAACTCAGAAATTCCAAAGTCACGCCAACATAGGTGGGAGAAACTTGTCGCTGGAACTACTCCAAACCCTCCGCAGCATACATCATGTCGACGTCATCAAGCATCCCAAGCAGTGTACCTCTGTCAAGATACCTCGTGTTGAGGACCCGACGCTGGCGCAATATCTGATAGCGTTGTTCTTGGGCAGCATCACGAAAGATAATCTCGAACTCGTTCGGGGGAGAGGCATATGGCTGTGATCGGTTGGAAGGAGTGCAGCCATGGCGAGAGGAAGAAGAACCTGGAGTCGCCGTCGAAGATGGTGGGCGAGATGGAGGTGTAGGTGTCGGCTCGTACTCCTCATCGTCGGTACCAGACGAATTAGATAGCGCCTATTGAGGGCGTGAGGTTCTCTTGCTAGCCATGGCTTTGGTTCGTGGAGGCATGATGATGGCGAAGATCATAAGTTGGCGGCGAGTTCTGGTGGAAAATCTGGCTGGTGGTGCTCAAGGAACGAAAGCGGTAGCGGATCAGTGGAAAAATCAGCGAGAACAAGCGACACGAAAATCCGATGTGGAACAGACGAGAACATCTTGATCGGATTGCAAGGAATCGTAAATTAGAACTTGTAAGGAAGCTTGGATCTGCCTTGGAGAGATCCCCCCTATGTTTGGAAAGAAGGGAGAGTCGCGGGATCGAAGGGATCTCGGTGAGATTTGGGGGCGGCGGCGAAAAGGGTTAGAATACCAGTGAACCCACTCGGGTTCACTCGCCCGTGATGTTTACTGTGGCCGGGCTGAAGCAACAGAAACACGGGTGAACCCGCTGGGGTTCACCTGCCCGTGAAGCGTTCTGAAAAATTTCTAGTCTTCGGAAAGATGGTGAACCCCGTGGGGTTCACTTGCCTGTGAAGCTCACTAAATAGTTTCTACGCATATAGAATACCTACCCGTGAAATCCTCTTGGTCACAAAGTCTGGGCGCACCGGTACAGTACACATCATGGTGAACCCCATGGGGTTCACCAGGTCGTGATTTGCATTGATTATCTCAGAAAATTCTGGAAAAAATCTGGAAAAAATCCCATGCCCTACATCTTCCTCCTACATCATAAGGAGACATCAATTTAGTAGCAATCCCCTCTAGAAAATCGAAATTAAAATGAAAAGTAAGGTAACAGTCTAAAACACTAACTAATATCAAAGAGAAACTATGGATAAAAACTAAAATCAAGCAAAAAACTTGGGTTGCCTCCCAAGAGCGCTAGTTTAGGGTCGGTAGCTTGACCATAGAAGTGTTATTCATAAATCAGAATGAAGATGAAATTACCAAGTGGTTCATACCTTGAAGGGTCAGAAAATGATTTCAAGCTTATTTTACCTGTTGGTGTATATGCCCTGAAGACCAATGTATGGACATGGTCAGGCATTGTTTGAATGTACTTTGATAGAACTATTACTATTTAATCACAACTCCTGGGCAACTGAAAGAGGTGAGGTATACATGCCACAAGGTAAATCTCTTGTAGATCAATTTAACTCTTATATGCAATCTTGTTCTTCTGATTACTGTGTTATTTGTGGATATCCTGATCATTGTTCCTCTGATTGCCCATTTTTAAAACCAATTTTATCATGGCAAGAACAAGATCAATTGTATTCTAGATGGGGAAACCGAACTTCTTTATATAATGATTGCTCTGATCATGTTTCTGAACCACAATTTGAATTTGATACTGAAAAACTTGAATTAGAAAATTCCCCCTGTGATCATGATTTTTTTGAGATTGAGCCTTATGTGAATATTATTGAATCTCACTCTGATTTTGATGATTGTAGAACTGATTCATCTACTAATTTATTTGAGGAAAAGATTGAGAAAATTGAAATTGAAGAACCTTCTTTTAATGATAATTCTGATTTTGATAATATCTTGTTTATTGTTAAATCTGATGAGCATGATGAAAGTTCAAAAATTATAGATATTGATGAGCCCCACTTTGATTTTGGTGATATTTTTGAAATTAATGATAAATCTCTTGTGGTCAACTCTGATTCTATTAATTCTTTTTCATATGATTCTAATTTTGACTCTTCTGATAATGAATTATTTGTGGGGATGCATGAGAAAATCAATTTTGTAGAGTCTCATCTTGATTTTGTTGATAATTTTGATATTGATAGATTATTTGATGACAAACATGAGGAACTTGAAAAGGATTTGAATGAATCTCACCTTGATGTTTTGCCCAAAGCTATTGTTAAAAATTTTGATCTATTTGAAAATTTGTGCTTTATCAAGGAATCTAATAAAAGACATAGACATTATTTTGATGATCCAATACTTGAATCTTTTAATCTAGGTCTTTTTGTTATTGCCATTGAAAATATTAATTTGAAGAAAGAACTTATGATTTTACTTTTTTATAAGCATAGGAAGATCATAAAGATTACTTTGAGTGGATCTGAGAATTTTAATTTCTGCAAATTTGAGAAAGCCACATTAATCATGATTTATATGAAATTCTGGATATCTGGATTTGTGGCTAAACTGTTTGGAAAAAGGAAATGCAGAAAATTATATGCTTTATATTTTGGAACCGATTCACTTGCTTCACCATGATATTAATTTATGGTCAAGCTATGGACCTAAAATTAGCACTTCTTGAGAGGCAACCCAAGCACTTTTATCTTAGTTTAGTTTCTTTTATTTTTAGAATTAATTTTGCTTTTATTTTTGCAGGAAAATCAAATTTTGCGCAAAATACGGCACTGCCATAATCTAGTTTACGCCCGTAATCTGCTCTAATTTCTTTTTCGAGAGTTTTTAGTATTTTACGACGGTACCGTATTTCTTTTACTGTACCGTATTTTCTGACCATTTTTTACTTTACGTGCCGTAATCTTGAGTGTTTTCTTTTCGATTTTTTTTTTGAAAAATATGGCAGTATCGTAAGGAATTTCACGGTACTGTATTTCCTGATTATTTCTTACCTGAGAGTTCTTTGCAAATTACGGCACTACCGTAACTCATATTATGGTACCGTATTTGTAAACTGCTTCCAGTTATTGAGTAGGTGTCTTCTCGCATTGATTTTAAGAAACTGGGTTACGAAAATTTTTGATTTTTGGCACGACATGGAAGTACTGATCTTTGTCTATTATTTGGATATTTTTGCTAAATTTTAGAATCCATGGATCTTTCTGAAACACATAGCAACTTTTTGATTCTGATTAGATTCTGTGCAGTTTTTCATTTTGTAATCTGAGTAGCCTTCTTTCTACTGATACCTTAAATTCCTGAAAGATTTTGATCCTTTATTTTTCACATACCTGGAAAGATCAAGTTTTATTTTACTTCATGGTTTTGTCTATTTTCTGTTTGGATCATTAAATCTTATTCTTGGGTATGGCTACTTTTCATAAAAAAATCAAAAACTGCTTTCTACCTGTTATAGCTTCTTCTCCATATTTGCATCCAGCACTAGCTACCACTACATCTGCCTCCGACATCACTGTTTCCAGCCGTCGACACTGGATTATACCGTCTGCAGATTCTTATTTCTTTTGCTGCCTCTTATTCCATGATATTATTTATTTATGCAGTGGACTTTTCATTACTGACTCTGATTTTTTATGTGCAGTATTATCTTTCATAGCCCGACGATCTCACCTCCAGGACTGTATTCTCTAGCAGACCATTAGAGATTACTCACCCTTATGTCGGCACCATCACCATCATTGCTAGCAGCTTTTCAGCTAGCATCTGTTCCACCAGCACTCTTCTGGACCCTCGATGATATCTCTGATTTTTCTTTGAGAGAATTATTTTTATTTTTATTATTTTTGATACTGTTTTTGATCTGAGCCTTATGTACCTTAAATTTTGCAAAAAATTTTCAAAAGACACATCATTGGACCCAGCTGCACTAGCCTGACAACGATTGAGCATGATCTATATGGTTTTGTGAGTATCACTTGCACTCTCTTATTAATGACTATTTCTTATAGTGCATCTTTGACTTTATACTACTTATTGGTTTTCTCTTGAAAAATGATTTTATGGAACTCATTGTTTTGATGATGATATTATTCAAATTTGTTGTTAAAATTGATATAAGCATATGATCCACTCTCTACTATATGATGGCATGATTTATTGATAAAATATCTTCCTTGATGATGTGAGTATTTATACTTGTGATTGGAGAAAAACCCTATCATGTTAGATTTATTTCTTCAATGCATATCTATCTTTGAAATTTGACATTGGTTGATGCATGAAATTTTGGGTAGATGTGTTATTTGAAGGATAAAATCTAAAGGTGAAACTATTCCTTTAAATAAAATGAGCATATGAGTGTAATTTTTAATCGATGTCAATTGACTAGCCTAGTTGATGTTTGGTCTATTTTACTATTTGTTGGGAAGGAAGAATCCATGATCCATAAAAAAAAAATAGTGAGAGACTCTCCTACTTGGCACTGTGTAAAATTGACAGTGGTACCTAAGAGATGGGTTGAAGTCTATAAAAAAATTTGAGAGTGAAAAAGAATAAGACTCCTCTACTTGGCACTGTGTAAAATTGTGGTGCCGAAGACAAGAGTTGAAGTCAAAAAAAAAGTGTGTATCTATGTGGGTGCATGCTATCTGTTCAAAAAACTAAAAAGAGAGAGAAAGAGCAAGAAAAGAAAGATTCTGTGTGGAAAAAGATCTTGAAGACTTAATTCCTGTAAACAAAGGTATGATAGATTTAAACTAGAACAAAGGTGAAATCTTGAGACTGAGATTTTTTTTTACAAGTTGCGAAGTTTTATTTGATTGAGTTGTGGATCTAGAAGGTTGAGTTCTAAGAATGACTTGTTTGCTTAAAGTTTTATAAAGCAATTGATAGAATTTTCCATTGATGATTGTATTTTAGAAATTTATTAAGCATGAAAAGGTTATTCTTTTAATCAAATTTTGATTTTTGCTTGAGGACAAGAAAAGTTTGGGCCTTATGTGTTTGATGACACAAAAATATGTAGTATATTTTGTATCATTTTAGATATCTTTTCATGCTAAATTGAAGATCATTTGCTTGTTTTTATGCTAAATTCATCGAATATTGCAAAGTCTACTCCTATTTTGGTTTTTCATGATTTTTAGGCAAAAAGGCACTATTTTGGGCGTTTTCAAGCAAAATCAAACACATGGAAGAATTACCATCATCAAGAGGAAGATACACAAGAAATTTCACGCAAATCGAGGCTATGAACCAAAATATGGCAGTACCGTAAAGGATTTTATGGTACCGTATTTTGAGGCTACCGTATTATCAAGAACACTGCCGTATTTTGGAGCTTTTCCAAACAGAAAGATTTTGTGATTTTACGGCACTGCCGTAAAGAATTACACTACCGTAGTTTGGAGAGTCTTCAGAACAGAAACCTTTGCTGAAATTACGGCACTACCGTAAACTTCTACACGGGCCGTATTTTCCAGACATATTCCGACCAGAAAGTTCAACCGAAATTACGGTACTACCGTAAACCCAAATTACAGGCCGTATTTTTCAGCGTTTCCAACACAGAACACTCAAGCTATTTTACGGCCGTGCCGTGAGATATTACACGGCCGTAATGTCCAATCAAAAACATGGTTTTTATGAGTCTGAATCTTGCGTGAGCCATAACTTTTGATCTAGAGGTCCAAATTGAAATCCAAAAGATGTTTTGAACTCATCTTTAAGAGGAGAAGGCGTACGAAGTGGAAGGAAGAACTTTTATCTAGTATCGAGGGAGAAATTGCCAGAGAGGAGGCTAGGGTTTGGCCTCACACCAAGAGGCGTAGAGGGCACCTCAGGCCGTGATTTTCACGCAAAAGCTTCGCCTAGAGGAGAGGAAGACACCACAGAAGTTTCAGAGCGTTTGGAGTCCGATCGAAGGAGGAATCAACAAAACAGCGGTGACAGCGCTGTTTGATCGAAGCAAATTACGGCTGTAAAGGATTTTACAGCCGTGTTGTAACGTTGTTTCTCCTTTCTTTTTATTTTCTGATCACTCTAAAACTATGATTTATTGTATCTCCTCCTTCATGCAAGCTTAATACTGTTTTGGGACCCCTTGATTCTTAATGATTAGATAACTCTTCTATTTTCGTCATGATAATTTTTGTTATGATAATTTTACTTTTGTGATGGATTGTGCTTAGACTCTCTATAAGTCCATGTTACTAATTATATTTTTTTGAGTTTTCGCAATGAGACTGAAAGGTGATTTGCTTGAGAGCTTGGAATCCTAGAATTGCATGTTAGGATCCCTTCCTTAGGTTAGATCTAATTTGATTTGTTCTAGTAAATTAATTGTCATGATAGTAATATGAATCTATGGATCGAGTCTATTTATCAAACGTGGAGATCTTGCACGAAAGTGAGGATCGGAACGTTGGAGATCCATGAGTAAAACTAGTGTTGAGGCTCGGATGCACGAAAGTGATCCTTGAGATTCCACTAGAGATTATCAACCTAGAATTCGGATGCACGAAAGTGATCTTGAGTTCTTTGATTGATGATTTACTTATCTTTAGCATTGGGACAGATTTTGCGCAAAAGCGAGGATTGATCTCTACATGATTGTCTGCACGAAAGTGAGATAATCTCTTTATGAAGTAAATTAGGTCTTTATCGTAGCAAGATTTGATTGACGAACCTTTATTTATATCTTATCATTGAAATTAAGGTGGATGAAATCCTAGTCCCATGTTTATCTCTCTGATTATCTCCTTGGCATATTCTCTGCTTAGTTTACTTTCATCATATTTGGCTTGCTTAGCTAGCGAGAAAATAATTATTTGGTAATTAACAATAAGGTCTCTGTGGATTGATATTTTTATTACTTCGATAATTCCGTG
The DNA here is from genome assembly GCA_027563935.2 of Costus lasius. Lineage (NCBI taxonomy): Eukaryota > Viridiplantae > Streptophyta > Magnoliopsida > Zingiberales > Costaceae > Costus > Costus lasius. Next base: position 112,695,005 of record CM050447.1, on the reverse strand, counting down.
CACTTGCGGAATCCTATCAAGTTTTTGGCGCCGTTGCCGGGATTAGTCCAAGGTACACGCATGGCAGACTTGTAGTGTTCCCTTTCGGGCTATCAAGTTTTTGGTGCCGTTGCCAGGGATTAGTCCAAGGTATACGCGTGTCAGACTTGTAGTGTTCCCTTTCGGGCTATCACTTAGTGGGGAAGGTTTTGGTGCCTTGACTTGGTTTAGGCGCATGGAAAAGCCTTGGGGTGCATATGGCTGAATAGGCTTGCATGAAAAAGCCTTGGTGCATATGGAATGAAGCAAGGAACTCATGGAAAAGGCTTGGAAACTTACCTTGTTCCTTGCCCTAGCCGCCCACTCTTCCTCATCCTCTTAGCCAAATTCTCTTGATTCCTTGTGCTTATATAAGTGATGTTTTGACCCCTCTTGGTTGTGTGCTTCCTAGCATTGACGAGACCAAGAGGTGGAAATCAATTGGTGCAAGTTCTTCCTGCAAGCCGCAAGCCTTCTTCCTCCTCTTTCTTGGCGCAAGTGGTGAAAGGGCATGACAGGGTTTCCTCTCTTCCTCTTTACTCTTGGTGCATCCTCCTTTCTGTGGCTAGCGTAAGTGAGCAAGGGCTTCTCCCTTGGCGTGAATCTTCTTCCCGAGGCTAGTACTAGGCATGAAAGGAAAGGACTCGAGGATTGATTGGGTGCGAGACTAGAGAGGGTGCACATGTGGGCACCTATACATCTCCATCACCCTAATCACTTTTGATGACACCAAAATTTATAGTAAATTTCGTACCATTTCATGAGTATTTTCATGTCATATTTATGCTTTTTTACTTATTTTTATACCTTTTTTATCAATTATTGCGGAATCTACACATTTTCTAGTTTTTGATGATTTTTAGGTAAAAAGACACTATTTTTAGGCTTTTAAAAGCAAATTCAGATGCATGGATGAATTCCTACCATCAAGAGAAGATTACATGTCAAATTTTACGCAAATTGGAAGCTTCAGACCAAATTACGTCACTACTGTAATCAAAATTACGGTATCGTGGTTTCACTGCACCTACAGAATAAACCACGGTACTGCTGTAATTTTCGAGTGCTGCCGTATTTTGGGATGATTTTGGACAGAAAGTTTCGCAAGAATTACGGCACTGCCGTAATGGATTTCACGGGCCGTAATCTAGGCTCAATTTCGTACAGAAAGTTTAATGGATTTTACGACACTGTCGTGACCAAAATCACGGGCCGTATTTCGAGTCGACTTTTCACCCGAGAGATTTGATGAAAATACAGCAATACCATAATGGATTTTATGGTACCGTAATTCCGGATGATTTCTGTACCGAGAACTTTGGCTGTAATTACGGCACTGCCGTAATGGTTTTCACGGCCGTAATTACAACCCAGATTCGCGATTTTCACAGACTTTTTGAAGCCCGATTCTTGCGCGGATGATTTCAGATGATCCAGGCCATCAATTGGAGATCCGTAAAAAGATAAATACTCGTCAGATCAAGGAGAGAGGACACAGACGAAAAGCCCTAATTTTCATTGACGATTTAGAGAGAAATCGAGTTCTTCACCGTCGCCCTAGGTTTCGCCGCCGGGAAGCGTACGGTGCATCTCCGACCGTGAAATTTGAGGGGAAGCTGTGCATAGAGGAGGAGAAGATACCCTAGAAGTTTCAGAACGGCAGGAAATTGATTGAAGGAGAAATCAACGGGACACTCATCGCCGACACTAAAACTAGGGAAAAGTGAATATTCTAAAGAATATGAAGTATTTGAGTAAATAAACGAGACAAAACTATGATTCTACTCCAAAATAGCAATAAAACTAATTCACAATGTACTATACATTTGCGTGATATCAAAATACATCGGACTTAGAATTTTGCTTGTCCTCAAATACTTGAATTGTTTAGAACACAGTGATGAAATGAAATAAGGAATCTCAATCAACTAAATGAGTCTGGCAAGATTATAATTTGGTCAACAATAAGTCTCAAGTTATAATGCAGTATTGAAAGCAAATTAAATCAAATATTACTGATACAATCCATTGGAGCATTGCAAAGTCGACAATACCAAAACTTTTATAGCACATCTCACACAAACAATATCTTAGATCAAGCATTCATAAAACAAGTGGTTGTACATCGGGTCATGAGAAAATAGCGTCGGTGCCACATTGTGCCTATGTGGTGCCCTTTTTTTTAAAAAAAAAAAACTCAAGACTGTGCCAAGGTATATGATTAGGAACACTATAGCTTTGGTAACATTGTTATTATTACTAACCAAGGACAGTGCTAAGCTTGATGGATAATTTGCTTAGGTACTACTATCCTTTTTTTTATTTGAACGCTAAGAACAGTGCCAAGTGAAAGTACAATGTACAATAACACTTTGGTACCACTGTTAGTATTTCTGATTCTCATGACAAAATGGACAATATAAATGGAGTTATGAAGCAAGATGCAATCAATCATTACACATGAGATGCATATCGAGTCAAGGTAAAATAACAAGCATAGTCTCTAGGATCGTAAAAATAATGAGTTGAGTTAATTAAACCTTTCCACTGCATTAAACAAAAAGTCACGTGTGAAAACTATAACCAATGTAGACTTCTAAAATGAGCCAAGATTCCAAATCCAATCATTCAAATATTCATAGAACAATTCAAATCCAAAGACAAGATAGATAGCATAAATAGGGAGCAGACAAAGACACCTAAGGTGCTGAAACAACTAGAAAAGTAAAGCCATACTGGAAGGGAAATGACATGCTAATTAAGCAAAAACTAAGAATAGAAATGAAACTACTGGAAACATAAAGGCTGACCAAATAATGGTGAAACTGATGCCGCTCATCCCCATCTCCGATGCAGCCTCTACTAAAGCTCATATACGGACTCCAAGATGGAAGACTAGACCAGTCCATGGCATCCCACTTCTACTTCAAGGTCTCAAAGCTGTGCAAGCCCGTTATCAATGGCGATTTGGGTTCATGCTGAGCGTCCTGGACAAATCTATTCATCATGTCCATACGGTTCAACTGGGTGGTAGGTCGCTGAGAAGGGGGTGGTGGAGTAGTGTTGAGAGGAACATCATGATCCTCTACTGCCTCCACTCTCCAGTTCCACTACTCACAGAGTATAGTGCATGTAGGATTCAGCAGTGGCAACTTGGCATCGCTACCTAGTTGCGATGATGGGGATGTCGATGTCGATATCCATTCCAATGACCTGGGTAGCAGCGATGCACTGCTATGTGCCACTCACTGCTTGTGGTGACCTTTGGTCAGCAATGCCAGCGTTAGAGGAACCTACAGGGTCACACACCTTGATACTTGAGTTCTCGTATTGATCGGGAAGTCTTATGATCGAGTTATTGAATAACTCGAATCTAATTGGGAGATGTCATCAGCGCCAATGGGCCTGATGAGATGGAAGAATGTTATTGGAGCCAAACTTCATTTTTGGCAGGTTGACCCGTATTTGACCTTGGTTGGTCACATTTGGATTAGGGTTGCATTGGATTGGATCCAAATGCTTAATCAACCCATGGGATGAAGTTTGGGCTAGCTCATTATCCAATGAGGCCCAATAACAAATTCTCATGAAGAGAAGAGAGGCTAAAAAGGTATAATGGGGAGAAACATGAACCATTAAGCGCCTAAGGGCATAATGGGGTCATGTTGGCGCCTTTGCTTCATTATGGAAGTAAAGGGCGCCTCCCCTCTCTTCCTTGGATGGAATGCATGCCTCTATGGCATGTCTTGGGCTGATATGGTGCTTGGACAATTATGGATAGGTTGAATGAAGTTTATGGTAAAGTCTTGGAGACTTTCCTTACATCAAACCTCCTCATGCTCACATGCCATATCTCTATTTTTCGTCAATAGCATGATGCATGGCAAACGATTTTTCTAAGTAGGAAAAATTAGGGTTTCTTGTTTCTATCATCCTCTCAATCTCTTTTGGATTTTTGGACTATTTTTCTTGTCTGATTTAGAGATCAAAGGCGCACGTAGTTTTGTCAAGTAGGATGGGCATTTTGTCTTTGGACTGGCCAAGTCTCTTGATCTGACAAAATTGCCAGCCGAAAGGATCTCTGAAATCATCTTGAAAAATAAATCGCAATTAACCAAAAGATTTGTGAGAAGAAGATGAGAAAAAGAAACTAGTTTTATGAAAAAGTAAAATTTCAGATTTTATGTTTTTCATGAGCATGTAGAATTGCATGAGTAAATACCTTGATTGTGCATGATGTTGTGATCATTAGTCAAGCCCCCCTTTGCATGCCTGTGATGTATCCTTGTGAGGCCTGCGTGCCGCTTTTCTTTTAATTAAAAGAAGATTAGGATGGCGCATATGCTTGGAGCTTGGCGCATGCATGATGCTTGCGCACCTTGGATGGTGGTGCAACAAGCAACAAAGGAAGAAGCACAAGCTTGCTTAGTGGCGCAAGTTTAGCATGGCCGAACCCTTGGGTTTGAGAGCTAGCTGACTTGGCTTCTTGCATGGTGGCGCATCTTCCTTGGAGAAAGACCATGGCATTGGCCGAACCTTTGGGGTCCACCCTTAAGGTTTGAGAGCTAAACCATGTGAGAAGGACCTTGGAGCCAACCTTGAAGACCAAGATAGAGGGCGGCTAGGTTAGGTCTAGGGGCTTGAGTCCTATGTCAAGAGTTGAATCTCCTTTTGGCATGGGTTGGTTCAATGTCTTGAAAGGGCTTTGATAACATCATCCTTTACTGTTTTCCTTAATGAAAGCATGCCTGTGATGTTTTATCATTATGTTATCACTATAGGATTGCATGCCTGTATTGTTAGACATAAGATAAAACTGATGAGACTTTAAAAACCCTCATAATAAAATATCAAGTCTGGTAGCCTTCTAACGCGTAGCCCTCACTAAGCTATCGATCAGTGGAGTTGTGAACTGGCATCGGAACTTGAGGATAGTCCTCAAGCTCGAGAAGAAGCTGTATGTCCTTGAACAGGCTCTTCCTGCAGCTCCTCCGCCTAATGCCCGAACGGCAGATAGAGATGCTTATAGAAAGCATCAGGATGACTCTTTGATAAGGATAAGTTAGTTGGAACTAACTTTATGGACTGGCATCGGAACTTGAGGATAGTCCTCAAGCTCGAGAAGAAGCTGTATGTCCTTGAACAGGCTCTTCCTGTAGCTCCTCCGCCTAATGCCTGAACGGCAGACAGAGATGCTTATAGAAAGCATCAGGATGACTCTTTGGAGGTTGCATGTGTTATGCTAGCTAGCATGACACCTGAACTGCAGGTGCAATATGAGGAGCAGAACGCTTTTCAGATGATCACTCATCTGAAACAGATGTTCGAGGCTCAGGCTAGAACTGAGAGATTTGACACCGCCAAAGCAGTCTTTCGGTGTAAGTTGTCTGAGGGTGCACCAGTGAGACCCCATATTCTCAAACTCATTGGGAATGTGGATCATCTCAGGAGACTGGGACATACCATAGACAACGAGCTGGTTGTGGATCTTATTCTGCATTCCCTGCCCCCTAGCTTCAGTCCGTTTATTATTAATTTCAACATGAACCGGATTGTGTGCACACGGGAGGAATTAATGAATATGCTCCAAACAGCCGAGCGTGAAAAGGGTAAGACCAAACCCAATTCTGTTCTTTTGGTCTCTGCGACCAAGAAGATAAAGAAGAAGGGTAAGGCACGTGCTAAGGGCAGTGCCAAAGGTCCTACCAAGGCACTGAAGAAAAAGGCGAAGAAGTCAAAGGACCAGAGGTGTTTTCACTGTGGTGAGCAGGGTCACTGGAGAAGGGACTGCAAGCAGCTTTAGAATGAGGAGAAGAAAGGCTTGGCCTTAACTTCTAGCTCAGGTATCTATGTTACAGAAGTCAATCTTTCTACTTCTATGTCATGGGTATTGGATACCGCATGTGGAGCTCATATTTGTACAAATATGCAGGGGCTCAAGAAAAGTAGATCGGTGCGACCTGGAGAGATTGACCTACGCGTTGGAAACGGGGCACAGGTTGCTGCTGTTGCTGTAGGCGTTTTGACTCTCTCCTTGCCTTCTGGACTTCAATTAGAACTAGATAATTGCTTTTGTGTACCTTCACTTACTAAGAACATTGTATCCATTCCTTGCTTAGCAAAGAAAGGATTTAAGTTTGAAATAAATAAGAACTCTTGTTCTTTTTCATTTGCAAATATGTTCTATGGGAAGGGTACTTTGTGCAATGGTCTATATATCTTGGATATGGAAAGTTCTATTTGTAACATAAGTAATAAAAGGACCAAACTGAGTGGTTCAGTTGGTGCTTTCCTATGGCACTGTCGATTAGCCCATATAAACAAGAATCGCATCTAACAACTCCATGCAAATGGATTGTTAGATTCAAGTTCCTTAGAGGAATTTGATACTTGTGAACCTTGTTTATTAGGGAAAATAACAAAGACGCCCTTCACCAAGATTGGTGAGAGGGCAGGAGGTTTATTGGATCTCATAGATACTGATGTGTGTGGGCCTTTCAATAAACAAGCTAGAGGAGGGTACAACTACTTCATTACCTTTACTGATGACTTCAGTAGGTATGGTTATGTCTACTTAATGAGACATAAATCCTTTGAGAAATTCAAGGAGTTCAAGAATGAAGTAGAGAACCAGCTTGGAAAATCCATTAAAGCTCTTCGATCAGATCGAGGTGGAGAATACCTGAGTGGTGAGTTCTTTGACCATCTGAGAGAGTCTAGGATCATATCCCAACTCACTCCTCCTGGAACACCTCAATGGAATGGTGTGTCTGAAAGGAGAAATCAAACTTTATTAGATATGGTTCGATCTATGATGAGTCATGCAACTCTACCTCCCTCATTCTGGGGGCATGCACTAGAGACAGCTTCTCTAATACTGAATAACGTTCCATCTAAGAGTGTCTACAAAATACCATACGAGATGTGGAGTGGGAGATGCCCTAATCTCACTTTTATCAAGATCTGGGGATGTGAAGCTTATGTCAAACGTCAGGATTCTAGCAAGCTAGAACCTAGATCTAATAAATGCGTCTTTATGGGGTATCCTAAGGAAACTAAAGGATACTACTTCTATGTCCCAACCGAGAACAAAGTTTTTGTTGCTCGGGGTGTTGTCTTTCTAGAGAAAGAATTTCTCATGAAAGAAGTTAGTGGGAGGAAGTTTGACCTGGATAAGGTCCAAGTGCAACCACAAGACAAAGAGATGGAATCTGAGCCACCTGCACCGGTTGTTGTACAACCTGAGGCTCAGACACAGGTTCCACGTAGGTCTGGGAGGATTCGTCGTGCACCTGAGAGACCCAACACGATGAGATCTTCATCATTGAGGATGAACCCAGAACCTATGATGAGGCGGTCAGTGGACCGGACTCCGAGAAATGGCTTGATGCCATGCGATCCGAGATGGATTCCATGTCGGCTAACCAAGTCTGGGATTTGGTTGAGATGCCTGATGGGGTAAAACCCATAGGGTGTAAATGGGTCTTCATGAGGAAGACAGACATGGATGGCAATATAGTTACCTATAAGGGTAGACTAGTTAGTGGCTAAAGGATTTAAACAAGTCCACGGGGTGGACTATGATGAAACCTTCTCGCCAGTTGCCATGATCAAATTCATTCGGATTCTGCTTGCTATAGCTGCATATCATGACTATGAGATATGGCAGATAGATGTGAAGACAACATTCCTTAACGGGAAGCTGACTGAGGATGTGTATATGTCATAACCTGATGGCTTCATCCATCCTACAGAGGCTAGTAAGGTCTGCAGGCTAAAGAGATCCATTTATGGATTAAAGCAAGCATCTCGAAGTTGGAATCTTCGATTTGATGAAGCTGTGAGAGATTATAGCTTTATCAAAAGCGAAGATGACGCCTGTGTATACAGAAAATTCAGTGGGAGCTTGGTGATTTTTCTGGTCTTGTATGTCGATGACATATTGCTCATCGGAAATGACATCCCTAGTTTTCAAGCTGTGAAGACATGGTTAGGGAAGTGTTTCGAGATGAAAGACTTAGGGGAGGCTGCCTATATTTTAGGCGTGAGGATCTACCGGGATAGATCCAAGAGACTCCTGGCCCTTAGTCAGAGTACCTACATTGATAAGGTCCTGGAGAGGTTCAACTTGGAGCAATCCAAGAAAGGATACCTTCCAGTAAGAAATGACCTTACTCTCTCAAAAAGCCAGTGTCCTACAACACAGGCTGAGAGGGATGACATGAGTCGAATACCTTATGCTTCGGCAGTGGGATCGATCATGTATGCAATGTTGTGTACTAGACCAGATATGGCATATGCTGTGAGCATAACCAGCCGATACCAATCCAATCCAGGTCTGCAGCACTGGGTGGTTGTAAAGAACATCCTAAAGTATCTGAGAAGAACTAAGGATTTGTTCTTGGTCTATGGGGGACAGGAAGAGCTCAGTATGCAGGGCTATACTAATGCATCGTTCCAGTCTGACCCTGACGACTTTAGATCGCAGGCCGGCTATGTGTTCAAGATGAATGGAGGCGCTGTATGCTGGAAGAGCTTCAAGCAATCCACCATAGCAGATTCTACAACTGAGGCTGAGTATGTGGCCGCTTCTGAGGCAGCCAAGGAAGCCGTTTGGATAAGGAAGTTCTTATGTGATCTTCAGGTGGTCTCTAGTGCAATAGATCTCATTGAACTCTACTGTGACAACAATGGAGCAATTGCACAAGCCAAGGAACCACGGTCTCATCAAAGATCCAAACACATACTCAGAAGATTTCACCTGATCAGAGAGATCATTGACAGAGGTGATGTCAAGATTAGCAGAGTTGACACAGAGAACAATCTGGCAGACCCATTGACCAAGGCTTTGGCGTAGGAGAAGCATGATGGTCACGCTAGAGATATGGAGTTGAGATTCCTCAACTTCTAGGTCTTAGTGCAAGTGGGAGATTGTTGGTGTATATGCCCTAGGACCTAGTTTTGGTCCACTTATGTACTACTTGACTTGGATATTTATATCATTCTGGCATTATCATTATCTATGTTTGTTTACATCTGCGCATATGTACTAACATGATAATGTCCCTAGAGACAGATTGGATCTGTGCTCGAACTATAGTCCCCAGTCGATGTACCTTAGTGGATATGGGACAGCTATGGTACTTGTGAGACTGGTATGTGGGCTGGTTAGGCACATGGTGCTAACGCAGGCACATGGGTATATCATTGAAGGATATACTGGAAAGACCCGCTATGAGGCTATGACTTGGTGTCATAAGTTATCCTCACAAGTGACAGGAGATGCATTGATCCCTTGACTTGAGGTCATTGATCATTCTATATGGTTAGGGACTTGCTTTGATACAACCTAACACCTCGCCGTAGTTGGGAGGTCATAACGGTTGTCATTGAGCATGTCACGACCCATATGAGAAGGTCAATGGACAGACATAGGATTTGCCCCTTCCTTAGGGAAGTATGATATCCATGGAGCTCCTCTATGGTTCTATGACTGAAAGTGTATGGTCATACCCAGGTGAGAACCTGTTTTAGTCATAGCCATGTGATTTGATGAAAACAAGTGGTGACACACTTGTCCAATCGGATATCAGTTCGGCAAAGAGACTGTAATGCATCTGTACCTAGTTGCGATGATGGGATGTCGATGTCGATATCCATTCCAATGACCTGGGTAGCAGCGATGCACTGCTAGGTGCCACTCACTGCTTGTGGTGACCTTTGGTCAGCACTGCCAGCGTCAGAGGAACCTACAGGGTCACACACCTTGATACTTGAGTTCTCGTGTTGATCGGGAAGTCTTATGATCGAGTTATTGGATAACTCGAATCTAATTGGGAGATTTCATCAACACCAATGGGCCTGATGAGATGGAAGAATGTTATTAGAGCCAAACTTCATTTTTGGCAGGTTGACCCGTATTTGACCTTGGTTGGTCACATTTGGATTAGGGTTGCATTGGATTGGATCCAAATGCTTAATCAACCCATGGGATGAAGTTTGGGCTAGCTCATTATCCAATGAGGCCCAATAACAAGTTCTCATGAAGAGATGAGAGGCTAAAAGGGTATAATGGGGAGAAACATGAACCATTAAGCGCCTAGGGGCATAATGGGGTCATGTTGGCGCCTTTGCTTCATTATGGAAGTAAAGGGTGCCTCCCCTCTCTTCCTTGGATGGAATGCATGCCTCTATGGCATGTCTTGGGCTGATATGGTGCTTGGACAATTATGGATAGGTTGAATGAAGTTTATGGTAAAGTCTTGGAGACTTTCCTTACATCAAACTAGCAAAGTAAAGGGCGCCTCCCCTCTCTTCCTTGAATGAAGTTTATGGTAAAGTCTTGGGCTAATGCAAGAATATTTGAGGCATTTTACAAGGACCAATTTCTTTACCTCACGTCAAATATAAATAGCAAAGGAAGGTAAATATCTCTGAGTGACACAGGCAGACTAGCAAATTTGATATTAAAGACTTATGTTTTAGTGTTGGCATATGAATGCAAGTCTCAATGTAAAGGAGTACATAATGCCCAAGTATAGCCAGACAAAAAATTTTCTTGAACGACTCCTTGAAGCATGAGATTTTGTCTGTCCATTCCAACAGCATCCCCCAAAGACATGAGAGCTTTCAAAGATCCTTTAAAGCAATTATTCTAATGCAGAATTTCAAGCATATTGTTACCTTTAGCTTTGACGCAGTTATCTAAAACAATAACGAGATTAGACAAGCAAAAATCAAAATCTATTTTACCAACGGATTTGTACACGCTTATTGCTTATACAAAATCCGTTGGAGGGCATTTGTTGAACTATTAATTTTTCAACCATGGAGCAATTGGTCGCGATACTAACACATCTAAAAATGCTTGTGTAAAGACCTGTAAGGAAACCATCTGTACACATACAAAAGGATAGATACAGTGTGGTGCCTGCTTCGGACAATATACATAATTCCTTCAGAAAGAAAAATGGATTAATAAATTGGATATATAGGAATCAAAATGTCTATTGCCAAGCCTTCAAATTGCGCCTGCTATCAGCACTCAATGATATGAGCGAGAACGCTAGTCGCTCTCTGGGCGTGTGAAACATTCCTCGACGGTTCCGTTACGCTCAGCCGAGAGTGACATCCTATGACCAAAGATCTACATGGCAAACACCAATCAATAATGAGAGCTTAATTTAGATAATGGAAGCATCAAAGATTATCCAAACACTAGCTTAGAGCCTTGAGACTAAAATAATAAGAGCGAAGCTAAAATATCAAGAATATGCAATTACATGATGAATACAAAATTATACAACAATACCCGACAGCAAGACATGGGAATTATCCGTTTGCTACATCAATTCTAGCAATGGTTTGTGATGATCGAAATCAGAAAATAAGCAATGTAATGTATCAATATAGCTGCAGAATTTTCAGAAACTCATATGCAGATTGATAAGCGGAAATTGAGAATGCAAGATTTCAGTGAAATCGAGTTGAACTATGAAGAATTTGGCCAACAAGAAAACTAAATGCCACAAAAGAATCGTCTAATAATATGTATGCCATGCAAACATATGCATATTATGCAATCTTCGAGCATATCCCATTTTTTGGCTGTGAGTTCAGCTAAAGAGCGCCCTGAATCAGCTGGAATGGAGTCCAGAAATTTAAACAACTCAAATGTTATGGAGAATTGTGAGAAAGGTAGTGAAAAGTTCCGTTAATATGTGATTCTAGAAAATCAGACCGCGTTGGAGCACAAAAAAAATGAACTGCTGACTGACATCGATGATGACAATGAAAATACACCTTAAACCAACTTGGAAAGACTTGTATGTTTAATTACACAAAATCATGCAAGCGAGAACTTGATCGTTGCAAACAGAGAAGATGTTACCAAAAAGTCTCTGAAGCCTAAAACCAAACCCTCCACTGAACCTTTTGATCGAGAGAAAACATGCAAAGAAATCAAGGCCATTCAAACTCAGAGTTGATGAAAGGAAAATTCTTATGGACGCAAACCAGGAAAGCAAGCTTCAGATTGAAGTTCAATCTCCAATTAATCTAGTTTCATATAGAATAGAGGAGCCTATTGTAGACCGAACAACCAAGTCAAAATCGATGTTGACTTTAGATGAAATTGGAAACATGTCAAAGTATAACTAAAATCTGGCAGACATCAGTGTTTTAAAAATAGGGAAACGTATAGTGAAAGGGAAGTCTGGCACGCGTGGACAGGGCAAGTAGGACACGGGCAGGTGAAAAAAAAATAACAGGTAGGTGAAAGATAAGACAAGTCCAAAAACAAAGTCAGAAAGGAAGACAAGGGTGAGTATAGGGAGCGATTAGGACTGATAAGGAGGAAAAAGGGAGTGCTCATGGCAGTAAAAAAAAAGAGGGGGGGGGGAGAGAGAGAAGATAAAAGGCGCAAAAGAAAAGCTGTTAGGGTTGGTCGCTGGAAGCTTATAAAAGGGGATGATCGGCTAAAAGAAAGGGATATACAGAAGACGTCGACCGCTGCAAGGAGGAGCACCAAGAGGCTGCAAGAAGAAACGTTTGTAGGTAAGAAAGGGAAGTTCCTTCGTTTTACTTACATAGGTCTGAGGTGCACTAAGTACCGGTGGCATCACAAAACGCCAGCGAGGATGTGAGGAGATGAAGAGTAAAAAAAAAACAAGGAGGCGTTGTCTCAAAAGAGGGGAGGAGAAGGCAAAAAAAAGGGGTAGAGAGAAAGGGAGGCGTCGACCAAAAGAAGAGTGCACGAGAAAATATGCTGCGGCATTGTGGGTGACGGAGGTATGCAAATCGGAGAATCGGGTAGAAGAAAAGAAAAAAAGCCCAAAAGATGCATGTGTGCGTGACGGAGGTATGCGAATTGGAGAGTCGGGCAGAAGAAAAAAAAAGCCCAAAAGATGCATGAAAAAAAAGAGAATGCGAAGAAGAGAAGGACAGGTGACAGATTCCTAGAAGAAGAATATCAGGCAATAAAAAAACAAACTATAAAAAAAAAGAGAAGAAGAATCCCATAAGCCGGAAGAGACGTGTGAAGAAGAACAAGAAGAATACCTAGTTCAGGCTTTCTGCTACTCTTCTTGCCTGCTCAAACTCCTTCAACAATGGGCTCGAAATCTTTTGCTGCTGCTGCCGCAAAGGAGAAACACAAGAGCTGGTTTCTAATCCAACTGAAATAAGAAAAGAAGGCTGGATTAAGACAAGAAGAAGAATACGAAGGTCGTCACAAAAGCCGCTAAGAAAACTACATGGTGGCTAAGGTTGATATGAACCTGGGAAGAAACCGGAGAAGATTCACTCTTCTCCGCTTTGCTGATCACACTCTAAGTTGCTGCGACGAAAGCCCGATCAAAAGAAATCTCAAATGAGAAAGATAATAAAAAGAAAACTAAGAAAAAAAAGGATAAAATTCTAGGAAGAACCTGATGAGGAGTGCATGCTTCCCTCTGAGAACCCTCTTCGTTTCAAAGGCGCTGCGGCCCAAGCAATGGTGAGGGAGGCTAAGCCAACAAAAGTTTTCTTTCCCTCCGAAAAAGGAAGTTCACAACGCAGAGTTTGGTTGTCCGGTCGTCTGACCGAGGGAACACAGATTCCACAAACAGCAATAATAACATAAAAATAAGGTGTACGTGAGAAGATTACCTAAACCAACCTCACTACCCCAATCGCCACGACCATTTGGTAGGAAGCCACGAGCCAGTGTCGCCACCGCTTCCAGAGACAGGCGAGTGTCCTCTACCTCCATTTCCCTCGAAGAACAGGGTCAATAAGCTCACCGGCGCCTTCTCATCCCAATCATCCCGGCTGCCAATCTCTGTGCCGGAGAGACTTCGCCGAAAGGAACGAGCCAGTGTTGCCGCTGCTTCAAGAGATAGGCGAGTGTCCTTCGCCTCCCTCCCCTCCATATTTGCCAAGCATCCGCTGACGCCTCCACAAAATTGGAGGATCCAGATCCCAGATTGCCCCTTTCCCATTACGGCTTCATCGACTATTGTCCTTTGCAGCCCTATTTCAACACAAAATCCACCTCGGCAAACGTCAATGCCGTCTGCAGAATAGCCCCCGATATCAGCTTCTCATCAATTGCCGACGAAAACCCGAAGGCGCCGAAAATAGGATGAATCCTCCTCCACCGATCTCGCTCGTCGTCGAGCACCAAGTCGTGCTCCACAAAGCAAAGAGTAACTTTACCCTTTCGAGAAAAGGGATCTCTAAGAGAAATGAAAATATGCAAAATATAATAATAATAAATAATAATAAGACGACATTAATGTGACACCATTCTCTCCATCGATGCCCGTGGAATATTGATGGGCATCTTATCGCCATCCTCTCGCCGTATCAAGGTCTCTGATGTTTGACATGGTCTAAAATAAAGGGAAAGAAAGAGGTTCGGCGGCAGGCGGTGAATATCACTTAGGGCTTATGATATTTAGCCTAGCTCGTGACTGTGATCAACCCAATCCAACAAGGCTAGCTGGATCCAACCACATTCATCCAATTTAGCCCAGCAAACTCCAGTTTGGCTAGTATGTTCTTGAAACACGAACTACACTTGTTCCGGCTCAGCACAAGTGCAATACTTAAACCCAAGTATGTGTGACATAAGACAAAAGTATAAATTTGAGCCAAATACAAACGAGACCTAATAACTGTAGCATTCGAAATATGCGGTCAAAGTGAGCTTTGCGCTTTTGACCAAGAGCTGTAAAGTCAAGGAGCTAGAGCTTCGCTCCTCGAATACCACAATGAAAGAGAGAAAAGAAGAAACTTTATTCTTCGACTGGAAGTTGCGAGGTCAAAAAACAAATCTGCATGGTGTGGCCAAATTTTAATCCGGAAAATGTGATTGAGAATCTATAACATATGTACTATTCCCAAATTAAATGAGGTCTAAATAAAACTAGTAGACCTTGGACCTACGCGATGGAATATTGTTTGGGAGGTGCATACGTCGACGATCATCGTTGGGGTGTAACTCCTAAATACGACGTTGCGTTTGCCAAGGCTGAAATAAATTTCCAAATCAAACTATCCAACACGCCGCAAGGCCGAATAAATCTTCAAATCAAATTATCCAATACGCCATAGGGCTAGATAATTCCCAAACCAAATTATCCAACACGCCGCATGGCCGGACAAAATTCCAAATCCAATTATCCAACATGCCGTAAGGCTGGATAAATTTCCAAATCAAATCATCCATCACGCCGCGAGGCTGGATAAATTCCAAATCAAATTATCCAACACGCCGCAAGGCCAGATAAATTCTTAAATCAAATTATCCAACACGCCTAAGGCCAGATAAATTCTCAATTCAAATTACCCAATACGGCGCAAGGCCGGGTAAATTTCTGAAATCAAATTATCCAATACGCCGCAAGGCCAGATAAATTTTCAAAACAGATTATCCAACACACCGCAAGGCCGGTAATTCTCAAATCCAAGTTACTCAACACGCCGTGAGGCCGAGTAATTTCCCTCAAATTCAAGACATCCAATACGCCGTTAAGGCCGGGTGATCTTTTGACTCCGATACCCAACATGCCTCAATGCATTACAATGAAATTTTATTTGAGAGGTGCATACATCGATGTTTACTATCGAGGCGTAACTCCTCAATATAACGTTGTACTGCCTAGGCCGGGTATTACCCAACATGCCATCACATGACAAAGTTTGACGAACCCAAATTGTCCATGTTGATGGAAACTTTTTTTATCATCTTATGTATCACGTCAAATTAAATTCATGAATGCAATCATTTGACTTTGTCTCTCTTATTGCATATTATAGATCTCTTAATCAAAGGTTCCCTAATTTTAGGGGTAATTAACAATGAATGCTTGCGCTTATTGGAAGCCAGAACTCATTTAACAAAAAGCCTTATTAATTTAAGATGAATTTGAAAATGGTCATATTACATTCCAATGTAACAATTTTGACTCCACAATCTCCGGCCGTGAAATTTAAGGGAAGCTACGCCGGGAGAGGAGAACATACTTCAAAAGTTTCAGAGTGAAAGGAGATCGATCGGAGGAGAAATCAAGGAAAGAAGCATCGCCTGCACTGTTCACACCGCTAAATTACGGCTGTAATTTTCATTACAGCCCTTTGTTTAGTAAAAATTCCTCTCTCTCCTCGATTTTTGATCGTTCTAAACTATGGATTACTATGATTCTCAAACCATGCCAGCTTAAACACTTTTTGGGACATAGGAGTGTAATCCCCTTAATTTGTTATGACTAGATAATCCTTATTTCGTCAGGGAACTTTTGTTATCATAATTTTGCTTATGTGATGATTGCATTTAATTCTTTCTAGCTTCATATTATCATCATGTATTGGAGTTTTTGCGATATGGACTGAAAATTGACTTGCGAAAACTTGAAACCCTAAAATTGAGATTTATGAACTCATCGTAAGAAATTAGATTTGTTCTATTTTTAGATTTTACAAGTTTATTGTCTTGTTGATAATTCTGATCTAGGAAGAATTATTGAAATAAACATGAAGATATTGTAAGAAATTAAGTATCGAATTATTGGAGAACCTTAAGTAGAACCTGTGAAACTAAAGTATGAAAGTATTTAGTTTTCACTTGAGATGATTGACATAGAGATTGGATGCATGAAAGTGATCTTTGATTTCTTTGTCAATGATTTACTTATCTTTAGCATTGAATTAATCTTGTGCGAAAGTGAGGGTTGATTCTTTGTAAATTGTCTGCACGAAAGCGAGATGTTTTCTTCATAAAGTAAATTATATCTTTATCATAATAAGAGTGGGCTGACGATGTGCTTATTTCTTTCTAGTCATAGAAATTAAGGTGGATGAAACCTTAGTCCCAGCTTTTCTCTCTTTGATTTCGTGTTCTTTCCGAATTTTACTTACATCACATTCGATTGCCTAGCTAATAAGAAATCAATTCTTTGGTACTTAGCAAACAAGGTCTCTGTGGTTCGATATCTTAATTATTACTTTGAGTATCTGTGCACTTGCGGACACAATACGGTGCAGTATTCTCTTCCACCACCACTGCGCTACAACTAGAACCTAAAAAAGGATAATTCCTTATTATTAACAGAAAGATCATATGATAAAATATTTCCACCAATGCTTGATCTTAACTTTTTGTGTTGAACGTCTATCACGGCTCCTCTGGCTATAGCGAGGAACGGCCTGCCCAATATAAAAGGAAAAGTAGAATTCTCCGTCAAATTCAAAACAATAAAATCCACTAGAACTACGAATCCTTCGATTTGGATGGGCACATCCTCAATAATTCTGTGTGGGTTAAGTCTAGAATTATTGGCAAGCTGAAGAACTCTAGATGTCAATTTAAGATTTCCCAGATCTAAATTCTTGAAGATGGAGAGCAGCATGATACTAACGCTGGCTCCCAGTCCAAGAGTGCTTTTTTGAATGGAACACTATCAATCCTGCATGATATACTGAAACTATTAGGGTCTTCAAGTTTGAGAGGTGGCAGATTCTACATACAATCTATATAATCTTCAATAGTCGCCACCATCTTCTTACTATCTGGTGTTTCAAAAGAAGAATGAAACTCCTTGTAACTGTCAGACTCTCTCTGTCTATCATCAATTTTATCGGTCTCAGAGTCTTCTGGTTGTTCATCATTGCATATCATGACGGCATTACAATGTTCCCTCGGATTTGCTTCAGGTTGAGCTGGGAGTTTGCCTGCAGCTTTGGAGGAGGAATTGGTCAGTTGAGCTAACTGTGTGATCTATGTCTCCAACATTTTTGAGTGTGTGGCCATGGAATCCACCTTCAAGTTTAGCTAGCGAATAGATTCATTCACATTATTGTTCTACTTAATTTGGGTCGTCATAAAGTTTTCAAGCATCATTTCTAGATTCGACCTATGAGGTGGGCCTGGCTGTCTTTGATGAATAGCTAGAGGTTGCATTCCGGGAGGAGGCCTGAAATTAGTAGAAAAGTTGGATTAGAAAAGTTCGCAGGAGAGACTTGCCCTTGGTTAAGTCTGTTGGAGAAATTCAGGTGATTTCTCCATCCTGGATTGTACGTGCTCGAATAGGGGTCGTTCTGATTTTTGAAGTCCTCGATAGCAATTGACCTTTTCAAATGGAGTGCTCAAAATGTGGCAATCATCAACAGAATGACCTGACACTCCATAAACATCACAAGTCAGAGAATTAGTAGTAGAAACATTTATAGAATTAATTTTAGATGAAAGTGAATCAACTTTTTTACCAAGGAATTAATCATATCCAGATCATACTTCCCTGAATTTCGCACTGGTTGGCTCCTCTCTCCTGACCACTAGTAATGGTTGAGGGTTATGTCCTCAATCAAATCCATAGCTTAATCATAGTGATCCAACTCCAGGCCGTTATGGGCTTCACAAGCCCACTTGGATTGGAACTAGCTGTGTTACCCCCACATAATGCTCCGGAGGGTGACTAACACATTTATAGCATGTTTGGTAGGAAGAAAAGGAGGAGGGGAATGATGAAATGTTGGAATGAGAGCTATAAAATCGTATTTAGTAGGACGGATGGAAATAAGAAAGGAAAAATAGAAGGAAAATAGCCCTATTTACATTCCGCCCAAATTGGGTGGAAAATCAGACGGAAAGTTGGATTTCCCCTTTTCATACCTATTTTCACCCTTTTCTTTTTTATGTCCACTCTCCCTCTCGTGTTTTTCTTACAATCTTCTTCATCATCGTTATCATCGCCGTCATCATTGGCATTGTCGTCATTATTGTCGCCATCATCGCCTCTCATCTCTTGTCACTGCCCATTTCACCGTCGCCTCCCATCGTCATCATCAATATAAAAATTAAAAAAAAATAGAGTATATTTATCAATCTTTCTAACTTTCTTTCCTTCTAAATAAACACAATAATGAAAAATCTTATTATTTTCTTTCTTCTTAATTTTTTCTTCTTTTTTTTTTTCTTTTAACTTTCTTTCTTTCCTACTAAACACAGCATTAAAGCGACAAACCTTCTTCATGGAGGGTCATTTTGAAGTTGGGTCTTCCATGGTAGCATCGTCAAAATTTGAATCTTCGACTGCGTTGTAAAGGAAAGGAATGCTGTCATCTTTAAAAACGAGCAACCAAATGCACTTCGGATACATAGGAATGTTTGGGCACAACTCAGAGATGAAGAATTAGCAAACAAGATGGTGAGAACAAGGGAATTTACTCTAAGGAAGAAAGAAATAGGCGAAACCGATGCTTAAATATTAATACCGATAGTGCATGGGTTATATTATTAGAAATAGGTTCATAATGGCAGCTGCTACTTTCCACAGATGCAACTCAACTGTCAGAAGCGCTGTGGCCTACATCTACTCCAACCTAGACCGTTTGGCACTCTTAGTCATTATAGAATTAGATAGCATGGAGGCCATCAACCTTATAAACTGATCTGAGAACTGCACTGATGTAAATGCTCAAAGGTATCACTAGGAAAAATCTGCTTCATCTAGAGTTATAATCTTTAAGCATGTCAAGGGGCTGCACAATAGAGCTACAGATTGGCTCGTAGTATGCGAAATGTAGCAAAAGAGATCTATTTTGAGTGGATAGCTGGCCTCGCCAGCTACAGGATCTTGCGTATTTTGATACTGTAGGGCAGTGACCCTTGTAAATATTTTCCACGAGTACTTGTGTCTTTGTGGTGTTGCCAATATTCATTCTTTATCCTATTAGCGGGTTCGCGTCTCTATTAAAAAGTTATCTTTATGCAAGGTACCAAAGAGAAGCAGGTGTTTAATCTTATACCTCTTCACTTTAGGTGCTTGATCATCTTTAAAACCTTCCAGTTTCCTTTCTCGAAAGTGGCGCAGTGCAGAAGTATATTCAAGGAAACTTCATGCCACATCCAACTTGTCCAAGGCATCTTCATCCACATGCAAGAAACAAGCTGATTAAACGAACACACGTTACTTGGATAACTTAATTTCTTTCTCTACCTGTAATTGTAATTGCCTTCACTCTGGAGAGCATGAGATCAAGCAAGCCGCCAAGCCCTATTGGTGCTTCTATGAAACATATACTAGGCGAGCATTTAGCAGTATCATCATCATATTGCCCGTTCAGGTTTGTTGCTCTTAGACATAGTTGTATGCAATCATTATTGCACATGATTTACTGCACTTGTTTCATATTGTTAATCTATTTTCTAATCACTTCAACGCACTGGCATTAAAAACCTCCAATTACTACTAATACACAAAATACAGCTTTTGCATTTTCATTTGTCAGATGTTAAGCATTTCTTCTATATACGTATGGCATTATCAAAGACCTTGGATTTGATGTATGGCGATAAATAAAGAGATTTGAACTGAGAACATAATCAATTCTGTAGATAGCAAAAGAAATTTTCTACCTCATCTTTAAAATGTCGTAACACTTACCAAAGTCAAATATGTTCTAGATTGCCCATGTAAGAAGACAATCTCGATCATCAATTGACCAAGCCAAAACTGCCTTGAATGCTACCCCCCTCGCACCCAGCATAAATTAAGAACACATTATGCTAAAATGTATTAAGAACTAGAAGAGTTTTGTTTTACTGTCAGCACACGGAAACGGAGAGTTCGGATAACTAGCAAGAATGCATATTACTCACTCATC
The DNA here is from genome assembly GCA_027563935.2 of Costus lasius. Classification (NCBI taxonomy): domain Eukaryota; kingdom Viridiplantae; phylum Streptophyta; class Magnoliopsida; order Zingiberales; family Costaceae; genus Costus; species Costus lasius. The sequence goes on along the minus strand of CM050447.1, from coordinate 112,674,341 downwards.
ATCCTCGTCACCATCCCCGCCGGCAGCTTTCTTTGCTGCCGCCTTTTGATTCTTTCGCTTCACCCTTCCAGGGCGACCACCACCAAATGGACTGGTCAGTGAGAAGTCAATGTGCTTTGCCGAATCCACCCTCACCATGAATGACGGAATGTTAACCACTTGCCTCCCAACTCTGCTAGCACAAATGAGAAATGAGCAGAGAGAAACAAGGACTATACAAACACAAAAAAGGATAAATCCGCAAAAATGATAGATTCCAGCAGCAGGTAGGTGGTCAGGTAATGTGAAATCTGCTGCATTATAAAGCATGGAAGACGATATTCCTCTTGTTCATGCATCTTGTAGTTTTACTAATAGAGGATGAAAATCTTGTGAACAAATTCACAATACTAAATGCCAGTCAATGGCACTAAATAAAAACTGGAGAGCAATGTACGAAATCGGAACTAGATTGAAATTAAGAAATACATTTTGCCATTATGATCAAATGGTTCAGACAAAGCGATACGACAAGTACAATTAAAACAACCGGAAGACTAAAGGTATCCAGCCGGATAAGGAGGACACGTAGGGTTAAAAAGCTAGTTGTCTTTTGCTCAAGCTATTTCTGGTCAATCTCAGCATTAAACTACATCAAATGTCTTAATTGGTAGGATAAAATCATCATTCAATGATTAATCTTTCATGCATATACCAACACATTCAACAACTCAAAAGGCATGACCAGCCAATTTATACAAATCATTTAGTAACTTGAAGGAAATTTTTCATTTGTCATCAAGTTTAATCTAAATATCTAATATCCACTTCTGAGTCAATTACAAAGAACCAAAATGACCTGACCATCAATTCAAGCCTAGACAATGGAACCAATAGGATACCTGTACTTAAACATTACTTTATTGGTGGCTTCATGCCAATTGAAGTTCAACCCTTTTTAGGAATTAAAAAAGTTAAGAAAAGCACATTAAGCTTTCTTGAACAATCCCCATTTGAAAAACTCTTCAACTTGCCTACTCAAATCACATTCTCCAAGTTCATCTTTTCGGAGTAAATAGTTGGAATGGCACAAGGACTTCAGCTTTTTTCTAAACAAGTCTGCCTTTTAGCAACTCTTTGACTTGCCAAATCACTTGTGTCAGTAGGATTCATTTGATAATGTGGGATATTAGATAATTTCGAACCCACAATAAGATCAATGGATTTGAGGTGGTACTTCATTAGGCAACTACTCTTTGAGAATCTAAATTTGAAAATCATGCAAGATCATTAATTTCAAGAGGCGCCTCATTAGGCATTGTTAGACTCTTTCAGAATCATTTCTTTGGTTTTTGTCTCTTAGAATACCAAGTCATGGTCAATATGAATCACAACTTGTTAGATGAAAGATCCATGGCAAGTCGTAGCAGCTTGCTTCCACACAATTTGGTGGAATGTCCATAACCTTGATGGTCAAAGAGTTTATCAAGCCACAGTTCATGAAACAAAAGCATTTCGTAGGAGATAAAGATTCACACAAGACAATATAGATAAATAACCTTTATAACTAAACAATGAACAAAATAGTCTTGCCTCAGAAAAACTACCAGCTACTATAGCATGATGGTTAAGTGCCCCGGAATGCACCATCTCTGCTTGGTCCTCCACTTGACCAAACTATGCATGTTATGCAACTGCATGCTACCCTATGCATGTGTCGTGTTCACGCTCTGACCCACGTGCCTTTATCCAACAACATGCTAATTGACTCAATCGTATGCATGTCCTTGCACATGACCAAGCCATGGTCTACTGCAAGGAGTGTATAATCCGCTCTAGTATTGAGGCCAGCTAGGTCAGGCCTATTTCATATATGCCAAAGTCCAAATTTGAAATATCCTTGAGTGGGCAAACTGAAGAAAATGCATGTGAAGTTGCTAATGCTGCAAGCATGAAATGCACTGAGCAGGATGCAGGCTGCGTTGATTAATCACCAAAAAGACCAAAGAAAACATACATTTGAGAATGACAAGTAAAAAAAAGGCAACCACTGATGACAGATATGCATCTTTTTGTATCAATTGACAAACGTAACTAATTTACTGAAACTTTCAATAACAGCAGCACTTGTTCCTGCAAGCCAATCATCGGAGAGAAAAGATGTCCATACCTGATGTGGCGCTGCCTGATCAGGACTCTGGCATGGTGGATGGACTTGGCCATCCCTGACTTGAAGACGAGAGTTTGCAGTCGGCGCTCGAGGAAGTTCTCTACAGTGAGGGCCAGTACGTAATCAAGCTTGTTCTGACCTTCCTCGAGAAGCCCGTAGCGGTTCATCCGGCGCAGGAGGGCCTCACCCTCAAAAATACGACGAGGGTTCTTCTCATCAAGAGTGAGGAGGTCCCTCGCCGCATTACGAATCCTGCTCAGCGCATACTGGACCCTCCACAGCTCTCGCTTGCAGCGGAGCCCATACTCACCCACCAGCCTCAGCTCGGCATCAAGCCGCTCCTTCTCGTAAGGACGACGAGGCTTTTTAAATGTCTTGCCATCTAAAAAACACTCAATGTAGCTAGAATAAACAGATCCAGACCATAATCGAACCGCCGACAAGGATTCCCATAATAAGATGTTAGATTTCCTTTTCGCGTTTCAAGATCAAACGATAAACGCAGCAAAAATCTAAAGAAAAGCCCGAACTTGCAGATCCCACAAATTGAAACAACAAAGAAAACCCTAAACATGAAATTTTCAGGGCGTATCACAAATTTGCGGAGTGATGCATAACAAGAAAAGGATAAAAAATCGAAACCAAGAGCCTTGAGAGAGCGAGATGAGAAATAGGTAGCTTACAGTTTCTGTAGAAACTGACGTGAACCATGGCTGGTTCTTCTTCACACCCGCCTCCAACGCTCGGCTGCCAAGACCGATCGAAAGGCACTTATATAGATAGAGATATCCACGCCCTAACCCTAAAAGGAAGCCGATTATAAACTCCGACCCGAACTAGTCGGGTTTCGGTATAAAAGTTTATGCGTGGGCGATGCATACATAATTTAATATAGAACACCAACTCTTATTTTAAAGCATGATAAAGTAGATTTATTTGTATTCCACAATGACGCTTATAAACTATTTCATGCAAAGTTGAGCCAGGCAATAGAATATGAATTTAAAAAAACTTAGATCCACGGTGACAGAGGCTCTTCTTTTAGTACAAATTTTACCTAGTTCAATTTTATCATCTATGGATCAACTTAAGTGCATTTTCCATCAAGACGGATCAGACTTTTGGAGCTCCTCTCTTCCACAAATACTTGTACTTGCAATTTAGTTCTGCTATACAAACATTTCTTTTGTTTTAATTATGTACACACACACAAATTATATCCATATTTCAGTTAAGTTTGTAACGAGTTTTTGCTTCAATATTGGATAGTCTGAACTTTTGATTGAAGAAAATATAGATTTATAAACTCCAACATGTTTTTGCCAACTGTAGAATAAATGATTGAAGAATAAAGTATTTCGGTATCAAAACATTGATTGCACATTTTATATGCATCTACCGTGCACAAAACGGCTCAAGCAAAACAAAATGCCCCCCAAGTACAATCACATCAATTTGGTTACAAATTCAGAAAAATAATAATAATAATAAAGGAACAGCTTCAAGGTTAAAAACAACTCAGAAGCACTTTCTGTGGACAATGGAGGGACCAGATTCATCGTACTCACCTTTAGAAATCCACATCTGTATAATCAATAGGAAAGAAAGGGAAACAATGTTAGTGTGCACAATGTTTATATTTGATACGTCGGAAAAAGAACAACATTTGAGAAAAAAGATAGTAACATAGGAGATACGAATGAGATCCAAGCCAAAGCTAAGGATTAATCAATTACCTGCTGGAAAGTGCTGAGTGAAGCAAGGATGGATCCTCCAATCCACACACTGTACTTCCTCTCTGGAGGAGCAACCACCTTAATCTTCATGCTACTTGGGGCAAGGGCTGTAATCTCTTTGCTCATGCGGTCAGCAATTCCGGGGAACATAGTTGTACCACCGCTAAGAACAATGTTTCCATACAGGTCCTTTCTGATATCCACATCACACTTCATGATGGAATTGTACGTGGTCTCATGGATACCAGCTGCTTCCATACCAATCATGGATGGCTGGAAGAGAACCTCCGGGCATCTGAATCTCTCAGCACCAATGGTAATCACCTGTCCATCTGGTAGCTCGTAGTTCTTTTCAACAGTAGAGCTGCTTTTAGAGCCCTCTAGCTCCTGCTCATAATCTAGTGCAACATAGGCAAGCTTCTCCTTGATGTCCCTGACAATTTCCCGTTCGGCTGTAGTGGTGAAGGAATAACCTCTCTCAGTAAGGATCTTCATCAAGGCATCGGTGAGATCACGACCGGCAAGGTCAATACGAAGGATAGCATGAGGAAGGGCATATCCTTCATAAATTGGGACAGTGTGGCTAACACCATCACCAGAATCAAGCACAATACCTGTAAACAAATATACTCAATGATGCATGTCAGGCTATGGTTGAGAAATAATTGAATGTTGTAGGCCAAAAGTATACCAGTCGTCCGGCCACTAGCATAAAGGGAAAGCACAGCCTGAATGGCAACATACATTGCAGGAGCATTGAAGGTTTCAAACATAATCTGGGTCATCTTCTCTCTGTTAGCCTTGGGGTTGAGAGGGGCTTCAGTGAGCAAAATGGGGTGCTCCTCAGGGGCAACACGAAGTTCATTGTAAAAGGTATGATGCCAGATCTTTTCCATGTCATCCCAATTGTTAACAATACCATGCTCAATAGGATACTTCAAGGTCAGGATACCTCTCTTTGATTGAGCCTCATCGCCAACATAAGCATCTTTTTGGCCCATTCCAACCATTACACCAGTGTGGCGAGGTCGACCTACAATGCTGGGGAATACAGCTCTGGGAGCATCATCCCCAGCAAATCCAGACTGCAGCAGAATCATTATGTACCATAGCCTTGCACTAGGCGAGCTGGTAATTGGGACAGAGGGAAGGAGTAAAATGACTAACCTTGACCATTCCAGTACCATTGTCGCAAACAAGAGGCTGGATATCCTCACCATCAGCCATTTTCTCAATATCTGCAACGCCAATTTGCAGCAGGAAAAAAAAAACATACGGTGTAACTTGAGTTTCTCACGTTTACGAATAAAAAAAAAATGCTCTTCTATGGTTTTCTACGCATCCTCTTAAAAGAGCTAATTGGTTTCGCAAAGTGAATGTCAAAAGATCAGTCGAGGAATTATCGAAACTTCAAATACATTATTTCAAAAGCTTCGTATCGCATTAAAAGTACGCATCAAGTATCTTTGTGATCTCACATATTGCAGGAGAATACCTTTCTAAAGAAATGAACTCCTCAACATGAGTAATACGAAAGAATCTGAGCATTTAAAATGAGTCAGATCCAGGATCAAATAATTTCATCACCGGAACATAAATAGAATGCACATAACAATTTATTTAGGAGCGTCATAACACAATGCCTGTCACTAAACAATCCTTCATATTCGATCTTCGAAAGGTCAATTTAAGCATTACGTGAACATAAATGGAAACTAACGAGCAGCTCAAGAGAAAATTAACCGGCAGCGAGGAAAAATTTTCCTAGGCGGGATCCCGCCGAGGAGTGTTGTGCAGGGGTGCATCTAACCATAAATACTGCTTTAAAATTTTAAAATTTTCCAACAAGCGGCATCCATCAAAATCAAAGATAACAAAAAATCTACCAGAATTCATGAAATTATTCAGCCATTATGAGATAAAAAAAGAAATGATGAAGAAGAAGAGATTGACTGACCTTACACCGAATTCTCCTTGGGGACTTTCGTCGATCGATCGAGAGATAGAGAGCGAAATGGATGAGGGAGGAGCGTGGATGAGCGGGGAGAAGAAGGAAATCGGAAAGCCAGTGAATAGGGAGAAATCGGTGTGAGATTCTGCCACGAAATTTTTTTGCGGCATCCACCGATCATCATTGCGGTCGCCACATTAAAAGAATCGCACATTATGTTTTTACAAATAAAAAAGAAGGAAAAAAAAAAGAAAAAAAAAGGAACAGCCTCTCGCTTTTTTCAAAAGCACATTTGAAGGTCAAATGAACTGTACTTGAGCGCCTTTACAGCCGTCCGATGCTGTCAGATCAGCGACAACCTGACCGTCGGATCGGGGCCCGGTAACGTGCACTGCACGCGGGTGACAGGGTAACATGCTCCCACGCCAGCCCTGCCCAGCCCCTCGGCACAGCTGGCAAAGCTGCCTTCTTTATTTTATTTTATTAATAATGCACGGTGACTTTTTAAATTATAATTTAATTTAAGAAAATGTCAAACATATGGACAAAAGACAAATAAAAAATAAATTGTCTTTAATTTCTTTTTATCCTTTTTTCCATTATATATCATATGCATATTTATTCAACCTAGACAAGAACTAAAGCTAAAAAAAAAACAATAAATAAATAACAAGAGCTGCTTCCAACATTCACATGCATGAGACAAGCTACTCTTCCATTCTAAAATTTCCCGGACATAAGCAATCTCTAACTCTAATGTGGCCTATAGTGCACTCAAAATAAACCCAAAAGTTCATATTTAAATCACTAACAAAGAATTAATTTAATACTCCTCTTTAATGCTATTGTTCTTTATTCCTAACAAATCACTAGCATAATTAAATTTTATACGTATAAATGTTTTAGTAAAAATATCTTATACTTAATTATTGGTGTTGACATGTTTTATAAGAATTTCAACTTTAATTACTTTTTGAATATAATGGTGCTTAGGTTGATGTATTTTATTTGGCTATGAAAGATTGGATTCTTTAATATAACAATGGTAGATTTATTATCACATTGAAGAACTGTGACCTTTTCTTGTTTTTCTTTTATATCTTCTAAGATTCTTCTCAATCATATAACTTATTTTGTAGCTTCACTTGCTGCCACATATTCAGCTTCAGTGGAGGAGTGTGCTTCTCTCTTGCTTCTTTGAGGCCAAAGAAAATACACCCGAACTAAGTGTAAATACATACCCAGATATATTTTTTAAATCATCCATGTTACTGGCCCAATCACTATCACAAATCCAAACAACTGAACCTTTTCTTTCTCATTTTTCTCACACAGGAGCCCAAAATCTTTACAGTCCTGAATGTGTCGAAATACTCTCTTTGCTACTCCAAAATGCATTTTGCTTGATTAATGCATAAATCTTGATAATAACTCATAAGCATATATGATATCAGGTCTTGTAGTTATGAGATATAACAAACTTTCTATCAAGTTTCCATAGAGTGCATCATCTACTTTGCCACTATCATCCTCTTTCACTAATTTTTCATTAACCAACAACGGTGTTGATATCGGATTGCAATTCTCTATTTTGAACTTTGAGAGAATGGTTTGAGCAAACTTATTTTGAGAAATGAATACAACATTTTCTCTTTGATCAATTTCAATACCCAAGAAATAATGAAGTAACCCCAAAAAATTCATCACATATTTATTCATCATCTTAATTTTAAACTCATGTATCATTTTCTTATCATCACCGATAAAAAATTAGATCATCAACATAAAGAGAAACTATAAGCATATTGTGCTTACTATCACGGGCAAATTTTCTTTTAATTCAAAACCTTACACCGAAACTGGCAGGATCTCAAATGAAACACCAAAACCCTAATATAGAGTTAGGAAATCTGTTAAGACTACCTTTAATGTGAAAGCTTCAAGGATCACTATTGCTCACCTTACGTTCGCGAAGTTTAATAACTCACCGAATCGCCGCGTATGCTCACACTATGCATGTGCAAAGGTGAGAAGATTCTCCACTCTCCTTGCACACACAAAGTGACACCTCGACCCACACTCCTTGTAGTCATAATTACCTCGGGACGATGAGGCCGGCGTATAACGAGTAAAGCAAGAGCACGGTTGACTCTTCAAGGGGACAACACACACAAATAATAATATAACAATATCATCTAAAGACACAAAACCAACAAATATAATTTTAGAGGTAGAGATTACCCTTGATGTGTGTCTCTCTCCTCGTAGCTCTACTACATTGTCGTTGAAGAAGACTATCATCATTACAACGTTGTAGCCTTGAATCGACCCAAACCCAAGCCATCACTCCAATGCACGTGGGTGCTGCAAGCAAGGAAGGGAAAGAAAGGGTGTCAGTTACTATTCACCAGCCCGCATGGAGGCACCACATTAGCTGGAGATCTTGCCACCGATCAAATTTCCTATCGCCATTGCTACTGCATTGTCGTTGTGTTCAAATCTTGTTGCCTGCGAGATGCTAAGAGATGCTTTCGCCAAGTGGAACCACCGCTGTCACACACGACGCAACTCGGATTGAAGGGGGAAGGCGACAAAGGATAGAAGCATGGATGTCGATGTCGTGGCCTAGGAAGTGGGAGACGCATACACCTGGAGCACGAACGTCATCGGCAAGGTATTAGTCACACTGCTAGGGTTCCGGCACCGCTGCCGCTGCCTAGGTGTGTAGGAGCTTGATGACTCAAAAAGTCATAGTGAATTTTATATACTTATATCACCTTTTTGAGTTATTTTTATGCACTTTTGCTTATTTTTGAATTAAAATTGGTCATTTGGTTCGAAATCTGTGCCTCTTTATTTTCTAATTTTTCAGGTAAAATATGCATATTTTTATCGATTTCTAGGGATAAATAGACTAAATACTGAATCAAAAAGAAATTTTGAACTCAATGAGCAATTTTGGGAAAAAGTTGTAATCACACCCCTGTGACAAAATGATGTGGGGTGGAGACACGTGATGTGCAAACCAGAAAGAAAAGTAATTAAAACCTAAAAATACAGTAAACAACTAGAATTCCAGGAATACCGAAAATAATCATTTATCAAATGTTCTTATGCCTTGTAGGAAAATCCATGCATCAAAAATACCAACAGATTAAACCAGCATGTAGAACAAGACTAATACTCTTGAATCACAAGAAAATTGGAGAGTAGATAACTGTCAGGCAATTAGAAAGTCTGCAACAAAATAGCTAGTTAAATAGAAAAATTAAGACACTGCAGAATTTTTATCAGAATGCAAAAGTTGCCATGGTTTGCAGAGTGATTGGTTGGAGTTGGATTCGACCCAATTGTTTTGGATGATTGGACAATATTTGGTCTTTCCAGTCATGCACAAAATGAAGTGTTTCCTTTGCCCGACTTCTTAAAATACCAAAGTTCAAGACTTGTGATGCACCGATTGCTTAAGATACCTGCAAGAATAAGCTTAATCAGTTAAGTATTAAAGAAAGAGCAGATGAACAGGAGATACGGGAGTCTGGAAACAAGAGACGTCGCGCAATGGAGCAGAGTTCTGACACGCTCCGCAAGTGCATGGATATGTCGAAGTAATATAAAAGATGTCGAATCCCATAGGGAACAAGGTTGAGTACTAGAAAGTCCGAGTCCTAATAGCTAGGCGAATCGAAACGTGGGTTTTTGAAGACGGAAATCAAAAACAAACAAGTGCAACTATTTCGGTAGAGAAAAGATATGAGAGAATTCAGGGCTACGGCTTCCACCACGATGATAATCTTAATCGCAAAAGAAAGATATTAGTTATTTGGTTTATTGGTTTTGCACAAGTCTAACCCTAGGGTACAAGGTGCCCTCTCTCGAGTGATACACCCCGGTGTTCGTTTTAGACTGACCTCCTACTCTCGCGGTGGATTGTTCTAAAACGAACCCAATGAGTTCTATGGTAGACTATGAAATCCTCAAGCGAAGACCAAGCACTCTCTTGTCGAGGTCTCACAAGTTTTACTCAGATGTTCGACCCTTATGATCCTTCTCTCGATATGAATCGTAACGGCTAACACGCGAAATCACTCGGCCAAGGTAAAACCATGAAATAAATACATCAAAGTAAAATATGCTCACAATTCATACCAAATAACATAAATAGATACAAAGTTTACAATTAAAATCATCAAAGGGTTTCTACCAAGCCCCGAAATAGGGTTTACGCTACAATCGTCATTGAAATGCTCAAAATCTCTCTTTTAAGGAAATGAAAAATATAAGAAAACGAAGCTAAGGGGAAGGAGACGATGAACCGAAGGAATCCTGAAGAAATCATGATGTTCTTCCTCCCGCGCCGCTTCTTCGCATGAATGCTCGATGTTTAGGGCAATAAAATTGGGGCTTTTTATATTCCATTTTGTTCGCCTCTGAAAGAGCTTTCCATAGACACCTCATTTGCCAAATTTGGACTTCAAACGAGTGAGAAATCAAGGAAAAACCGAGTGGAACTCGGTCTCATGCGTGACTGGGTTGGAATCACGGGTGAACCCCACCGGGTTCACCTGCCCGTGATTCCTTCTGTGAGTTTGGGCGAATAGAAGTGCGGTGCACCCCGTGGGGTTCACCCAGCCGTGCTTCTCTCTGGACTAGTTTCGGCCTTCAGGAAATCCGGTGAACCTAGTGGGGTTCACCTGGCCGTGATTCTCACTGTGAAGTTTCTGCAGCCTGGCGAAAGATCTGATGAACCCCATGGGGTTCACCTGGCCGTATTTTTCAGGCTAACTCCGTTTAAGCCCAAATTTGACGTGTGACCTTGTCTTCATACAAGAAATCTTTCCATGGCATTAGAATCTTCAAAATATGTCGAAAAAGGGCATTTTTACCTGAAATTCCATAAAAGTGCCAAAAAGTGAAGATTCCGAAGATATCAAGTAATTTAGCCTAAAAAGGGCATGAAAGTATTAAAATAAGCCTAGAATTAGCATGAAATGTCCATGAAAATTACTACTAAAATGCAAGGCATCAAAATACCCCAGACTAAAATCTTTGCTTGTCCTCAAGCAATAAAATAAAATGAAATACAAGATAAGTATAAGAGCAATATTTTGTGCTGAGATATACTCCCAGGTTAGAAAAACATTCAATATCAATCCAATATCTAATCAGGAGAAATCAAGTAAATGGTTGCTTCAAGTGTTTAACAGTTTAATCCCACAATAACTAGCTGCTAAACAACCTAGTAAGCAACAAACATAGGATTCAATCAAGCCTACACACTACACTTTTGCAATTCTAATCCTTCCAAATCAAATCATTGGGGTTAACTTAGATGCTTTATGTGGAGTATGATATACTGATTATTGCATTGGACTTGAACTCATAACTTTAGGTACCATTGCCAATTTTTCGCAATGCCAAGTAGAGGAGTCTTTTTATTGATTTCAACTTCACATCTCTTAGATTTCAACTCATGTCCTTCGGTACCACTGCCAATTTTGCGCAGTGCCAAGTAGAGGAATCTAAGGGTGAGTGAAACTTTTTTTTATTATTTTTATAAACATGCTCCGCAGTTGATCACATATCCTTTTTGACAAATGTACTGTTTCCCCTACAAAAGAAAGAAATTCAAAGAATAACTAAGAGAATATGTATCTCAATACGATTCTCATGTAAGTTGCAAGCTTTAGTTGGTTTAACAATCATAGTTATGTTTGACCTACTAATGAACAACTCAAATCAATCAAATTACAAGATTTTTAAATCATAAAATATATGGACATGATAAAAAAGTAATCCTAACAAGGAGGTATTATCAACAATTATTGATTATTCCTAACCAATCATGCATTCAGCTCATAAAACTTTAACATGGCTATCACAGGACAATTCATACATATGCTAACTCATGGAAAAAATTTTCACACAGCATGTATGAAAAACATAATCATCAAATCAAAGTACGGTACAGACACGATTAAGAAAATGATGTCATACAAATCTGTCACAGAGTGGGGCCTGAAGATGTGGACCAGACCCACGAATATGATGGCATATAAGATACAATGCCACATAATATCCATCACAAAGTAAAAATATCCATCCAAAATAGCAAGGTTAAGGTGTCACAGTCAAGTAGCCGCATGAAGCAAGAGAATAGAAACTGGAATGTAGAAAGCTCACCCACTCTAAACGTTTGCATAGTCCTCTATGCAATATCGTACTGTGAGAGGAGTGGATGACGATGCCGATGCTGATGGGGGGCTACCTCCGTTTGCACGAGCGAGCGCCAGATGCTCGGGAGCTCTTGCTCTTCTCACGTGCGCTATAGTCGGGCTCGGCCTCCTCGTCGGAAGAAATGTTCATGCGAGCTGTTGTGTCCTCGGAGAGTGCTGATAGCCGGTCGTCCATGATCGATATCTTCTCCCAGACGGATCCCATCATTTTGTGTTGTCTCTGCATGTGTGCTTCCATGGACTCCCAATGCGAAGATTGGTTCTGCTGGATGTGGGTAACGATGGTGTCCAAGTTATCAATCATCTCCCGTTGATGGAGTTGCTCCTCCTTGATTTCCTGCAACACAGACATCATAGAATCGGAGAGGAGGTGCCACCAAAGGAAAATGCTCTAGGTGATTGTGGTGCAGTGTCGACTGGGTCGGGCTGTGCGTCCTCAACTGGCTGGATGCGCCAGTTTCCACGGACTCTGACTGATGTGCGCTCTGGGTTCGGTAGTGGAAGGCAGAATGGGCTCCCTTTGAATGTCATACAATAGAAATTTCCCTTGTGAACAATCAGCTTCATGGCAACGCAAGACTCGATGTCGAGCCTATTGCTGCCAGTGGCTTCCAGTGTGCCGTATGGGATGATGCCCAAGGAAACTGCCAATGGTGTAATCAGGCCGCCGATCACAATCGCTCCTTTCAATGAACGGGCGGCATGGCTAAATTGCTTTGCCAAATAATATCCAAAGTCCACCCTAAAACTATGCAGCATACACTAGAGATAAAAGAGCTCGGTCTGCCGAACCATACCATCACTCTCATCACGGCCAAATAAGGTGTGGGCCAACACGCGGTGGACATACTTGAGAACATGGTTGCATAAACTAGATGCACGAGCCATGCGAGCGGAATAGATATGCTCGTAAGTAATTGCGCCCCAAAAACCCTACACACTGAACTCAGTGGGGATCCTGCGAACACAAGGCTCCGGAAAACCAAAAATACCACGCAATTGTGAGAGAGTGAGGGTATGTTCTATGTTACCCAACCGAAATGTCAAACGTCCTTGTGATATTCATGATTTATATATCATTATGACGAGTATAGATAAATACCCATACTAACTCAAGAGGAATAATGCATAAAGAAAAAGACTAAAGTGTAAATTCAATCATTTAGGATGCATATTGATCACTTAATTTGGAATTTGAATAAGTGATTTCTCATGATTGTGTAAAGGCAAAACAAATAAGAGAGAAAGGATATAATTACTTAGTGAATGAATAAAGTGAAAAACACCTCATGCTTGTCTTGCAAGCCACCTCAAGCTTGCATGAGGTGAAGATGAATAAGGTGAAGACACCTCATTCTTGGGGATGACTAATGAGGTAAAAATGAGGGGAAAAAAGGGAAAAGAGGTGTTTTCACCTGCCATTCACGTTTAGGTTGGGAGAGCAAAGTAGGGTGGTGAATTGGAGGAGAAGAAATTGGAGAAAGCAAAATTGTGCATAAGGCAAGTTTCTACCCTATGCCCTACATTCATGGTTTCATAAATATGATAATTTGATAATCAAATGATGTTTAAATCCTAAATATCTAGTTCATACTCTGATTTGTTGAACTCAAAATGAATTTTGAAGTTGATGCTAAACTAATGTGGAGAATTTTAAAAAGAATGGTTACGTATACAATTCTGACCTTATTCGGGTTCTTATTCTATATCTTTGTACACACAAGTGGTTTATCAGTGAGAATTGATTTGTGTGAAAGAAGACTTGACAACCCTTCCAACGCATCCAATATTGTATATAGTTACTCAGAGCTAGGGCATCAATTATGCAGCAACATCCAGTCTACGTTGTCTGTCATACCAGACTGACCTACCTGTATTGTTTTGCTTAGAACGTCCGATTTACAACTCCGTTTTGAGTCCTTATTTTGTACGAAAGTGGATTCACAGAGATTTTCAACAGACCATATATTGAATATCTTTCATATGCATTGTACTCTTAAACCGACTAGATTTGCGAGATCAAGGCCCTGGAATTTCTGGAAACAGGGCAGCTTGACCTTTTGTTACCATAACCCTTATATCTTTTTGTGTACTTTACCAAATGGACTCAAACCAAGCTTATTGGAAAGTAGACTCAAATATGATTTCAATGAGTCCTATATTGTATGGTTTTATGCCATATGTCCTTATGATTCATGTGAATGAAGTGAGCTGAACAAATTGATATTGTCTATTGAACTCTTATGGTAGAATTTGTAGTTATTCTTATCCACCTTCCATGCACATGATTTTGATGAATGGATCAATGTCCTTTTCTGGCATTATGATTATTAGTTGCTGGCATGAGGTTTGTCATTGTACACTTTTGCTACTTTTAGCCATGATCATGTTGTAAGGGCAATTGTATGAAGACAATAATGCCATTTCATTACTTTGACTTTGTTATGAACCATTGTTCTTTGGCCCTTACATCTTATAGTGGGAAAATGATTTGATCCCATTTATGGGAATAAAGTGATGGATGTGGAGCTAAATGCTCCATGGAGCAAAGTGCCACATTAGAAATAATGGGGGCCACCTCTAAAGTCCCTCCATTCACATTTGATTGGGCCATGGTGAGCCTTTGCCGGCTTTTGTTTTGTGGGCTTTCCTAGACGTGGGTTAGTCTTGCTTCCAGACATGGAGGACTTTGTTTTGCTTTGTTCCCACTACTCTATCTATGATACTGTGATATTCATGAGTTAATAATGCTATCACTAGTTCCTTTGTGACATTTTGGTACTCATGGGATTACTTGGGTTCTTGAGATCATCCTTATGCTCTATGTTTAGAATGTCATTATGGTATGAGTTTTCGATATCCATTTGATAAATTCCATATTGATGCTTCTCTTTTGCATATTATAATGTATTTTGTTGGATGGGCAAAGTAGATCTTGTTGAGTTTTATAGTTCACTCTTTTGGCTTTATATAATACAGGTTAGCTTTGGTTGTTTTTCCTTAGGGCAATGAAGGAGGTGTTGAGAGGAAATTTTGCTACTACGCTCTTGTTCAGTTGATGTAGTAATGTAAAGCATAGCATGATATGCTCATATATGTATATATGTTGTGTATAGAAGATGTTTGAGCAAGTTTGGATATGATATCACACTGTACATATGAACTAGTTGTGTAAATTAAGTTTGATGATTATTCTACCTTTGTGGTTGGTTGATGATTAATGATTTGATTACATGAATTGTCATTCACCTAGGACTATGTTTATGAAGTTATTCTCAAATTTTGTTCGATTTGATTTTGGATCTTGGGAATTTTGTGTTAAATAGAACAGATAATAAATATTATTTCTAGGGGTGTGACAGTCCTAGATCGTCCATGAGAATAGGATCGGCCTTCACTTCCAAAGAACTCAGAAATTCCAAAGTCACGCCAACATAGGTCGGAGAAAATAGTCGCTGGAACTGCTCCAAACCCACTGCAGCATACATCATGTCGACGTCATCAAGCATCCCAAGCATCTGCAGTGTACCTCTATCAAGATACCTCGTGTTGAGGACCCGGCGCTGGCGCAATATCTGATAGCATTGTTCTTGGTTAGCGTCGCGAAAGATAATCCTGAACTCGTTCGGGAGAGAGGCATATGGCTGTGATCGGCTGGAAGGAGTGTGCCCATGGCGAGTGGAAGAAGAGCCTGGAGTCACCACCGAAGATGGTCGGTGAGATGGAGGTGTGGGCGTAGGCTCATACTCCTCATCGTCGGTGGCGGACGAATCAGATAGTGTCTATTGAGGGCGTGAGGTCCGCTTGGCAGCCATAACTTTAGTCCTTGGAGGCATGGTGGTTGACAACGATCGGAAGAGGTTGACGAGTTCTGGTGAGAAGGTCCGGTAGGAGGTGCAGAGAAAACACAGGCGGCGGACCGACTGAAAAAGAAACTGGCGGAAAGGAAATCTGGAACCGATTGGAGAAGTAACCCGACTTGATGAATGGAAAAGCTGGATCAAACCTCTGGAGATCTTCTTCGAGTGCTAAGAGGGAGAGGAGGCGGCGCGATCTGGTCGGCTCCGTCGGAATTGGGAGGCGGCGGCGAGTTGGCTGAAAAGCTCGAAGACACTTGCGAAACGAAGATCTAGTGTCGTTTGAAGAAGAAACCCGATACAGAAACTTAGATCTAACCCTTGGGAACCTCCTCCGCGTGCTGGAAGGACAAGTGGGTGGCGTGATCGGATGATCTTCGTCGGCACAGGAGGCGGCGGCGAAAGAGTCACGTGTGATGCCCTAGTTTCGGGTGAACACAGGGTTAGAAAACCAGTGAACCCGCCCGGGTTCACCAGCCCGTGATGTTCATTGTGGTCGGGCTGAAGCAACAGAAGCACGGGTGAACCCGCTGGGGTTCACCGACCCGTGAAGCTTACTGGACATTTTCTAGAGTTCAGAAAAATGGTGAACCCCGTGGGGTTCACTTGCCTATGAAGCTCACTAGTTGTTTTCTGTGCATGCTGAAAATCTGGTGAAACTTACTGAACACACGAGCCTGGGCACCTGCACAGTGCACTTCACGGGTGAACCCCGTGGGGTTCACCAGGCCGTGATTTGCGCTGATATGCCCAAAAATTCTGGGAAAATGCTGGAAAAATTCCTACGCGCTCCATCTTCATCCTACATCGTAAAGAGATATCAATTCAGTAGCAATCCCTTCTAAAAAACTAAAAATAAAATGAAAAAGAAAGCAACAGTCTGAAACATTAACTAATATCAAAGGGAAACTATGCTTAAAAACTAAAAATCATGCAAAAACTTAGGTTGCCTCCCAAGAGCGCTAGTTTAGGGTCGGTAGCTCGACCATAAGAGTTTTCAAGGTTGCAAATCCGGGGGGTCTGAAAGAGCTAGAACTTCCTCTCTTTCGACCCGCTCATCTTCAAAGTAGTGCTTGAGGCGGTGCTCGTTTACTGTGAAGCTCCCAATTCGTTCTGTCCAAATCGTGATAGCACCATAAGGTTGAACTTTCTGAACTGTGAAAGGATCGGACCACCTCGTTCGAAGTTTTCCTGGAAACAATCGAAGTCTTGAATTAAATAGAAGTACTTTGTCCCCCTCATGAAATTATTTCTTTGTTATGCGCTTGTCGTGCCAAAATTTGGTACGTGCTTTGTAGCTCTTGGCATTCGTGGTAGGGTTTGTTGGTGCAAGTTCTAATGGTTCCACTTTTGTCCTGGGCGGTTCATCATTCTGTATAACTTCCTCCACAACGTCAATGCTACAGCATGTACCTACCTGCAAGAGAAGGTTTTTCAAGGTATCAGTTAAATCAAATTGAATAACGTTGCCACAAATGTTCAAAGACAGTTTCTCATTCTTGACATCCATGACAGTGCCTACAGTGGCAAGAAAAGGTCTCCCCAAAATGATAGGGAGCCTGTCATCCTCGTCAATTTCGAAGACAATAAAATCAGCAGGAATAAAGTAATCTCCTACTTTAATAGGTACATCCTCTAAAATACCAACTAAGTGGCGTACAGATCTATCTGCAAGCTGTATGGAAATATTAGTTGGTTACAAATCTCCTAAATATAGCCTTTTACAGAGTGATAGTGGCATGAGGCTAATGCTTGCTCCTAGATCACACAAAGCTCTCTGAAAAGACATCTCCCCAATCTGGCATGGTATGGAAAAACTGCCTGGGTCCTTCAGCTTCTGAGGGAGCTTGTTCTGGATTATGGCGCTGCACTCCTCAGTAAGTGCAACGGTCCCTTGATCTTCTAGCTTCCTCTTGTTTGATAAGATATCTTTCAGAAATTTTGCATAAGTCGGCATCTGCGAAAGAGCATCAACGAAAGGGATGTTAATATAAAGTTTCTTTAAAACCTCTAAAAACTTACCAAACTGCTTGTCCAATTTAGCCTTGACAAGCCTCTGTGGAAAGGGAATCGATGGCTTATATGCTGGCGGTCCCACATAGGGCCGCTCCTCCTCAACTGGCTCAGGTGCCACTGGTGTTGCATCTGATTGCAATTCCACAGGTTCTGGTATCACTTTATCTCTTCTGTCATCGGTCGACATCTTTGGATCTTCTAGTTGCTTGCCGCTCCGAGTGGAGATTGCATTGCAATGCTCCCTTGGGTTTACTTCTGGTTGGGATGGTAGCTTCTCTGGTACTCTCGATGATGAGCTAGCTTGCTGGGCTAGCTAACTTTCTAGCATTTTATTGTGTGTCTCTAGGGAATCCATCCTCGTCATCATCATCTTCATCATATCTGTAAGTTCTTCAAGTTGCTTGCCCAGATTTGAATCATTGTTTGGCCTTGGCTGTTGTTGCGGTGGTGGCGGTGCATTATAGTTTCTAGCCTGGAATCCTAGTGGTCTGAAATTATTCTGTTGGGGTTGCCTAAAGTTTCCTTATGGGGGCTGGGTTTGCTGTGGTGGAACTTGTCCAGGCTAAATTGGCTGAGTTATCCGGTAAGAGAAATTTGGGTGGTTGCGCCATCCTGGATTGTAGTAATTGGAATAAGGGTTATTGTTCTGGTTGAAATTTCCAACTGCATTCAACTGCTCAGGATGAGCCGCAGCCATCTGTCCATCTCCCGCCTGACAATCTGCCCCTGCATGACTTATAGCTCCACAGACCTCACAAGAAATAGCGTTAACATTCATAGAATTAACAGACCAAGAATCAAGCTTTCTAGTCAGATTATAAACCTTAGCCGTGAGTGCAGTAAGAGAGTCTAAGTCATACTTACCTGACTTCTTAGTAGAAGTACCTCTCTCAGATGTCCATTAGTGACGGTTAATCGCCATATCCTCGAGAAGGTTCATTGCATCTTCAACTCTCCTATTCATCAAGGCGCCTCCTGCTGTAGTGTCCACTATAAGCCTCGTGTTGTAATCCAAACCGCTGTAGAACGTTTGGATAAAAACCCAAATCTCAACACCGTGATGTGAACACATCCTTTGGAGCTCCTTAAACCTCTCCCAAGCTTCATATAGAGACTCTCCATCCTTTTGCATGAAGCTCGTTATCTGATTTCACAATTGGATTGTCTTTAATGGAGGGAAGTACTTGGAGGGAAAGGCTTGAGAAAGCTCTGCCCATGTTCTTATTGAAGCAGCAGGTAGTGTGTGCAGCTAAGCTCTCACCCTATCCCTCAGAGAGAAGGAAAATAGTCGCAACCTGATAGCATCAGCAGACACTCCATTAATTTTCAACATATCGCAATATTCTATAAAAATAGAGAGGTGCATGTTGGGGTCCTCAAGAGGAGAACCACAAAATTGGTTTTGTTGCACCATAGAAAGAAGAGCAGGTTTTATTTCGAAGTTGTTGGCCTCAACAACGGGCCTAGCAATTCTTGATTGAAAACCGTAAGTGTAAGGTGTCGAGTAATCTTTCAATGTTCTGTTTTTATAGTTGTTGCCCATTGGTTGTTGTACTCGGTCATTGTTCACATCAAGTTGAATGTGTTGCATCTGATTGTCCCCCGCCCCCCCCCGGATGGTTCATGATTTCTTTCTTCAGAATTTGATTTTGCTTCTTTCTTGTCCTGAAGGTGCGCTCGATCTCTGGATCAATGTCAAAGAATGTACCTGCCCTAGAACTTCTTCGCAAAAAAATGGTCAGTCAAAATTATAAAGTTCTAAAACAGCAAGTAAATAAAAAGCAAAAGAAAATAGCAGTGCAGTAAGAAAAATCTAACCTAAGGCCTAGTCTACCAATTCTCGGAAGTATACTAATATCAACCGTTGTTCCCCGGCAACGGCGCCAAAAACTTGACACGCTCCGCAAGTGCATAGATATGTCGAAGTAATATAAAAGATGTCGAATCCCACAGGGAACAATGTTGAGTACTAGAAAGTCCGAGTCCTAATAGCTAGGCGAATCGAAACGTGGGTTTTTGAAGACGAAAATCGAAAACAAACAAGTGCAACTACTTCGGTAGAGAAAAGATATAAGAGAGAATTCAGAGCTACGGTTTCTACCACGATGATAATCTTAATCGCACAAGAAAGATATTAGTTATTTGGTTTATTGGTTTTGCACAAGGGGTCTAACCTTAGGGTACAAGGTGCCCTCTCTCGAGTGATACACCCCGGTGTTTGTTTTAGACTGACCTCCTACTTTCACGGTGGATCGTTCTAAGACGAACCCAATGAGTTCTATAGTAGACTATGAAATCCTCGAGCGAAGACCAAGCACTCTCGTGTCGAGGTCTCGTAAGTTTTACTCAGAGGTTCGACCCTTACGATCCTTCTCTCGATATGAATCGTAACGGCTAACACGCGAAATCACTCGGCCAAGGTAAAACCACGAAATAAATACGTCAAAGTAAAATATGCTCACAATTCATACCAAATAACATAAATAGATACAAAGTTTACAATTAAAATCATCAAAGGGTTTCCACCAAGCCCCGAAATAGGGTTTACGCTACAATCGTCATTGAAACGCTCAAAATCTCTCTTTTAATGAAATGAAAAATATAAGAAAATAAAGCTAAGGGGAAGGAGACGATGAACCGAAGGAATCCTGAAGAAATCGTGATGATCGTGTGTCTCAATCTCCGAAAATCTCCAAAAGTTGCCTCTGTCGCCGTGTTCTTCCTCCCGCGCCACTTCTTCACATGAATGCTCGATGTTTAGGGCAAGAAAATTAGGGCTTTTATATTCCTTCTGTTCGCCTCTGAAAGAGCTTTCCATAGACACCTCACTAGCCAAATTTGGACTTCAAACGAGTGGAAAATCAAAGAAAAACCGAGTGGAACTCGGTCTCGTGCATGAGTGGGTTGGAATCACGGGTGAACCCCGCCGGGTTCACCTGCCCGTGATTCCTTCTGTGAGTTTGGGCGAATAGAAGCGCGGTGCACCCCGAGGGGTTCACCCAGCCGTGCTTCTTTCTGGACTGGTTTCGGCCTTCAGGAAATCCTGTGTGAAGAGTCCCCTTCAAGGGGGAGCGCAAGCAGATGAAACCCTAATTTAGGGGGCGCATGCTTGTTTTTCTAGGGTTTCAACAACACAATCGCTTATATGCTCATATGATCAACTTTGATAGATTGAATAGATCAAGAAGGAGATCATACCAATGCCATCGAATGGATGGTGCCTTGGAAGCAAAGACGCAAGTGCTCCTTCTCCAAAGGTGACGCACACAACAAATGAAGATGGCTTGCTCCTTTGAATCCTTTGTGCTAGCAAAGTGCTTCAAAGGGTCCTTGTCGCGTGAGGATGATGAGAGATCAAGCTTGGCCGAGACTTCCTTCTCTTCTTTTCGTCAAGCGCTCTCCACCGAAAGATGGAGAAACCTACACAAGAGAGAGTTCGGCGAGAGAGTAACCTCCCACACTAATGTGGAGGCGTTACATACAATCCATTTGGAAACCGAATTCCCAAAATGGAAAGTAGTCAAGGCTCAAGCGTTCACCCTTAAGTGAACCAAGCGCTTAACTCATCTCCCATGAACCATGCGCTCATTCATGAGCCGGTTCAATGTCGGTTTGGTCCAAGACCAATTAACCCAAGCCATATGGTCTAGATCACAATAAACCCTAAAGGTTCAAGATCTAACCGTTGATCTCTTGATGCTCTTGATCTCACCGATCTAGCATCAAATCTCTCGATCGAAGCTTACCGATCTCAAGCCCTAATCAATCAAACATGATCAGACCAGATCTCACTTATAATCAGAGATCAAATCCCTTCAGACTGAACCCAAACAATTCAGTCCACACGATCTGACTTAAGTAAGCCATATCATCAAATTGTGCGACCCTGAGGGTTTCCTTTAAATGTCGGTAACGATAACTTTCGTTATCACGATCAGTGATCTAGCAACACATCACTATCTCCCGATATAAAGGAAAGAGTCTTCCAAGACTACACCCAAACCACAGCACAAGTGTGAATCCACTTCACTAGGCATACATGTTTCCTTTGCCACTGGATGTTCTTATTGGACAAGCATGTCAAGCCTGTAGCTCCAATATGATGAGCACGATTAGATCAGATGAACATAGTCATCAGGGTATGGCCATACACTATTCTCAATCATCTCATTCAGGGGGGCCCCTTTAGAACATCACACTCCTTAAACAAGGAGACGGCAATCCTGTATCTATCACTAGTGCCCTAACCTGACTCATGATCATTATCCAAGATAGTCTATAACCATTATGTTTCAAATGATATTGAACTATCTCAAAACAATGACAATCATCATTTAGAAACACAAGTGATCTCAAGTCAGAGGACATGTGCCACTTGTTGCAAACAAGGATTATTCACATTGTGACAAGCAATTGAATATCCTAGTAGGGTCTGTCCAGTACATCCAATGTACCCATGAGTCTACATCTTATTCCATGCTCGAAGCATCCTATAAGATTAGAACACATATTAGTCTCAATCATATCAAGGCTGTCTCATGTTCACCAAGATATCTCGACTAAGGACATATAGCATGTCAGCCTAGCTGAACAGCATTGAGACATTATTCAGAAGAACACACATTGCAGCAGATGATGTAACAACCTGAATAATAACCATTGCCTTTATAAACAAAAGAGTTTATACATGATACTGATACAATCCCAAGGCCTCAAACATTAGCCTTAAGGGCATACCCCAACACTGTGAACCCGGTGGGGTTCACCTAGCCGTGATTCTCACTATGAAGTTCCTGCAGCCTGGCAAAAGATCTGGTGAACCCCATGGGGTTCACCTGGCCGTATTTTTCAGGCTAACTCTGTTTAAGCCCAAATTTGACGTGTGACCTTGTCTTCATACAAGAAATCTTCTCATGGCCTTAGAATCTTCAAAATATGTTGAAAAAGGGCGTTTTTACCTGAAATTCTATAAAAGTGCCAAAAAGTGAAGATTCCGAAGAAATCAAGTAATTTAGCCTAAAAAGGGCATGAAAGTATTAAAATAAGTCTAAAATTAGCATGAAATGTCCATGAAAATTACTACTAAAATGCAAGGCATCAAGTTCGCCGGCGTTCGTCAAGTGGTGCACGGACGTCGAAACTGCTACTACTGGGGGTTGCTGTGGTGGTGAGAACGACGTGGCCAGAATTTTTGGTCTAGTGGTGGCCGGTCGGAGGAGGGCGACGAGGAAAGGCGGGTCTGAGGCGGGAGCATGGCGAAAACAGGGGAAACACGAGCGCAGAGCAGAGTTGGCCGGCGTTCGTCCAGTGGTCCACGATCGCCGGACCTGTTACAACTGGAGATCCTTATGATGATGGCGAAGAGGTGGTTGGAGTTTGGAGGCAGGAGGTGGCTTGTCAGAGAAGAACGGCGATGAAGAGCAGATCTAGGGTGGAAGGCAGGCGGAAACAGGGGAGTCAAACGGAAGTTTCGATTCCGGCAATCCGAGTGGCGGATGGATGGATGCCGATGGCTAGAGCTTAGTCTTGGGGAGGAGGAGTGATGCTCGAAGTTTCGTGTGGATCAGACCGGCGGATCGTCGGCGGCGTGCTCACAAAGTTTCAAAAATCTTGGGAACACTCGTCACTTGTCTGGTTTGATTGCGGGAGGAAGGAGAGACTATGGAAGGAGGAAGAAGGGAAAGCTAGGTGACACAAGCAACTCAGAGGGGAAGAGGATGGGAAACATTCGATTCCATTGGAAGAAAACTATTTCTTTCATTCAAAAATATTCTGTCTTACAATCGTGCTTGCAAGCGATACATATAGGCTGAAGCTTTGAAGGTGAACGTTGGAGCTTGGAGACGTTGATGTTTCCTTCTTTGAGCGGCTGCAGAGATGGCGTTGAAGCTTCCTCCTACTGCTGTAGAGAGACATTGCTCTTTCCTTGTTGGTGCGAAGGAGAGACGTTGAGGATTGAGCGAAAGTGGCTACACGTTGAGCTTTCCTTGTTGGCTGCTATGTGACGTTGCATGTTTTCATTCATGCGCTTGATAAAATCTTTGATGGTTTGATTTGAAG
This sequence comes from Costus lasius, assembly GCA_027563935.2. Taxonomy (NCBI): domain Eukaryota; kingdom Viridiplantae; phylum Streptophyta; class Magnoliopsida; order Zingiberales; family Costaceae; genus Costus; species Costus lasius. Next base: position 112,650,336 of record CM050447.1, on the reverse strand, counting down.
CTGGTGCATCTTCATGTGGCTAGATTGGCTGGCTGATTATTGCCATCCATGCAAGTCACGCTTGGGAATTGATTACGGAAATTTATTAAGCTTGAACCTCTTGAGGTGGTTGAAGTAGTTCTTCCCATTATTTTGAGCTAGCTTTATGAGTGTGCATGCTAGCTTAGTCGTGAAGCCACCAGGTCCTTGGCTAGGGTACTTGTAGACTCCATTTGTATCTTCGTGGCTTGTGGTTCCTGCCCCCATCACAAAATGAACTACATGTGTCACACCCCTATGATTCTAATATTTGAGGGAAAATCACAAGCAGCGGCCCGAGTCTTCCAGCATCATTTGAATCCAATTTTTGAGTTCAAATTGGGCAAACGATGGCTCAATCACAAAATTTGGAAGCATAGAATGGATTAAAAAGGGAAGGAGAGGATCGTATCAAGGTATCGCACGCTCTCGAGGAGAAACAAATTAGAAAACCTAGTAGCAACAACTGCTAGGTTTTTGTACTCGCAGAGGGGCTTAACGATCACCTTTGGCCATGGAATTTAGAGGGACGCTAGGTCTAAGGGAGAAGAAGACACACACAAAATTTTGGAACAAAAGGAGCAAACATGAGGGAGAAAAACACAATTAGTTTTGCTAGGGTTCTTTCTTTCGCCAAGAGACGTATAGGGCATCTTTAGCGATGAAACTTAGTGAAAAGTTGCACCCAAGGGAGGAGAGGACGCATGCAAAATTTTAGAATGAAAAGATTTAGGATTTGGAGAAATCAATGATATAAGTTTAAAGAAAATCGCTAAATATTGGAGCAGGACTATAGCAACTTGGGCGGAATTTTTAGAATCACAAGGCTGTGACGAGTTGAATTGCGACTCTCACACCCTTATGACGATAGTGAAGTTGAATTAAAATTTTTATTTTATTTTTATTTCATGTCCCTGATCTGTAATAGCTCTTTATATAAATTATTGTTGTGAAATCATGTCTTTGGTATATAAACTTTTCTTCGGAATTAAGGGAGTAACCCTTTGATTTTTACAATGACTTAATAGCATCTTTACTTGTTAGTTATTTAAAGAGTGTTAATTTTACCTTTGTGATTCATTGGTTTTGTGATTGTTAAATTCTAGATAATTACATGTTCTAGGGGTTTATAACATGTACCGAGAGGTGACTTATAAATCTGAACCCTTTTAATTAAAACTAGCAATCTAGACTACGAGAGTAGCTATATTCTAGAAATCTAATTATTGATACCTATTTTACATATAATTATTTAATTTAATGATTACATTGTGTTAAAGGAGCTAATTACACTGAGAAGTGTGTTAACTTGTTAAAGATCCATAGGTAAAACCTATAGAATTAAGTTACGAGATTATCTAATTTTACTTGAGAAATTGATTTAGGAATTAACCCACAAAAGTAACCCTTAATTTTTAAGATCTAGAATTACCCTTGGTCAATTCATTAAGGCCGCAAGTCAGGAGAGTGAAGATTGAATTAATGTAAGTTGGGCATCCGAAAGGAGACAAATTTTATTCTAATAATTTTTCTTTAACCTGACTTGAGTAACTAGCATAAAAATCTTTTCTATATAAAAAATCAGAGTGTGAAACCTTATCTCGAGTGTTCTCTTTCTAAAAATCAGAGCACGGAGCTTGTTGCTAAGCTCGCCGCTGCTTCTCCTAACCGGACGCGGGAGAGATCACCAGGAGCAGCAACTTGGCAGATGGGCAGGTGGGCGGGCGCAGCGAGCCAGCGGCAAGCTTCTCTTCATGCGACGAGCTTGGACGGGCAAGTGAGTAGAGGGGCGGATGGGAGTAGTGAGCCAATGCCGAGCTACTCCTCATGAGGCAAGCTTGGACAGGCAGATAGGAGTAGCGAGTCGACGGCGAGCTTCTCTTCGTGCGGCGAGCTTGGACGGGCAAGCGAGAGAAGGGACGGACGGGAGCAGTGAGCCGGTGTCGAGCTTCTCCTCGTGCGGCAAGCTCGGATGGGCAGATGGGAGCAGCTAGCCGGCAGCAAGTTCGGATGGGCAAGCGAGCGGAGGGGCTAACGGGAGTAGTGAACCAGTGCCGAGTTTCTCCTCGTGCGGCAAGCTCGAACGGGTAGATGGGAGTAGCGAGCCGGTGGCGAGCTTCTCTTCATGCGGCGAGCTCGGACAGGTAGGTGAGCAGAGGGAGCACCATGCCGGTGGCGAGCTTCTCTTCATGCAGCAAGCTCGGAAGGGCAAATGGGAGGACCATGCTAGTGGCGAGCTTCTCTACATCCAGCAAGCTCAGACGGGTAGGTGAGTGGAAGGACCAATGGGGGAGCAGTGAGCCGGTGCTGAGCTTCTCCTAATGTGGCAAGCTCGGACAGGCTGATAGGAGTAGAAGTTCACAACGAGGCAGAGTTCGCAACGAGAAGGAGTTCCTTTTTAAACACATATTTTGCGTCTACCAGATTTAGGTATTTAAATATATTTTTCTTAAACCCTTTTGTCAAAATATTGTATAAATTTAATTGTGGAAAAAAAAATTTATCAAATTTTTAAATTAAGAATATTTATAAAGTTACCAAACATAAAAGCTGCAGCGCTAGATATAAAAACCTTCTAACATGTGTCATTGGTGTTTATTGTCCACGAACCCTTCATTTTCCACCTATAAATCATGTGCCTCTCCGGTGTCTAGACACATCAATCCTGACAACCTTTGTTTGCGCCTCGTACATGGGAACATAGTCTCTAGGTGGCTCGTCACCGTGTCGTGCAGCTTTTTGTGACAAGAGCGCATTTGGATACATTGGGGCATAGCCATTGTGGAGCGCGTGGGATTCATCTAGTAGCAATGTTATGTTAGATCTAAGCAAGCCTTACACCTTGTTTACCAGGATAGATATAAAGATGGAAAAGATACTTTTCCACTATTTACCGGAGCGGATGGAAATGGATAAATGGATTAAAGGAAGAATTTGAGCCACCTTTTCTACTGCTTTGTGATCCGCTCGAATTGGGTGGAAACTCAATCCATGAAAGAACACTTGCCACGCTTGCGTCTTTGCCGACTTGCCTCATGTCCGCGACCTCATCCATGACCTTGCCTCGCCTTGCCGACCGTCCGTGACCTTGCCTCGCTGACCATCCGTGACCACGCAAACCATTCGTGACCTCACCGACCATCTGTGACCTTGTTGACCTCGCCAACCCCTTACGTTTATGACCTCGCCAGAGTCCACGAGCTCGCCGACCCCTAATCTCGACCTCGCCAGAGTCCAAGAGCTCATCGACCGCAACCTCGCCGACCGCAACCATGCCAACCTAGTGTGTCTGTGACCTCATCGACCTCGCCTCTGCGACCTTGTGTCTACGACCGTGCTAGAGTCTCGAGCTCGGCAGCGTCCACGACCTCACCGACCTCAACTACTTGCCGAGCTGTGCCTCGCCGGCTAAGCCTTGCCGACCTCGCCCGCTCGCAGAGCTGTGCCTCGCTGACCTCACCCGC